>CM014273.1:2782454-2811379 GCA_004135705.1 Alloteropsis semialata | reverse complement strand
GGGATCTGATTGCTTTGAACTAATTAGTACGGCCATTGGCAAAAACAATGGCCAGTGTTGTCTTGATGTGAATTTTTTTAATGAGGTCTAAGATTGTCAAATCGGATGAGAATACCAATCTCTGTCAAGATAGTCTCATGATTCTTCTCGGTAAATGGCACTGTATGCACTTCTGTACCCCATAGTTTCAGGACATGCAAATTTGGGTATTATTCACGTGGGTCCTCAGAGTAGCTCCTCATTTGTTTAGCATTAGCATGTGGTGCCTGTGCAGAGCATACACTGTAGTAGGTGAAAATGTGGAATGTAGGTTGGAATTTCTTTACTGGGCTAGAAAGAGAAGATAAAAAAGGGTAAACAGTGAAGTTTAGGCAATTTTTGCCGCATTGGGCACTTGTGCCAGGCTACATGGTAGTAATCGGGAAGATGTGTGATTGCGGTTTGCTGCTCCCTACAATGTCTGTTAAAATCTACCTGTTTTCTGTACCCCTCCCTGGTCACAGATTGATGTGGTCCTCCATGTTCGCCATGATCTGTGTTCTGGGAAGGCATGTTGCTTCCCTTGTTAAGGACGGGTGGGTTGGTGCAGCGATTTAAAACTTTTCTTCAACAAGATTGCCTCCGTAGTTCCTTTGCTTGTACATGTGTAGTTGTTTAGTTGCTCGCAGGGAGACATGGACATGTGCCTGATACATGATCGATGGCGACATACATTTAGGACCAGCGTGTAATTTAGGTGGGTTGCTAATCAACCTTCCCTGTCTTGATAGTTTGATGCGTTTTATAGGTGGGTCAGTAAACATTCTAGAGCAGTAATGGTAGTTTCCAGAGATGTTTTTTTTTTGGTTGAACTACATTGCTTTTTGGTGGTCTGAAAGTCCATTCTTTTGGACAAGAGAACGTGGTTTCTGGCAGTGCCTTGATGTTATTCGAAACTATAAGAAGTTTAAGCACTTCGAAACATACAGATGGCCATTTCCAATCTGGATAGCATCTCCCATCTAGATTAGTTATGCAGGTGTTTGCGTTTGAAAAGGTCTGGTATTTTCTTTTTTGTCGAATACGCAGGAGAGCTGCGCATCTTTGTATTAAGGAGAAATCGAACAAGAGTTCGCAAATACAACAACACGTTATGGAACGCGTGCCTAATCCGCCTGAACTTGCTAAGGTCCTATTACATACCAAATAGCAACCATCAAGGGAACTGGTTTAAACCGAGCTACGACTAAAAAAGAAACAGGCAGCCTAGCCTCTTGGCGCCGGCTTGAATCCACAGCTGGCCTTCTTGCCGTATCGCCTGCAGCAGCAAGTCCGCCGACGCTTCTGCATTTCGGAATACCCTTGCGTTTCTCTCCTTCCAGAGATGCAGGTGGTGAGAAGTAGTAGAGTGTCAAAGCCGCGCCGCTTGTCTGGTGGCAGCTGACTCCTCAGACTTCTCCACCATGATTGAATTGTTGCGTCCGGCGTTGGTGTGACATTTTGAATTCCCAACCAGGAAAGAATTGGCCACCAAACCTGTCGGCTGTAGGAGCATCCGAACATCAAGTGTTCAGTAGTCTCGTTTTGCTGATCGCAAAGAGTGCAGACCTCCCTTGCGTCCAAGCCATGGCGAATGCGTCGATCGGCTGTCCACAGGCGGCCCTTGCAGGCAAGCCAGATGAAGATTTTCACTTTCAGTGGTGCCCATGCCTGCCATATGAGATTGGCGCCATCCAGTTCGGTCCCTCCTTGAGTATTTTCATGAGTATTTGCAGGCAAGGTCTGGTATTTTCAGTTTTGTCGTGCGCTTAACCATATCCTGTGAGTCGTGGGTGTACACCTGACGACTCAAGTAGTCAAGTTTAGCTCTTCAGCCTGCACTTTTTTAGAGGAAGGCTTGAGCCAGCACTTGTGTTACCTTGTTCAGTTCTTGTTTGAAAGAGCCACACTACATTTATACAGGATCACAGTCGTATGTGCTTTAAATATCCTCAAGACCACTGGTATTTTGGTAAGCCAAGTGACATTTTGGTTTCGTCTTTTTCCAGGAAAATAGGCGCGAGAGGAAGCAAGTGCACTGCCAAAACCATCCATCCATCCATCCATCAGCCGGAGCAAGATGGTGAGAGCCGGGAGGACAAGTGCCGGGCAGAGTAAAAGTGGGTAACACAAGGAAAGGCATAAAAGCGGGGGAAAAGAAGCCGGTGCCACGACCACGAATGGGGTCCCTTCCCTCGATAAAGTCGAGTTCATTTGGTTGTGACGAGAACCTAAGCCTCTGATGGATGCGTGCGAAGTTAAATAGTGTATTAATCCAATCCTCGGTGCGTTTCGTAACATAATCATGATTATGCCCCCGGCTTGTCTTGAGCTGCATCCGGATCGCCGCTCATCCCTCTATGCTTTGTTTGGAAATATCTGACCTGATCTATGATCTTGCCTGCTGAGCTCGTTGCTGCCCATGTGAAGGCCCTAAACCCCTTTTACTTTTAGTACTGATCAATCAGCTAGCTACCGTCGCTGCAATCCTTCTCTGAATTTCAGAGCCGTAGGGCAGGACACCAGTGAAAACTGAAGACCAGATGAGTGTGGAGTGGAGGACGATGCTCGATCCTACTCCTGGCTGCCGGCCAAACAAAGCGGCCGGAAAAGTCCTAGCACGCAACCTCTTGTGGCAAGGAAGGCATATACCCCTGATCAAAAAAAAAAAAGGAAGGCATATACCCCGACTGGGCAAAGTCGCAAAGAGCTCAGAGATTCATTCGATGCGGCGCCTCCCTCCGCGTGGCACCGTGGCTTTTGCAGGCATACACACACATCGACACCGTCTCGTCCTCGCCCGTCCGTCGTGGGTCCGCAAAAGCAAGATCGCAGTGCCGGGTGTGTGTGGGCGCCTGCATCTGCATGCCCCTGTCACCTCATTCGTCCGTCGTCCGCTATCGCTTTTACACGAAAGAACGGCCGGCGAGATCGCCCTTGCAGATCACAGTCACGGCCGTGTCACCGGGCATTTGCTACTCTACTCGAGTGTGACCTGCACTCGATCGGCTTGTGGTGCCGGGCTCTGCGGCGCTGTCACCTGCCTGACAGATCGCCCGCCTCGAAATTCCTGGGACGAAGGTACTACTGCGGCCGGCAGGCAGGCAGGGCGAGGCGTCGACGGTGGTGTCTGCAGATCTGGACCGTGCGGTCGTGCCCCGTGCTGCTGTCTGTCTGTGCTGGCGGGGTGAAAAGGGATCGCGCTCGCGCAGGCAGGCAAGGCTGGGGTGGTCCATTGCCGGTGCCCCTTCGTTGGGTCATGGGTGGGTGGGCCGCGCGGCGTGGTCACTGCTCCGTGCGTGCCTGGCCGAGAAATGTCACGGAGGGAAGGGCGCAAACGAGTCTGCATTTGCGGCGTCCTCGCTCCCCAATGGGCCAGACCACGGTCGCACGCCGCGCCGAGCTCCTCTTCGCTCGCGTGGTACGGGGCGCTACCCACGAGCACGACGCTGCTGCAGCTGCCGCCATGGCGATCGAGACCATGGCGTGGATCTGGGTTAGCTCTGCGACGTGGCGTCGTGGCGACTGGTTATGAGGGCGCGCCTGCGCCGCCGACGTGCGGCCGGTCCGGATCGGAGGCGGTGAAGGACTGAAGGCTATGGCGCGCCGCGGCGGCCAAGAGAGCCTTGTGGAAATTGACCTCCTGTGTGTGCGTGTGAGCGGGTTGCTTACAGGCCGAACGCCCGCCAATGCGGCCCAAGTATTTTTCGCCTGCTAGTTAGATACGTTGGACCAATTTTTTTCTTTTTTTTTACGAATTTTCAAAAACGATCTCCGGATGACAGAATTTGCAAATATGTCGTCCAAACCGCCGTATCAAACGGCGGATAGAAGAAACCGCCGAATGAAACGGCGGTAAGATGCTACAGTACCCTAACCGCCCGAATGAAACGGCGGTAAGGACCGTTTTCATATGAAGTTGACTGGAGCTAAAATTTATACGAAAATTGTAGATCTCGACGAGATCTACAACTTTATAGTTCAAGCTTTTTCATTTGAAATCATCTTCATATTCAAATAATCCACGCAATGCTCATATCTAAAATTTGAATTTTAGATCTGAACATAGTCTCGATTATTTGAGCACCAAAATAATTTGCAATAAAAAAAGTTTGAACAACAAAGTTGTAGATCTCATCAAGCTCTACAATTTTCATATGAAGCTTATCTCCAACCGAATTCATATGAAAAAGTTATAATTTTTTGAAAATGTGCTGTCCAGAGAAGGAAAATTAGATTTGAATTTTAGATCTGAATATTTCTCGATTATTTGAGCACCAAAATAATTCGCAATTAAAATATTTGAACAACAAAGTTGTAGATCTCATCAAGCTCTACAATTTTCATACGAAACTTATCTCCAACCGAATTCATATGAAAAAATTATAATTTTTTGAAAATGTGCTGTCCAGAGAAGGAAAATTAGATTTGAATTTTAGATCTGAATATTTCTCGATTATTTGAGCACCAAAATAATTCGCAATAAAAAGTTTGAATAACAAAGTTGTAGATCTCATCAACCTCTACAATTTTCATATGAAACTTATCTCCAACCGAATTCATATGAAAAAGGTATAATTTTTTGAAGATGTGCTGTCTAGAGAAGGAAAATTCTTTTGGTTCATTAGATCTGAGTATTGCGTGGATTATTTGAATATGAAGATGATTTCAAATGAAAAAAGTTTGAACTATAAAGTTGTAGATCTCGTCGAGATCTACAATTTTCGTATAAATTTTAGATCCATTCAAATTCATATGAAAAAGTTATGATTTTTTTGACGCGGAAGGGAGGAACCGCCGAATGAAACGGCGGTAAGGACGTTTAGTTTGGCGGTTAGGTTACTGTAGCGCCTTACCGCCGTTTCATTCGGCGGTTCTATCCGTCGTTGGATACGGCGGTTTGGATGACAGATTTGCAAATTCTGTGATCCGGATATCGTTTTTAAAAATTCGTAAAAAGAAAATTTAAAAATAAAAAAAATTCGATACGTTGGACCAACTGAAAGGTTCTGAAGCTGCTGTTTCCATATCCACAAGTGGGCCTTTTCATTTAGGAAAGACAATTTCGTTCAAACAATCGGCCCATACAAATCGGCAAAGCCTAATCCAAGTTTTTTTTTAAACGAATGCATGATCCAATCATTAAAAATCTCATTTATATAAGACATCTTTACATATATTATTGCATATACTATTTAAAAAATATTACTGAAAACAGTGCCCGGCAACAACTGGAGCAAAATTCATATGGTCTAGACCGCCGCCTAAGGGCAAGTAAATTGCTACATCTAGGCGGTCTCATAGGTTGTCTCATGCAGTTCCACGTAGGATTTTTGATGATGTGGGAGGGAGAGAGGGAGGTGAGAGAATAAGACAGTTGTTTCGCGAAGCAATCATCTCAAAGCTAAAAATTAGTACTATGAGACCACTTAATCACCATTGTATTAGTTGTTGTTGCCATACAACCCACAAATATTTATTTTTATATGCACAAATTAAGGAATTGTTAATTACTATGAGACAACTTATAAGACCACTTATTGTACAAGTTGTCTGTTTAGCTGTCTCAAGATTACGTGTCACTGCATGAGACAGCCTATTAGACGACGCCAATGTATTTGCCCTAATAAGCCGAAAGCTGCCACAAGGGCACGTTCTCTCCCTGCAATCCGATTTTCTTTAACGAACACGCAAAGTCGGATGTTCAGGGGCAAGTATGCTGTGGTATTATGCATACACATAATTTTGAGATGATTTATATCAGACAACCTCTAAAAATAGATTTTTACTTATAGTGATTAAATATTTTTAAATTTGCGCACACAAAAATAAATATTTATGAGCTGTAAGGCAATAACAACTCGCATTGAGCGATCTTATAGTACTAAATTTTAATTTTTTAGATAATTACTTCACAAAGATAACTATTTAGTTTCCTAACTCTCTCTTTTTCTCCACATAGAAGTACATAAAATTGCATAAGACAGTCTTTTAAGATTGTTTACACGTAGCAATATTGTCCATAGCGGCTCAATCATGAACCATAACGACTATGGTTCTATGAGTACGCAATGAAACATCAAACTTGCCACGTGGCGTGCACTTGTCGACCGAACGGTCGAAGCTAGAAAAAAGAATGAAAGAAAGATACTAGAAAAAGAACAGACAGTCGCTACTCCTACTCCAATTGCAGCACGGCTCATCGTAAAGCCAAATTTATACTCTCAGCGCCTCGACGTGTAACGTGATACGCAACAGAATCTCGCTGTCTCGGCCGGCGCTGCCATTCCGGGGGCGGCTCAGGTGTAGGGATGGCACCCGTGAATTCGGGTGCGGGTTTAGTGAAAACCCGCCCGCAGCCAAACTCACGGGATAGAAAAAAACCCGCCCACGAGAAACCCGAGGGTGGATTTGTACACCCGCACCCGCACCCGTCGGGTTTCGGGTGGGTTTCGGGTGCCCGCGGGTCTGGGAACATCACATGCACAAATAATGAATTTGAACATGGTTTAAGTGATTTCACAGTTTTATTTTTACACATATAATTTTCAACTATCTAGTAGTATAAAAATTCTAATTTCCGTAGTCTCCGAATAAACATATAATCAAATAGAGGTCTCCAAATCAACAAATAAAAATTCACAGACAACGATACATTTAAGTTTTACAATGCAGTCAATAGGGAGGACAACAACATGGTCTCCAAATCAACAAATAATCAAATAGATAAACTATTACAACTATCATTCAAATTAATGTATGAGAGATCTTATATTGCTTCCATTTGTATTTAGATGCAACCACAATCAATAATCTGTAGTGCTTTTTACAGTATATGCGGGCGGGTGCGGGTGTACCCGCGGGTGAAATTTCAGACCCGCACCCGCACCCGCGAATCTCGGGTTCGGGTGCGGGTGCACCCGCGGGTGGAATTTTGAACCCGCATCCACACCCGTCGGGTCCAAAACCCGCGGGTACCCGCACCCGCGGGTTGAATTGCCATCCCTACTCAGGTGTCCTCCCCCGTCGCCGGGATCGCGCCACGTGCCCGCGCGCGCCTCTTCCGCGCTCCCCAAGGGCAGCAGCCTGCTCAAGCGCCCGACGCGCGGCGCGACCACCAGTGCAGCGCCGACGCGGGGGCGTGCCGGCCGAACGCGGATTTGGTGCGCACACCGGTAGGTACGCACGCTGTACCTGGAAACACTAAAATCTTAAACCCTAAAACCCCAAACACTAAAACCCCAAACCCTAAACACTATAATACTAAACCCTAAACACTAATACCTAAAATCTAAACCCTAAACTCTAAATTTTGAACCCTAAAAACACTAAACACTAACCTCTAATGTTAATGACAGACGCTAATCAAACACCGTTGGATTCGATCTGCACGAATCTTAAAGCCTATCCAGCGGCTCTGGATAGGGTGCGCACGCACGCGCGTGCGCACCAGAGTATTAGCGCGTGCCGGCCAGACACTAGAGCAGCGCGCTGCTACGCTACGCAAACGCAACCCACCGGCAATCACTTCACACGCGCAGCGCCGGAGCCGGGCCGGAGACGAGGCCGAGGGAGGGCAGCGAGGCAACTGACGACAGCGCGACGCGCCAAGAAAAGGGGGTGGCGTGCGGGCGCGGCGGGGGCCGTCCACGAGCCCCCGCTCGGCTGCCGCCACGTCGCCACCGCCCATCGAGCCCGTCCGCTCCGCCCTTTTAGGAACACGAGCCCCGCCTGCTCCTCCCTCCATTTACGGCGTGCCTGCACGAGAGGCTCCCGGCTCCATTGCTTCTGCCCTCGCCGTCGCCGTTGCCGTTGCCGTGCTGCTCCTCTGCCTGTCGCCGCCGCGCCGGCCTTGATGGGGCTCGCCGGGGACAAATCGCCCGTCACTGGCGGAGGGTTCAGGTGCCTTCACATCACCGTTCTTGCTGCGCACAAATCTTTGGGAACATTTTGACGCTTCATTGATATGATAAAAGCCGTCACTATCTCCGGCGTTGCTTATCCTTATTCTAGGCATTTTCACGGGGGGGCGATGTAAGAGCGGCTCCAACGGACCGTTCATATCCATCTCCAGTACCAAAAAATTAGATTTTGGAGATTCAAGTCTACTCCAGCAGACTACCAATCCCTTCTTCAATACCAATATTTTTTTTTGGCGACTATCAAAAATTTGGCTCATTTACCCTTTATGTAGGGGGACGCACTCTCTTTCCTATATATTATTGATATTAGAGATTAGTTTTGGTAGTCTGCTATACCATTAATCGCTAAAAACACAAAAATTAACTATAGGAGATGGAAGGAGAATATGTTTTGGTAGTTAGACATAAGCAATCTGCTGGAGATGCTCTAACCTGGTCGAGTTCTCAGCGAATCTGTGGCTGCCATGTTATGTTTTTGGTGAGGGGGTAGGAAATCCCTAGGTGCATGATGTTTCGTGTTGTTTTTTCATCTTTTTCAAAACGTTTCTTGCTATTTTGCTGTGCTAAGTGGGTACAGAAGGCAGAGTTATCTGCAAACAGAAGGAAGGCGTGACCAATCTTTTAGCATCCATCTACAATATTTCTTTTTCATGGATCTGCTGAATTGCTGCTAATCCTGATTAGAGATATATTGATTCATCCATTTAAACGGCTTCTGGTGATTATGTGCTGTGGTGGTGTCCAGTAAACCTGTTTCACACAAATGCTGATGTTCATTTTGGCAGTGAAAACGGCAAGTTCAGCTATGGTTATGCAAGCTCTCCTGGTAAAAGATCTTCCATGGAGGACTTCCATGAAACCAGAGTAGATGGTGTTGATGGAGAAACAGTTGGGTTGTTTGGTGTTTTCGATGGTAAGATGCAGCCTATCTCGAATGGAAAATTCAGGACACTGATGTTTTTAGATGTAGACAATGTAAGCAAGCATACAATGTATTACGTCAGGCAAGAAATCTAGACTTGTTTTACATCACCAATTGCTAGTGTCAACCAGATCACTGACTTTTGGTGTGGAAAATTGGAAATATCGCTAACCGATTTCTTCCCCCCCTGTAGGCCATGGTGGAGCTCGAGCAGCAGAGTTTGTGAAGCAAAACCTTTTCACCAACTTAATCAAGCACCCCAAGTTCTTTAGTGATACCAAATCTGCTATTGGTATTCTAAATCTCTGCACTTGCTATAGCTTTGAAGAAAAATACTAACTTCTGAAGTTTGAGTCTGATGGCTGGTCATATCCACTTGCAGCTGAAACTTACACTCACACGGACTCAGAACTTCTGAAGGCTGATACCAGCCATCATCGAGACGCAGGGTCGACTGCTTCCACAGCTATTCTCGTAGGTGATCGCCTGGTGGTTGCAAATGTTGGAGATTCTAGGGCAGTCATATGCAGAGGAGGGGATGGTAAGTGAAACCCCCTGATACATATTTCGGCCAGTGTGTTTCCCACATTTCAGCTCCCTTCACACTTCTTTTGTCCTTTTGTGATGAACTAGAGCAGCAAATATCTTCAAGCTAATATGTTGCAGAACTACAGATTCAAGTAACCAATTTGTATAACATGTTTGCTGGTTAAGTTAGTATGATCTAAATTGCCTTGTAGATTGCTTATTGGATTGCATACAATTGGCCTTTAGCGGTCCAATTTCTTGGTAACCTTCGTTCTTGTTGGTTGCTGCAGCTATAGCAGTGTCAAGAGACCACAAGCCAGATCAGACGGATGAGAGACAGAGGATAGAGGAAGCTGGTGGATTTGTGATGTGGGCTGGTATGTCCGTGCATCCCCTTGGTTTTATTGGCCACCAAAATACAAAATAGTCTGCTTGTAAATCCTCAATAAGCTCGAGCTATGAAAAATTGGCAGGAACATGGCGTGTGGGTGGCGTTCTAGCTGTATCTCGAGCATTTGGTGACAAGCTGTTAAAGCAGTATGTGGTCGCTGATCCTGAGATCAAGGTTTGCAAAGCGTGCTCTCTGATTTGCCAGACTCTGCAGTAATAACTGTTGCAACTTGCAACCTTGTTACCATCAGCATTGTTTGAAACTCTGCTGTTGGTTTCAGGAGGAGGTTGTGGACAGCTCCTTGGAATTCCTCATCCTTGCAAGTGATGGGCTGTGGGACGTGGTGACAAACGAGGTGATAAAAAACCGAAAACCCTCATCTGAAAACTAAGGTGCCTGGAGAGCTCATTTGAAGCTAATAATCCTTCCTTCTTCGTGTTCTGCCTCCTCTGATCGCAGGAAGCCGTGGCCATGGTGAAGCCGATCCTGGACTCGGAGCAGGCCGCCAAAAAGCTCCTCGCGGAGGCCTCCCAGCGTGGCAGCGCCGACAACATCACCTGCGTCGTCGTGCGCTTCTTGGAGCAGAGCAACGGACTGGGCAGGGCCACAAACGACCAAGCCTCGTAAAAATCAGCAAATCCAAATCAGCTGCTGTTGTGGAATCCTCTTGGTTTCAAATTACACACGTTTTACTGTATTTTCTGCTCTGTGGTTTCATTCTAGAGATGCAGTTAACCAGCTTCATGTGTAAATTTGTTTTATGCTGCCAGTGGAAATGTAAACGAACGACACCGCTAGCGTTTGTATCTTGGAATGAAATGGAAATCATTCCCCAACCGTTGTTCGACTCGTATTAGCAGTGCGAAAGCATCAGAATCAGTAGTGGTTGCTATTTGCAAGCGTTGCTCAGGTAACCGCTCAGGAGGAAATAACCGAGATTATTTCCCAGATTCATCGAGCAGAGAGCTCTGCTCTCGAGACTGAAGATATCATCCCTGCAACACCGCTTCTCATCATAAACCAAAACTGGATAAGAAGATCGGAGAAGAAAAACAGCTGCTCATGCACAGAAACTGGATTGAGATCGAAAAGGAAAAACAGCAACTGCCAAACAAACAATAGGGAGTGGATCCGGGAGGCGCTGGGCTCGGACTACTTTTGAGCTCCGCAAGGCAGGGGAGAACCCGCCGTTCAGACGAGCGAACCTTGTTTTTTCGTCATCGCCGCCATTCTCCTCGGATCTCTAACAATCGAACGGAAACCAAAGCAATAAGAAACCAAAGAAACACAAGCCAAAGATGGAAGCACGAAGGTGCAAATCGGACATCGAAACCCTAACAAACGGTGGGCGTGGCAGGCGGCGCGAGGGTTGCCGCGGCGCGGCAGGCGATAGGAACCCTAGGCGAGGCGGGGTGTCGCTTTATAGGGCCCAACGTTCGGCGAACGCCCTCAAAGTTGCGTTTATTACCGAACGTGCCACAGTCGAGAGTTCGGCCCAGCCAACGGCTAGGTTTCGGCGGGGCTGCTGAACAGTAGTTTCCCGACAACAATATTCGGGCCTGTGAAATGGGCCGTAAAATGGTCAGGCCCAAGCGTGAAGGCCTGATGGCTGCCTAAGTGCCCCTTTGGCACAGCTTCTCCATCGACTTCACTTGCCGCTTACATGCTCCATCCACCAAACGCCCCAAATGAACAACTCATGGGTACAAGCTAGCAAAAGCCGCGCCTAACACGCTCTCTGCCATTCACAGCAAGGAGAAGCCAGAAATTGTAGCTTGTACCGGCTCATCCCTGTCAAAACGCTGAAAAGACGCATGTGCCCCTGCTCATTTATGGAATTTACTACACTTGCCATACTGGTGGGCAGAGGCAACCAGCTCAGCCAGTGTAGCGCACAGTTTTACCAAACGTTTTCTCAACTAAATAAGCCAGATCCAAAAAAAACTGTTTCATCACAAAAGTCAGAGTTGAAGTCATTTTTGCAAAAGCCAGAGCCGTGCCAAACGAGCCTAAAATAGAGTCGAGCACTACAGATTTCTACGAGATTTATGCCCGATTTCCCTCAAAAACAAAACGAGATTTATGCCCGATGTCTTCCGTTGTATGAGATTCTTACAAACGGTTGTTTCCTGCATTATATAGTCTAACTTATGGATAAAAGATATTATGGTAAAAGGTCATCATGAACCATCAAATAACCTGAAATAAATTACCCATGTGCGGCTTATTTGAGATTATTTGGATGATCCATGGTGGCCTTTTACCATAGTAAAAAGAAAAGGAGGACTAATATGAACTTCACTAAAGACCCTGTGGCAACTTATATAGTTATACTACCTCCGTTCTTAAATATACGACATCATTGATTTTTTTACTTTGTTTGACTGTTCGTCTTTTCTACAAATATTAATGCAGAAACATAGGTCTATGAGTTAAATTCAAAGTATTATTGATATTAGATGTATTGTACCCATTTTACTTTATTTAACAAACTAACTAATGAAATATTGTTGGTGAAAGTTGAAATAAAAAGTCAACAATGTCATATATTTAAGAACGGACGGAGTATACGCTAACTTATGATCCAGAGATAGTATAGTCGTCAAATACCATCCCATGGAGCTTATGTCAACCTATTTTAACATTTACGGTGGTATTTTATCATAATTAACTCATAAGCTAACCTACTATAAGTTTTGAAGGAAAACAAACGAGGCCTAAACAAAAAGTCAAACGCTGTTTCGACAGTTACAGCGTAGGGTTTTCGCAAGGGGAAAAAGGACGGATAGGACGATAGGTCAGCACGCCTGCCATGCGGGGTTTCCATGTGTACGGGTGATACGGCTGCTAGGCGCTAGCTGCACAAAGTAAACGAACCCATATCGATCTCATCATCACACAAGAACGTCAAGAACGCACGTTTTTCCTAGCTAGACTAGAAAATTGATGCCCCATCACCTTTGAACTTGGGACCTAGCGAACTTTGGAGGCCGGCCGCCCGCGCTCGTGCGGCGAGCCGGCCGCTGACGGCGGCGGCCGGACGAAGCCGCCGGCACGTGTAGCGCGCACGGCACGACGGTTTCCGCCCGCGTCACGCAACGCGCGAGCGAGCGAGCGATCGAGGCGGCGGTCCAAGATGTCGCGGCGGCGACACGGACATGGTACCAACGGCCGCCGCACGGCGGCGCCCGCGCATCTATCCCAGTCCCAGACGAAGGGCGACGACTTGCTCGTCGGCCATGGAAGGATGGAAGCCGAACCCTTTTTTTTTCCAACGTGATACTAAATTAGAAGTCAGTGGCATGTACTCGTACGTAGTTATTTTTAATGTCCCTACGGTATGGTTCTGAATGTAAACGTCTTTGTCGCCCTGTCACTCACTCCACCGGAGGGCTTCCAAGAAGGAGATGGAACGCGCACCGTCCGATCTGGAATGGAGCCATGCACGGCGGTTTGTTGTGAGCTCTGCTGCGCTGGTGGTGGTGGTCATCTTCCTCCTCGCGCGTGCATTTGCATGCGTAGATTCAGGTGCACGCGTGTGCCTTGGTTGACCGTCGTCGTCCCAGTAGCCTTTGGCCGCCGGTCAATGAAATGACCAGTAGAGACATCCATGCTCACGTGAGCACCTGAATCGGCCGGAGGAAGAGGAAGGTATATAGAACTAGGGATGAGTCAAAAGCCTGCACTGATTAGTGTTCGATTATAGCATTAGTATAACCTGGTTGATGGCACGTGGCGGTAGGATCGGTTCTTGGCGTCCCAGTCTCGGCCGGCCGCGATGGCTGTCAACCGGTCAACCGTCTCGGCTCCCACATGCATGAATGAAACAAGCAAAGGCTGCCGCAACAAACGAAGACTTGCTTGATCGGTCATGGAAACCAAACCCTTTACTATGTAAACACGATCGGGGGATCAATATCCTCTGCGTTATTGCAGAGGCACTGGAAGTCATTTGACATGTGCAAGAGGTTGGATCATGTCCATGGATTTGGTTGAATGGATGGGTCGTCCATCCTAGTTCTTCGTTTGATTGGAGGGATTGCGAGTGAGGGATGGATGGATGTGAGCATGTATTGTTTTCCTGGCCGTAAAAAATTCAGGGCACAGTCAATGATTGACCGTCCAAATATCTTGTTGGCCGGTCAATGATATGACCACCAGTAGAGACATCGATCCATGCTTACGTGGGCAGCTGAATCCATCGGCCGGAGAAAGGTATAGATGAGTCAAAATCCAGCACTGATTGGTGTTATTATAAGCCGCCTGATGGCACGAGGCAGTATGATCGGTTCTAGGCGTCTCAGTCTCGATAGGCACGTTGCTCCATGCATGGAACAAGCAACGGCTGCATATATGCCGCGATTGGAACGGTGTCTCTGAACGAAGCTTCTGGGAACGACTGCTGCAGAGAGAAGAGAAGCAACGGAGGCAACCTGCTACCTGTCCACCAGTTACAGTCTGATGAGTTCGTGCGCGCGTGCAGCTTGTCTCGGCAAAAGAAACATATACTTGTGGGGCCTGCAAATCTAAGGCCTTGTTTAGTTTGTTAAAGTTGGTTGAATTTTTTGTAAAAAAAATGTATTGGGAAACGTGTTGCAAAGGGGGGGCACGTTTTTCTATACATTACTTTTGGTTGACTTGCAGGAACTAAACAAGGCCTAAGGCGAAATGGTAGCAGTTGCAGTTCAAATGAGGACCCTTTCAGAGACGTAGGCTGGTTCTTCCTAGGAGATGGTCTGAATGAAAGCAATATATAGGAGTTGAATCCTTCTGACCTCAAAGCATTAGGAGTTGAATTCTTGCGACTAGACAGACCGTGCTTCATCATGCTACCCGATTACTCCACTGCCTCTCGTTAACACGTGCTAGATATACAATAACACTAACCACCCACAAAAAAAACAAAAGAGACACACGGCTCTGTTTCTTTTCCGGTTTCAACATTATTATCAGGGAGGAAACATAGCATTTCATTTAGGACCTCAATTCAGTTTTCTCTGTCCAATCGAGCCCATGGTATTATTTCATGTTTCTCCATGCATGCATGTAATTAGTCGGCAAGAGATTAGCTAGAGGAGAGAACAAAGGAACTCAGAAAGCAAAGGAGAGACCCTTTGTCCAATTCATGTGGTGCACAGTCCACAGCGTAGCATAGCATGCACAGGTGAATTATGGGAAGGCCAGGCTCAAGAATCAAGACCCTAGCTGAGCCATAATGGAATAATGTCGCCTTTCCAAATTCAAAAAAGAAGAAGCAAAAGCAAGCTTTAATTTAGTACGTAGTAGAATCTTAGCTTAAAAGAAGACCTCGTCGACAGGATTTGGTGGCTGGCTGGCTACTGTCAGTACTGTGCGCCGTTCAAAGCTCATAGGTTCCACGACTGAAACGTAAGCATCCAAGGGTCGAATCAGGCGACCCGTGTCATTGAACGAATCAGTCCAACAATAACAACAAAATATGTTGTCATGCGAAGGCAGCAGTGAAGAACATCGGACGAATCCGTCCAAATCGGCATATACTATCATGAGAAATCAGCTAGAGCATTCTCACTGCATCTCGCCTCTATATACGTTCAGAAGCTTCTCCGCCAAGGTAAAAACCCTCCTTTTTGACCGCTTGAATTTTTCGAGCCAATGATGGGAGATCTCAACCACCTCTACTACTACTCTAGCTAGCAACAATTCCATGCCGCTGCCGGAGGAGCTGATCCAAGCAGCAGCGCTTAACGCAAGTGAACGCATCAAACAAAAGTTACTGCCCTGATCGATGAGATCATTTCAGAGACTTTGACTGGCGGGCAAGATTTGATCTGTAGGCAAGGATGGATTATGCTTATATTCCAGTTGTTTTGGCTTGCGTGATCGAGTTGTGGGTGTCTCGTTGATCCTACATATTTTCAGCAAACGCGGCACATCTGCCGCCGCGGAAAACGACTGGTGTGTGGTAGCGATCCATGATGCATGCAGCTGATCGAGCTCACTTTGAAGCGCTCGTTTGGTTCCATGAACCATCTATCTGTCTGTAATTCTGTATACGGCCAAGGACACGAGTATAGTAGTACGACTGTCGCAGGAATAATAATCAGGCAGAGAAAATTGGGTTCAACCCTTTCTTTCTGAAACTCTGACTTTGATATCGTTTTTTTCCCAGACTTTTCTCTTTTTGCATATGCATGCCTGTGTAAACATGGATTTGATTTCTCCAGAGTACCTTCACACTAGAGAGACGTACCAATATTTTTTCGTACTCCGCATCTAGTCCTAGCTTGCTAATTCTCAGCACGGGCTGTTTGGATCCTGGGCGCTAAAAATTAGCATCATGTTTAGGTGTCAATTAGATAACTTAAATATGAGCTAATTTTTAATACTAATTGCATAAGTCATATCTAATTGATGAGTAGAATCTATTAGTCCTAATTAGATCTTAATTAGCTCATGTTTACTGTAGCATTACATGGGCTAATTAAGATCTAATTAGAACTAATAGATTCTACTCATCAATTAGACATGATTCATGCAATTAGTTTTATAATTAGCTTATATTTACTTGATCTAAGTAGTATCTAAACATGGTGCTAATTATTAGCTTATATTTACTTGATCTAAGTAGTATCTAAACCTCCTAGTCTCTCATTTTCTGTCTCTCATTTTCACGTAGATAGGCCAGTCTCAATGGGGTTTCATGAAGAGTTTTATGGCATTAAATTCTATGCCAAATCATCAAATTTGCTGATGTGGCGAGGAGAGAGAAAGAAAGAGTTTCATGAGATGTGAGAGAAGTTTTATCCTCATGAAACTCTCTCAGCACGGTTACCTAGTTTCTGAGTCTAGATAACTGTGCAATGAAACTTGCACTGAGACTGGTTTAAGGCCCTGTTTAGTAGCGGCAAGTTTCACAACTTTTTACTATTCACCCATCACATCGAATGTTTGGACACTAATTAGGAGTATTAAATGTGAATTAATGACAAATCCCATTCCACAACCCCGGGTGAAATTTCGAGAGAAATCTAATGAGCCTAATTAGGCCATGATTAGACAATGTCGTGCTACAGTAAACAATCTCTAATGACAGATTAATTAGGCTTCATAGATTTGTCTTGCGATTTCCCGTCCATCCGTGTAATCTATTATCTTAGTATTTGGCCAACAAACGGAGCCTCCACGTTCGCTCTCAAAGTCTAGAAATTCCCGCGTTAATCGTAGAAAATAAGAAAAACTAAAATTACCCACCACTGCCATTACGTAAAATTTAGCCAAAAATATTGTCTTAATTATTTAAAAATTATCACTACTGCCATTACATAAAAAATAGCCTAAAATATCCATATATATTTTTAAAATTCATCCAACAATGTCATTAGAAAAGTTACGTTCACTCTTAAGACATAGAAATTCCCACATTAATCGGAGGAAAAAAATTACGAAATACCCATGTAATTATTTAAAAATTATCCACAATTGTCATTACATAAAAATTAGCCTAAAGCATCTCTATATCTTTAGCCTTTTGAAAATCATCCACCAATATCATTACATAAAAATTATCCTAAAATACCACAATAATATTTAAAATAAAAATAAATAAAATATTTGCTTACGTAAAGAAAGAATTAACCAAAATACTCATGCTTTATTTAAAAAGTATATACCTTTTTCTTTTCTATGAAATTAGTCCAGTCATAATTATCCCGTCATTGTCGCTATACAAACATAAATATGAAATTCTTTTTAACTGATAAAATTGTCAATTTATACCATTAACTAAAAATAACTCCAATTAAAGTTATTTAGTCAAAATAAAAATAAACAAAGATGTACATATAGAGTATACCTATAAGAGATTGAGCAACAAAGATAATAGTTGTCTTAATAAAGAAAAATATGATGATAATGCCTGAAATATTTTATCAGCAATTTGGCTTAATATGTAACAAGAGAACATCGGCAAGAAAAAATAAGTTTAGGAAAAACAAAAAGATGCAAAAATAGATATATATAGATATTCGGATTCTATATACTAGCCGCGCAAATGTGTGGGTCATAGATCATGTTTAGTTCTTCTAATCTTCGATTTACAATAGCTACAGTAATTTTCGCAACTTTCTCACTGCAACTAACCAAGGCCTAAGAAAAAAAAAGATATAATCAGAGAGATTAATTTTCTTTACTTTTACGACAATCGTGTACGGTTCAAACCTGGGCGGCCAATTATTCAGTGTCCCTTTTAAAGTGTCGTCGGTTTCAGGAACAATCGATGCTTGCATCTGATTCGCGGGAGACCGGGAAACGGCCCTCCTGGTCTCAGCCGGTTGCCTTCCATTCCTCCTGGTCTCCGTCCAATTGGAGCATTAACTTGCGAGATGCAAATCCATCTCGCTATAGCTCCCTGTCCAAATGAAACGCCCTCTCCTTGTAATTAACTGGAGTTAACCTTCTTCGAGTATTCTTTGTCGTCTTCAATTCGCACACGAAACTGACTTCGTCCCTGCCATTGTCTCCAAGGCATGAGCAGTTTATTACTTTATTAGCCGCCAGCTGCTTGCCTCCACCTATAAAGCAAAGCCAAACCTTCATACGCCGGCTACTTACTATACTCTCTTTAATCCTTAGCTTCTCCATCTTCTCCATTCGAGCTGCTTCCTCTTCATCGGAGTGATCTCTGTACTAAGCTAGGTCTGTGAACTCTTGGACACCATGACCATGTATAGCGCTAGTGCCATGGAGCCCGAGGATTTCGGGAAATCATGGCTTGGCCTAGGGATAGGTGGCGGCGGTGGTGGCAGTGATCTGAAGCGGAGCCACGGCGAGCAGAGGTCGTCGTCGGCGGCGGTGGTGCAGTTCGACTTGATGTTCCCGCCGCAGAGTGTGAAGGAAGAAGCTAACAAGGAAGAGAAGGGTGCAAGGAAGAGGTTGAGGATCCCTACCGACGACGACGGCCGCCGGTCGAACGAGCCGAGCCCGAGCGACGACGGTGGCGACGGCGCCGGCGCCAGGAAGAAGCTCCGGCTCACCAAGGAGCAGTCGACGCTGCTCGAGGACACCTTCCGCGCCCACAACATACTATCCCACGTATGCATGCGCTCTCTATACCTCGTATCAGTTTGGCATGAACATGAAGTATTTAGAGCATCTCTTGATGATGAATGCATCTTTTTTTTTTCTTGATGATGAATGCATTATACTATATATACTATTGTTCAGGTCCATCTGTATCCATATAATATATATGAATTTCTGCTTCTGAGCTGACTGGCTGACGAAAACATTGTTTCACGTTTGACAGGCTCAGAAGCACGAGCTCGCCCGGCAGGTGAATCTGAGTGCGAGACAGGTTGAAGTGTGGTTCCAAAATAGGAGGGCGAGGTATGTGAGCATATTGTACAGCGGCGGTAAACATCTGTGATTGCGATCTACCTGCTTGTTCTGAACTTGCCATCTTGTTCTAATGCAAATCCTTCAGAACAAAGCTGAAGCAAACGGAGGTGGACTGCGAGATCCTGAAGCGGTGCTGCGAGAGCCTGACCGGCGAGAACCAGCGGCTGAGGCACGAGCTCGCGCAGCTGCAGCGGTCGTCGGCGGCGGCGGCGGTGGCTGGGATGATCCACTCCAAGTTCCCGCGGGTCACTGCGGCGGCGGCCATCATCTGCCCGTCCTGCGAGAAGGTCACCGCGACGAGCGGTGGCGAGACAAGCAAGAGCTCCGGCAGCTATTCCTCCTGAACGAAGCATGCTTAGCTCGAATGCATGCTTGATGCTTGGTGTATATGGGCAATTGAGCATGGTTTAATTCCGAGGTCATGTGAGAGTATATTTGTGTAGATAGATGTGCATGCATTCTACTAATAACTCTGATGGCGCTTTGCGATGGTCTGTAATTATTATGCATGCTGTTGCAAGATGCAAAGCCTTGTGCTATAGAGATTTGAAGTATAGTTTTGATATAGGAGTAAACACTGAACTGGTTTGAGTTTTAGGATACAACTCAAATTCTTGTTCTGTTATTTTTGCTATGTTGCATTATACATAACAATTTTCATTTTTTTTTGTATTTGCAGTTATCTGTTTCCGTCTTTGATACTACTATATATCCTCATCAACTCTCTGCTGATTATAGTCTCTAGATTTTTTTTTCGAGGGATTATAGTCTATAGATATAGTAGCCAGGGTTCCAAATTTCGGCGGAATTTCACAAATTTTGATAATTTTGGTGATGTCCGAAGAAAACCCAAAACGAAATTGAAAACCTTGCTTGTAGCTAGCATAACAATAATCATTTGCCAAAGTTGTCAGCATATACTATTGCAGTCTTCGGGTCTTCGCGCATGCTGATAGATATTTCATGTGTACTTGTGAAGTACGGTTAACCCTCACGAGTCAATTGACAACTATGGTTACCTGTTACCACTTTCTACTATATGTTACGTATAAGCAGCAGGCGGTTTTTAATTGGCTGTCCACCTGCAGTGTTTCCTTTTGACGGGATCAAGTAATTCCAACCATGCGACAAATTAAAATGATCAGAAAAAGGCCAATTGCAATAATATAATGGATCCGCCACCAGTGGCGGAACGTGGCCGGCCTATATAGCTAGGGGGTGGTGTGTGTGCGCACTACTAGAGAACTGACCTTCGGTTCGGGACTTTTAGTCCCGAACCGAAGGGACCCGGGACTAAAGGGGGCTTTAGTCTCGGGTCCAGGCCAGGGGAGAGCGCGCCCCCTTTAGTCCCGGTCCGTGAGGGGACGAGGAGGGGGAGGCGGGGGCCTTTAGTCCCGGCTGGAGCCACCAGCCGGGACTAAAGGGGGTCGCGCCCTTTAGTCCCGGGTGGTGGCTCCAGCCGGGACTGAAGCCCCCCCTTTAGTCCCGGTTGAAGCCACCAACCGGGACTAAAGCCCCCAGTACAAAACAGCATCTTCCTCCCCCAACCCGGCCGAGCCATGAACACAGAGCTCGTTCATGGCCGGTCGGAGCTAGGGGGAGGTGCTGCCCTTTTTTTCCCGTTTTTTGAAGATTTAGCACTTTCAAGCGGTGGGAAACGATCATCTCTTCATCCTCTCATCTTTTACGGTTAGTATTTCTTGTTTGCTTCATTATACATAGAGAAAAATGAGTTTTAGTGGAATGAGAGAGAGAAACTTTTTTAGCACTATTAGGATAGTGATGTGTTAGTAGTTTGCACTAGTTACTATGTTTAGTTGTTACATAGAGTAATTTCTTGATAGTATTACGTTTTTTATTTTAGTTTTATCTTTTCATTAATATTAATTTTTTTACCGAACTATTATTAATACTTTAATATTTATCCTAATTAATTAAAGCAAAATGTAATATAAAATTTGGCATGGCCGAGCCATGAACACAGAGCTCGTTCATGGCGCCGTCCGGAGCATAGGGGAGGTCATGCCCATTTTTTTCTCAGATTTTGAAGATTTAGCTCCTCCAAGTGGTCTAAAAGAAGCATATCTTCATTCTCTCATCTTTTACGGTTAGTATTTCTTGTTTCATCCTTTATACATAGAGAAATTTGAGTTTTAGTGGAATGGAGAAATGGGGAGTTTTATTTTTTAGCACAATTTAGTTTAATTTATATTTATAGTTTAGTTATTTATCCTAATTCATTTTTACTTTATTAATTCATATTTATACTTTAGTTAATTAGTTAATTCATATTTATAATTTAGTTAAGTCATATTGATACTTTAGTTAATTCATATTTATACTTTATTTAATTGAAATTTATAATTTAGTTAATTCATATTTAAACTTTACTTAGTTCATATTTATAAATTAGTTAATTCATATTTATACTTTACTTAGTTCATATTTATATTTGAGTTAATTCATATTTATACTTTAGTTAATTCATATTTATACTTTACTTAGTTCATATTTATACTTTAGTTAATTCATATTTATACTGTACTTAGTTCATATTTATACTTTAGTTAATCCATATTTATACTTTAGTAAATTCATATTTATACTTTACTTAGTTCATAATTATACTTTAGTAAATTCATATTTATACTTTACTTAGTTCATATTTATGCTTTACTTAGTTCATATTTATACTTTAGTTATTTTACTCACTTTGATTATAATTTATTGCTTAATGAATTAGGATGGTAACTTTCATTTATTTCAAAAATAAACTTACTATTTGTACTAATTAAACATTGTCTAATCTTGCAGATGGACCGGCAATGGATGTATAACGCCGACAGACGTTCAGGTGACTTCTTTCAAGGCGTGCATCATTTTCTAGATGTGGCAGAGCAAAACAAGAAAAACGGATTCATGAGTTGCCCCTGCGGGGTCTGCAAGAACCTGAAGGAGCACAGTTCAACAAAGGTCATTCACAGCCACTTGATTAGACACGGTTTCATGCCTGGCTACAGTTGTTGGACCAGCCACGGAGAAAGAGGTGTTATAATGGAAGACGGAGAAGATGAGATTGATGACAACATTCTCGGATTTACTGAATACCCTGCTTTTGCTGATACTACAATGGGTGATGCTGAGGAAGAGGATGGAGAAGATGCGCCTGCAGATGATCTTGGTCAGATGTTGCAAAATGCAAAGGACACAAGCGAAACTGAGAAGGAGAGGTTGAAGTTCCAGCGCATGTTAGAGGACCATCGCAAACCTTTGTACCCGGGTTGCGAAGAGGGACTAAAAAAACTAGGGAGCACATTGGATTTGCTGCAATGGAAGGCCAAAAATGGTGTATCGGACAAGGGCTTTGGTGAGTTACTAAAAATAGTGAAGAAGATGCTTCCTAGGGACAACGAATTGCCCTCGACAACATACGAAGCAAAAAAGCTCGTTTGCCCGCTGGGGTTGGAGGTGCAGAAGATACACGCATGTCCAAATGACTGCATCCTGTATCGTGGTCCCGAGTACGAGAAAATGGACGCGTGTCCGGTTTGCGGCGCCTTGCGGTACAAGATCAGAAAAGACGACCCTGGTGATGTAGAGGGAGAGCCTATCAAAAAGAGAATTCCTGCGAAGGTCATGTGGTATTCCCCTATAATACCACGCTTGAGGTGTTTTTTCAGAAATAAAGAGCATGCTCAGATGATACGATGGCACAAAGAAGAGCGCAAGCGAGACTCAAAGTTGAGGCACCCTGCCGATGGGTCCCAGTGGAGAAAAATTGACCGAACATTCAAAGACTTCGCTGAAGATCCAAGAAACATAAGGTTTGCTTTGAGTACGGATGGCATGAATCCTTTTGGTGAAATGAGCAGTAGCTCATAGCACTTGGCCCGTGACTTTGTGTATGTACAATCTTTCTCCATGGCTCTGCATGAAGAGGAAATTCATGATGATGCCTATTCTCATACAAAGCCCGAAGCAACCGGGCAACGACATTGACGTGTATCTAAGGCCATTGGTTGAGGAACTTTTACAGTTGTGGGGCGAAAACGATGTACGTATGTGGGATGAGCACAAACAAGAGGAATTTGACCTACGAGCATTGCTATTTGTAACCGTCAATGACTGGCCGGCTCTTAGTAACCTATCAGGACAGACAAACAAGGGATATAGGGCATGCACACATTGTTTAAATGATACTGAAAGCATTTATTTGAAACACTGTCGCAAGGTTGTGTACATGGGCCATCGTCGATGGCTTCCAATGAATCATCCGGTAAGAAAGAAAGGCAAGCATTTCAAAGGGGAGGCAGATCGTCGTCCCAAGCCTATGCATCGTGATGGAAAGTACCTATTTGGTATGGTAAAAGATCTAAAAGTTATTTTTGGAAAGGGGACAGGTAGCGTTGCTGTTCCAAATGATAGTAATGGGATGGCACCCATGTTTAAGAAGATGAGTATATTTTGGGAGGTACCATATTGGAAAGTCTTGGAGGTCCGCAACGCAATTGATGTCATGCACCTGACGGAGAATCTTTGCGTCAACTTGATAGCCTTTCTAGGCACCTATGGTAAGACAAAAGATACACTGGAATCACGCCAGGATCTGCAAGATATGGAAGAACGACATGCACTACATCCTGAAGAGAGGGACAATGGGCGCAATTACTTGAGTCCTGCCAGCTTCACTCTAAGCAAGGAAGAAAAGGAAAGCATGTTCGAATGTCTCAATAGTATCAAGGTGCCCTCTGGATACTCTTCGAACATTAAGGGAATAATAAATGTGCCAGAGAAGAAATTTACAAACCTAAAGTCCCACGACTGCCACGTGCTCATGACACAGCTGCTTCCAGTGGCATTGAGGGGAGTTCTGCCAGAGAATCTACAATTAGCGATCGTAAAGCTATGTGCATTCCTCAACGTAATTTCTCAGAAGGTAATCGATCCAGACAATCTACTGAAGTTGCAGGTTGATGTGGCCCAATGCCTGGTGAGCTTCGAATTGGTTTTTCCACCGTCGTTCTTCAACATTATGACATATCTACTAGTTCATCTTGTCAAAGAGATTGAAATTCTGGGTCCTGTCTTCTTGCACAATATGTTCCCTTTTGAGAGGTTAATGGGAGTGCTAAAGAAATATGTTCGTAACCGTGCTCGACCAGAAGCATGCATATCAAAGGGCTACGGAATAGAGGAGGTCATCGAGTTTTGTGTTGACTTCATCGATGATCTCAAACCGATTGGTGTCCCTGAATCACGGCATGAGGGCAGACTCCGTGGAAAAGGAACAATAGGAAAGAAGGTTGTCGGTACTTGGGATGATGATTCTTTTAACAAAGCACACTACACTGTTCTACAACAATCATCCTTGGTTAGTCCTTATATAGATGAACACAAGGAGCTTTTACGCACTGAATTCCCGGGGAAGTCTGAGGTCTGGATTACACGTCAACACATTGATACTTTTGCCGGTTGGTTGCGGAAACATCTAATGCGCAATATGGACATACATGAACAGCTAGCATGGTTGGCCAGGGGTCCCTCCTTTACAGTCTTGACATTCCAAGGATATGAGATTAATGGGAATACATACTACACGGTATCCCAAGATAAAAAGAGCACCAACCAAAATAGTGGGGTCCGTGTAGATGCCCTGGACAGCGATGGGAACAAGGACACATATTATGGTTATATAGAGGAGATATGGGAACTGGACTATGGCCCGTTATTGAAAGTTCCGCTGTTTCGGTGCAAATGGGTGAAGCTCAGTGGAGGAGGGGTGTCAAAAGACAATTATGGAATAACAACAGTGGACCTCAATAATCTTGGTTACAGAGACGAACCATTCGTCCTAGCCAAGGATGTGGCTCAGGTTTTCTATGTGAAGGACATGTCTAGTAAACCGAAAAAGCAAACAGAGAAGTCAAATGATGGGCCCAAGAGACACATAGTCCTTTTCGGAAAAAGAAACATCGTCGGCATCGAGGGCAAAACAGACATGTCGGAAGATTATGATAAGTTCGACGAGATTCCTTCATTCGCCGTGAATGTTGACCCAAGCATTCTATTAGCTAAAGAGGATGCTCCTTACGCACGTAGTGATCATAAGCAAGGCACATTCGTGAAAAAGAAGACTATTGCCGTTGTAGATCGTGATGTTTAATGTATTGTTATAACCATTATGTAAGATATTGAGCATGCACTCTTATATTATTAATTTATGCTTTTGTGATGGAGTTGTATTCAAATTGTTCTCAACACACATGTTCATATTAGCACATCTAGCTTGTAAATGAAATAAAATGTTTATATTAGCACAAATGTTCTCAACACACATGAACTAAAATACTAATATATATATATATATATATTTGTCTGAGAATAATAATCGTAACATCAATCATATTATTATCACATATAGTAAATGAAAAAACTAATTGAAATATATTTTTTTAGTAAATGAAATAAGAAATAAATTGAAACAAAAAACAAATTGAAATATGACTGGCTTTTAGTCCCGGTTGGAGCCTCCAACCGGGACTAAAAGAAAGTTTTAGTCCGGTTGGTGGCCCAAACCGGGACTAAAGGGGACCTTTAGTCCCGGTTCGTGGCCCGAACCGGGACTAAAGGTGTCGGTGCCCGACCTTTAGTCCCGGTTCGGGCCACGAACCGGGACTAAAAGCTTCCCTCCTCTATATAATGGCCGGCCGACCGCAGCTCTGTCTAAAATGGCCGGCCGACCGCAGCTCTGTCTTTCTTGTTCATTCTCCGGGAGCGAGGTGTGCTCCTGATTTTTGTTTTTAAGATTTCAGTGCGCCGAGGTTTTTTACGGTTAGTATTTCTTGTTCATTCTCTAGTATTCTCCGGTTAGTATTTTTTATTCATTTATTGTTTAGTTTTGTTTAGAATTTAGTTATCTAGTTTTGATTAGAACTTAGTTATTTAGATTTGTTTAGAATTTAGTTATTTAGTGTTGATTAGAATTTAGTTATTTAGTTTTTAAGATGTTGCTTAGAATTTAGTTATTTAGTTTTGTTTAGAAATCAGTTACTTAGTTTTTAAGATTTTGCTTAGAATTTAGTTATTTAGTTTTTAAGATTTTGCTTAGAATTTAGTTATTTAGTTTTGTTTAGAAATCAGTTACTTAGTTTTTACGATTTTGCTTAGAATTTAGTTATTTAGTTTTTAAGATTTTGCTTAGAATTTAGTTATTTAGATTTTGCTTAGAATTTAGTTTTAAGATGTTGCTTAGAATTTAGTTATTTAGTTTTGTTTAGAATTTAGTTATTTAGTTTTTTAGAATTTAATTATTTAGTTTTGTTTTTGTATTCAGTATATAGTTTTTTTTGAGTAATATATAGATTCTAGTTGGAACATTGCCGAGGAGACAATGTCAGGTACCTCGTCGTGGTGGAGGGTGGGATAATCCTGTGTTGATGCCACAAATAAACCCACCATGAGAAGCACACGCTCCTGGCCTCGTTTTTACGGGAAACAACATTGCAGTGCCCGCGCCTAACGAAGCTCGTTTCAATTGGGTAAATTAATTATCTAGTGCTTCAATATGTACATGTCAATGTATTGATTATTTCATGCAATTTATTAATGTGACTTACCCATAGCAGATTATTTCGCCAATCAAATGGTTTAAAGATGCAGTAATGCACATCGCTCTTCGATGCCCATTGGTTTACAGAGAGGTGAATGAGAACACCAGGAGGGTTCTCATTTCTGTTGAGATTAGGCAAAATGCCTTACGTGACCCCAGTGAGGGCCAAGTTGTGCATATCGACGTTGAATCGGGTGCCTGGCAACAGGAGCATGTTGCGGCTTGTGACGCTGTAAGGCAAGCACTCTATCGAATCCAATTACTGGGTGGGCACGTTTTACCAGACTATAGCTACTTCAAGATAAAAGCTCTTGAGGCGGGTGGCCTCCCCGTGACACAAATGCCTAAATTAGTTACCCCTGAATACGAATCCATCTATGTAAGTTAACTATGATTTTTTTTGAATTCCATTATGAATGTTATGAAATAACGTGGTTTTGTTATTTTTTATAGGACGACCTGTACTGTGGATACATGCATGTGCACTCCGGATTACAACCAATACTAAAATAGGTACTTGATTACCTATGGTTCACATTCACTAAGCCATATTCATATCACGTTAATGGTGGATTTCAAGCGGACACAACCCTGACACATGTGGACGCAAGTGGAACAACTAGGCAGACAAAAATTTATGGCGAAGTTTTGGATAAACCCTATAAGGCGGTTGATAGTGCGTTCATATGGGCACTTGATTACGTTGACAGATATCTAGGTGTTGAGATTGTTGACATAAACTATCCTTTTTATCTCATGAAAAAAAATGGTGTCAACGGAGATTAATTTAGTGGCGTGCATCATGTTGTAATAAGAATTATTATTAAATTTGTTGGACAGATCAATTATCATGATGTAATAACACTAATTTTTATTAAGCGCGTTTTTGTTTCCCGTGCAAATCCAGCAATCTTTTCGTTTAGTTTTAGTTCTTTTACTAAATAGACCAATATCTATTCATATATAGCATTATTACCAACAAAACTGCAAAACTTTAATAAATAACATTTGCATATATTGGTGCTTTCATAAACTATTAAATATGATAATGTGAGTGGTATTATTTTGTTTATTAAATATTAGCCAAAAATTGATAATTGAAATAGTTGATGGGATGCATAGATTTTCTTAATAGACCACTCTCTGCTCACAAGCATTGTCTCCATGCTTTTTTTTGCGTGTGTACATGATGATCATACAGTGGCAAGGTGTATCTGCAGCTACGTAGTGACAGTCTGTAGCCATGAGATTCATGTCTTGCATAGCAATGTATTAACCAATAGTTGATGGAGTTTTTACTTCTCTCGATGGTTTTAATGTGATCCTTGGGACATTAAAATCTTTCAGGCTCACACTAAAACTATCGAGAAGTAAAAATTCCATCAACAATTGTTTAACATGGTTATGCAAGACATGAGTTTCATGGCTATAGACTATCATTACCTAGCTGGAGGTTAACCTTGCCAATGTATGAACATCATATACATATGCATAATAGGTATGGGACAATACTTGTGAGCATTGTGTCGAATATTAAGAAAATATGTGTACATCACATCAACTAGTTTAATTATAGATTTTTTGCTAATATTTGACAAATAAACATTATATAACTCATATTAGCATGTTTATTAAATTTTGTAAGCTCTAATATAAGCAGCTGTTATTTTTTAATTTTTTGGCAATTTTTCTGGTGATAATGATATATAAGAATGAATATTGGTGTATTAGTAAAAGAAATAGAACTAAAATAAAAGGGGGCTGGATTTGCGCGGGAAGCAAAAACGCAGATCCTTTAGTCCCGGGTCGTAACACGACCCGGGACTAAAGGTGTTTTCCCGCGCGAAATTACCCTTTAGTCCCGGGTCATGTTACCACCCCGGACTAAAGGACCTCCTTTAGTCCCGGGCTGTATTACGACCCGGGACTAAAGGACCTTAAGGGCGCGCGGGACTAAAGGGGGCCTTAAGGGCGCGCGGGGCTGGGACTTAGCATTTTTCCCTTTCAGTTTCGCCCCGCCGCCGCCCGATCGGCTCTCCTCCGTCTCCGACGCCCCCGGCCGCCCCCCGCCTCCGGCCGACCGCGACGCGCCCCACCGCCGGCGCCCGACTCCCCGCCCGCTCCCCCGGCCGCGTCCCCAAGCGAGCAGCGCTGCCG
>CM014273.1:2761797-2774553 GCA_004135705.1 Alloteropsis semialata | reverse complement strand
TCGCTCGGCGACCAGGGCCGTGCTGACCACATGAGTGGTAGCCGAGATATACAGCAAGAGCTCTTCCCCGGGGGTCGGACCCGTGAGAACCGGGGGTGTGACTAGGAATTCCTTGAGGTCGGCCAGGGCCTTGCTTGCCTCAGGGGTCCACTCGAACTTGTCCGCCTTCTTGAGTATCTTGAAGAACGGAAGTCCCTTCTCGCCGAGCTTGCTGATGAACCGGCTCAGGGCCGCCATCATTCCAGTGAGCTTCATGATATCTTTCTTGCACGTTGGCTCCTTGAGGTTGCGTATGGCGTCCAGCTTGACTGGGTTTGCCTCGATGCCGCGCTGGCTGACCAGGAAGCCCAGGAGCTTTCCTGACGGCACCCCGAACACGCACTTCGTGGGATTGAGCTTCCATCTGAATCGGCGTAAGTTGTTGAAAGTTTCCTGCAAGTCGGCGATGAGGGAGTCGGCGTTATACGTCTTGACGATGACGTCATCCACGTAAGCCTCCACGTTGCAGCCGATTTGGCTCTGCAGGCAACCTTGGATGGCCTTCTGGTACATGGCACCGGCGTTCTTCAACCCGAACGTCATCGTCTTGTAACAATAGATGCCGTGCGAGGTGATGAACGCTGTCTTGTCTTGGTCGGATGTCTTCAAGGCTATCTGGTGATAACCCGAGTAGCAGTCAAGAAAACAGAGGAGTACGCAGCCGGACGTAGAGTCGACGACTTGGTCAATTCTCGGAAGAGGAAAGGGGTCCTTAGGGCAGTAGCGGTTGAGATCCGTGTAATCAATGCACATTCTCCATTCACCGGATTGCTTCTTTACAAGTACAGGATTTGCAAGCCACTCAGGGTGTTTGCATTCTCTAATGAAACCGGCAGCTAGGAGCTTATTCAGTTCTACCCTAATGGCCTCCTTGCGATCTTGGGCGAATCAGCGCAGCTTCTGTTTAGCAGGCTTCGCGGTCTTGCTCAAGTCCAAGGAGTGCTCAGCCTTCTCCCTCGGAACACCCGGCATGTCTGATGGCTTCCATGCGAAGATGTCCCAGTTGTCCCGGAGGAAGGAGGTGAGCGCGTCTTCCTATTTGGTGGTGAGCCCTGGCCCTATGAGGGCCATCTTGGAGGGGTCGTCGAGTCCCAAGCTTATAGCTTTGGGGGCGTCTGCAGGTGCCAGCGCCGTGGGCTGCTGCTTCTGCTCCAGGAGGACAGGCTCACCGGTTGCCGCCTTGGGGCTTCTTCCGCCAACAGAGTGGCATTGCCGAGTTGATGGGACAGCTCGGCTATCTTGATGGCCTCGCCGTCGCACTCGAACGAGGTCTTGATATCTCCACGGATGGAGAGGACGCCATTGGGCGCTGGCATCTTCAGAACCAGGTAAGTGTGGTTCGGAATCGCCATGAATCGGGCCAGCATGGGCCTGCAGAAGATGGCGTGGTAGGAGCTCTTGAAGTCGGCTACCTCGAAGTATAGGAACTCCGTGCGGTAGTTGTCAGCCATGCCGAACGTGACTGGTAAGGCGACTCTTCCTATCGGGTAGGAAGCTTTTCCTGGCACAATGCCAAAAAACGGATCTTCGGCGCTCAGGAGCTTGCTGTAGTCGAACCCCATGCTGTTGAGGGTGCTTGTGAAGATAATGTTGAGGGCGCTCCCGCCATCAATCAGGACCTTGGAGAGGAGGACCCTGTCCACGACGGGGGCGACGACGAGTGGGTAGGACCCTGGCTCGGGAAGGTGGACCCAGTGGTCGGCGCGGCTGAAGGCAATAGGCATCTCCGACCACTGGAGGTATTCCACCGGCTTGGTGGAGACCATCTTCACTTCGCGCTTGTGGAGTTTATCCTTGCGCCGATCTGGGAAGGCACCGGGCCCCCCAATGATGACGTTGACCTGGCGGTCAGCACGCTGGAAGTCGCCGTTGGCGTCGCGCCTGGGCGCCTCCGGCGGTGGTGGTGGTCGGCGTTCGTCGTCATGACGACGTTGATCATCCTGGCGAAGCTGGAGCATCGCGGTCGCGCTCGCCACGGCGATAGTCGTCGCGGCGGTCGCGGTCTTCTCTGCGGCGGTAGTCGTCCCGTCGGTCGGCGTTGTAGCCGTCACGACGGTAGTTGTTGTAGCGTCCGCTGTTGTTGTTGTAGCGCTGCTTCTTGGTCGGCGGCAGGGCGCCGAGTTCTTTGAGCAACGCGTGACAATCACGGAGATTGTGCTTCGCGTCCTTGTGGAAAGGGCACTGATCGTTCAGTGTGTTGTAAAACTCCTCGGGCAGGAACCTGGGTTCTGGCCGGCCTTCTACTTCTGCTAGGGCTACGAGGGGCTCAGGGCCTCCCTTGCGCCCACGTGACGGCTCATGGCGCTTTGAGTTGTCAACCCGGTCGTCTTCCTCCGGGCGCTTCTGTTTGTTCTTGAATTGGGCCTGTTCAGCCTGATCTGCCCGAACCTCTAAGTTGACCACCTCCATCAGGTCGGAGACCGTGACAAGGTTGGTTTTGAAGAGCGTACGGAACAGCTGGGTGTCGATAAGGCCGCGCCGGAAAGCGTCGATGACATCCCGATCCTGGACATCGGCGATCTTGTTCCGGTTATCAAAAAGCCGGTCGGTGTAGTCTCGGAGACTTTCACCCTTCTTCTGCTTGACATTATCCAGATCGAATCTGGTCCCTGGCCGGGTGTAGCTTGCCTGGTAGTTCTTGGTGAAGGCATGGCAAAGGTCTGCCCAACCGTCGATGGTGTCCCGGGGGACGCCCTCAAGCCACAGGAGTGCTTCCTTGCCTAACATCACAGGGAAGTAGGCGGCGGCTTGGTCGTTGGAGCCGTGGGCAGCCTTGACTGCTGTGTGGTACGTCTTGAGCCAGAGCTTGGGGTCAGAGCGACCGTCAAACTTCTCCACGAGGGCTGGCTTGAAGGACTCGGGCCAACGGATGGCACGGAGTCGGGCAGTGAAGGCGGCGAAACCATCGTAGATCTCCTCGTTGCGGTGGTCGCGGCGGGGAGGTTGAACTGGGTCGGCTCGAGGCCGAACATTGTCACGCCACTGGCGGCGGTCATCCCGCGGGGGGCCATACTGTGCGTCATACTGCTCGCGCTCCATGAGCTCATGAACAACGCGGCGCTCGTCGTCTTCTGCTCCAGCGTCACCAGCCTCTCCCACCGGCTGGCGGTCGGGTCGGCCGTACTCCCGGTCGTACCGTTCGCGGCGCTCGAGCTCGGCGGCGTCACGCTCCTGGTGCCGGGCATCGAGGTCGGCACGGAGGTCCTTGATGCGATCACGGAGATCCTCAGGTGGTGGATGTCGTTGGCGCCTGTCGCGCCGCTCCTGGTGGCGTTCACGGCGATGATCCGCATTGCGCGGGTTACGCCGCTCATCTTCTTCGTCTTCATGGTGGTTCTGAACCATCTCTTCCTCCACGACGGGTAGCGGGGGATTCCTCTGGTGAAGATGACCCCGATCCGATCTGCTATGGGCAGAGCGATGGCTTGAAGAGCGGGTCGAGTTTGATCGTCCAGATCGGGATCTGGCACGATATGATCGCTCGATCTACTCCTGGGCTGCTTCCAATTGAGCTCGGGCCCGTTGCACCTCAGGGGTGTCGGGCATGTGTCCCAGCTCGGCGAAAGCGGCGGCGACGTTAGCCTGGGGCGTGCGGAACGGCGCCCTGGCAAAGGCTCCATTGAGGTTCTGGGGTCGGACACCACAAGGACCCCGAGGAGGAGGAGGAGGAGGCAGTCTTGCTGGGGCCATCGGGGGGACCACTCCGGCAGCTGCGGCAGCTGCGGGGTCTTCGGCCGCTACCGGAGGCAGGGCTGCTTCTTCGACATGGCGGCGGGCTCGAGTAGCGTTTCGCTCCCATTTGCGATCCTTGGCCAGATCTGTATCTCCATCCTGAGTAACTGAATCCTCAGAGACGAAGACTTCACACCCTGGGGGCGTGGTGCAGCTGGAATCATTGCTCGAGTCGGCCGGGGCCGGCAAGAGCACGCTTGTGGCGACCTAGAACTCGTCGCAGTCCGGAGACTAGGTGGGCTGGGGTGGCATCTCAGATTGGATCTGAGACATATCTTCTCGGAGCCGAGCCGAGTAGGTTGATGAGGCGTTGCGGAGCCCTAGCGGGAGCGCTTTGCGGGGTCGGCGCAGGGCCTCCTCCGACATAGTGATGCACTCGCCAAGGGTGTCTTGGACACGATTCAACCCGGCGAGGAGCTCAGTCGGGGGCGGAAATCTCCGGCGAATGCTCAGGCTCGGAACCTGGTCACTGATCGAGATTGCATCGAGCCGCTGCTGGAGCGGGGCGATGACTGACGAGGAAGTCGGCGATGAGGTCAGCGCGGAGCTGGTCGGCGCGGAAGCGTCGGGCGTCGTGGTGGAGTCGGAGGCGGTGGTGGTGGCGGAGTGGATTTCAGCAAAGAAGCTGATACCCTCAAGATGCGTAGCGCAGTCCTTGATGGAGTCGGGGAAGATGACAGAGCGACGATCTGCCATCGAGCTAACTGTAATGCCTCACGATTACCCCTACCTGGCGCGCCAACTGTCGGACCTAATGTCCGGCAGTCCACCCGGGGGTACCCAGATGGTTGATTTGTAGGCAAAGGGCAATCGCGAGACTAGGGAGCTCGAGGTAACACAGGGACACAGGGATTACACAGGTTCGGGCTACCCAGAGGTATAATACCCTACGTCCTGTGCTCGGGGTCTCGTATTGATCTGCTCGACGTGTTCCGGAGAACAGCGGCGAGCTCCTGGTTACAATGGGGGATCTGGTGGCTAGGAATCGAATGAATGAGGGGGTCGACCTAGGCCGCCTTATATAGGCTGGCGGCCTAGGGTTTACAAGTCGGTTATCTCTAATTATGGTTCGGCTCAAATCAGGAAACTAATCCAAGTCGGTTACAATATAATCTCCGTGATCTCAGGGCGGGATCTGGACGAATCGCCGAATGCCTTGCGGGCTAAGTCTTCTCCAATCTTTATCCATCAAGTCAGGGATCCTCGTGGGCCGGCCTGGGGTCGGCCCACATCCTTGTCAGACGTGGGACCAGGCCGACTGGCTATCCGATCGGTAGTGGGCCCAGGGGTACCCGTATCCCACAGACATAGGTGATGGTTCTATACCAAGGCCGACTTTTGTAAATCAAAACTTGGAAGCTGATTATAAAGCTAAATTAATCGAGTTGTTGAAAGAATATTCTGATTGCTTTGCTTGGGAGTATCATGAGATGCCTGGTTTAAGCCGCGAGTTAGTTGAACATCGGCTGCCAATCAAACCTGGTTTTAGGCCATATAAACAAGGCAATAGACGATTCAATCCTTTGTTCTATGATCGAATAAAAGAAGAGGTTAATCATTTGCTTGAAGCTAAGTTTATTTGGCTGTGTCGCTATGCTGAATGGATCTCTAATATTGTGTCCGTTGAGAAAAGAGGTACTAATAAAATTAGAGTTTGCATTGATTTTAGAGATCTTAATAGAGCGACTCCCAAAGATGAATATCCTATGCCTATAGCCGATATGCTTATTAATGATGCTTCTGGACATAAAGTTATTAGCTTTCTTGATGGCAATGCGGGACATAATCAAATCTTTATGGCCGAGGAAGAAATATACAAAACGGCCTTTAAATGTCCTGGCTTTGTTGGTCTATTTGAATGGGTTGTGATGACTTTTGGTTTGAAGAATGCCAGCGCAACTTATCAAAGAGGGATGAATTTGATTTTTCATGACTTGCTTGGTGTTATCCTAGAAGTCTATATTGATGATATTGTTGTCAAATCGGCTAGATTAAACTCTCACTTGGCTGATTTGCGTCTTGCTTTTGAAAGAATGCGTCGGTATGGTTTGAAGATGAACCCATTGAAATGCGCTTTTGGTGTATCGGCTGGAAGATTTTTAGGCTTCATGGTTCATGAAAGAGGCATAGAGATAGATCCTAAGAAAGTATATGCTATTGAAAAGCTTGAAGCGCCTACTTGCAAGCGTGATTTGCAGAAATTCTTGGGCAAAGTTAACTACTTGAGGCGGTTTATTTCTAACTTGTCCGGAAAAGTTAGTGCTTTTACTCCTATACTTCGGCTAAAGAATGAAGCCAATTTCACTTGGGGAGCAAAGCAGCAAGAGGCCTTTGAAGAAATCAAGAGATACTTGTCTTCGTCACCTGCGCTCAAAGCGCCTAATAATGGGGTGCCATTTAGGCTTTATATTGTAATCGAAGATAATGTTATTGGGGATGTTTTGACTCAAGAAACAAATGACAAGGAGCATATTATTACCTACTTGAGTCGACGGCTTTTGGATGCGGAAACAAGGTATAAACCTATTGAGAAATTATGCTTATCTTTGTATTATGCTTGTACAAAATTGAGGCATTATTTGTTGTCTAGTACTTGCATTGTGGCATGTCAAGCCGATGTTATTAAGTATATGTTGCATAGACCAATTTTGAGTGGTAGGATCGGTAAGTGGGCATATGCTCTTATTGAATATGATTTGACTTGTGAATCTTTGAAATCTATGAAAGGCCAAATTGTAGCTGATTTTATTGTGGAACATCGGATTAATGAAGGGCATAATTTGGAAATTGATTACATGACTTTTACTCCATGAAAATTGCATTTTGATGGATTGGTTTGCAAGAACGGATGTGGTATTGGAGTAGTTCTTGTTTCTCCCAATGGAGCTGTTTTTGAAGCTCTTAGTCGATTAGAAGATGAGTGCACAAACAATCAAGCCGAATATGAAGCTCTCTTATTCGGGCTAGAGATTTTGCATGACATGGGAGTAAAACATGTTGAAGCTTTTGGTGACTCATTGCTAGTTGTACAACAAGTATCCAAGGTGTGTCAATGCTTGGAAGGTTCATTGAATGTTTATCTTGACAAGTGCCTTGATGTTATATCATGTTTTGATGAGTTCACTATATATCATGTACCAAGGTGTGAAAATCCTAGAGCTAATGCTTTGGCACAGCAAGCATCCGGCTATGATGTCCAGAAGAGACATTTTCATAGAAAAAGGCCGTTGATTGCTATTGTCAATGGTGAAGCTCTAACGTTTACGACGAGTCAGGACCAGACCGGTCAGACTGCTACACAAACCTGTCCAGAGACCGGTCAGACCGGTCAGCCGTCTTCTGATCCAATTTCGGCTGCTGAAAATCCTCAAAGCAAAGAGGCCGAGGTGGATGATTGGAGAGCACTCATTATTAGATATCTGAAGAATCCTCGTTCTGGAATGGATAGAAAGATTTGGCGTTTGGCTTTCAAATATACTTTGATTGATGATGAGTTGCATCGTCGCACCGCCGATGATTTATTGCTAAAATGCTTGGGTGCTGATCAAGCTAGAGTGGCCATGGGTGAAGTTCATGAAGAAATTTGTGGAACGCATCAATTGGCTCCTAAGATGAAGTGGTTGCTTAGGAGAGCCGCATTTTATTGACCTACTATGATGGCCAATTGTTTTCGTTACTACAAGGGATGTGAAGAATGTCAGAAATTTGGTAATATTCAGATGGTACCTGCTGCATTACTTCATCCTATCATTAAACCTTGGCCTTTTCGTGGATGGGGATTGGATTTCATTGGAGAAATACATCCTTCTTCTTCAAAGGGACATCGCTTCGTGTTAGTTGCTACGGATTACTTTACTAAATGGACCGAAGCTGTTCCTCTCAAGAATATGACTCATAAGGAGGTAATTGAGTTTATTACTGAGCATATTATTCATAGATTCGGCATTCCACAAACTTTAACTACGGATCAAGGCACATCTTTTATGTCTAAAGAAGTGCGAGCTTTTGCCGATATGTATAAAATCAAATTGCTCAATTCATCTCCATACTATGCTCAGGCCAATGGTCAGGCCGAGTCTAGTAACAAAACTTTGATAAAGTTGATCAAGAAGAAGATAGAGGAACATCCCCGAAGGTGGCATGAAGTTTTGTCTAAAGCTTTATGGGCTCATCGCATATCTAGACATGGTGCTACCAAGGTCACTCCTTTTGAGCTTGTTTATGGTCAAGAGGTCGTTTTGCCTGTTGAGGTGAATCTGGACGCTTATAGGTTTGCTAAACAAAATAGGCTTTCGGTTGGTGAATATTATGACTTGATGATGGATAACATTGATGAAGCAACCGATAAGCGTTTGCAAGCTCTCAAGGAAATTGAGAAAGACAAGATTCGAGTTGCTAGAGTATACAACAAGAAGGTTAAAGAGAAGATTTTTAGGTTGGTGATCTAGTATGGAAGACAATATTGCCACTTGGTACTAGAGATAATGAGTTCGGCAAGTGGTCTCCAAGTTGGGAAAGTCCATATCGAGTATTCAAGATCAATGGCGGGAATTCCTATATGGTGGAGACGCTACAAGGAGAATGTTTGCTTAATGCGTTGAATGGGAGGTACTTGAAAAGGTATTATCCAAGTGTTTGGCAGAAGGAATGAAGTGGCACATGGCCGATATTTGGATATCGCCCTTAGAAATTATAATGGCCGATGAATTCTGTTAAAACATCACCCTCAGGTGACAATTTTGGTACTGATATGTTTTATGGTACTGTTGGTATTTCTTACGTCGCAGATAAATCCGCAAGCGCACAGATACCGTTGTAGCTTTCACCCGGAAGTATTCAGGGTATCGAATCCACAGGGAACGAGAAGGGCATTATCTAATCACTAAAGTTGACCGGATCGATCGAGGTTATATGAAGGCCGGGTAGAGAGGATAACTTAGCACTAAGGCTGATCATAGCGAAGGGAATTCTCCTATGCTTGCTTTGGGCACTGGGGTATCCTAGGCCTCTAGGAAATTGCCGGCCAACAGCTCTACGCCGTACCCGAACATGGAGGATTACAAAGGACGGACAGGGCTGTCACCACCTGCCGCCTACCTCTTCTAATCCGTGGGGCTACGAGGCAAACGAAGGTAGTCGATAACCTAAGCACCACACTTAAGATATATACTACTACACTAATCTTAGGTAGAGACTAGAGCACTTTATAAATAAAGCGACGAACCCACAAGCACAATAGAGAACTCAGCTTTTCTATAACTCAGACTTAAATACTAGTTGAATCCCGGATACTTACTAAGTAGCTCGCATCCGTCGAGGTACAGGTGGAGGGTCGCCGACACGCCGGGACTCCTCCAGACTCTCCCTCACTCTCTCCCTACTTCTACTCTCATTTGAAGAGGGCTTCGCCTTGACTTGATACTCCAGCTCGATGATGATCTTCAATGACCGGTATGCAGCTATTTATAGCTTGTAGAGGCGGTTGGGAGTGGACACGTGGAAAATGAGGACGAACGGACCCAGTCACAGGTCGGGCGACGCGGGGAGATCGGCCGACGTTCGATCCACCGCCTTGAGTGATGCACAGTGTAGATGGACTCCTGGAGGCGGTGAGAACGCGCACCAGAAGGATGAGGCGGTCTGGCCTCTGGACCAGGTCGGGCGACCGGGCTCGGTCGGGCGACCGTCCACCGGCACCGATCGGACCCATCTTCGGCTGAGTGACTGTCCCATGGGCCCTCATGACGGTTCCAAGTGGGTATGCGTGGATTGAGTACATTTAGTTGGCGAGGTGGGCCCTTCAATCCATATGACCTGCCCTTGGACCATTCTCATCTCTTGGATCCAACCTACATGGAATCAGCGGCTAGGATGATCCCCAAATGTGCTTCTTTGCCCTGGAGGAAAGTGGGCCCCATTGGGCTCCGGGCCAGGCTCGGCCGATCGTACTAGGTCGGCCGAGGGACCTTTTGTGCCCGATTGCCTTCATCTTTCACCAGCCTCTATCTTGTAGGCCCTGGAGTCCTACCCAAGGTGACACCACTCCGTTTGAGTATGTGTACTTATGGATGTGGCCCCTTTGTGCTTCTCTTGTGGTCCTTCTCACATATGGGCTTGACCCAACTTTGGTGCACAGGCAAGGGTTGGTCTAGAGTGGCTTTCCTAGCATATATCCAAATATAGGCGCATTTGGCCTCGGTTGGGCGTCGGCCCGAGCCCGTTTCGCCTCAAGTTTCACCTGTTGCCTCCTGCATACACATAGTCACCAAAACTAGTTGAATTCGTTAGATATAATCCCTATAGCTATGGTCAATGTATATTTGTTTGTCAGAGTTGACGGTCTGAGATGTGCATTAATGACCGTCAACAAGCTCCCCCACATATAGCCTTTACTCGTCCTCGAGTAAAGCTTTAAAAACTAAGGTGGAAACCATGACTCCAATTGATATGATACTAGCATATAAACTATTCCAAGACAGACCTGCACTTGTGAATTTTGAAGTGTCTATCATGCCATCTTGGGTGGTTGAGGAATGGAACGGCCCTTGATTCAAGTTATCTTAACTCTTCTGTCAAGTAACTTGGGTTTTCGAGAAATTTTCAAAAGCATAACCTTACCTAGCTCCTCAAATGATTCTCTCAGATCACTCATTGTGTATGATTCTCACCAAGGCATTTCCTTGCCTTCTTTCACCCTACTTCTAAAAGGCTTATATGGAGCTCAGGGTAGGAGTAAAGATAAGACATACTTGCATTACATATATTGCAAAGTCAAAGAGCGGATCCAAGAAGAAAACCATCCATACAATCTGATCAAGATGTGCATGTGTGTAGAACAATGGAATGATAACTCCTTTTTGTATGATCTCTCTCCTCCTTAATTCACTTTGAGAACATGGCTATAGTATATATTTTTTTCATGATACTCGGGCCTTCATGTGCCCATATTTTTTTCCTCTTTTTTTTATAATTGGACCTTCATGTGTCCATATTTTTTTCTATAGCCCATGTCTCTTTTGAAATAATACTTGGAGAGGAGATCAACACTTAAATGGAGTATTTATTTTGTGGATGGATGCAATGTATGTTGCTAACTTCCAATGTGGAAGTTTAGCATGTGTATGTGGAGTGTACGTGATCTTGATCATGAAAGCATGAAGAGAATCTTACAAGGGTCACAACAATTTGATAAAGCTCAATGCAATAGCAAGCAACATATGTGTAAAAGTTTTTGCAATATTAATATCATATGGCTTTGGTAGGAATAAGGCATCACTGAGGAGCTTTGTAAGGCTATTGATTTAAAGTTTTACAAGAAAAAACATTCCAAGCACTTTATATAGAAAGAGTAAGATTTATTTCATCATACCATATCTCATTAATCAACCACTTAGATAAACATGTTTTCCTGAAGATATATATATATGTTCACAAGTAACAGATGCATGTGCAAGGTATAAAGAATATGCAAGCCAATCAAGGATAGACACGTAAATCAAAGGAGCATCAAAGCTTATTTTATCATGAGTTTAATTTTAATGATCATCTGAAGATAGGAACGAATTAACTCATGAATCAGAGAGGATGAGGGATAGGGTGCGCAAATCATCGCTCTGGACGAAATTGGAGACGAAAAGCACCAGAGGGCCGTCGGCCGACCTGGTGGGGTCGGCCGACCCTTTCTGGTCCCTCTCTACCTTGATCTTTCTTGTGCAGTCACGTGCGATGCTGTGCAGCCTGTCTGTGGGTGGTCTCGAACATGTGCGCATCAAAAAGCTTGAGAGACCCCCACACTTGACCTTGTACCTGCAGTTATTCCTATATGGTGGAAGCAAAATAATGGCTCTTTGGTTCTAAAGACCAAGAGCCTCAATTTTTATTTTATTTTATTTTTTTATCAATGTGCAAGGACTAACACCAGCTCTGGACCAAAATAAGATTTGGCTCAAAAGGGAGCTTACTTGGAATACTCACATACCTCCTCCACACTTGGAGTTTGCAGTGCAAAGCAACATAACTCAAGTGTGTGGAGATCAAGCTTCTTTTGTAATCTTTCCCAAACCAAGACTTACCGAGGTTTTTTGTAGCTTATGTAGCTCCATGTTCTTAGGCATCATCTGTCCATCGTTCTTCTTAATCTCCACCTGAAATGGTTAGTGACCAAGAATACCCGAAGGAAAGAATATACTAAAAACATGTTCTTGTTTTTTATTTGAAGGGAAATAGATGATAATCCAGGCCATCTCCCGGCAGTGCTTTGTTTATGGTCTGAAGCTAGACCATGAGGGATCCTCACATTGCAGCTATCCTTGGTGATGTAGTTTCCAAGCTCATCGCCAATTGTTGATGTGCCATTTCAGCTTTAGCTGCAAGGTTAGTGCCACAAATGCATCCACGAAATTTGCAATGTTTATGATAAGCAAATGCATCTACAACCAACCTTCTAAACATTTTAGAATTCAGGATCTCAAGGTGGTTGTAGTCCTCGTAAGTGATTGTGGCACAAAGCATGGTAAACTCTGGAGATTCGTAAAAGGAGCATGACTCTAGTGAGATTTCAAAAGAGAAGGTTTCATGCTCATTTATAGAATCCTTTTGCTCGGGCTCCAGAGTCCACACTTCAAACGTGTCCATGGCCTTTGGTTTTTCCAACTCAAGAGGTTCATCATTGAAAATCAGAGTTGTTTCTTGACCATTATCGAGAATAACTTCCTGAGGGCCTAAGGGACACGGCTTCCGCTTGATTGAAGGTGATGATGAAGGTCGCTCGAGATGAGAAGTAGGTTTTAATGGCAACACAAACATTACCTTCTCGAGCGGGTTATGCTTGGGAAATGACTTTGCCCTTGGGATTTCTGAGCAAGAGATAGGATTGGCAAAAGCAGCTTTCCCAAGCGTGTCATGAAGGCTCCCATGAGATACTTCTTTTTGGAGAAGCTTCTTTTTTGGAGAAGCTTTTCTAATGGGCAGCCTAGGAGGAGATCA
>CM014273.1:2721432-2761341 GCA_004135705.1 Alloteropsis semialata | reverse complement strand
TGCTGTATACTTCAGAGACCCTTTCCCTTGTGTTTGGTTTGGGGTTCTAGTAGTTGTAAATTTGGCATGTACTAGACTAGGAGGATGCCTACTTGTGAATTAGGATTTAGTTTAATAATGTAAATCCTAGTTCATTACTTCTGATCCATAGAGGTCCATGTAGATTAATTGAATTCTAGTCAGTTTTGTAAAAGTTAGGCTGGTTGCTCGTGGTGCCTGTGACTAAGTAGGCTAGGTGGCTGCCCTTTCTGTTTTTGTGCTTGATTTTGGGTGTTCAATATCCATCCATTTCTGGTTTTCAATATCCGTCCAAAAAGCTATTAGATCCCTGATTCACATGAAATTCGAATTTCTGACGTTAAAGACAAATGTGATATAAACAGAATAAGTGAGCAGTTACGATATCATAGAGGTACTGATGATAAAAAAGCGTGCATCTGTAAAAATGCTGCACCAGATGTTTTAACTGCAATAGGACTTGTATCAAATGCTGGGTAGTAAGATTGCTCAGTTATCATTAAGGATAATGATGGGGAGAGCATCCTCGTATTTGGGGACAAAGACAAAATGTTCATGGGATGAAGCTGTGTAAAGAAAGAACTAGTTGTGACTTGTTTTGTAGAGTTTGTAATATGAATCTGACTACTGTCAACTGCATGCAAAATGCAGTACCAAAAGGCGTAGAGTGGAGGAACAACGCCGAGATCAAGGGACATCAATTACGCTTGACAAAATTGCCACTGGTATGCTTGTTACCCTCACTTTGCAAATCTGTTTGTAACATTTAGGCATTTAGCAACTAGAGGGGAATGATTATGCATGTAACTCAAATGTGGTGTTTCTGGATATGTTTTACTGTAGGCTACATTGTGTTGCATATTGTCTGGCTATCCATGTTTGTTGAATGCACTAATTGACAAATGGACGGCCTTTCAAATTTTTCTAGAGTTTCAGAATACAAACCACTATCTTTCATTTATATTTCTGATTTTTCTTACAAGTTATCTGGCTACCAATGGCTTATATTTTTCAAGATATTCCCTAATTTTCTGTATCTAACTTTCTTTCTTCTGTTGCAATTTCCTTAGGCTTAGTTCATCATATATTTAGCATTGAATGTCCAATTGTCCATGTGGTAGATGACATGTTAAACTACTGAATATTTATATCTAGCTCCGATGTAGGGAATCTAGGCTTAAAGTATAGTCCGATAACGATAATCTGTTGAATAATCAATATTGATCTAGCTCCGACGTAGGGAATCTATATCAATCTTGATTATCCAGAGATAAATCGGTTGAACGGTATAAACGAGAAAGGGCGATGCGCCTCAATTCAAAGCCTATACTAGTTCGATAAATTGACTAACTTACTGGTAAGCCGGAGATCAGAACTGATGCAGCCCGTCCACCAATGAGCTTCGTCGGTAACTACTACTAGGGTTTTTGGCGTGAAGCCGGGTTGTATTGATTGTGAGAATAGTTTTTACAATGGACGAGGGTTCATATTTATACCCTGGTCATGAAGAGTCCTGATCGGACCAGACTAACTTGCGGACAAAGTAAACTAAATCTAATATAGAATGGGACTCTCAATATGCCTTCAAAAAAGGAAATAGTCCCTGCATCTGATACGCTTCCTTCTCAACCGACGCGCCTTTCCTCTTGTACTCATTATCGGGTCGGACTCCTGCTTCATCGGATCTCTTCTGCATATCGGCTTCCTTCTCTGTCATCTTCGGCTTTGACCAGTCAATGGGTCCACCAGCCTTACCACGTCACCTCATGACTCAGCATATCTGGTGCGAAAATCTGGTGTCAACACATGCCCCCCAGTTTCGGAGTATGAAGGATTCATGCTTCGAAATTCTGTAAATCCAGCGTCTCAATCTCCTGGCCGATGCAATTCGCTTCATAGATTCAACACCTTGACTTCCTTAGCACTGCCCTTTTCATAGCCGATACCTTCCTTCAAGCTTCTTTATCATAACATGTTAGCCAATACGAATAATCAAGAAAACTCTACTCTTCCTGCTAAATAACTTGGTTTTTTCATTTTCAAATCAAAACATAACTTCGCTCCTCAAATGATTCTCTCAGATCGCTCAATGTGTATTATTCCTTACCAAGGCACTGTATCATCTCTTTTTCTTCCTACTTCTAATAAGGCCTTTTTTGTGGAGCTCAGGGTAGGATATAGAAAGGAAGCATACTTGCACTGCATATCTTGCAAAGTCAAAAACCGGATCCAGTGGAGAAAATAAGTCATACAATCAGATCAAGATGTGCATGTGTGTGGAATTTTCTGGGTGAAACTCCCTTTTGCATGACTCTTCATTTTACTTTTCTTTTCAGATATGGGCTATCTTTCATATTTATTTTTATCATCTTTTTTTTTGCATAGCCCATACCTTTTGCATAATGAATTTGAAGAGTCATGTCAAAGGGACGGAGTATTTTTGTATGGATGAAAGGCATGTTTTTGCGTAACTCCCAGTATAGAAGTCAGCATATGAATAGTCGAGTATGTGAATCCAGACCAAACGACAGCAATGTGCCCAAAAATTAAAGTCTAGCATACTCAATAATGGAATAATATGCGGAGTGTACGTGATCTTGATCTTAAAAGCATGAAACAAATCTCACAAGGGTCACAAACAATTTGACAATGCTCAATACAAAACAAGCAAAATATGTGTAAGGTTTTCAGAAGATATCAACATATGGCTCTGGTAGGAATTTCATATCATTGAGGAGCTAAACTATGTATTTTATTTTCACAAAACAAAATTCCCAAGTATTTCGCAGTAAGAAATAAAGTTTACTTGATCATACCATAGTTGACGAGCCGACATCGTGTTAGCATAGATGTTAAAATCCTTTCTTCTGAATCTTGGTATTCAGCACTGTTCCTTCATCAGCAGCGACGACATGAGCAGCAGCGGTATCGGCTTTACGAATTTACCCAAATGCTAGGGTAGTACTTCTTCAAATATTTTCCGTTCAATGATTTAGGAAATGTTTCCCCTTCAACCAAGACATATCTGATTGTAATGTAATTTCCTGGAAGTCTTGACAGAAGAATTCTTCAAATATTCAATGATTTCTTTCCTCCAATCTCCTTCTGGTATCTCCTGTACCATCACATCGGACATAGGCCGATAGCCAGACGCCTTTTGCGCCAGCCGATCTGCTTCCTCGTTACGATGTCTTGGAATATACTTAAGAATTACCAAGGAGAACTGGTCAATCAAATCCCGGCATTTCTCAAAGTAAGGCATCAACGCATCCATCTTGCAATCATACGTGCCGAGTAACTGATTAATGATCAACAAAGAATCTCCGAATACCTCAACAAATTGAATGCCGATCTCTTTAAGAATCCAGAGATCTTTCATCAATGCTTCATATTCTGCCTGATTATTTGTGCACTTTTCAATCGGATAAGCAAACTCGAATCTTGCCCCCCGAGGCGAAATAATAAAAAGGCCGATTCCGTAACCATCATTGCAAGATGAACCATCAAAGAACATGGTCCAGGAAACTGTGTCAACCACATCTGCCTCTGTATTGATCGGACCAATTGCATCAAGCTCCATGGTGCATTGTTCAACAGTATCAACATTAGGTCCACAATGATCAGCAACCAGATCAGCCATTAAAATAAAGTTTCAGAGCCGACTGCTTGGACCGGCTGTAGTCCTTGATCAGACACCTTAAGGAAGTCACCATCCCATGTTTTTCCTGACAGGCATTCAATTCCTTCAAACTCCCAAATTGTTGACTCAGCTGTAGCAATGCTAACCGAATCATCAGCTGGGACGATCTCCACATTATTGCCTTGCCATTGGATCAAACACTGATGCATCGTGGATGGGATGCAACAATTGGCATGGATCCAATCACGTCCGAGGAGCATGCTGTAGGATCCTTGTCCATCAATCACAAAGAAGGTGGTCGGCAATGTTTTGCTGCCGATGGTCAATTCAACATGAATTACCCCCCGAGGCTCTGAAACATTACCGCCAAAGTCCTTGAGTGTCATATTTGTCTTGATCAGATCATCAATCCCTTTACCCAGCTTGCGGAATGTGGAATAGGGCATAAGATTGACAGCAGCTCCTCCATCAACCAGCATCTTGGTCATCGGCTTCCCATCAACGTATCCCTTGATGTACAGAGGCTTCAGGTGCCGATATCCGTTTGCATTTGGCTTCTCAAAGATAGCCTTCTCTGAATCAAGAACCAAGCATGCAGCGGCTTCTTCCAGTTCATAATCGACTTCATGATCGTCCTGTTCATCAGGAGCAGCAAAATCAGAAGGCAACATCAAAACCATGTTTATTGCGGCCGATGTGCTTGCTTCATCATCATTGGCCATCTTGATGCGCCATGTCTTCCTTTCTTTTGCCAATTCCTGCTCCTGAATCTGCTCACGATAGCGCAAGCGTTGCACGCGTCTCTTCTTGGACCTAGAAATCCCTGATGGGCACCACTGTCCAGGCTTCATTGGAGGTTCTTTAGTCTGATCCTGAACCGGAGCCTTCTCTTCCATTTTTTCAGGGCCATGAGCATCAGCTCGGCCTTCATCTCTTTGATGATGATCATCAATCCTGACGCCGATCCGTTCATGAACTGATCGTCGACCTCTCTTGGAAGCTCTGTATTCTTCATACTGGAAGCTGCATTCAGGACAATCTGCTTTTGATGGCAGTCTAAGCTTCTCGTTCCAGCAGAATACGAAGAAAGGACACCCCCAATGATCATCATCCTGGTCATACCGGTCATAACCTCGACGCCTGTCCATATGCCAATCAGACCTATAACCGTACTGACGACGATCATTGACTCTATCATCAAACCAGCGCCTGCCATCGGACCTGTCATCATACCGGCGTCGGTCATTGGACCATTCATCATATCGGCGTCGGCCATCGGACCTGTCATCACGTCGGCGCTGATCATCAAACTCTTCATCAAGCCGCCTTGCCTGATATTCACGCCTCCGACGTCGTCGTTCCTCGCGTTCTTCCCATGCTCGGGCTGCTGCTTGCTGCCTCTTGTACTTGTTAATCAGCATTTGGGAAGTCACACGTGGCCGATATCCACCAGGAGCATTAGATTCACGCCCAAATGCCTGATGATTCCTCCGCAGCTCTTCAACAGTAACTTGAACCGCAGGATCAACGGCACCAGAACTCTTGGCGTGGTCCGATATGAGCACTTTAAACTTTCCCTTTTCATTAGCATCAACCATATTAACAGAAAAGGAGAAATCAGCAAAGTTATTGGGAAAGGGATGACCGTCGATCTTCATGGCTTTCTTGCTGTCTTCAAATTTGATCTTGCCAGATTCTATAGCCAATTGGATCTCCCTCCTGAACACTTTGCATTCATTGGTCTCGTGAGAAGTTGAGTTGTGCCATTTGCAATATTTGCGTTTCTTCAACTCATCGGCCGATGGAATAGAATGATTTGGAGAAAGCTGGATAAGCTTCTCACTGAGCAGTAAATCAAAAATCTTATCGACCTTAGTTATATCAAATCCAAACTTCTCAGGGTTCTGCTTGATCCATGGGAGCGATACTGGCTTCTTGGATTTGGTCCATTCAGCTATGTTGACATCAGCTTCCTCTTCAGACTCAGAGAGATAAGATACTTGTTTGGAAAACTTCACACGCTTCATCTCCTGATATCGGACCTCATGAGCTGACACCTTCTGAACCAGTTGCCCCAATGTCTCAAACTCCTGAGCAGAAAACTTTTCTTTAATCGGTGCGAGCAAACCCTGGAATGCAAGCTCGGCCAACTGCATATCAGACAGCTTCAAACTATAGCACCGATTCCTAGTGTCACGGAATCGTTGAATATACTCCTTGACGGTCTCATCGTTCCTCTGCCTGATAGCAATCAAATCGGAGATCTTCATCTCATTGAGACCAGAAAAGAAGTATTTATGGAACTGCTTCTCCATATCGGACCATCCTGTGACTGATCCTGCTGGCAACGACGTAAACCAGGTAAACGCCGGCCCTGACAATGACAGAGGGAAAAATCTGAGCCTGAGTCCCTCCTCTGAAGCAGCTTCACCACACTGAGCCAAGAATCGGCTCACATGTTCGATGGTGGTCATATCATCTTGCCCGGAGAATTTGGAGAAATCCGGTACTCTGTAACGCGGAGGAAGTGGCACTGCATCAAAGTAAGACGGGTACGGATGCCGATACAACCTCGCTTCATCTTTAGGCTATTTTCTGTGACCAATCGGACTGTTGACTTCCAGGTGGCATTCCATCAGCTATATCCATCACATAATTATTGTAATCACCGACCATACGCTGATGTGAAGGAATCTCTGTACGTAGTCTTGCAGCTGCAGGTTGTTTCTCTCCTTCGTTCAGAGTCCTGGCATACTTTTCACCATGTGGGCCAACAATAGTTCCATCGGCCATCAACAGAAAACCGTTGGCCAGTTCAACAGGAGGTGGTGGAGCAATCGGAATCTGTGGAGCAACGGTCATTGCATTATCTGTAGTTTCTTTGCCTTTTCCTGACCCTGATGCCCCTGCAGAATCTGCTATAAACACTGGACCTTTCAAGCAAATAGCATCGTCCACCACCTTCTTTATAAGATTGTCCAAAGAATTCACCAAAGTGCCTGACTGGTTGATCAATGCATGATGAACAGCCTGGTGAATCATCTCTGTCATGTTAACCTGATACTCCCGAGCATCAGTTGTCTTCTTGATCAACTCTGGATCTGGGAGAGGACCTTTGAGTATAGGGCCTGAACGATTACGCCCAAATTGGCCAATGCAGAGCTTCTCAAACGCATCAATCTGAGCCTGAACTGCGTCCAATTGAGCTTTAGACAGATCGGCCTTTGTAATGGGAATGGCCGTTTCAGGCGTCTTATTCTTGTCATTCTTAGCCTTCTCAGCAGCTTCTTTTTCAGCAGCAAGTCTTGCTGCAGTTTCTTGTTCAGCATCAGACGACGACATCTTGGAATTTGTTTCTCGTGTCCCACCAGGCGTGCCAAAAATGTGTTGACGCGGAAAATCGGCGGTCGTATCCTCCGCGTGCAGCACACGAAGACCAGGGAGATCTGCTTCGCTCCAGTGCCAGTCCACACTCCAGTTCAGGTTCGCAGCGTGCCAGTCAATTTGACCTGAAATTGATAAGGGAATAAAACAGTTAAATTGCTCTTTGATTGTGCCGGCTCTATTTCAGACGATGGAGTAACGTCGAATTTTAGCCAAGACCCAATCAGACACGTGTCGGCCGATGCTAATCGGACCTCAAAATCGGACTTCATTGATGACGTCAATCAGACCGAGTAATCGGACCTCAATCAGACACCAGATCGGACCTCAGAATCGGACCAATCAGGATCGGACCTTGATTAATATAACAGATCAGCCTTTGAATAATAAAATAAAGCATAAAACAAGGCCGATATGTAAAGTAATGGATCAGCTGTGTCTTTAAACAAGATATTAAATAATCAAAGTGTAAGCCGATACATTGTCCATCTTGCCTAGTTGCTAGTTTGACTCGTCTTATCGGACCATCTAACCAACCAATCGGACTATAGCCTTTTCAGAGAAATCTAGCTCCGACGTAGGGAATCTAGATTTCTCTAACTATGATCAGATCGGATAGCTAGATAATCAAACTCAACTCATCAACCTATCAATTAAACAAGATGCTCGCACAGGTGTTGATCAGATTAAGCAAATAAACAGATAAAACATTAACAGGATCGTTCTGATTCTAAAATATGCTACCAAATAATCAAGCAAGACCTAGCTCCGACGTAGGGAATCTAAACCATACTTAACATTCAAATAGCAATAAGGCATAACCAAAGCTTCCTTTAACTAATCAAGATGAATCTAGCTCCGACGTAGGGAATCTAGACCAAGCATGACAATCAAAGATTAATCTAATCGTATTGCAAAGATCCAGCTCTGACGTAGGGAATCTACACCAGTACAATACTCAAAGAACAACCAGATTAAACCACAAAGCAGGATCGGACCTAGAACGATGCTGTAAGATAAGTATTGCTTAAATCGGACCAAGACCAATGCTCAAATCCGTTGAAGAAGTAGAATTGATTTACATGGCGTAGATCTAAACCAATCTAGCAACTCCAACAAACCGCAAAAACTGCCTTTAGTAACCAAGATTACTCTAGCTCCGACGTAGGGAATCTAGACTAATCTTGATACCTAGCTCCGACGTAGGGAATCTAGGCTTAAAGTGCAGTCCGATAAACGATAATCTGTTGAATAATCAATATTGATCTAGCTCCGACGTAGGGAATCTATATCAATCTTGATTATCCAGAGATAAATCGGTTGAACAGCATAAACGAGAAAGGGCGATGCGCCTCAATTCAAAGCCTATACTAGTTCGATAAATTGACTAACTTACTGGTAAGCCGGAGATCAGAACTGATGCAGCCCGTCCACCAATGAGCTTCGTCGGTAACTACTACTAGGGTTTTGGCGTGAAGCCGGGTTGTATTGATTGTGAGAATAGTTTTTACAATGGACGAGGGTTCATATTTATACCCTGGTCATGAAGAGTCCTGATCGGACCAGACTAACTTGCGGACAAAGTAAACTAAATCTAATATAGAATGGGACTCTCAATATGCCTTCAAAAAAGGAAATAGTCCCTGCATCTGATACGCTTCCTTCTCAACCGACGCGCCTTTCCTCTTGTACTCATTATCGGGTCGGACTCCTGCTTCATCGGATCTCTTCTGCATATCGGCTTCCTTCTCTGTCATCTTCGGCTTTGACCAGTCAATGGGTCCACCAGCCTTACCACGTCACCTCATGACTCAGCATATCTGGTGCGAAAATCTGGTGTCAACAGATGGTATGGATTTTCATCACGTCCTGAGAAGGGTGTCTCCTGGACCATAGCTATGAAAGCAGGGCGAAGCTCATAGCTATTTGTTTGTATAGGATTTGACAAGGGGTGCGGCTCTAATAATTCGCCCTTTGGAGCATAGAACTCATGGATTTGGGTTGAAGTCCATGGGTAAAATAATAAAAGAAAAGAAAAAATAAAATAAAAGATAAATGGGCAACCATAGTTCTTAGACAACACAGCTACCGTTCCCCGGCAACGGCGCCAGAAAGCTTGTTGGTATTTCTTACGTCGCAGATAAATCCGCAAGCGCACGGATACCGTTGTAGCTTTCACCGGGAAGTATTCAGGGTATCGAATCCACAGGAAACGAGAAGGGCATTGTCTAATCACTAAAGTTGACCGGATCGATCGAGGTTATATGAAGGCTGGGTAGAGAGGATAACTTAGCACTAAGGCTGATCATAGCGAAGGAAATTCTTCTATGCTTGCTTTGGGCACCGGGATATCCTAGGCCTCTAGAAAATTACCTGCCAACAGCTCTACGCCGTACCCGAACATGAAGGATTACAAAGGACGGACAAGGCTGTCACCACCTGCCGCCTACCTCTTCTAATCCGTGGGGCTACGAGGCAAACGAAGGTAGTCGATAACCTAAGCACCACACTTAAGATATATACTACTACACTAATCTTAGCTAGAGACTAGAGCACTTTATAAATAAAGCGACGAACCCACAAGCACAATAGAGAACTCAGCTTTTCTATAACTCAGACTTAAATACTAGTTGAATCCCGGATACTTACTAAGTAGCTCGCATCCGTCGAGGTACAAGTGGAGGGTCGCCGACACGCCGGGACTCCTCCAGACTCTCCCTCACTCTCTCCCTACTTCTACTCTCATTTGAAGAGGGCTTCGCCTTGACTTGATACTCCAGCTCGATGATGATCTTCAATGACCGGTATGCAGCTATTTATAGCTTGTAGAGGCGGTTGGGAGTGGACACGTGGAAAATGAGGACGAACGGACCCAGTCACAGGTCGGGCGACGCGGGGAGATCGGCCGACGTTCGATCCACCGCCTTGAGTGATGCACAGTGTAGATGGACTCCTGGAGGCGGTGAGAACGCGCACCAGAAGGATGAGGCGGTCTGGCCTCTGGACCAGGTCGGGCGACCGGGCTCGGTCGGGCGACCGTCCACCGGCACCGATCGGACCCATCTTCGGCTGAGTGACTGTCCCGTGGGCCCTCATGACGGTTCCAGGTGGGTATGCTTGGATTGAGTACATTTAGTTGGCGAGGTGGGCCCTTCAATCCATGTGACCTCCTCTTGGACCATTCTCATCTCTTGGATCCAACCTACATGGAATTAGCGGCTAGGATGATCCCCAAATGTGCTTCTTTGCCCTGGAGGAAAGTGGGCCCCATTGGGCTCCGGGCCAGGCTCGGCCGATCGTACTAGGTCGGCCGAGGGACCTTTTGTGCCCGATTGCCTTCATCTTTCACCAGCCTCTATCTTGTAGGCCCTGGAGTCCTACCCAAGGTGACACCACTCCGTTTGAGTATGTGTACTTGTGGATGTGGCCCCTTTGTGCTTCTCTTGTGGTCCTTCTCACATATGGGCTTGACCCAACTTTGGTGCACAGACAAGGGTTGGTCTAGAGTGGCTTTCCTAGCATATATCCAAATATAGGCGCATTTGGCCTCGGTTGGGCGTCGGCCGACCTGGCTAGGTCGGGCGACCACCCACCGAGCCCGTTTCGCCTCAAGTTTCACCTGTTGTCTCCTGCATATACATAGTCACCAAAAATAGTTGAATTCGTTAGATATAATCCCTATAGCTATGGTGAATGTATATTTGATTGTCAGAGTTGACGGTCTGAGATATGCATTAATGACCGTCAACAGGTACGCAAGCTTTACCAAAAAACAGGAGGGGCATATTTTGACAACCAAAATTGGCATAGGCCGAGGCAGACCGGTCAGACCGGTTTGCTCTGACTGGTCTGACCGGTCCGGGACCAGATGGTCCGGTGCTTCGAAGATCGCAACAATTGGTCCAAGTGCAAGACAGGTGGCATGGTCTCTGGAATGATCGATTGTTACGGTGCTGGTGCAAGTTAGGACCGTAAGAATCGGTCTTGAGGTTCAGGAGGTGGCAAAGCTACTGATTTGATCGCTTGTTGCGGCGCTTGGGACTCAGGAGGACCGCAAGAGTCGGTGCAAGAAAAGACGGAGGATTGGCGCAAAAAAGGAAAATCTGAGCCCAGACCGGTCTGACCGGTTTGGGGGACCGGTCAGACCGGTCTGCCCTTGTAATTTGACTTGGTTTGGGATTCCGAGATTGTAACAAGTTGTAACTTGGTTTCCTTGCGGGACAAGCCCTACCCTCCCTATAAATATAAGGGAATTCGGCCGATTCAATCAAATCTACTATTTTTGCCTTTACTTTTTTGCGTTCTTCAACCCCAGCTTTTCCAAACCCCAACTTGTTGTTCTTCTTTCGTCTCCGCGACGTTTGAAGGCGTTCTAGGTGGCCTGCCTGTTGACACCCAAAAGTGGCACGGTTGGGAAGACAGGTCAGACCGGTTGCCGTCAACAGTCAGACTGGTCAGGATAAAGTTCTCCAAATGCAGGTTGGACTTCACTATTGGATAGCTCTCGTTGAGTAGATCAAGATTCATATGTAGAACGTCCAATTTGGAGTTCGGATGAGCGAGATATGGCTTCGGGAAGTCCTGCACCCTGGGCGGACCGGTCAGACCGGTGCCCCTGATAGATCAGACCGGTGCCCCTGATAGGTCAGACCGGTACCCCTGATAGGTCAGACCGGTGCCCCTGATAGGTTAGACCGGTGTGGTCTGTAGAGTCCGAGTAGGAGTTGTATTTTGACACGAAATTTGTATGAGTTTTGACTCCACCAGGGGTAAGACCTCCCCTCCCTATATTTATGAAGGGCCACGGCCGATTGAGGGTATCCCAATCGAATCAAACAAACATGCATCTACTTTTTATCTCCTAAACCCTAAATCCCTTTTCTAACCTCTCCATGCTGTTCGTCTATTGATCTCCACGATCAAGATGGCGTCCTAAGGCTTGCTGGTCAACCTAGGGCACGTCCGGCTACGTTCACGCCCTGACGGGGTCCCTCCCGGGCGAGAGTTTCGACGGCCTTTGCTAGTTTGCTCGTAAACTAGTCGTTCTTCGCTACGTAAGTGCGTTGGTTATCCCTTTGCTGGTTTGCTCGTAAACCTTGCCGTCGTTCACCACGTAAGCGTGATAGTTATCCTCTCGAAACGATCGATCCGGCGAAACCCTAGGGCACCGGTCTGACCTTTGTCCCTAACCGGTCTGACCTTTGCTCCTGACCGGTCTGACCTTTGTCTCTGACCGGTCTGACCGATCAAGGTAGCTTCCCTGCCGTTCGGTCTGTTCGCGACCCGCGCGATCTAGCGCTATCGTGCGTTGACCGTATTTTGCGTCAACATACTTTTGGCGACTGCGCTGGGGAAGAAACATACTTTTGGCGTGCATATTGTAAATTTCATAATTTCTTCTCACATGCAACTAATGATTGTAATGTTTTCCGTAGGCGAATTCAATCGGCCCTTAATGAGGGCCATTTGACTTTGGTTGGAATGCAAGTTGATTCAAATCCTTTTCCTGTTAATACCATTGAAATACAAAATCCCAAGGTGTTGATCAGGCCAAGTCAAGCCGATACAACAAAAGGGAAAAATGTAATCATTGGTGAAGAACGACCAGAACAGAAAAGGAACAAGAAAGTTTGGCTGAAAAAGACCCCCAAAGCTACATCTAAGAATTCAATGCTCGGGGGGGCAAGCCAAAAGCAAAGACGCTGGTCCTGACAGGACCGGTCAGACCGGTCCAGGTAACCGGTCAGACCGGTTGGCGCCTGGGATTCCTGGAAATTCAGAGGAAAAATCAAGGCCGACCTTTGAGGTACTTCTGGAGAAATACAAGAGATTAGGTGCTACTCAGAAGCATAAAAATCGGCCAGAAAAAATAAAAACTTCATCGAAGCACCAAGAGTCAAATTCTTCCTCAACTCAAGGTGATAGTAGTGCTACATTGTATCCATCTTTTAGACCGACCACATAATGGTCCTAGTCATATCCTTACTACTATTTGCCTTGGGATTACAGTGGTATGAATATGCAGCCATATTTTATTTCATATCCTGTTTCATACTACAATCATGAGTCATTACAAGAACCGGTTGTTTCTAGTAATAATCTGGTCAAGAAGAGAGTATCCGCTGATTCTAAGACAAGTGAGAAAGACAACAAGCAAGATTCAATATATATGCAACCAAGATGGTGTCCTTCAGGCTTGTCCCGTACTCAAAAGAGAAAACTACAGCGGATGCGCAAGAATTCAATGGAGCAACAAGTTGAAGAGAAACCAGCAGCGGAGACGAAGACAAAGATGGTGTGGAGGCCAAAGAAAGTTGCTTCAACTTCAACTTGAGCAAGACATCAAGACATGGCCAATGTATGAACATTGTCCTTAGAGCAAATTTTGGTTGCTGAATATTTTCTGATTCGCAAGCTTCACCAGAAAACAGGGGGGCATATGTTCGCGACCAAAATTGGCAAGTAGAGCAAGGATTAGGAAAATCCGGGCCCTGACCGGTCTGACCGGTCTGGGGAACCGGTCAGACCGGTGTGCCCCTGTAATTCGACTAGGACTCTTAGTTTGAGTTAATTACGAGTTGTAAAACCTATTCCTTGCGGGAAAAGTCCTACCCTCCCTATAAATATAAAGGGATTCGGCCGATTGAGTTAGATCCAATCGAATTTATCAAATCTACTATTTTTACCTTTACTTTTCTGTACCTTTCAAACCCTAACTTTTCCAACCCCCATTGCTGTTCTTCCTTCGTCTCGACGACGTCTGAATGCGCCCTAGCTAGCCTGCTGAGTCTAGGGCAACCCAAGGTGCGCTCATCCTGACGGGGTCCCTCCCGGACGAGCGCTCGTTGGTTTCTCGCCGAGCTCCCAGCTGCCCGGCGAGCACCGGTCTGACCGGTCACCAGAACCGGTCTGACCGGTCAGATCAGAGAAGCTGCAAAGAGCTTCTCTGCACGTGATAGTATTTGACGCGGCGCGTTTTCGTGTCAACACCGAGGGAGAGAGCCAGAGAGGCGAGCGGTAGAGAACGTCCCGGTCAGACAAAACACCACGCACTCGATCGATCTGAACTGTGAGAGCCTGAGAGGATTAGGGAGAGGGACCGAGAGAGTGGCTAGAGAGAACGTCGTGCGCTTCGCGGGTCTTCGCGGACGTGCGTTTCAGGGTAGGCCCGCAATGCAAAGAAGTAGCAGCTCGGCCACATCTGCTGCTAATAGTAATTTTGTGGGAAGGGCAAGCAGCTTCATATAAGCATCCCTACCTTCAGGCGACTCGCGTCCCACCATCGTCGTCACGGCGGACCAAAAAGCCACCAGCGATATCCCATGAAATGGCGCCGACAGGTGGACCCTTGAGACACCTCTTCGTGTGCTTTGCTCCACTCCTCTGTCATGTCCTGTGGTGCACAATCGAAGCATCGACAGCCTATGAGCCCGCCGGTCGTCGCTCCACCCACACCCAGCCCGTAGCTTCTGCGCCCGCCTCCCGCTCGACACGAATCCTTGGTCCGAGTCTGGGGGCTGGCGCCTGGCGGGGTGGGACGAGATCCAGCGCCGCCACGGCGGAGAGAGGTCCTCCAAGGAGCCAAAGGAGGCTTGCCGCGTGGGAGCCATAGGGGGCGGCCGGGCGGGCACGGACGGCCAACGGCCCGGCGCGTCGTGTCCTGCGATGGTGACGTGGCGATCGCCCGCCGTTGGGCAAGCCTCTACCCCACCATAGCATGTAAACTTTGTTAGCTAAAACAATAGCCCAGTAGAGGGTGGGCGCTTTCAGGTGGGAAAACGAATATTTGTCAGGTTAGTAGTATAAAAGCATTTGACATTTATATCAATAAATGTATTTGCAACAATGTGCAAGGCTATTAATGTTGATGTTATAAGTCTGTAGAATACGCTGTGAATTGGTTTCTAAACCGTTAGATATATCAGTTCATTTCTGAATACAGTTTTATTATAGTCAGCATCGCTGATCCTAAAATGATAATTATATATTATTAATCACTGACATACAAGATGCTTAGTGACCTTAAGATTTTCTTCCTAAGGCTCTGACTTGCCCTTTCATGGGTTGCAATCAAAAGGACTAGCAGCCAGTAGGAGTTATCTGTTTAGTAGCCACAATAGCAGGACAGTCATATGTATGTTAAGCGAGTCTCAATGCAAATTTCATTGCATAGTTATCTATACTCAGAAACTAGATAACCATGTTGATTGAGTTTCATGGAAATAAAACTCCTCTCACATCTGATGAAAACCCCTCCTTCTCTCTCCTCGCCATGTATAGAATTCAATGCCATTAAACTTTTCGTGAAACTCCCATTGAGACTATCCTTAGTAACTATTTATATTTTGTTGTTAGGTCATCTCCAACCCAATGACTAGGATGGTGTCTATGGAATTAAATGAGCTGCCATCTAGGAGAAAAGATGATGTGACATGTGAGTTAATGAAGAAAAAGAAGGAAAATGGGTCTTGTATAGTTGTATGAGACATGGTTTATACAGAATATCCAAGACACAATGAGAGATGTGTAGCATTAAATTTACATATGAATGAGTAATGTTTGCATTGGAGAGGTAGTGTCTAGCATTAATTTCTTGATGATGTGGAGATTATGGAAACTATGTCTAGTGTCTTGGGTTGAGGATGACCTTAAGAAACTTTCGAGGAGCAGTCTCCTGGAAATTGTAGGCAAGAGATACCTAGCTGCGGTGCGGACTGGTAATTTTGGCTTTGCCTTAATTTGGAGGGATGGGATGAGCACTTTTGCCGTGTGACTGGTAATTTTAGGAACTTGACAGTCCTGCTGTCTAAAGTTGTCTCTGTACTAGACCCAATTTCTATAGATCATTGGTTCAGTAAGCAGCCACTTGTATAATCTTATTTTCCTATTGGAGACTAAAAATGCACTGATTGTATCAAGGAATCATTGGAACTTGCAGCGTTCGAAGGAATATCAACAAAAAGCTATGAAAACACTTGTCATTTACTTACTCTTGGAAAAAAAATCATAATCCCCCTCAAGTACAGTTGTCATTTAGACTTTTTTCACTGCAAAGACTGTCATTTCCTCTTCATCTATGAGTACATCAATATTTTTCTTTTGAGATATTTGACATGCTCAATGGTGCACTATTATGAAGCGAAAGCAAAGATCAAGTCATTATGGCAGGTTTCTGCATTTCTCCCAATCTCCTTCTACAAATTAATGTAGCATAGATGCCATGCACTTTTTCTTTCGTTTAATCTCCTTCCACAAGTTTCTATTTACTTAAAGAATCATTTATGTTCATTGAGAAGTCAATGTAGCAAAGATCCCATGCATTTTTTCTTAAAACTTAAGGTTTAGTGTTGTTTTATCTATACTTCAGGTGTATCTCGACCTACATTTTTACATCTAATCCATGGCTATAGTTTCAAATTAAATGAGAGATATCACCGACGTTCAGATTACAGTGCTTCTTTCATTTAATCTCATGGTTGCTGCTTATATTTAACAGAAGGAAACAACAAGCTGCTAGCTTGACGAGCAGCGGGGCAGCCGATCAGTCGAAGGTGAGGAGGCTGAGAAGGCAGCGTTTCCCATCATTGCACAGGGTCCATGATGGACGAGTCGAGGTTGGCCGTGATTTAGGCGAACATACGCAGCACCTTTGTGTTATTGACATATTTATGTAATTTTTATAGCATTATAACTGTTGTACCATCTATACATTTATTTAAATTATCGTACACCATGCATAGGTATGGTGTAATAAATAGTTGATGAGTTGATTCTTTTATATAGCATAGCCTAAACAAATCACGCATGCAAAATGATGCACAATCTCTTTTTTTCGTGGTTGTTTCTTTAAGAAAATTAATGGAGTGCACCGACAATACATCGATTGGCATTTCATTGAAAATACATCTGTATTTTTATTTCCTCTTTATGTTTTTATTTGGAATTTTACTTGCTTGTTGAATTACATGAGCATAGTGCTTACTTTGTTTACAAAATTATTCTTATTTATCCTATCATTATTTTGTATTCACTTGAATTATATAAATATTCATTGTTATGTCCGGTCACTTGGTGAATGTGTGTTTTCTGCGCCAAATTTTATCGCATTTACAATTTGTTATGCTCCCATAGCAACCTATGGTAGGGATGGGAATGGGCCGGGTCGACCCATTGGGTAGTCGGCCTGACCCAAAAAAGCAAGGTCAATGGGTCACGTGGGTCGGCCTCAAATAGAAAAGGGGTCATAAGAGCCCGAACCTACCGACCCAATGGGTCAAGTAGGGCCGATTCAAAACCTTAAATTTGTGCTTGAAGATACCATTAATATAATTTGTATCTCTTATATATTTAAAAGTGATTGTATAGGTATAGTCTAAAAATATAATGGGCCGACCCATGCGGCCTGTTGGGCCATCGAGGCCACACTTAAACATTAAAATTGGGTCAACCTGTGGCCCTCATGGGGGCCGGGTCCAAGGCCGACCCATTTCCATCCCTAACGCACGGGCACGAACCTAGCACATGTTACCAACCAGAGATCCTATATATCTTCCGGTAGATTTTTTTGACAATTGCCTTCCACTGTGACAATTGCTATGAACATTTTCTTATTTTTTTTGAACATTGCCAAATGTTTGTTTCAACATTTCAGCTACATATCCTCGAGTATAATTAACCACATGTTGAGATCTTAAAACTTACTTCAATAATTTTACATAAGGGAATTAAAATTTTCACTATTTATTTGAACAAATCACATCTTTGTAAATTTTCATTAGTTGTTTCGACATCTCAATTTTTTTTTGGAAAATTTTCATTTCTTGTTTTAACATTTCACATTTCAAATTATTTGTTTGATTCAATCCTATAGGGTTTAGAAGCATGTGTTGGTTAGGGCCGACCGATCAAGTGCTCCCTGCCATAGAAGATTGTACTAGTTAGGGTTCTTGGGGCGACTCCGTCCTATCGGGTTCAGAAGGTTGTATGGTTCAGGGGGCGGCCATGTATCCCCTGCTATATAAAAGGCTAAATTGCTTCAGCATCGGTCCTCCTGCAATAGATGGCTATACTGGTTAGGGTTCAGGGTTGTTGGGGGCGACTCCGTCCTATCGACTTCAGAAGGATGTTTGGGGTTTGGGGCGGCCATGTACCCCCTTCCATAGAAGGCTAAATTGCTTCGGTTTCGCTCTCCCTGCCATAGAAGGTTGTACTGGTTAGGGTTCGGGGTTGTTGGGGGCGACTCCTCCTATCGAGTTCAGAAGGATGTTCGGAGTTTAGGGTGGCCATGTACCTCCTGCCATATAAGGATAAATTGCTTCAGATTCGGTCCCCCTGCCATAGAAGGATGTACTGGTTAGGGTTCAGGCTTGTTGGGTGCGACTCCGTCCTATCGGGTTCAGAAGCATGTTCAGGGTTTGGGGCGGCCATGTACTCCTGCCATAAAAGGTTAAATTGCATTTGCTTCGGGCCCCCTGTCATAGAAGGTAGTATTGGTTAGGGTTCGAGGTTGTTGGGGCGACTCCGTCCTATCGTGTTCAGAAGGTACCACAATTCTGGGGGCGGCCATGTACCCCCTGCCATATGAGGCTAAACTGCTTCGGTTTCGGTCCCCCTGCCATAGAAGGTTGTACTGGTTAGGGTTCAGGGTTGTTGGGGGCTACTCCGTCCTATCGGGTTTAGAAGCATATTCGGGGTTTGGTTCGGCCATGTACCCCCGCCATATAAGGCTAAATTGCTTCTGTTTCGGTCCCCCTGCCATTGAAGGCTGTACTGGTTAGGGTTCAGGGTTGTTGAGGCAACTCCGTCCTATCGGGTTCAGAAGTATGTATTGGTTAGGGCTGACCAAGTACCCCCTGCCATAGAGGCCTGTACTGGTTTGACCAAGTGCCCCTGCCATAGAAGGCTATACTAGTGAGGGTTCTAGGTTGTTAGGGCGACTCCGTCCTATCGGGTTCAGAAGCATGTTCGGGGTTTGGGTGGCCATGTACCCCCTGCCATATAAGGTTGTATTGGTTAGGGAACATTGCAGAAAACATGTTACAATAATTGAATTATATTATATTATCATTTTCTCACATAAAATTATAACAAAAACATTTAAAATGTTGAATTAGCATAGGCAACATTCTGAACTATTTGATTCAACATTTTCTCCAAACTAGTTTAAAAGGTTGAATAAATTGGTTCAATTTTTGGTGCAAAAAATATTGAAATAATTTATACAAAGTTGTACATTGTCGATTATTGTCATACAAGTACAACAAGTTCACTGCCAATCTTATTGAGATGCTAATCTGGTTCTGCTCATTCAATTGCTTGCCTAAATACAAGTTTTAACATTATTTCTAGTTTTTTCCAACATTTGATATTATAGGCTTTCAACATTTGTTATTATAGGCTTTCAACATCTCCAATATTTTACTTAACAAATATATTTAACTTTATGTGTACTACATCTTCATTTCAATTTGTTCTAAATGATCAGCTTTATATGTCTTTGCAATGGTTGAACTTAACTTTAATTGAATAAATATATTTGTACATTTCAACTTTAGTACGTTAAATGTTCAACATTTCTATAATTATCATCAATGGAAATGTTCAACATTTCTTGGTTTGTAACGTTGAAGTTAAAATAAACAAAAGTTGACATAATGATTCAGTTTTTGACCACTTTTTGATTACTAGCAAATATGCCCGTGCGGTGCGTTGCCACAGACCAATACTATCCACATATATTATCACTTGCTTGTGAAACTTTTATTTCTACTATTATATTTTTTTATTGCACTAAGGATCAAAATATCTCTATTAGAAAACATTACATATTTCTTTGTTTTTTTAAGAATACTATTCGTAAAGACAAAATAGTTAGAAACTATAGGATGGGAAATTCTAATTATTGACAAAGATGATGTGCCAGAACTTTGTTTGCATTTTATTTATTTGTACTATTATGTGTTTCATTGCACTAAGGATCAAAATATCTTATTAGGAAACATCTGTATTTCTTTGTTTCTCAATAATGCTATTCGTACAGACAAAATAGTTAGGAATTTGTTTCTCAATAATGCTATTCGTACAGACAAAATAGTTAGGAATTATAGAATATGAAATTTTAATTATTGACCAAAGATGTCATGCCAAAACTTTGTTCTCATTTTTTCTATATGACAACACAATATTCATCGGCTGGCAAGCGTGCACATCTGATCCGCTCAACCCAAGTAACAGATCGACCAAGTGTGGCGGATAAACACCAGTGGCAGTGCTGCTCAAGCACGCTTGTATTGCATATTTGACGGGTGTGACAAGGCCGATTATGTATATATGGTTGTTGTCAATTTACTCGCGTACTACGAGCGAGCTGAGAATGGTATGTCCCAATACACAACATCAATATGGTCAGGCAGACCGGTAGAAACTTGCATGGTGATGCCATGCCAGACATAAGCACATGCTATGCCAACTGGAATTCTGTAAAAATACGCTAGATTGTATACTTTTAGTTGGGGCCCAAAATAACGCAAGACATATCGCTGATTTTGCTAGGCAGGGCGGATCTACTATAGGTGCATAGGGTACATCTCATTTTTAAAAAAAAAATATTGAAAATTTATATCCTGTAATACAATATACTCCCTCCGTCCTAAAAATAATGCAACTCTTGCTTCCCGAGAAGTCAAACAATTTCAAGTTTAATCAAATTTATACAAAAAATTACTAACTTTTATATTTTTAAATAGATTTTAGCATGAAAAAATATATTCTATGATCATTCTAATGATACTTATTTTGTATTATTTAAAATGATCGGCTAAAAGAGGGTGGTAATTCATCCCCCTGCAAATCGGCCTCTGCCCTAATCCAGTCGCAAGGCCTTTGCCTAGTTTCTGCGTATCATCCTCCTCCTCAGGATGTTTCTCCGCCTCTTCTTCTCCTCAAACAAATTTAATTGATTCATCAAGGCTCAAGGGGCAAGCCGCATCAATATCCTATATATATCTATAAAGTTCATACCCACCAACAGCCCATCAGCTCTAAAGCTCTTCATGCAAGCTATCCACCTCATCTTCCACTAATCATAAAAGTTGTCCACATCATCCACCACCATGTGCAAAATTTATCATCCCTAAATCAATTTCCATTCTCACTGCCTAACCTCATGTGAGTTCGGATCACTTCACAGTCGTCATCACCTCCACAAATTCGATCACTTCCACCATGTACCTACTATCCGCCCCTCCAACTCCCCTCTCCCTTGGTCGCTCCCTCCATATCTGCAATCTAACAGGCGGCTCATCTCCTGTAAGCATTCGTGTAGTTCTGCCAATTTTTATCATTGATGCAATCACACGTCATTTACATATTCTATTTTTGTATGTTCCAACAAATTTATACAAATAACTTAGAAAATCCCGCCGCAATGCACGGGAAATTCGCCTGGTATACCAGATTACCATGCCAAAAAAGAAGATAGTTTGTGCTTGTTACTGCGGATTGCGTTGTCTCTCATCGTACTGCTACAAGCGCTCTCTTGTCTCCTTTCTCTCTATAGACCAAAGCAATGGAGGCCACGACGCTGCGGCTGCGCTGGTGAGAGGCGACAAAAGCCAGGCAGCTCGAGGAGACCGTGGTAGTCGATCGGCGTCGGCGGGAGCAGGACGGCAGTACCAACGCCAGCCCCCGACCCCGATTCACCCGAGTGACGCGCGTGGTCCACCGTCCACGCGGCTGGACACCAGCACCGCGCTCACGAACGGGAGGGAGCCGTCGCCGTCGTCGGAAGTCGCGCTTACCCTGCTCACTGTCTCTGAGGCCTTCACATCTCTACGGTGCAGTACGTGCTGCACGCCTGCACCTGTGATGTGAATCCTACAAAAGTTCCTTTGTGAATCTTCCAATCGAGGCCGCACTCGCGTCCACTATCATCGCGTACGCTCCTCGTGACCTCACGTCTCCCCGCGCGGTTGTCTGGTGGCGAGCAGCGGCGGCGCGCATGTTCATCGGTCTTGCCGTCCTATCCAACCCCGACGCTCTTTCGTCGACGGGCCTCGACTATGCATGGTTGATGTTCTCCGTCCACCGGTAAAGTGAGCCCGTCTTTCTCCTCGTCTACGTTGTGGAGTGTGGACTACCCGTCTTTCTCCTCTTTTCCTTCTGCTTCGTCGGTTCTTCTCGAGCTTCTCGGACGTATGGCACGAGCATGACTGCGCGAGGGTCGCAGGGGTGTGCTCCTCGAACTTCTCGGACGGACGGCGCGAGTCGCAGGGGTGCGGGCAGGCCCACCGTACCTGTCGGCGTCAACTATAGGCGTGAACACCCGCAGCATATCGTAGTCATAGAAGATGGGCCCACGCACAGGGACCGTGAGGGTCAACGACGGACCACATAGACTAGCAAATATGCCCGTGCGTTGCTACAGGATAAAAAGCGGAGGATTGACTATAGGATGATGTTTAACTTGAGGGTTTAAACAAAATTTACTAAAGACATAAGCATACAAATATACTTAATGTATAGTAGACTATTATGAAAATTTACTAAAGACATATAAGGGGTTTTCTGTAAAATTGTTGCAACTTTATAGATTCCATGGTCTTAGGATGCCACATCACAAGCACTTGCACCACGGATACACTATCACTACAGTTTTTTTCCACTGGTGCCGGCGCCGGCACGAATTATGTGGTGGCCGGTGATGGGGCACAATAGATGTGTTTTGCCATTGGCATGTGTGCATGATGATGCTCAATGCGGAGCCATGGAATAGAGGATGGAGTTGCCATGTGGATATGTTGCCCAATTATTAGTCAATCGAAGGCAGTAGTGATGTGCGCAGTGACGTGTAGCTAGCCGAACAATTTTGCACATTGGTCCGGGTCCGGCTTTGGGACAGCGTAGAGATCAATGATGGTGCATGTTGAACCGTAGCATCAAGGACCCAACATCACTTTGATTTCCTAATTTGATCTTAACGTTTAAGCTATGTTAATAATTTAAATCAAAGATTAGCGTTTTATCATTGACTTTCAGCCTGATTGAAATATTAATTGCCACGGACTCACTTTCGGCCCTGCGTTCATATAAAATGATAAGGCCGACTATCTACTGACCACCTTGATCTCTTTTATTTTCCCACGTAACACTTGGACCTGGCCTTCCTTTTTTCTCCCTTGCAGGTTGCAAAAGAGCCCAACGTTATTGGCGAGGGCAAAATAGCCTGCAGGACAGCGAGTATGACTCCAACACCTATACCTGCACGAAGCAATATGCACGGGGAAGCCCACAGGCGGGCCCAAGCGCAGCGAGGGTAGGAGGAACCGGGACGTGCAAGCTTTTTGCGCGAGCAAGCAGCACCACGTCGCGGACAAGAGGCCCACGCGCAGCGGCACTAAGGTTGAATTGACGGACTGTACTACTTCATGACTAGTTTCTGTCCAAGATCACGTAACCAACCAAACGCTACATTAGTTTATTAGTTTCTATTTTACTCTTTTAGACTATAGAAGTGGATTATCTTATCGTGTACTTTAAAGCTACAATTCTTAAGTTATATTATTATTTTGCAAGTTGAAACTTTATTTTGTGAGTTGGTACCCATCCGTTCATTTCCCTCCTTGCAAAAAATTAAATGCAACATCTTGCTTGCTACGATAAAAAAAATCCAGCGCGCTTGCGGAACAGAAACGGGAAGAGTTTCCCGTGCACGGTGTTAAAAAAGTCCAGCGCCCTTGCAGAACAGAAACGGAAATTGTTTCTCAAGCACACTATTAACTATAATTGGGCTTTATATATTACAATTGGACTTTATAGACGATATGTTTACGCATAGACATACATGAGGCCCCGTTACCAACCGCGGTAGACATAGGCCATGTTTAGATTGGGGGAATTCGATCGAATTCACTGTAGCAGATTCCCTTGGAAATTGAAAAAGTAGAGAGAGGGCACGAAGTTCAATGCGGTTGCTTTTGATCGAATTGGGCTCTTTTTGCGAATCTAAACAAGGCCATATAGGAGGCCCCGTTACCAAGCGCGTGTCGGGTGGCAGCGACGCCACCGGCTGCGACGACCACGGCTGGACCGCCAGGGCCTTCCACTTGGAGACCGACCAGGACGGCATGGTGCGGGCGCTCGCCGCCGTGATGCGCGCCAAGGTCACTCCATGCCCAGCGAGCTCATGACCAACAGCCGCGACGGCGCCCTCTTCGAACCCTTCTCGGCGGTGGCGCAGCTTTCCGGCGTGTACACGGCTGCCGACAACGGCGACAGGACATGGTGGAGCACGAGCACTTGGTGGGCAGGTGGAAAGTAACGACGGACCTGTCCGGCAAGGGGCGGCGTGCGCAGGACTACGCTACGTGTGCGGGCTGCCGCGCAAGATACGAACGAAGGATGGAAGAGCTGGCCCACGACCGGACGGCCCGAATGGAGTCCCGGTCCATAAGCTTCAGGCTGCCGACAACGGCGACAGGACATGGTGGAGCACGAGCACTTGGTGGGCAGGTGGAAAGTAACGACGGACCTGTCCGGCAAGGGGCGGCGTGCGCAGGACTACGCTACGTGTGCGGGCTGCCGCGCAAGATACGAACGAAGGATGGAAGAGCTGGCCCACGACCGGACGGCCCGAATGGAGTCCCGGTCCATAAGCTTCAGCTGGGTGTTCGACAGGCCCGTCCGCATCCTCTGACTGTCTGGCTGGTGTTGGGGGCCCATTCCCCACTCAGCCGACTTTTCCTTCCAAAAGAGTATTTGTATTTTTGTTGTGTGTCTACGAATATGTATGTATGTATGTACGTGAAAAAAAAAGTAACATCACCAGCAGGCTCAACAAACAACTGTTTTGTCCAAAAAGAAAACGTAGCACTCCACATGACATGATGCAAGACAAACTGTACAGATGCACGGCGCCCATATAACCACCAACAGACCACATATCAACAGTGCAATGGACGATCATCAACCAAGGTATTCGAAAAGGTAAATAGCAATACGCCAGGAATGGTTACAATATACAATGCCTGTACATACCAGGTGCTTCGTGACTGCTCTCTGCTCACTGAGGCGGTGCTGCATTTGCATCCAGCGTGTTGTAGGTGTACTCACTTGTGTTCAACCCATACTGGAGGTAAGCGAAAAAGTGTGAGTTAGTTTACCAGAATCGATGAAAATAATTATTTTCAGGCTAGGCTAGCTATCGTTTCCTGCAGCCCATGAAAAAAAAAATCGAGTGGACATTTAAGCTGTATCAAATGATCTTATGGCATCGTGGGATGAGGATTTTCATTGGTTAGTGATGGAGTGGATGCATGGTCCGAAACAGGTAAAGCAACACAGAGGAATAGAGGATGACAAGAAACAGCATGCAGCAAGGCACTGTAGCAGTACATGTGGCCTTGTTTAGATTGGGAGAATTCGATTGAATTCAATGATTGGAGATGCATTGGGAATTGAAAAAGTAGAGAGGGGACACGTAGTTCAATGCGTTGCCTTTTGATTGAATTGGTGGAATTTCGCGAATCTAAACAGGGCCATAGTACACATCATTTGTCAATCAACTTGCTTCTGCATTAGAGGCTGGGGCATTCCCCGCAAAATATAAGGCTTGCCCCAGAAGGAAAAGAAAAAAAAAGAGAGGCTATGGTTTTCCAAACAAGTTATATGGATTCAGTTTAAGGTTCCAGGATGCCGGTCAGCAAGTATGTGTGCCAAAATAGCTACTTAATCATCTTACAACTTCATTTGCCATTGCCCATAGATCAAACCCTATCTGCCCAAGATTATGGCTCACTAGAAATATCCCCAACCTTAAGTTCTGGATTTAGATCGAGAAGGGATGTACTTGCACTCGTGCGCATTGCTGTGTGTCATTGTGTTTAAATTGCACATGGAGTTGGATGAAACAATGAAATGATGCCCTTGTAGACAAACTTGAGAAATTTGACTGTGAAGACGAGCTTGACTATAGGTTCTAGTTGCATTCTCTATCCCATGCTACTAATGACTAGTATGGTAGTCGTCTAGTCAATACTGAGGGTGGATAAAGGGAACTTTTTGTAGAAGAAATAAAGATGCACAGGGCGGATGAATTGGGTGTGAGCTACCATAAATGCATGAGGTGGCGCTAGCTACTTCTTTTGCTTGAGAAAAACAACCGGCAGAATACAAGCATGATTTCTAAACTCCTCATCAGACACCATGTCAGTTAAAGAACTCGTTGAACTTAACAGAAAAGCAACAATGCTGACTTTAACAGTACAACTAAACCCCGAGAAAATTCCTTATTTGACAATGAGAAAATGACTCGTTCCTATTTTGGCGCTGAAAATTTTGACATCGACTTCAACTTCCATTCCCAATTTGACACTGTCACATTTTCCATCAAACCACCACTAAATGACACATGAAAAGACCATTTTGCCCGTCATAGACGTGGGTCCCACATCATTATTTTTCTCTCCTTCCTCTCTATTTCCGTTCTCAGTCTCTCCCATAGTCCCATGGCTTCAACAACCTGAGCCGCGTGGCCCTGTGCCCGCAGGCTGCCAAGGCGGCGTGCCTCCGCGCCCGTAGGATGTCATGCTTGCCAGCCGACCATCAATGAAGGCTTCATCGACTCAATGAACTGTGAGGATGCTTCCTATGCATCTCAGGTTGCATCAATACTCTTGTCGGCGAAAACTGTTGCACCGCTGTCATCATCGACACTCAATTATCGCTCAGCAACAGAAATAGCAGATTGGAAACCGACCGTGAATGCACACGGCAAGAACAAGAACAAGGCATTTTGTCTCATCTGCAATTGTTCTCGGGTGAAGAAAATCAGTACACAAAACGAACTTTACAAAAAAAAAAGGGCCACGCGAGCTTGCCTGGACGGCCACCGGGCCCGCATGGCAGCCGTGCTTGGCCGGCCCGCCATCTGGGCTGCGAGGCGCAGGGTCGAGAGCCGTCGAGTCCGTCTGGCCGCTCAGGCCACGCCTACACGCCGCATGGCCGCGCACCCCGGGCGTGTAGGGCTACCGTAGATTCAGAACAGGAGGGAATATGAGGAGATAGAGGAAGGAGAAAGTAGCGGTGGTGGCCCCACTTGGATGAAGGGGCAAAATAGTCTTTTCACATGACACTTAACGGTGGTTGGATGGAAAATCAAACGGAGTGTCAATTTGGGAACGAAAGTTGAAGTCGGTGTCAAATACGGAAGGAAAAAAATTAGGGCCAAAAAAGGAATGAGTTATTTCCCCAGTGTCAAATAAGGAATTTTGTCAGGATCAAAATGTCAAGTGCTACAGGTGTAGGTTATGATGTGGTTAGTAGATTAGTTTCCTTACATCCAGTGGCAGGTCCCTTGGACCAATTAAGCACATGTAAAATTAGACAATAATAACAAAGCATGAAATCACTGCATATTTAGCCTATAAAATCAGAAGTTATCTCAATTGTAAGAGGCTTAGCACCCCCTTTGGCCCAATTCTGGATCATGTTTAAGCTACGTAATATTGATACGGAATTGCAAGTGTTGAAATGAGAGGCAGCTGTCACCTTCTGTCTCATTCTTGAGCTCCAGAGGTCTGGACGGAAACCTCTGGTATCAACCGTTGTGGGAAGATAAGGTGGGGGAGCTTGGGCAACGAGGAGTGGCCTCCTTATGACCACAAAGTCTTCATCACTGTCGTAGTCGATGGTCCGGGCAGACAGCATGGCTCGTAAAATCATGGCCAGGAACAGTGAGATTGCCTGTACATTAAGGATATAGGAGTGATAATTAAGCAAGGGCGGGCATGGCATTGATTCAGTACAGAGTAGGAATGGCTGGAAAAACCTGCGTGGCGAAGATGGCAATAGCAGCGCATTTGCATAGGTCGAGGTTATTGTGGATGAAGGAGAGCAAGTTGTGGAGCTCTCCGGTGCGGTCATCTGGCAGGTCCTCAGCGCAGACGGCAAGTTAAGTAGAAATGTGAGGAGGAGGAAGCTGTGCGTAGTGGAGTAGATAACTAAACCAACCTGGATCCAGTGCTGGTTGAGCGTGAGATGGGCAGCGAGGGCAGCTTCGAGCAGCATCATAGCCATGGCCGGGATAGTGTACTGCGGCAGCATACAACACAGATATACACGAAGAGTCCGTCAGTCAGTCAGCCACACCACGCATGGGGTAGGGAGGAAGAGATGAGAGGGGACTAGGTCCGTACGAAGCAGAGGCAGCATCCGGTGTTGATCTCGGCCGCCAGGTACCCCGCGAGCAGCAGGAGGCAGTAGAAGAGACCGGTCGCCATGATGAGAGATGGAAACCAGAGGTCGGGGAGGAGGTCGTGCAGGTGGAGCTGGTGGTGGCGCGCCCAGCGGGAGAGGATCCAGGCGGCGTAGAGGAGGGCGGAGACGGCGGCGAAGGCCTGCAGGAAGGCGAGCAGCTTGAGCAGGAATCCCAGGCAGCACGCAGCCCAGCCAAGGCCTCGTCTGCTGCGGCCGCCTTCTCCGCTCCGGCGACGGAACATCATCATCGCGGCGGCGGCGGCGGCGGCGGCAGATCTGGATTTCGGGCAAATGAAATGATTGAACAGTGCGCTCGTTGACTAATACTTTCTCAAACCAGTCTGCCGCTGCCTGTCTCTCTCTCTCTCCCTGCTGTGGCTGTGAGCAGGCTGCGGCCCGGCCCGCAATTCATTGAGCCCATGAATCCCACCCACTTGCAACAAAAGAAAAGGAACAAGGAAGATGCTGCGCCGCGCCGCCCAAATCCATGGCCGGCGAGGATGCGCTGCACCTAGGGCCAGAATGAAGATTTTATTATATATATATATATATAATAATGGGCATATATACTAGCCACAGCCAATGGCCATCCATCTCTCTCGATGAGTCGATTGCCCCCGTCGTGCATGATGAGGACAGTCACAGCGACGACGCACACGCAGCAGCTGGCGGTGGTGTGCCTGCAGGCGCAGCACGTCGCCGGGCTGCCCGCCGCCGCGGAGGGCCACCAGGTCCTGCTGCGCCTGCTCCAGCAAGCTCAACAACCTGGAGCAGCAGCAGCAATTGCAATGTGCAGAGGGGGCGTGGCCGCCTTCCACGACCAGTTGCTCCTCCTGCACTGCGCACCCGTCAGCACCATCGTCGGCGGCGTCGCCGTCGCGGTCATGGTCGATGGCTTGCCCCGTCAACATGACACAAGTGTCGTCAACGTCACCTTGGCCGAGCAGCTGCGCCGCCCCTCTCCCCGCGTCCTCAGCTTCGTGCTCGGCCCATCAGCAGCCACGACGACGACGGACGACAGCTTCGTGCTCGGCCGTGCTCTCTCTGACTCTGCACCACAGGCTCATCACGCGTCCACCGGAGCCTCAACGCCGCCGCTGCCTGCTGCTCAGCTGCCTGCTGCCCCCCGGCCCTGTGCCAGCAGCAGAGGAGGAGGACGAGGACGGCTGCTTGGCCGAGGACGACGACCAGTCCTCGGGCTTCATAACCATCGAGAAGGGCACCATCTCCAGGTCCAGGCGGCGCCCGCCGTCCGACAACTTGGCCACCACCGACGACGACGAGGTGGACGGCGGCATCAAGCAGCCCAGCTGCAACAGTGTGATGGGCTACTGGGGGCCCTCCTTGAACGAGGAGAGCAAGGTGGAGGACGAGTTCCTGGCCATGCTGGAGCTGCGCGGCGACGGCTTCGACCTGGACACGCTGATCCAGGACGCCGAGGCCGAGCTCGCCGCCCGACCTCCACTCCACCCTCCAGGGGCTGCATCATCACCAGCTAGCAGCAGCTAGAGCATATGGATGTACTCTGTCGTATCGTTTCGAATGTGAACTACAGTTAGCCTGACTGACATGAACAAGAACAGCGAGCAGAATTAATTTCTTAATTAATGCAAGCCTGCCTTATCTCAAGCTCGACTCGATCGATGCAAGGAAGAAGAAGCAAGCGATCGAGAGTTGACTGCACGCACATGGGCAGCTAGCTAAGGTCCGGTAGGAGTATATTTATATTGGAGTAATAAGTAATTCCTCCACGTTTCAGGCCGGCCATGTTTTGTGGTGCAATCCTATCCATCTAGTACAGTACTAGTTTGTAATTAAAGATGGCAAGTCCCCATGCATAATCATCATCATCATTCCATTTATATATAGAGAGAGAGCGCGCGCGCGCGAAAAAGAAAAGGCTCGATTGGGACCTGACCTGGGCTGCAAGTAGGCCGGGCCGGAGTGGCATATTCACGTGCTTAAGTGCTTTGCGGCCCATAAAGCCTGAATAGCATTACTTATTGGTTGTTGGGTTGGGGGCGGACCTTATCCGTTAGTCCGTCTGCTCCTTGCTCAGCTGCAGCTAAGGGCTAAGCTAGCCACAGGAGGAGAATACATGATGGTGGCCTCCTCGCCCGCTGCTTCTTGCTCATCGACGGCGACGAACCCTCATCCGCCTCGCCCGCGGCTGCCTTCTTCCTCCTCCTCCTTCTGCTGCCGCCCTCCTCCTCCTGCTGCTGCTGCAGTATCTCCATGCTACGCTAGTGTCGTCGGTAGGGCCCGCAAGCAGCGAGGGCATCCGACACCATCTGCTCTCCCCGACCCACAATCTGCTGCGGCGCTACTTGCCGTCGCCGGGACAGTCGGAGTCGCGGCCACCCTCCTGCTTCGATCCTCGTCGTCGGAGCAGCAGCAGGTAGAGCCCTCGCACTCGCAGCAGCAGCAGCAAGAAGATGAGGAGGAGGAGTGCCCGGAGTGCGGCGGGACGGGCCTGTGCGGGCGCTGCAAGGGGGAGGGCTTCGTCTTCAAGCAGCTCTCCGAGGAGACGGCCACCAAGGCACGCAAGGCCGCCAAGAACATGGCCACAAGATACACCGTGGGGTTGGTTTAATTCCAATTATTCGTTGCATAATATAATTTGCATGCCAAATGCTTGCATGCATGCGTACATTTGGTTTTTGATTCGGTCAATTCGTTGCATTGCATCAGTGCAATCCTATAGTAGTAAGTATTCATTCATCAATACTGCCTGATCTGATGATCTATGTGCCGTGCGTGCAGGCTGCCCACCAAGGGGACCTACTGCAACAAGTGCTCCTCCACCCGCTCCTGCACAACCTGCCGAGGCTCCGGCACAATTAAAGCAGCAGCAGCAGCAGCTAGCTAGCTAGCTTTTATTAGCCACTTCTTGCTCTAGGAGAAATAAAAATATATATGATGAGAAATTCTAGCTAGTGCATGCACACCATCAACTTAGCTCAAATTAATTTGATGATGCTTTTAATTATCAGAAATTTTACGATGATTGAGGGAAAGATGGACGGCTCACGGTGCTCTCGATCCGACGGCTGAAAAATGATAAGCCGAGAGAACCCCAGCATATATACTTCAACTCAAAACGGCCGGGCAATATGTACTTTGTGATGGCTCTAAGACTATTACCAACTATAAGTGTATGTATCTATCGATCAGACCTAGTTATTTCCTTTTCTATCAGCTTCTTATATATGGTTGCACTTTGATGGAGCTGCCCTTTATTTTCATACTTAATTCACCACCAATTGCTGAACTTGTAAATACACATTGCTTTGCTATAATGAAATTTCGTGGCAAATCGAGCATCTGCCCGAGCTTGCTAAAAAAAACTATAAGTCTATAACCTTTTGTTTCGAAATATATATATAGGTCTATAACCTTGCTATATGTTAATTTACCCCTTCTAGTTACATATAACTCACGATTTTGGATGCTTAAACTCAATTATCTATACCAATTTTGGTTAAAAGTCACTCTATATATGTTAATTTAGAATATTTGGAAGTGGCTGTAGTTTCTTGCTCGAGTGCATGCGTCTCAAGAAGAGAAAAAGTAAAATAATAGACCGGCAGCTACTGCGTTGCACGAAACGATAGCTTCGAAGCTAACAGCCTGTTCGTTTGGCTTATCAGCTACCAGCCAGCAGTACTTCAGTCTCACAACAAATCAGCACCAGCCATCAGCCAGCCAGCAGTACTTCAGTCTCACAACAAATCAGCACCAGCCACCAGCCAACCGAACAGGATTGACGAAGCCAGCTCGGCTAATAATTGCTCGAGCACTTTGGCATTAGCACCATATATAATAATAACATAAAGGCCCTGTTTGGTTCCCGCGATAAAAATTATCGCTAAAAGGAATCTTTCTTGCATGGAGTATTAAATGAAGTCTATTTGCAAAACCCAGCCACGGATGAGTGTAACTTTTCGAGACGAATCTAATGAGCTACAGTAATCCATGATTTGCTACAGTAATGCTACAGTAACCATCCTCTAAACGTGCGGTCAAAGGCCTCATTAGATTCGTCTCGCGAATTAGCATAGGGGTTGTGGAGGTAGTTTTGTAAACTGCCTTTATTTAATACCCCTAATTAGTGGTCAAAGTTGTGAACAGTACTACTAATTTTTATAACTGCTGGATCCAAACAGGTGTACTCCAGCGAGCTAGCCAGTGCTAGTGACATACCACAGTGATCAATGCATTATTGGTTTAGGGCCTGTTTAGTTGGAAAAGTTTGAGAAAGTTTGGAAAGAAAGTTATCATTGAGAAGCGTATTCTGTGAGAGGGGGCACGGTTGTCAGTGTGAAGAAAGTTACCACTTTTTGGTAACTTTCACCGAACTAAACAGGGCCTTAATTAGATAACGAGGATACACTCGCGAGAGCCGAACAAGCCCGAACAACCCGCGAGAGCCGAAGAAACCCGAGCCCTAGCCCCTCCCCACCTGCTGCCGCCGGCGGCCCCCCTCCTCTCCAGTCGCCATCCCTCCCAGCCTCCCTCCCCTCCTCCTCTCCCTCTCCACTCTCTTTCCTTTCCTCTCTCCTTCTCCCTCTCCCTGTCTTTTCTCTCCCCAGATCCGCACGACGAAAAGCTCGAAGCGCCAGGAGCTCCCTTAGCCCGCTGGCCGCCGCCGCCGACGGCCCCCCCTCCCCACCCTCCGCTCCTCCCTCCTCCCCCTTCCCTTTCCCTCTTTCCTACTCTCTCTGGATCCATGGGCGGTGGGTGGCCGGCGCGGCTCCGGCGGGCGGCCGGCGCCTCAGGGNGCAGCCGGCGCGGCCCCAGCCAGCCTTGCCAGGCCCCAGCGAACGCCACCATGGCGGCGGGCCTCCGTTCAGATCTTCGGCTTGGCCCCGCAGCAGACGTCGCCCTCACCCTGGGGAAGGCCACCCGGGCTCTCTCTCTCTCAAACAGCAGGGCCTTCGCGAACGACTGCGTCTTCCTTTCCAACGTCGGCGTGTACTGCGTCTTCCTTCTGGCGTGCTCGCCACGGGACGTGGAGCCCTTGTCCAAGTGTGGCGTCCCTCTGGTCCTCTAACCTCCCGTGTGCGTTGGCGAGGAGTGCTCCCGTGGATGCTGTCTTGGATCTGCTCTCTTTCGCTCGTCGTTATCGCACCTTCCGCCGCTTGGTTGTTGGCTCCGGCGGGCACTGCGCTGGGTATGCTCTTCCTCGCCCACCGTTGTTGCCCCTTCCACCCTTGTTCCTTTGTGACCCTTCCTACCATCTTTGCACATGTCTGCTTGTCGTGAAGATGTCTCGTCCCACTGGTTTAGGCTGCGAGGGATTGTTGTGGCTGTATGCACAGGTGGAGGGGTTTGAGCACCTTGGGTGAAAACCCTGCACGACTATTGCTAGTGCTGGCAATGGCTGCGTTCCTGCGTAGTTTTCCCTGTTGAGGGCATTGTCACGGTCTCCCTACCCCTCTTCTGGTTCTGTCGGGTGAAAACCTGTTTTCGTTCTTTGACGAGCGATCGATGGCATCGCTTTGCGTCGCACCCTTCCTGAAAGCATCGTCCTACAGTTCCTATTGTGCCTTCTGGTCCTCTGATTTCTCAGTTGCCTTCTCCATCGTCACCGCCAAGGTCGTCTTCGCTATGGTAGTGTTTGCTGTGTTGCTGTTTGGTCGATTGGTCGCTTCGGTAGTCGCGAGCTCTTTGGTCGGGTTATTTGGTCGTCTTCACTAGCTAGGAGGAGAACTCGCGAAGGTCTCCCCCTCCTCCACTGCGTCTTGGGTTGGTGTCTTCGGCGCTCTCCGGTCTTCGGTCTTCGATCTTCTTCAATAAGGACGTGCCTCTGGAGCCGTAGTTCCTCTTGTTGTCTGTTGCAGTGGTTTGTTCTGTCCTTGTGGGCGTTGTGTTGTTGTGGTTTCTTGCTTTTGGGTGTGTTGTTGTTGTATGTATAACTCCTTCTTCTCTTAATGAAATATGTGCCAAGCACGTTCTCTAAAAAATTAGATGACGTGGAAGAATCACAAGTGCATCCACTGCTATAAAACGATTATCATAGCCAATTCTAGGAGCCTATCCATTCCAACTGAAATTTGGCCAGTTAATTGAAAAAACTAAATTTTAGCTAACTAAAGAAGAGCTAACTAAATGTTAGCTCCAGTTAATTGAAAATAATGGACCATATTACTCATCATGAAAGTAATAAAAAAATAAAAGATGGCGGCGGCATTAATTTTAGGAGGAGCAATCTCATCTTTAAGCATGTTTTTGTTGGGTTCAACCAGCTAAAGGAATAGTGCATTTTTTAACCCTCAGCTAAAATTTAGCTGAGTTTTAACTAGCATCGTTTGGATACCAAGCAGCTAAAATTTAGCTGATGGATCCAAATAGGGCCTAGGAGGTGAGCGAAGTGAAACTGTGAAAGCCAGATTTTCACAACTGGTTTTGAGTTGTGCGGTTCATGCTACGAACCGCATGTAAAAATGATTTTCACGCTCGGTTTTAGAGAACTGGCTGTGAAAAAAATTTGAAACTTGAGGTGAAAAAATAAAATAAAAATATTAAATGGGCGCAAAAGAGTCCAACGCGCACGAGGTAAACCCCATGAACCGGCCTTGCACTTTTGTTGCATTCTTCAAACTTATGGCCTCTTGTTTTGCGTTTACCTTTCCTTACTGCTACGACTAATTGAGGGATGGAATCATTTTATATTAACCTTTCCGAACCTTTATAAATTTCTAGAGGCCACAACGCAGATCCAATTATGTTGCAATTTTTTGTGGTTGTTTGTTGCATGCTCTTGGTTTTAGAAAAAATATAAAAAAATAAATAGAAAAAAATAGGTGCACAAAAAATTGATTTGTAAGTGCTTTAATTCATAAAAAATAGAAAGTCATTGGAAAAATTTCTAAACTCCTCCGTGGCGACTTATATGCAGTATAAAACATGTAATAATTATTTCCATGTAATATGGTCAAAAATATTGTTTTAGGGTGTACAAACTTCAAAATTTGCCTTAAGATAAGTGTAGCTGTAGATGTAACTTCAAAGGGAGATCGTTGTATCCTATAAGCTTTGACTTGCGCGCCCCTTGGCACCTATTCCGCTGCGCTGCTCAGATGGAGGACTGTAGCGGGATGCCATAGCTACGAGGGTGTATTCTGTGTGAGCCATTATAAAAAGTTTCTGTTCCGTCGCTGCACTGCTAAAGTTTTCTCCCCCTGTGAGCCACTGACTCAAGCTTTTGTTGCCTTTACTGCCACTGCTGTCAGGTCTGTTAAGTGGAATCGTGGAATGGGCCCATATGTCCGCGCAAACGTGAGTTTTTTTGACCATTTTGCCCATGACAATGTTGACTTGAGCAGCGGCCTGGAGCATCAGTCCTCTCTCTGTCTCACTCCTTTTTCTCGCACTCTCCACTCCCCCGAAATCCCAGCTCAGGCGGCAGCGACAGTGGAATCCGCCACCGCAATCAACTCGCACCGAAGGGAAGACGAGCCATGGGGTAGTTAGGCTGTCTCCAACAGACACAACGCATATACGAGACCCATTGCATCTATTGGGTCACGCACAGGAAAGCGTCACGGACCCAAAATCTTCCCTTCTCCAACAACGCCACCCATCCAGAGCCCATCGCGCCCCAGATCCCCAACCGGCCGCAGCCCACCGCGGCCACCATGCGGAGCGCGGCGGCGGTCACGGTGACGCGCGTGGCGCAGCGGGTGGTGGCCCCGTCGGCGCCCACGCCCGAAGCACCGGCGGGCCCGGCGCCGCCGCAGACGACTCCCCGGCGTTCGTGTCGGACCCGTGGGGTCGCGTGACGTGGATGAACGCCGCGTTCGCCTGGGCTGTGTCCGCGGGCGCCGTCGCCGACGAGGAGGCGCGAGCGGTCGGGCTCGCCGGCGCCCTTGGGCCTCCGCGCCGGCTGGGGCAAGGTGCCGCGCGCCGCCGCCCTTTGGCCTCCGCGCCGGCCAGGGCAAGGTGCCGCACGCCGCCGCCCTTGGGCCTCCGCGTCGGCCGGGGCAAGGTGCCGCGCGCCGCCGCCCTTGGGCCGTGGGCCCACCACGGCGGTCGCCAGCGAATTGCGTCGAGGAGAGAGAGCGACCTTTTTTTGCGTTCCGTTCGACGCCGAACGCAAAATGCGTTGCCTCGATGGGTCATCTGTTGGAGGGGGGATTTTACCCCAAATGTACTGTGCCGGACCCATTTTTGGGTTTGCGTCTCCTTGCTGGAGACAGTCTTAGGAGTGTGGAATCGCTGGATCCAGGTCTGGGTCGCGCGGATCTGAGGATTTGGTGGAGGCGGATTTGCTGGAGGAGCCGAAATGGCGGGGCTGGATGGGCTAGATGCGTGGCTTCCAGATGGGTGAGTGCCGACTCTGCTGCTCTGTGTTCCTTTTGGATGCATTTTCTAGAGTTGTATAGTTGATTGATTTCTCTGAAGTCGTGGAGATGCATTATGATTATTCATGTTCTTGTTTAGGATGGACTCGAAAACGAGCTATAACTTAGAATGCAAGATTTTTGCTCGAAATGTTAAAGGCAAGTGGTATAGCTTTAACATGGTTGTAGATTCTGATACAACCAACTTCAGAGATCTGGTTGATGATATTACAGACAAGAATCCTTGTGGATATTGTGAACTAGTCAAGCTATTTTACTATTGTGCTGAAACCAAGTCGAACATTGAAGTCAAATCTGACCAAGACTGTGGCAGACCGTCCCAATTAATCCGGTTTAAAAGCATGGGCCCACTATCACAGCAGTGCTCCACGCCCTTAAACCGAGCTAATTGTGCAATCCGTCGGATACCTTCCCGATTAAACCACCTTGTTCTCTCGACCGAAACGAAATAGCAGCAGTCCCACTCGAAGATGGGCTCAGGCAGTACAACTCATCGCAAATTTTACAACACGGGGTTCACATAGATAATTATACAAATACAGTGCATATGTTTTAGTTATTACAAACCAGAGTTATAATACAGCGGAAGTCTAAACGTCGATACACATAACATCACATGGAGCCCACATATGACATTCAATCCCCGCGGCCTGAGTCGGACTCAGACGGCCCCCACTCTACAGTCCAACCATCAGGGGGCACACCAGGCCAAGTCAGAGCAGCAACAGGATCATAGCCATCCATATAATCTGAAAAAGATAGCCACAAGCAAGGCTGAGTACTAATTACTCAGCAAGACTTACCTGACAAGGTTAAATACTAGACATGCAAGGCTTTTTGACTCTGGGGTTTGTTTTGCCAAAAGCGTCTACAAGTTGGTCCCTAATTTCAATATTTTAGCCAAGTTTTAAAGTGAGACTAACCATTTCTAGATTTGCCAAACTATCCAATAACATTCAGTGTCGAAAAACAATTGATTGGTAAATCATCAACATTTCTCATCTAACAACACTTTCCCCCATTTGGCCCAAGGACATTGATGTGCAACGAGAGATCAAGCAGCTTCATGTAACCGCGAAGGACGGACAACTCGAGTTGATTTTTAACCATGCATGGGACAACCTAATCGTACGACCCGTGAGAGACACCCAGGACCTCACGAGGCAACCGTTCCCATCTCTCCCTGCCATCTGCCATCGGGGACCACTCCGCCCGAGTGCACGCCCCAACGGACCCCAGGTGCCCCAGGCAAACCTGTGCCGCGGCCACTGCTACACTCGCCACAACCCCTCGCCCAAGGGAGTGATAAAACCCGTCAGACGTCAGTTTGAATCAAGTACTAGGTTTACCAGTTTACCATATTTCCCGGCATACGATTAGTACCTTCAAAAGCTTGACCAACATCGCCACACAATCAATGCCTTAGCCACAATTCTCTGTGCAAGCGGGGTGTTCAACCAAACATAAATATCGCACAAGCCCCGCTTGCCGAATCTGATCAACTGATAAATAAAGTAAAACCTATATCTCGCGAGTGACAAGGCAATCACTCGACTTCTACCGATCCTAATTAAGCATGGCAGTCTAAACGACCTACACATACTAGTATTAGGACATAGGTACCTAGGGATCATGCAACTAGGGTTTCATTCAACTCCTCAAAACTTAAATGCACGAATTCAGGCACCAAGCAAAGAGAGTTAGTTGTAACAGTGGGTTATGCTCCGGTGCTTGCCTTCCCGATCACCGCTGGCCTTGGGCCCTTCCGGACTTGGCCCGGGTCTTCCGCGGCTTCAGTTAGTTCCGGCTTCACGGTCGACGGCTCGCGGATCACTTCACGTACGGTATGCCAACACTACCGGATGATCTACAAATAGCGATGCAGATGCATGAGCTAACAAAATGCAGCAACTTAAACATACACACAACATAATTATTCACCGAGAATTAAATAACACAAACAACTTACAAAGCAAACAAGGTGAAGCTCAAGTTTAAATTTCAGCTTTAGTTCTGATTTTAAACCATTTTAAGTAATTAAGAAAAGCACTTATCCATTCCAAAGGGTTTTACTACTTAACTAATCACACAAATTAATCTACAAACAACAATAACTCTAACTGGTGATCTTAACCACTAAACAGAACAATCAACATCTAAACAAAGTAAAATAAAATTTTCAGGTTTTTATTAACACAGAAACTATTTATCTTATAAGCATTAATCTAGCTATTTTCATGTATTTAACTCAAACAGCGAAATTTTTAGTAACAAAAATTATGGTGAGCATGTTTTATGTAACTAATCACTCTAACATATTTTTCTAGAATTTTCTAGCATTTTACCCTACTGTTTTCTATTTCTTTTAACACCTACAAGTTACAATTAGTTAGAAAATCATAACTAAATCTAGATAGTCATTTTGTGCACAAGATTTTTACTGGAGTATCCTGGACCTGAGTTTATGCTACTGTGAATTATTCATATTTTTCTGAGCAAAATATATTTTCTAGTGATTTAAACATCATTACATGGCTGATACAAGATTAAACCATAAGTTAATCTAGGAACACATTATGATAACATGCATTTTTATGAGCATTAGTAATCATTACAGGAACCTATAGAAAAATCTACAGCCTTTATTGAGCATGTTAACTATTTTTCATATTTATCTTAGCTATTAACATGCATGTGCTAGATCTAATAAAAATATGCATAGACTCTGACCACTAGGTATTCAAGTCTGTTCTACTAAGCATGTACAGCAACACCATAACAGGATTCACCCTATTTGAACATGCAAAGCATTTAGGAAATAATAAACAAGCTCTCAAACACATATTCATACATAAAGCAATATGTTGAGGCCATAATACCAGGGTGCCCGATCACGAGGATTACCGACTACCGACTCCAAGCTACCAAGACTCCGAACAAGACACGATGGCCAGATCGCAGAAGGGAAGCCCGAAGATAGTTAGAGTCCTACTAGGTTTAGGTCTGTTTTGTCTTGTAAGGCACGTCTCCCTGGATATAAATAGCGGGGGTCCTGTGCGTAGAGGGTATGCCCATTGATCTACAATCTTAGACAATTCACCCGAAGGTACTTGTTACGCATTGTAATTTGTACTCGACGAAATAATACAAGCAGCAACTGGACGTAGGGTTATTACTCGATCTCGAGGGCCCGAACCAGTATAAAAATCCCGTGTCTCTCTGTTCGTCACCGTGATCAATCTTCGCACG
>CM014273.1:2700380-2721164 GCA_004135705.1 Alloteropsis semialata | reverse complement strand
CAAAGAGCGCATCGAAGCCGCCGCTGCTGCACCACCAGCTCCGTCAAACAGACCACGTGAACCACAGCCGGTTCGGTCTCGATCTGTTAACGGACGACCATACTATCGCCCACACGAGGGGCGCGACATAAGGCCACAACTCGAGCGCAATCGTCGCACTCGCGACGCTCGGGAAACTCTCAACTACAATCGAGATTACCGAGCACGTGAGGGTTACTATCGGTCCCATCCAGAATCGCCGCCACGTGACTCCCGACCAGGCACGGGGGGATGCCTTGCGTACTCTCCAGCCCTGCGCAAGGTCAGGTGGCCCGAAAAGTTTCGTCCTACTAACATCGAGAAGCATGACGGGACAACCAACCCCCGCGAGTGGATTCAGATCTATTCCATGATCATCGATGCCACCGGGGGTGACGACTACGTCAAAGCCAACTACTTGCCGACTGCTCTGCAGGGATCAGCCCGTACGTGGCTCATGAACCTGCCCGAGGCCAGCATCAAGTCATGGACTCATCTCCGAGAGACGTTTGAAGCCAATTTCCAAGGCACCTATAAACGCCCCGGACATGAGGGAGATCTGCTCAACTGTGTGCAGAAGCCTGGAGAATCCCTCCGGGACTACATCCGCAGGTTCAACGACACCCGTAACACCATCCCTGACATGGTGGATGATCGGGTGATTGTGGCCTTCAATCAAGGTTGCAAAGACGAGCGAACGGCGGAGGAACTTGCCAAGAAAAACCCGAAGACGGTGGCAGAGCTATACGGGATCCTGGAAGAAACCGCCAAGATGGCGGACGCCCGAGCACGGGTCCACGGAAAGCCCGAGCAGAGCCAGCCAGCCGGGGAAGGCAAGAAGAAGAATAAACACAAAAACAAGAAGTGCAAGACCGAGGGTGACGAAGTCATGGCCGTAGACAACAAGCCCCCGTACAGGCGCCAAGGCAAACCGGACAACCTCCCGATGTACTGCCCGATTCACCGATCTACGAAGCATCACTTCGTGGACTGTACGGTGTACAAGAAGCAGAAGCAGGAGGAGGAGAGCCAGCAGCAGGGGGCTCCACGTGACCAAGCAGCTCACAACCCTCGCACGGCAAACTACATGGATTGTGATGATGAGCCAGATCTCCCCGAAGATCTGGAGATCGCCACAATTTTCGGTGGCTGTTCAACCCGAACCTCCAAGTCCCAGCTCAAGATGGTCGAGAGGCAGATAAACAGCGCCGAGCCCTGCAAGCATCTCTTGAGGTGGTCAGAAATCCCGATCACATTCGATCAAAGGGATCACCCTGAGACGCTTTACGACGGGCCGCTACTCCCACTGTGCATCAAGCCATGGATCGGGCCCCGCAAGATCGGGCGAACCCTGATCGACAGTGGGAGCGCCCTCAACCTCCTGTTTGTCAACGCCTTTGACGAACTTGGGATCCCAAGAAGGTCTTTGTCCCCTGTGGAGAAGCCTTTCTACGGGGTCATACCAGGCATTCAAGCCTTTCCCTTGGGGAGGATCGATCTGCAGGTGACCCTCGTAGAGGGCAAAAACATCCGATCAGAGTTCCTCACCTTCGAGGTGGCTGACATCACGTCGGCCTATAACTGCATCTTGGGCCGACCGTTCCTGAAAAAATTCATGGCGGTCGCTCACTTTGCATATTCCATGATCAAGGTCCCGGGGCCGTTGGGTCCGATCACCGTCTGTGGCGATCACAAGGGCGCGGTCCAGTGCGACATGAAGACCCTGGACATGATCAAGGGTGACGAGCAGGAACCAGCCAAGGCTGCCGAACCTGCCAAGAAAAAGACAAAGAGCCAGCCAAAGGCCGCCGCCAAGGGTACACTGGCTGAAACCTCCCGAGCAGCTGAGAACCGACCAAGGGCCAAAGGGAAAGAAGTTCCCGAACAGGAGCTCATCAGGGAACAGGAGCTCATTGGGAGACAGGGGGCTGACGACCGTGCCGCTGAGAAGCAGGCTGTGGTGGACCAGACCCCACTCAGGGGGACGCCGCCACAAGCAGCTGGCGAGTCGACGGCCAACGCCTCACCAATCGAGCCACCTGCCAGGCGCACCGAGCCGGGCACGAAGGCGGTAACTCTTGATGAGGCAGACCCGACCAAGACCACCCAGGTGGGCCTTGGCCTGGGTGACAAATAGGAACTCGAGCTCATTGCTTTCCTCCGGGCAAACGCAGATGTGTTCGCTTGGGAACCATCTGACATGCCCGGGATCCCCAGGGAGGTAATCGAGCACAAGCTTGGCATACGAACTGGCATCCGACCAGTCAAGCAGAAGCAAAGGAGATATACCCCGGAGAAGCGAGACGCCATTAACGAAGAAATCAACCGACTACTCAAAGCCGGCTTCGTTCGAGAGGTCCCTTTCCCGGAGTGGCTGGCAAACCCAGTCATGGTCAAGAAGCCCAACGGAACGTGGAGGATGTGCGTGGACTACACAGATCTGAATAAAGCTTGCCCGAAGGATGAGTACCCATTACCTAGGATAGATCAAATTGTAGATTCAACCTCTGGATGCGAATTGCTTTGTTTTCTAGATGCCTACTCGGGGTATCACCAAATCAGCATGTGCATTGACGATGAAGAGAAAACTGCATTTGTAACTCCCTTCGGTGTTTATTGCTATATAATGATGCCTTTTGGTCTGAAAAACGCAGGTTGCACTTATCAAAAATGTGTTCACATTGTTCTTGAAGGCCAAATCGGCCGTAATGTGGAGGCATACATAGATGACATTGTTGTGAAGAGTAAGTTAAAGGGCGATTTAATCGCTGATTTAACCGAAACATTCAACAACTTGCGTAAAAACAGGATGATGCTCAACCCCGCCAAATGCACCTTTGGTGTATCATCGGGTAAGCTCCTCGGTTACCTTGTTTCCCAACGAGGTATAGAGGCAAATCCGCACAAGATCAAGGCACTCGACGACATGAAGTCTCCACGCAGCCGCCACGAAGTCCAGAAGTTGGCAGGAATGATGGCGTCCCTAAGTCGATTCGTGTCCAAGTTAGGCGAACGAGGTATGCCGTTTTACAAATTGTTACGTAAAACTGATCGTTTTGAGTGGTCGGCAGAAGCAGAAGAGGCGTTCCAGGCGTTCAAACAGTACCTGCGGAAAATGCCCGTACTGGTCCCGCCAAAGCCACAAGAAGAGATGCTGTTATACGTAGCTGCGACACCAACTGTTGTTAGCACTGTTTTGGTGGTCGAGAGACCAACAGAAAAGTCTACAACACAACATCCCGTTTACTTCGTAACGAGGTGCTACATGTTGCCAAAACGAGGTACCCTCAGATTCAGAAATTGTTATATGCTGTACTAATGACTTCCAGGAAGCTCAAGCATTATTTTCTGAGCCACAAGATCAAGGTTGTGTCAACTTACCCTCTAGGCAACATTTTACATAATCGAGATGCCGTGGGTAGGATCGCACAATGGTCTGTGGAGCTGGGGGCTTACGACGTTGAATTCATACCCAGAACTGCCATCAAATCGCAGGCTCTGGCAGACTTCATCGCAGAATGGACTAACCCCGAACCTGAAGAAGCTGCCAAAATCCCGAACACTGGACAATGTTCTATGACGGAGCATTTTGCAGAGCAGGCGCGGGGCTGGGGTGGTCCTGATTTCACCACACAATGACATCATTAGGTACGCTTTACAAATCAATTTTGTTGATCCAACTCCTACTAACAATGTTGCCGAGTATGAAGGACTGTTGACAGGTCTCCGCATAGCTGCATCTCTTGGTGTCAGAAGGCTGCTCGTGAAAGGGGATTCCGAGTTAGCTACAAAGCAAGTCATGAAAGAGTACAGTGCGCGGAGCGAGGTCATGGCTAAATACTTGGAAGCATATAGGCGGATGGAGAGCAAATTTGATGGGCTTGAAGTACGGCACGTGAAGAGGGAATTCAATGGCGACGCAGATAAGCTGGCAAAGGCAGCTGCAGAGCGCACACGGCTCCCAGGTAACGTGTTACTTGAAGTTCTTACTAAACCATCTGTGTCGGTTTCATTACCGAACCTAAAAACTGAACCCGCCAAGGGACCAGTTTCTACAACCAACGAATCCGTCAAGGAGTCTATGTTGGTCGGTACGGCCCGAGCCGCCGCTCTAGTTGGAAACGAGGAGAACTGGATGGATCCAATCCGGGCGTACCTCACAAACCAAGCTATTCCGGACGATGATGCTACATTGGAGAAAATCCATCGTAAAGCCAAGAACTATCAATTGGTTGACGGGCGATTATACAAGCTAACCCGCAATGGAATGCTCCTCAAATGCATCACACGGACCGAGGGCATTAGTTTGCTCCACGACATTCATGGAGGAATCTGTGGATCACATGCTTCTCCCCGATATCGCTCAGGGAAAGCATTCCAACAGAGCTTCTACTGGCCTACAGCTCTTCAAGACGCAAGCGATTTAGTAAAAAAGTGTGAGGCATGTCAATTCTTCGCACGGAAACAAACTAAACCTGCGCAAGCTTTAAATACTATACCCTTGTCATGGCCCTTTGCCACTTGGGGTATAGACATCCTCGGGCCCTTTCCAAGGGCTGTCGGGGGATACAGATTTCTGTTCGTTGGCATTGACACATTTACAAAATGGGTTGAAGCCGAACCCGTTCAGAAAATCACAAAAGAGGCAGCTGTCAAATTCCTACGGAGCATTGTCGTGCGATTCGGTGTCCCGAACAGGATAATCTCTGATAATGGAACACAGTTTAAAAGTAAAAAGTTTTACGATTTCTGTTACGACCACAGGATCAGGCATGATCGGTCATCGGTGAACCACCCGAAGACAAACGGGCAAGTAGAACGTGCCAATGGCATCGTGCTCCAAGACATCAAGAAGAGGATTTTTAACAGATTGCAAGCTTACGACAAGCGCTAGATTCATGAAGTCCCTACAGTACTCTGGTCAATGAGGACCACTATGAATCGGGCAACAGGCGAAACACCTTTCTTCTTGGTGTATGGAGCAGAGGCGATTCTACCATCCGACATCCGACTACAAGCCCCTCGCGTGGCAATGTTTTCAGAAACTGAAGAGCCTGACAGACGCACTGATGAGCTAATCCTCCTGGAGGAGGCTCGTGACGCAGCTGCTTTTAGAGTAGCCCAGTATCAGCAAAAATTGCGACAGTACTACGATGCTAATGTTCGACAACGAAGCCTATGCATTGGGGACATGGTGCTCAAACTGGATCAACGCACCAAGGACAAAACTAAATTGTCTTCTCCATGGCAAGGACCGTACATTGTAGTAGATATCGCCCGACCAGGAGCCTACAGGATTGCAGAGATAGATGGGGACGTACTGCCAAACACGTGGAATATGGATCAACTACGCAGGTTCTACGCCTAAACAATGAAGATCGTGCACAGTTCTAGACCGACCATCAGGTTTGGCAGGTATAAACCATCATCTGCGTCGCCTACAGCGCCAACAAAAAAAAAGAGATAAGTTCTATATACTCCACTCACCCTCGCTTTTATGCTCGGGGGCTGGGTTTCTATTTTCTATTCTGTTTCTACTCTTTGTTACCATATTGCATACACTAACAAAGAGCCGGGGACTACCATGCTGAAAATTTACTTTTCAGAACTATTCTATGCGTCCCGAGCTCTATGCTCGGGGGCTCCCCATTTGATCGGGAAGTTTCTTGCAGTCTGTACTTCTAGACTCTTTTTCAGCATGCCAGCATGGCTGTAAAAGAGCCCGGGGGCTACTACGGTACTATTACCATGCAAGAAACGGGCTTTTTAATTCAAGAAAGCTAGGCAAACGCTAAAATTACCGAACACCATGACTACAAGGAATTACACAGTTCAGAAGGCCGCCCGTGTCTCAGCAACTAAACAATTCCAGAATAGCTTATGGTAACGGGACTTTTTGGCTATGACAAAGCTATCAGTTAAAAAGATCCATGAAAATACCGATCAGCTCTAAGATTTATGCAAAAACATGCAAGCATATGTTTAGCAAAATGTAATCGCATTCTAAACCATTAAAGTTTTGCCCTATTACAGGAATCTTGCACAGAGTTCAGGGTGATTCCTCCGAATCACTCAGATGGAGATCAAGTTTTCTGACAAACGGTTCCACCAGTGGGGTAAAGCTATTAAACATTACCTCAGCTTCTGACTCCGAGCACTTGAAGCCTTTTGAGAGCAGAGAAACGTCCAGATCAGGGAGGTGGCTTTTCAAAGCCCCGATGGTGTGAGTTGCAGCAACGCAGGCACCTTCCATCAGCCTGGATTCCAAGGACGAACCGCGCTTCTCTGATGCTTCAAGACGGGCGGTCAGATCAGCCACGTCTTTATCCCGAACAGCCAGTCTTCCTTCCAGTTCCGAGTTTTTCTTCTTGAGCACCTCAATGCTCTTGAAGTCAGCTACAGGGTCAAAGGCAGCATGTAGGCAAAAGTTCGAAGATAAAGACTCAATAAGCAAAGCATGAAATTTAAGGCATGTACCTTCTTTCTCGGACTGGAGAACGGTCACCTGGGCTCCCAGTCTGATCACAGACGCTTCTGCAGCAGAGGCACGAGCGTCTAGCGAACGCCATTGCTCTTCAGCTGTCGAGAGCGCGCTAATGATCGGGCCCAGGGGCGTCGGGATGGGTCCCACGATCTCTGCAGTCTTCTCCGAACTGTCAAGTTGTGCCGTCGAGTCTGGCTCGGGAGTTTTCTCTTTGGCAGATGGTTTGACAGGAGGAGAAGCTGTGGGATCGGGTTGCCTGAATTCCCGAATAATCAAATACAGTGAAAACAACATTTAAGAAAAATGCTCATACATAATCAAAGATTGTCAAAGCTCTTACTCGGCCGTCGGGATTTTGACTTTAAATCTCTTGGCACCAGGAATAAGCTTTGATGATTGTCTGGTCGGACGATTTTCCTGTCGAGAAATCTCCCGATCACATTTAGCTTTGGTTATGCGATCAAAAGCTGCGAATAAACGCCCGAATACGATCATGCTCGATACCTGGGCAACAGGACGAGGCGGATCACGACTGGGCTGCAGATCGGCGGACCTAGGCGATCCAAGAACTCCCGAATCCAGAACTGTCCCCTCCACACTGCGAGAGCGTTTCCGGGTTCGGGGGATAATCGCCTGGGGGCTGCTCGGGACCTCTTTCTCCAAACCAGGTGATGGTTCAGGTTGTTCGTTGGTCGGGGCCCCGGTGCCTTGATCAACGGGCTGATCTCCCTCCTCCTCAACATTGATGGCACCGCTCTGGGCGGGGGCATCAACAATAGCTGGGGCCTGGTCGGGAAAAAAGAGGTGCATCATATCAATATTAAACAAGAAAGAGCTTTTTCTGAGTAACAGTTTACCTCTGGAGGAGGGTTGTCAGCGCTGTAGGGTGCTGGGACATTTTCCCAGTCCGGGAGATCAACCCCGAACATCCTCTTCAGGCGTGCGGCCACTTCTGTCTCTGGGACAACTGCTAGTTAAGAGTCATGAATTCAAATGACCGAACAAACTCAGAAAAACAATCGAACAGAAAAACAAATACTCACCATCAGGTTTCATTCTGTTCGGGTCGTTGTCGCCCCTAAATGTCCAAGCGTAGCGGTCGTGAGTCGTAAGCGGAATAAATCTCCATCTAATGAAGATTTCTGCTACATGAACCGCCGTCAGACCAGCATTGCGGAGCTCCAAGATCCGATCAATGTGCTTTTGCATCTCCAGGTGATTCTTGGCAGGGCTTTGGCCTCATCCTTGAGATAGGGCATCAGATACTTCCCTTTTGCCAGTGAGGTTTGGGGAAGGGTGATGTAAAACCAGTGATGTTCATATCCTTTCCAGCAATCCTTAACTGGGAAGGGGATGTAAGTCTCCCGATTTCTCAAGAAAAAACCGATGGACCCGAGCATCACTTGTTTCTTGTAGTATGAAGGGCTATAAAAATATCTCCACAGCAACAATGAAGGCTTAATCCCTAACCAGGCTTCGCACAGAAAGGCAAAGACGCTAAGCATTGTCAAAGCGCCGGGCTTAAGGTGCACAAGCTCTATCTGGTAATGCTCGTAGACGCTGTGGAAGAAATCAGAAGGAAAAACCCCGAATCCACAGTGGAAGAACTCCAAGAATACCACCATCTCGAGAGTGTCGGGGGTTGGATACGTCTGACCTTTGGCATGACGACGAGGGAAAAGTTCGGTGTTAGGGAGTAGTCCAAGGTCCTCCAGCTTCTGCAGCTGCTTGGCCGTCGTGGTTGACCGGTACCAGTACTCATCCGAGGTGGGGATCGTGTTCCCACTGCGGAGTTCTCGTCCGGCGGCGGCGCTGCTTTGGTCCCCTGTGGACTCAGTGCCAGAAGACGATTGATGTGTGGACACCATGACGATTGGAAGATAGCAGGGTTGGAGGAGCAGGTGGACGAGGGAAGAAAGCGGATGAAAATGGCGAGTGTTTTGTGGATGCAAACAAGGAAGACGAAGGCCCAAATAGATCTCAAGCGGCCGCGCTTGGGGGCTTTATGGTTCTACAAGGGAGCACGAACCCCGAGAAACCTGCCCTTGAGCCGCGCAATCCGCAGTGACTGTTGGGTCAAAAAGATTCTTTCCTTTTTCTACGGCACGCGTCGTTTCGAAAAATGTGCAAGTCCAAATTCAATGTATTTAGGGTTGTTAGCTTATTTGATAAGTTATCAATTTTAAATGACCAATCGATCGGTGTGAATCAAGAAAATGCCCCGATCATGTCTGATCAGGGTCAAATTTCCCGAACACACTAAAGATAGTTAGTCTGGTCGGAAAAAAAAAATTTCATTCGGGAATTTTGTTTCTGGATAAGCAATTTCGTGAACAGATTGACACGGATAAATTTCCAAAGCACAAGGGATTTAAGTTACATCCATCAAGTGAAATTTCTTCATTAAATCCAAAAAAGGGAAGATTTCACAATGGATTGATAACTATCCAGAAATCAAAATACTAAAGCGCCCTGATCTTGGGTTGATGATTGACAACCAATCTGATCAGGGCGATGGTGTGCTCGCCGGTGGATCATCATCTACCGCGTTCTCTTCTTCAGAGTCGCTAACGAGATCCACGAGCGCTCCGTCTCCAGGGATCCCAATCAGGTCGCGGTTCAGGGAGACGAAGAGGCGCCGGGCGAATTCCTCGTCGTCGCTAGTGTCCACCGGAGCAGAAGACGAAGATGCGCCTGCGTGCGCCGCCTCTGGCTTCAGCCGGATTCCGCTCCCTCCTTGCTCTGGCTCGTCGTCGGAGGAGAGGGAGACAGGAGATGCCGGGGCTGGGGAGGAAGACGCAGGGCGTTTCCCGGCGGCAATGCTTGACGGAGCAGCCTCGGGGAACGGCAGCGCTACCGCCGGAGCCTCCTCCTCTGGTGGCTCGACCTCGACTCCATCATCCCCATACCAGGGGAGAGCTAGGAGCGGAGCCTGAGGAGGAGCGGTGGGTGATGTCGTCGCCGGCGGGTCCTCCGGCTTGTCGGGCGGTTGTTCGCCGGAGCTGCGAGGGGAGTCTCCGAAAAGGAGGCGAGGAAGCTTGAACCTGCTGCTAAGCCTTTTCTTTCCCATGGCGAGTGGAGGAAGAGGGCTTAGGATGGAAGTTTCAAGTACACGTCAATCCAGGAGATCTGATATTTAAAGACTCAGAGGTGCGACGCTTCGCGCGAGAATCGAGGAGCCAGAGCAGAGCCGTATCGCGTGCGCTGCTAAAGTTCCGGGAGACGTGCGGAGTGGGTTTTTAATGCACTGGGCAGCAGTTACATCAATCCTGGGGCATTTCACTTTCCAAGACGGAACAGTTCTTTTTTATTATTATGGCTGATATTTTTCTTTGACCTTATCATTCAGATGCAGGTTTCTACATTCAAGAGTTCGGGAACTTTTCTGGCTCTCATGCACAAGTGATTGACGAGGTATTAACATATCCAGAAATCACCCGAAGAGCAAAAAGACCCGAAGGCTATTGAACAATCAACCTTTTCTGAACAAGATAAGCTCGGGGGCTACTGTTGAGGCCATAATACCAGGGTGCCCGATCACGAGGATTACCGACTACCGACTCCAAGCTACCAAGACTCCGAACAAGACACGATGGCCAGATCGCAGAAGGAAAGCCCGAAGATAGTTAGAGTCCTACTAGGTTTAGGTCTGTTTTGTCTTGTAAGGCACGTCTCCCTGGATATAAATAGCGGGGGTCCTGTGCGTAGAGGGTATGCCCATTGATCTACAATCTTAGACAATCCACCCGAGGGTACTTGTTACGCATTGTAATTTGTACTCGACGAAATAATACAAGCAGCAACTGGACGTAGGTTATTACTCGATCTCGAGGGCCCGAACCAGTATAAAAATCCCGTGTCTCTCTGTTCGTCACCGTGATCAATCTTCGCACGAAGCGGGGTGCTTGCCGGACAAATATCTGACGAGTACAACCTCGACACAATACAATCTGCATTAAACAGTTTACACATGCATATGATATACCAATGGAAATATAATTTCACAAGGATTCCAATGCAACTGGACTTGCATTTTTACGATTTTTCTGTGATTTATAGTGATTTACTAAAGTTGCAGCCTATTTACCCAAAAATAATTACGAAAAGAAAAACCACTTTTGCATGTTAGCCCCTGAGGTTCTGAATACTCACAAAATAACCCCTGCAGATTTCTCCATAACCCCCTGAAGTTCTATTTCTTTGGACCCATGCCCTTCTTCCACCTTGAGCCTTCACGTACAGGCCATAGGCCTGCACGGTTCGTGTACTGACCGCCGGACTTGAGGGACGGCCTGGTGGCCGGACGGCCGGCCTGACCGGCGGAGGAGCAGCTGTGGGGGGTCGGCCGCGTCCTGGCCCGGCAGCTAGGCCGTCACCTCGGCCAGAGCAGGCTGCCCACGGGAGCAGTTCGCCGGCGACGAGGACGGCGGCGGGGAGGCCAACCTGGGATGGGAGAGAAGGGGAAAAAGGGTTGGGGAGCTTCGTTGGTTCACCACGAACCCATTTTGGCTATCAGTAGGGGTGGAGAGAGGCCGGAAAGGGGGTCGTTCACGACGAGACGGAGCTTGACCGAACACTAACAATGGTGGCCAAAAATCTTCGAATTCTTGGCGAGGTAAGCTATGGCGGAGGGAGTGGAGCGTCTGGGGGCGGAGAGGGCGAGGTGAGGAGGCTGAGGACGCAAAGAATCGAAGAATGACCGGGTGGATGGTGGTTAATTTGGCCGGCGTCTTTACTGAGCTCGACGGCCAAGGGATGCGGTGGCGGCGCTGCGTTCCTCGCGCGTGTGCAGCGTGCCACCGAGGCGTGGACCACTTGGCAAGGACAAAAGGCGCGCGGAGGGTCCGGCGCGTGGCCAGGACAGCTGGAGGCACGACCTCGCGGTGTCGACGACGTCGAGGCCGAGTTCTGGCCAGTCAGTTTCGACTGACGAAACTGAACCTAGTTTCAGTTTGGCGACAACGCGACGGCCGGACTTTGGTTCGATTTTTCTCTAGATTTCACTTAAGAACTTAATGATCGACCAAAGTAAACTTTGTAGCTGGTATATAGGGCTACCAATCATACAAAGGGACTTATACCATTTGCCCAATGGTTTGAAAGTTGCAAAGCCCTCAATCTCAGCCAAAATTCGAATTTCCGAAAAATTCAGAGTTTTGGGCAGCTCACGGGTCCAATTTCGTCGGCCTTAAACTCCACTTTTTGTACACAAAAAGTTGATTCGACCAATACGAAAGTTGAAGATGGTATATCAGGCTACAACTTCTATAAAGGGGGTTATAGTATTTGATCAATGGTTTGAGAGATAAATCGAGGAGAATTCGGCCAAAAACGCTGTTAACTGTCGAACTGAATTTCTAAGTCTGATTCGAACGATTTTTACCCGAATTCGCTGACCTTTTTCTCTAAGATTTACATACAAACTTCGAGATCGTCCAATACAAAAGTTGTAGCTGGTACATTAGGCTACAACTCTTACAAAGAGTGTCACTACTTTTGGGCCACGGTTTGAAAGTTACGGTGCGACGAATCTGGGCAAAAATTCACGTTTTCAGACTTCGTGTATTTCAGCTGAGTGCTGAAATTGTTGGTTTGACCCGATTTTGACCAAGATTATGAGTGATCAAACAAAGTTTTCCTTGATCCACATCACCACCATTGTAAAGAGGGTACTTTGTACTCTAACTCTTATATTGGTGGAATTTCAAGTGTTTAGGGAAAATAAAAAGATATTAGCCTCACGAGAAGGGTAAAAAGTGAAACTTACAACACATGAAATGACGGTCAAATGAGTTCAAAATTGAATTTTGAATTTTTGTTTGAACTTTTCATACTCATTTGAGTTCATAAACATGTATTTGATATTATTTGTGACATTTTGGTATAATTTTTGTATTTTGACTATTTTGCTTCTTTTGGGTTGACTAAGTCAATGCATACAAATAAATGCACAACATACATGTTCATGAGATGATGCATGCCATAATTTGGTTAATTATGTTCATTATAGTTAATAATTACTATAGTGACACCAGGGGTGTCACAAAGACCTACTTGTCATGTTTGATAAGAATGTCAGTAGTAAGATTTGTTGTCTATCCATTGCATACTGCCCTCCTAACTGTGAGCCACCAATCATACCACTATGGGATGTTGATGATCAAGTCCCATGCACACCCTCCATGGCTACTCCATGTCAGGTGGAACCTAGCCTGGAACCAGAACCTGAAGACAACTACCTACTGAACCCAGAACCAGAGAATGAGTATGTTGGTGTTGATGAGGAGGGTATGTACATTGATGTAGAAGAACCACAGCCGAAAGTTGACCCAACTAGTGACCATGATGAACACTTTGATGCTATGCCTGGCTCTGACTCTGAGAGTGAATCTTTGGCTGACTCTGATGAGGGAGATGAGATGATACATGATCAAGTTCCACCTCATAATCCTGACATAGTATATGACAGAGATGACCCTCCCATGGAAGTTGGTAGCATTTATCCAAACATGTCTGATTTTAAGTTGGCTTTAGCATCATATGCAATCAAGAATGAGTTTGAGTATAACATTGAGAAGAGTGATCCAGGGAGATACAGAGTCTATTGCAGTGGGAGGATTAATGGATGTAGATGGAGAATTCATGCTTCTACAATGGGTGACCAGTTGACTGTGAAGGTAATTAGTACATATTTTTAGATATTGTTACACCGGTATTTACACTAATTTGCATTTACAGGTGAAGAAGAACCCTCATGAACATGACTGTCAGAGTACCAGAAGAAGTGGCAGAGTGAAGGGTGCCTCTAAGTTCTGGGTAGCTGACAGAGTTAAGGATTGGCTGATGGTTAATCAAAAGATCACAGCAAAGGAGCTGCAAAGGAGGTTACAAGATCAATACAAGGTGTTGATACCCTATAAGAGGGTTTGGTATGGTAAGGAGTTTGCTCTCACCCAATTGTTTGGTGATTGGAGGGAAAGTTTTGATAACTTGTATAGGTTCAAGGCAGAAATAGAACAATCTTGTCCTGGTAGCTTGGTTATCATTGATCATCACACTATCAACAATAAGATCAGATTCAACAAATTATTCTTTGCAATGAAACCCTGTATTGATGGGTTTCTTCAAGGTTGTAGACCTTATCTGGCAGTAGATAGTACATTTCTTACTGGTAGATTTAGAGGACAGTTGTGTGTTGCTTGTGCAGTAGATGGTCACAACTGGATGTATCCAGTTGCTGTTGGAGTCATAGATTCAGAAACTAATGATAATTGGATTTGGTTCATGAAAAAGTTGAAAGAAGCAATAGGGACTCCTCCTGGATTGACATTTAGCACAGATTGTGGTACACCCGTTATGGCAGGAGTTAGTGAAGTTTTCCCAGAGGCAGAACATAGAGAGTGTATGTACCATCTTGTTCAGAATTTCAAGAAACGGTATAGTGGTAAAGTGTTTGATGATCACTTGTGGGCTTCATCTTACTCATGGAACTCATACATGTTCAACAAGAACTGGTCAGCAATGGCTGAAGCAAAACCAGAGGCAATGATATACCTAAAACAGAATCATAAGAAGCTATGGACCAGGAGTCAGTTTTCCACGCTTTCAAAGGTTGACTATGTCACTAACAATTTGGCAGAAAGCTTCAATAACTGGATAAAGAATGACAAGAGCAAGCACTTGGATGATTTGATGGACACTATAAGGCAGAAGATACTTATCAAGTGGAACCACAGAAGAAAAATAGCAAGGAAAATGGAAGGCAAGATTCTAGAACATATAGTCCACAAACTCAAAGAGCAGAGCAGGAATCTAGACATTGAGGTCATTACATGTTCAGATGGTATTGCAGAGGTCTGTGCCAAAGGAGGGACTGGGTTCAGGTTTGTTGTGAACCTAGATGAAAGGACTTGTACATGCAGGGCTTGGCAAGTATCAGGCATTCCTTGCAAACATGCTTTAGCCTACATTACCTCAATCAGTAGGGAGAAGATTGAGGATCATGTGGACAACTACTTCTCAATTGAGATGTTCATGAAAGCTTATGAGGGAAGAGTCCCTGCTCTACCAGATAAGTCCATGTGGCCCAAATCTAACCATGGGTTCTTCATGCATCCACCTCTCTTGAAGTCAACAGCTGGTAGGAGGAAGGAGACAAGGTATAAGGGAGTAATGGAGGGTGGGGGAAATGGGACTAAAGGCAGGCATGAATGTCCTATCTGTCATGAATATGGACATCACTGGTATACTTGCAAAAGTGGAGATCCAGAAGATATTGCAGCAATGCTTGCTGACAGGTGATGCCTTCAATCCTTCTTTTGTCAAATATTAACCTTTTTTACCTAATACTGTTCATTTTGTACCTATGAATTCTCATTCCAGAGGCCCCCCTAAGAAGAAGAAAAAGAAGGCAGCACCAGTGTCAACTGAGACCAGCATTGTACCTGTCAGCAATGTGTTTCCTAGATCAATGCATTTCCCTGACTTACCTCCAACAACCATTGTATCAACATCTGGGAAGAAGAGGAAGAGCACATCAACTAGCAAGAAGAGGAAGAGCACATCAACTAGCACAAGTTCTGGTCCTTCTGTTGCATCAGTTAGGTAAGAGGATATATCTATTATTGTCCATGTTTGCTAGTGCTCAAGTATTGATAATTCTAACTTCTTTGTATTTCTGGTCTAGAAGATCAGGAACAGCCTCCAATCAAATGGTGCCTGTGCCTGAGAAGATACAAGTACCTGATGGAGAGAATAAGAAAAAGAAGAAAGAAGGACAGAAGAAGGGTGCAATGAGTAGTCCAGCAATGAATACTAGAAGCAAAGTTCAAACTTCTCCTTCAAGCCCTGCAATGGGAACTAGAAGCAAAAGGCAGCTTTATGTTGACTAATGTTTTCTGGTGGTTGTTGTAAACCGTATTTTGTGACATGATGTCAGCCTGTTTAGTCTATCTGTGAACTTGTTAAGATGATGCCTATTTAGTCCATGTGGACTTCATATTTTAAGTTTTAGTGAACTTGGTATGTAAGCTTTGCTACTATATTTCTGGACTATCAATGGTAATTCTAGATTTAGCATATAAGCATTTAGTACACATGACATACATGCATACATTTTCGTCGTACATTACTTCCAAAAGATACGTAGTGCTGCATCGAATGGACTTCGTGCCGGCCCGGAATGGTAACGCGGGAACATGCAAAACTTCATTCACTGCAACGAGCGAATATGTAAAAACTTCATTCACCAGGGGTAAGGCTATGTGCAATGGTAGCCTCTATATTTCACCCTCCAAAGCTAAATTTAGAGACCCTGTAAAAATTTTCCTCCCCAAATCTATTCCCAGCTGCAGCGGTGACCGGTATCGGCCGCCTGTATCGCCCGCGCCCCGGGCTCCCTCCGCTCGACGCCGCGTCCGCCGCGCCTCCTCCTCGCCTTCTTTATTTTTCAGTCTCTTCACGAGCGCATCAACTCTACAACCATTACACCAATTCACTGTATGGTACCACGGGATGATGAAGAAGAACAGACTGCTACAAGATTGGTCAGAGATCATCGACTCAGAGGCAAGAAAATCATCCAATGGCGGCAGCAGCAGCTATCAGGTATTTTCCAGTCTCACTTGTGCCATGGTTATTCAGAGGCCGGCCAGCAGCTCACGCGACGACGAAGACCCGGAGCTCGCCCCTGTCCCCGCGCGTGATGCGGGTGTCCTCGTCGAGGTACGTCACCTCGAACTCGCCGCTCCCGGTGTTGGACGGCGGCCGCAGGTTGTCGGGGATCCGGGGCACCTCCACCGGCGGCAGCTGCGACAGGCCGTCCCTCGTCTTCACCGTCGTCTTCTCGAAATTGATCTTTATCCCCGACGTCCCTGCACCGTCAGAATCGAGCGCCCATAGCCGGCGCGCATCGATGCATCAGAAATTCAGAATCTGTGAGCAGAGGAGAGGAGAGCTGGGCGGGGGTCGCTCACCGATGATCTCGAACTTGTGCGCCAGCGTGGCCGTGGCCTCGACCGGCGGCAGCGGCCACGGCGCGCCGAGCTCCAGCTCCACGATGTTGTCGAAGTCCCGGCTCACCACGTCGATGCGTTGGAACACCTGGAGCAGCTCGCGCCGTGTCAGATCCCAGTTCGAGATTTGCTACCTCATTCGTCCTCGTCTTCGCCCTGCGGCTCCTGTGCGCCATGTGCGCGGCGGGGTTCAGGCGGTCGCGCGCCATGTGCTCGTCCTCGTCACCTCCAGCGGGCGCGCAGATGGGTCCCGACGGGAACCTCGGGACCGGCTGCAGCGGCACGGCGGCGAAGGACTCGGAGCTCTCGAACCCGGACGACGCGGCGGCGGCCGAGGACGACGCGGCGGCGGCCGAGGACGCCGCGGACTCGTCCGGGAGCAGGGAGGAGCACGGAGGTGGAGAGCGGCGTGGAGACGTTGCCGCCGGCGCAGCAGAAGCAAGCGAGCGACGGGAGAGGGGGAGGCGGCGAGGAACTGATTTCGCGGAGGTACAGCGCGGCGGGCGGTGATGGCGGAGAGGCAGGCGCGGCGGGCGAGAGGGATCCGGGGGAGGCGGCGTCGACGCGATTTGCCGGACGACGAATCGCCCCGGAAATTTGGGGGAGGGGGAGGGAGACCGGGATTTTGGCGGACGTTTTCCAGGACGCCGCTGCAGACCGTTTTTGACGAAAGAACCGGCACAGTAGAGGTTCCGGACGTTTTGCAGGGCGCCGCTGCAAATAGCCTAAGATGGTCACTCCGGCTCTCAGTTACCTTCTCTTACCCATCAAATAGACGGCAGTGGCAGTGAAGGCAACAAAAACTTGAGTCAGGGGCTCACAGGGGGAGAAAACTTTAGCAGTGGCAGCGACGGAACAGAAACTTTTTATAATGGCTCACACGGAATACACCCTAGCTACGAGGGGTGGTGCAGGGTGCAACAGTCACGACATCACCGACAAGTATGTTTTTTTAGTGGTGGCGCTAATCGGTGGTTACCTTCGGTTGTGTCATGCATTGTCCTTGATTAGTTCGTGAGCTGTTTTTTCTCTCCTCTGTTGACTGTTGTACCCTCTAATTGTGTTCTCCTCTTGATCTTTGCACCTTCTGACTGTTTTTCATCGGTCCAATTCTTGTAAGGTGCATTGTGCCAATACTATCACCCGCCGCTGAAATCTATGGTTTAATGAAATTCAGGTGGGGACTTTTTATTCCTCGGGTGACATTTTTTTTAAAAAAAAAAACCTCTTCTCCACGATAGAAGCAAACATATTGATACGGGTTAGCAGTCGCAGCCAGTAGTTTGTTTGCACGTACTATATACTCTCTCCATACTGTAAAGGAAGTCGTTTAGGACGTTGACACAGTCTTTAAAACATAACTTTGACTAATACTTTTTCTATAAACTATTTATAAAATATATTTAAAGTATACTTTTGTGAAAAAATATTTCAATACGAATCTACTCATACCATTTTCACATTTCTAAACTTAACACATAAAAAAATATTTGCAGTCAAAATTTAAAAAGTTTGACTCAGGACAATCTCAAAACGACTTCCTTTACAATATGGAGGGAGTATGATATATGCAATACAAGGGTCAGAAAATGCTGTGCCGCTTTGGCACGGCTAGAGCAGGGAAAAATTGTCATTGTACTCTCCAGTTAACACTTTCTCTGATGGCGTGACACAAATTCTCAATAGTGGCAATGACGGGAAGCGAATAATTTTAATGGCATCGTGGTGTGGGATATGGATACCCCTGGGCCCACTATCTACCGGGTATACAGTCGACCTGGGTCCACGTCTCACAATGATATGGGCTGACCCCAGGCCGGCCCATGAGGATCGACTTGATGGGCAAGATTGTTGAAGACTTAGCCCGCAAGGCGTGCAGCGATATACTCGGATCTCGCCCAAGGATCACGGAGATTACGTTGCAACCAACTCGGATTACTTTCTTAGTTGTAGCCGGATACGATCAAGGAAAACCGACTTGTAAACCTTCGACCCTTTTAGATCATTCAATCTCATCACCACCCATCCTACTCTACGCTATTCACCTTCCCTCATTGTAACTACAAACTCGCCATTGTTCCCCGGAGCATTGCCGAGCGAAGCAATACAAGACCCCGAGCGCAGGACGTAGGGTATTATACCTTCGGGTAGCCCGAACCTGTAGAAACCTTGCGTCTCTGTGTTACCTCGAGCTCTCTAGTCCTGCAGTTGCTCTTTGCCTACAAATCAACCACTTGGGTACCTCGGGTGGACTGACGGGCGATAAATCCGACACGCGGGAAACCATATAATTTGAAGAGCGCTCGCTCGCTCCATGTGTTTAATTTAAATTGTTGTGTACGTTGAATAGGAGAATCAAAAGGTACTTTAACGAAATTTCATGGACACTAAAGGGATTGATCGGTCACATGGATGGATTGGATGCCTGCAGCATGTCTAGCTATGTCGATCTGCATGTTTAATTTTTTTTATGATGGATAGAAAAGCATCAGCTCGTTCGTTCGTTCGTTCGGTGTATTATATATGCTGCCGTAACGACTTTTGCAAAGGTAGCATATATACCCACACACACACGCACACGGCTCGGCCGGGAAAGCAGCAAATTAGAAGGCAGGCAAGCAAGCTAGCTAGCAAGCATATATGTATGTATAATGAGTGTGAGTATGCACGACTCTGTCTGTCTGTAGTCGTCTATAGGCTGTACCTCCATCCATCCATCCATCCAATGCAAGATTGGTGATTATATTGCCGGCTGGCTGTCAGTCTCGATCGGATCAGCAACACCAAGGGCCAGTGCAGCAGCCGACGACGACATCCGTTTGTTCCATCCATCCTCTAGATCGTTCAAGGTAATCATGCATCCATCCTGGGTTTTTTTTTTCGTCCATAATCACCCGTAGGAATGTATATATTTTTGTTTCTAACTCTAACAACGATTTCTCTTACGAAAATACTCCTTCCGATAGCCTGTTCGCTTGGCTTATCAGCCACCAGCCAACAGTACTTCAGTCTCACAACAAATCAGCACCAGCCACCAGCCAGCCAGCAGTACTTCAGTCTCACAATAAATCAGCACCAGCCACCAGCCAACCGAACAGGCTCACAATAGTAAATGCGAGTTGTTTTACTAGATCACTTACTACTCCGTATGCAGTAGTAGTACAGTATTTTATCCGCTAAGGCCGAGCCCAAGCCCAGACCGAATGAAATACAGAGAGCAGGGCAGAGCAGAGTAGGGGAAAGAAAAAGCCCAGCCCAAACCTCACCTCGCGGGTCGCCGCCCCCGCCGCCGACGACTCGCCGGCCGCCCCACCCACCCAATGGAAATGGCGGCCGCCGGAGCCGGAGGCGAGGCAACCCATAACCCGATTAATCGCCTCTTCCCGAGTCCTAGCTATTTCTTGGCCATGCCCTTCATCCTAGCCCGTCCTTCCAGGAGACACAAGGTTCTTCCATTTCTGCACCTTCCTCTACTACTTCTGTTCAGATCCGAATATGCATCCACCTCTAATTTTTATTATGCATCCCATTGCTTCAAATCCTTAGACTATGCATGCATTGCTCGTCCAGTGTTTACTGCCTTTTCACATCTCATCATTCATTAGTACTATATATGCTCTCCGCTCTGCTTTCGAGGCAGGCATTCCGTGCCCTCCCTCCCTATCAAGTCAAGGCTGCCTCCGATTCAATCCGGAGACAGCAGCACATCTGTTATGTTCCACCACTTGCAAGTCGTCTAATCGCACTCATCATCTTGTGCAGCCTGTTTTCGCCGCTGATCGAGCAGATAGTTAAACGTAATTCAATCATACAAGATTCATACTTGTATTCCTAAAATTTGTTGGCTTCCCAACTCAAGCAGATAATTTCTCAGTTTAAATTCCACGTCAGAGTTAACAGGTGAGTCATAGATCCACTGACTCTTAGGTATGTGTCCGTATGTCGAACTCCTGTGACAATGAAGGCAAAAAATCAGCAATGAAAAATAAAGGGAGAGCGAGACGGAGAAAATTCTTTTACTATAAACGATGGCGCAACCATTTGAATGAGAGTGCCAGATAATTTAATAGCATCTCACCCGAGCAAAGTTGATTCAGCAAATGGTCTCATGATGTCCAGGTAAGCTATCCTGACATTTAGTGAAGCTGAAAGGCCTGGAGTTTTTTTAAGAAAAAAAATGACATACCAGATATCTTAGAGGAATTGGTAAGCCCGGCAAAACCAAACGGACAATAAACATATAAATGTCATACCTCTGAGAAGATCCAA
>CM014273.1:2685859-2699340 GCA_004135705.1 Alloteropsis semialata | reverse complement strand
ATCATTGTTCTAGCCCTCACTCTTTCAGTTTCAGTAAATGGCTCGTCTGTACATGCATAGAAAAAATTAACAGTGAGCTTGGACAGATCATTTTTTGAGGTTCAGTTTTCATTTCATTCAAAAATAGGCCCAAGCTGCTCTAGCACCGCAAGCAAGGCCATGTCCTAGACAACATGTCTAATGCAAAAGCAAGAACAAAATGAAATGTTCATCTTCAACTGCACAAACAAATCAAAATGTTCAATATGAAGATTTAAGCACTGACTTCCAAATCATTAATTGGATGTAATACAATGCGATTGCTAGTACACTTAGCACTGGAGTAATTAGCAATTCATGAGGGCATAAGAATTGGAGTAAACTGCAATAACAAAGGTTTCATTGTCCTAAAAGCTACTTTCATATAAGTTTCACTCACTGCAATAACCATGAATTGGGTTGACAAGAAACAAATTCTGATAGTGACATACACTGTAGAGCAGGTAAATGATAACAAAGCTCCTTGGCACGACCCCCTCTGGCCAATTTGATTTGATCAACATCACTCCAACATATGCAGACATGAAGAACATATGCAAGAGAAGAAAATTCATGCTTAAGGTTATACCTGTTTTCTGGGACTCAGTGGGCATCTCTTTTCACTTTAGAACTGTGAATGCTATAAGTGCATGAGAGTTAAAATTCAGAATACTTGGGCTATAATCCTCTCCCCTCTCATTCCTCTTCGATCCGACTGTTAAACAAAATAGAGAAGTCAACTCAGAGAACTCATTCAGTGACAGGACAAACTGGCAATAAAGAGCACATAGCTGCTCTGAATATCCAGTGCTGGAAATAATCCAAATGGACCTGGAAACATCATTTATATGTTGCAATGTTAATCGTTACTTATACCGCAACTCCTGGTTTTTTTTAGTCTCAAGCATTATTGCTTCAATATGATAGCAGATATTATCAAGAGGACCGGTTGGTGTCACCAACCGGTACCAAAGGCCCCGAGGCTCATTGGTACCGGGTGGTGACACCACCCGGTACCAATGTTTCCTCATAGGTACCGGGTGGTGCCACCACCCGGTACCAATGAGCGCGCAGAATTATTGGGGATTGGACCCGGTACCAATGCTCACATTGGTACCGGGTCTTTAGTAACCGGTATCTATGAGAGTGGATGGATAGAGCGTTTTCTGGTAGTGGCTGCTAAGGTACATGTACATGACCAGCAGCATGTATATACTTTTGCCAATGTACAACATACATCACCAAGTTCTACTGTGTGCTACTATTAAGATCAGCTAGCTCTTATTCTTGGCCGGCTGCGTGCTACACTGCTACTCGTCCTCCGATCCGGCGGCTCCAGGGCATCCTGGGACTAGCGGTGCTGACTGCTGAAGACTGAAGAGAGAGACCGACCGACCATTCGATGAATGACTGAATGAGAGAGAGGTTTGGAACTGATGAGGCAACCCAGGCATTTCTCAGCTCTGGGCCTGTTTAGTTGGGTTGTGAAAATTTGCGAAATTTACTGTAGTAATTTTAAATCAACGATTAGGAGAACTAAATATGATCTAATTATAAAACTAATTACACGGATGGACGGAAAATTACAAGACAAATCTATTAAGTCTAATTAATCCATCATTAGAGATTGTTTACTGTAGCACGACGTTGTCTAATCATGGTCTAATTAGACTCATTAGATTCGTCTCGCGAAGTTACCCGGAGGTTATGGAATAGGTTTTGTCATTAATCTATATTTAATACCCTTAATTAGTGTCCTAACATTTGATGTGATAGGTAAACAGTGAAAAGTTTGAAAAGTTTGTGGAACACAAGGCCGAAGCAGTGCTGTGCATGACGAGCCGCTGCTCCCGGCTCTACGGCGCCTGGACTGCAATGGCTGCAACTGCAGCGATCCAAAGTGCAGCTGCATCAGACCAATTTGCTGCAACAGCTGCTTTTTGCCAACCTGCAACGAGCGCAGCATCCCTGTCTGGTCTGACACCAACGAATTGACGCGGCAGAGTACTAGTACTATACACACATACAGACAGTAAAAATCAGAAGAGTTGATCGATGATCAGTTCCGTTCACTCCCACACAGCAGAATAACTACTATAATGATTCGAATTATACTATTCCATAACCATTTTCATCCTCCTCTTTGTTCTATAGAGACCCAAAACTATTACTACTGATGACAACGCGACTTACAGACACATAGACTTTAGTTAAGCGCCAAAACTATGATAACTATGCCATCTATTACGGACACAAACAATTTATTTACTCCTATTTAATAATCTCGCGATACTTGGTTACCCGTCGTCATTACTGATCTATCCGTCAATGTTGTCCGCCGGCGGTTGATTCCCCAGTCCCGGCGGCGGCGGGGGCACGTCACCGGGAGCTCCGTGCCCTGGTGGAAGTGGAACCTCCGTCCCGGGCAGGACGACGCGGCCAGGCAGCAGGAGCGCGAGCTTCACGACGTGGCCCAAGACCCCAACCACACCACGGAACCACCCGCGCCTGGAGCCCTGCACCGGCACCGGCTCGGGCAGCAGCTCCTCCGGTCCCGCATCCTCGCCGTCGCCTCCCGCCTCTGGCACCGGCTCCTCCGGTCCCGCATCCTCGCCGACGCCTCCCGCCCCCGGCACTGGCTCCTCCAGTCCCTCCTCCTCGCCGGCGCCTTGGTTCACGACGCCGACGCCGCCGTCCAGGCCGCCCGGCCCCGGCAGCTGCAGAAGCTCTCTCCAACGTGTGGTGGCGGCCTGCCCCTGCGCCACCGCCGCGTCCACCGCCGCCGCCGCCAGGTCTTCCTCGACGACGTGCTGGTCGTTGGTGCGGCGCCACATCACAGGCTCCAGCGGGCGTGGGCCGGTGGTGACCAGTCGGCCGCGGGGCGCGCGCGCCGGGCCTGGCATCGCCAGGAAGGAGGGCTGGCGGCGCGGCGCGGCACTCGGCAGGTAGAACACTGGGTACGCGCCACCGCCCGTGGTCCCGCCGCGGCGTTGTGGAGCAGGAGGCGCGGGCATCGTGATCACGGTCGGAGGTAAAGCCATGGGCGCTGGACGGGAACTGGGGAGGCGGAGTTGGATTTGCTAGTTGTGATGGACGGTGGAGGCGGAAATGGGTAGAGAGGAACGAGTAAGGATGGGAGAGGAGGCCTGAATGCTACGGTACTTTATAGGCCGATGAGCCTTGCTGCTCAAGTTGATCCTGTGCTGGAGTGGAGATCGGCTTCAAGATGTGGTAACCCAAAGGGCTATACCAACCTAAGGCCTAGCTATAGCCAGCCTAGAGACGGGCGCCAATCATGAAGGTCGTCCGTTTGTGTCCAGTGTTGCGGGTGGATTTCTGGTACTGCTATCCAGCTTGCTAAATCTTCCCAGAGTCGCCGTGTGAATCTACACTCCACGAAAAGGTGTTTGGCCGTTTCTGGACATCGCCGAAAAGGTGTTTGGCCGTTTCCACGAAAAGGTGTTTGTTTCTATAAATTATATAGTAAAAGGATATCCATGGTGTGGCCTGGATATGTAACATGTACGCCTCACCGTCGACAGCCATGTCAGTTACCACATCATCTCCCGAAAAAATGCAAGCACCTGGGCTCAAATCCTTACACTATCTTAGCTATAAAACAAAAAATAATCTAGTACAAGTTCGCAAGAAAATAAGAAAGATATACATATATAATATCTTAGCTACGCGGTTATTCCCCAGCAAATAAATCCTCAAAGAAGGGAAAGGGGATTACCTCGATTTGCTTCACTCCACGAGGGTAATTCTCCTTCAAAATTCCCTGAGCCTGAGCTTTGCAGGACGGAGAAATGTGCAGTGGGAGCTATTTATTCCACACTTCCACACGAGGTTCTTTTTGCATCTAAGCCCTTCCGTTATTTTCCATTCGATCAGTCATATAATTAAAGGCCGTTGTTCCCCAGGCTTGGCAACTAAGCAGTCGTGCCGGCAAGAATATGCGGATTAATGTCGTGCAACCCCAGGCCCTACTACACTGCGTTCTTTCCGAGAGCTTGTGGGCGACCAAACTGCCAAGGCCAGTTTCACGTAGAGTTTCATGTGCATTAATTTTATGACACATCGTCATTTTTGTTGACTTGACAAGGAGAGAGAAGGAGAGAGTTTCATCAGATGAGAGTAGTTTTTTTTTTTTGAACCGATAGAGAGGAGTTTCATTCCCATAAAACCTAACAGGCATGATTACCTAGTTTATAGTTTTTGGTAAGAGTGTAATAAAACTGGCCTAATAGGCCTGTGCATAAAAGTTTTACCATAATGAATAAACTAAATGCCTTGTTCTTGTGTACCATGTTCCATGCATGAGCAATGCACTGCATATCCAATTCCAAATCGACAGTTGTAAAGGAAGTAGCGAAGCGTCAGAGAAACTGCCTGGCAACTGGCAAGGTTGCAATCAACATATTCAGAGACTCAGCAGTACGCTAAGGGATGATGCAATAGTCGTCATCCTACTGCAGAGAAGCTCCAATGTAAATTGTCACAGATATATAGGTCAACTCTCTTACACAATGAATGTTCCAGCTTTTCCGCTCCTCCTGCAGAAAAGTTCAAATGTAACTGTTCAAAATTTCACCAGTGGCAAAGGATGTGAAATGTAAATTGTCAAGGTGCGATCAGACAATCCAGATTATGCACTATTGGCACTGAACCTTATATTAACTGTGAAGGTCCAGTTTCAAAAGAGAAATGTTAAGGTCCGATCATACGGTACAGAACCACGGATTATCCACTACTGCAGAAAGTTTTTCAGACAACTGCAGAGGATCTAAGACTATCTCCAACAAGAGACCTAAAAGGAGACCCAAACTCAAAATGGGTCTCAGACGATACTGTTTCAGCCTCCAACAGACTACTTATACCTAAACCCAAAATAGATTTTTAGGAGAGAGACAACCTAAATCTGAGTATCATCTCTCCTGATGACCCATTCGCAGAGAGGGTCTCTTTTGGGTCTTATCGTTGGAGAAGACCAAAAATAAGTATGGAACACTTTAACTGTAACGCTATGCAAACGTGGAATGGGTGTTGTATTTTGGGTCTCATTGCTGGAGTTAGTCTAATCCGTCGAATCCCCTGTTGAGCCGCGGCCTGATAACAAAATGTTCCACCTCAAAAGAAATACTTAGATAAAAAAAGAAAATAAACGGGAATATTCCAATCATTTTCATTTTCTTATAAAGCAAAGCTGTGCTGAATCAAGTACCAGCGATTCTACGAAGTATGTAAATCACTATATCAGTTTACCATTTTTTTCATCGTACACATCACAATAATTTTTTGCCGAAAAAGACATGCCTCAGAGTATTACATGCCACATCAAATCTAAAATGGCATGCGTGTGTACAATATATACCGAGAAAAATTCTGTAGTTTCCCCCTTTCTATTGACTATCTTGTTTGCACAACAAAAGTTATCAAACTGTGGTCATCGTTGTCATCTTAGTTGCTGAGGTGGCGCAAGGTTAAGCAACATGTCAGGTCCCTTCTCCCCGGTGGCGGAGTATTCATCAGGCACTGGAAGACCCAGCTCCTCGCAGACGAACCGGATAATGCTGCGCGTGACACTTCCCAGCGACATCTTGTTGACCATCACCGCAATGGCGAAGTCGTTCTCCGCATCACAAAACCCGGTCGACCCACCCATCCCAGAGTGCCCGAAGCACCTCAGCTTGCCGCTGGGGTTGTTGTACCTCCTAAACCCAAGGCCAAACTTGCCGTTTGGGTGGATCATGCTTTGATATTCACCAACACCCATGAACGCATCCAGGATCTTGTCGTCACTGAAGATCCTGCTGGGGCTCCCTGCTCCTCCTGCTTGGTCTTCGGCAGCATCACTGGTGCGCAGCTGGCTGTACCCATTCTTGTCAGTGTTGTTTGCATCTTGGAGATTTCCTGTGGAACTGCCACCCTTCTTTTTGGTGCCCTTTTTCTTCTTGAGTGGGGTGGTAGGGAACTTGGGGGTATGCACATGACTGCCAAGGGGTGGTTTGGAGCTTGCAGAGTGTGGCAGAGGAACAGAACCACCCCTTGCAAGAGCTGCGTAGTATCGAGCGAGCGCTCGAGCAGAGCAGTGGCCATTGGCAGCGGGAATAATTGCCCTGCGAACATTAAGCGTGTTAAAAAGAACCGGCACACCAGATGCCATCTGCGCAACATTGTTCAGCAATTCTGGTGGCACATCTGGCCCCGCCCTGATTCCTGATAGCTTCTTAAGTTCCTCAGTGTCAACTGTCAGTGCTGCCAGACGAGATTCAACACCTGAGAAGGGGTAGAAAGCGATGAACATCAGATACATGGTATTTAAAAAGAGCAAAATATAATTAGATTGCTATTCTAATTAATTCAAACAATTCATAGTAGGCATATCTAAAAGAGCAGATATTACCTCCAGGAGTTTGAAAAACAGATTAAAATTTAATATTTTTTATGTACTACCAAAATAAGCACCCAACATTAGATAACTGAATACAAAAATATACAGACAATGGGTATTTTCTGAAAATGACTAGTGGAACATGAAGGGTGTGTGGCAGTTAAATCTAACATTGCATTAATCAAATTTATAAATCAGTACCCCAATGTAGTGCTTCAAATGCACTTATAGCATGACTAAAAGTATTTCCCCCATTGAGCACACCCCACCCATACCAAGAAAAACTACATTGATGGGTTCTTTTTTCTTACTCCTTAAGCAAACAACCAGAAAAATGATATCTAGGGCAAATTAGATTTCTTATCACATTATCATAAGCAGCAGATCAGGTGCAAGTGTTAAGAGCAAAAGAATCTAACTGGAAAGAGTTCTTGTAAACAATTTAAGCCCTGATTCATAGAGATCTGCAATATACCTGGTGGGATACCAATATATAGCTCCCCGTCAATGCGAAGAGGGCGAACAATAGCTTCTTCTAGAACCTCTTGAAACTTCTTCCCAGATGCATGCTATTATTGTCAAATACCAGCATTAGGATGAAGTTGAATTCGATACCACCCCCCCCCCCCCACACACCCCAATAAAAACTTGGAGGGGGTTCATAAAGTTCAATTCTCACACAAAAAAATAAGGTTCAATTTACGTGATTGCAGGAAGAAACATACCTCTATGACTCCCCCACACAGCCAACCAAAGGAAAGGTAATGGTAAATTTGTGCTGAACCAGGTTCGGTCTCAGGTGTGCACTTGGCAACCTGCTTTAATGTTTCTTCCCAGTCACATACCAACATCGGATCATTCTTCACCACATCTCCCAGTGCATTGTGCAAACCGGATGTATGATTTAGAAGATGATGCACCTTTATTAGGAAGTAGAAAATGAGGTGGTCTATTAGCCAAGAAATGCCATGTTTTACAAAATAACACACAAGGAAGTTTTGTTACCTTTATTAGCTCCTTTCTGTTAGTTCCAAAATTTGGCCATATGTTGGCCACTGTTTCCTCATATTTCAACTTCCTGAAACATTGGAGTAGCACTGTTACATGGTAGCTTGAGCAACTTAACTTGTGCAATAAATGTCTAAATGCATAGTTGAAGTTCTTAGCATCCATTTTGGCAACTCTACATGACACTAACAACAACATAAAGCCTAGAAATGCTTGTTTGGCCATTTTAAAAGAAAATTCACGGTGGGTCATTATGTACACTAGTAAGTAAGTGTGCAATTTTCCATCTAAGCATAATGCATATAAAGATGGAATACCCTTCTTTTGTAGGGAAACCAGTCAGGATATTAGAAACGAGTGGAATGCTACAATGCCTAAGCTTCACACCCAAAGAAAAGATCTGTAAGTAGGTGCTACATAAGGATGACAAAAAATTTGAATGCATGAAGACTTTTATAACACTCCCTCCAATCACAAGTATAGGTAATTTTAGATTCATCCTAAGTCAAACTTCTTCAGATTTGACCATAGATAGATAAAAATACAAATAGTTTGGCAACATAATGTTGATCCTATTAGAAAGTAATTTTATAAGGTATATTTTTCAATTAATTTTTTTTACAGAAATTGGTGATAGGTTGCACCTGTAGACTGTGTGATCAGAGGGAGTATAGTGTAAAACAGTGCCATGCAGACAGATTTACACTGGGAAGGTTAGAGAAACTCAGTACTGAATTAATCACTCACCCTTTGTCAACAAGCCAATGTACCATCCCAGCAGTTATACCCTTGGTTACTGAGAAAACAGGGAAGAGAGAATCAGGTTGTACAGGCCGTGGATCATACTTCCCCAACATACCAGCGGCGGTATCTATGATGACCTGTCCATCTTTATATGCGCAGACCTGGGGAAGTAATAAATGTAAGATACATGACACTAAATGTTGTACAGAATTGCAATATGCATAATTGATTGTACAGAATTGCAATATGCATAATTGAATCACAGGAGATTCGTACCTGTATTCCTAAAATTTTGTCGCTTCCCAACTCAAGCAGGTAATTTCTCAGTTTAGACTCCACATCAGAGTTAGCAGGTGAGTCATAAATCCACTGACTGTTAGGTATTTGTCCGTTCATCAAACTCCTGATCAAAGTGAAGGCATAAATCAGCAATGAAAGAAAGATGGTGCAACCATTGGCATGAGTGACAATGTCAAATAAATAGCATCTCACCCGAGCAAAGTTGATTCAGCAAATGGTCTCATGATGTCCAGGTAAGCTATCCTGACATTTAGTGAAGCTGAAAGGCCTGGAGTTTTTTTAAGAAAAAAAATGACATACCAGATATCTTAGAGGAATTGGTAAGCCCGGCAAAACCAAACGGACAATAAACATATAAATGTCATACCTCTGAGAAGATCCAAGACCCTCGTAAATATTACTGCATCCCCTGGGAAAGCGTCCACCTAAAAGCATGAAAAAACTTTCATGTGAGAGACTTCTATTGATTGAGGAAAGTAGCAAGGGAGACATTCCTACTACTCACAGGATTAAAACGTTCAGCCTGCTTCCTGCTTTGTTTCGTCTTTTCTTGAAGAGCCTTGATATTTCGTTCTCTTAGGTCATTTAATGCCTTTTTGTTATCCTAGTAAATAGGTATGATGAAAATTGGAAGTGTTACTCCAAATATGTTAAGTTACTGAAAAGTAGAAAAATTTAATGGTGTACAATAATGGATGTAGTAGCCTTCAGCCTACCTTTGCTTCACTTGCTCTAGTCGACTGGCTAAAGTATAATGCAGCATTCTCCATAGCAAAATGAGGCATGTCAACCCGCAGTTTAAGCCCCATCTCTGCAAATGCTGACAATAGAGCGACGTGATCTCCCTACACATTGACATGTTATATCATATCTCACATATATAAATCATGGACAAATAACCAAAGTACTATTTCTTTAAAACGAATCGGCCGGAGAGCTGACGCTATATTAAAAAGATGAGGGGCCTAGACAGGCCAAAAAAGTGCCTGTACAGGTGAAGAGAGAGCAACCAAAGTACTATGACAAGCTTGTAAATTAATGAGAAAAGTGGAATAATTGAAGAGTCCATTTTGTACACTTTGATGATGAGATATCTATTGATGCTTAAAAATACATGCTGTTTTGAGTTCCATATCTAAAATAAGAAAAAACAGCAGCTAGTCCAAGAGACATGTTGCATACAATATATATATATATATATATATATATATATATATATATATTATATATATATATATATATATATATATATATATATATATATATAATATATATATAAAGGCACTATTTTCTCCTTGCATCTCTTTGGAAGATGAAAGTGCACAAACCTCTGCACATGACAAAAACATCTTTGCTAATGCATGCCTCATAGATTTTGATATGCGCTTAGTGAGCCCAAAGTCAAGGAGAATCGGTTTATGTGGAGGCTCCTTGCTCACAAGAAAATTGCCTACACAAAAGGAGAATAATGCACGTGAGCGTAGTTTTTAAAAAATAATGTGAATATAAATTAATGTGCAAACAATACAAAGTAATAAAAGGTAGATTTTTTTTATGTACGCTGACAAAAGTATTTCTAAAATAAATAAAATCGGAGTACCAGGGTGAGGGTCGCCATTAAAGAAACCATCAATATACATTTGATGAGCATATGCACAGGTTATCTCTTCAACAAGTTTTTGCTTATCAACACCATATGCTTCCAATGAATCATTATCATTTAAGCGAATCCCATCCATATATTCCAAAACTAGAACCTTCTCAGTTGACTGACACAAAAAAGAACAATCTATTGGATGATGGTAACTGGATTTTTGAAAATGTATACAAGATAAGCATACCTGAATAACTTCTGGAATGAGAACATCAATAGCTCTGGAATCACTGCCACTCCCACAGTCAGTTTGGCCATTAAGATTTCTTGAGATGATCCTAGTGTTCTCTAAAATTAAATAATTTGTAGCATACACAAGAACCTCTTCATAAGAGAATAGACCATAAATTTGATAAAAAGGAGAATATATGAGATGCACAAGGAAGCATATGAGTGACAACCTATTTAAGGAGAATTTACCTGCTTCGTGGTTGAAATCAAGTTCCATGGGTGCCTCATTGCACCATTCATCAATCACTGGACTAAAATTATACTGAGGTTCTATCCACGCTATCCATTCAAACACTGACTTCACATCCTTCAGATCCTGACCACCAATACAAAAATGTAACAAACTCCAACTGTGCTAGTATACGCACTCATAGTTGCCAGATTAGAGACAAACCGCTAATAAGATCTCTTTGACACCGTCATGCTGAACTTTGACAACTACTTCTCTGCCATCTGCCATAGTTGCACGATGAACTTGTGCTATCTGTTACCAAATAAATGTTCATTAATTGAAATTTATATCAGATAGTTAAAGTTCACATTGATAGTACAATACTTACTGATGCGGTCGCAAGAGGGTCCAGGATAAAATCAGCAAATAGATCACTCATGGGTTTTCCAAGTTCTTTCTCTATTGTTCCACGAACCTGCATGACAGAGACAAGAACCAAATAACTTACTAATCACTGGAGCTACCATTTAAATCATTGTAAAGAAACAAAAATATTATATCAGGATAGGAGAAGTATTCTCAACCCTCCAATTATTCAAGGAGAGGTATGCCTACCTCTTCAAAAGGGCGTGGAGGAAGCGAGTCCTGCAGCTGCTTGAGGACATTTATGTAGGGTTCAGGAAGCACATCTGCTCTTGTAGACATGTACTGCCCAAATTTCACCCATAAACCTTCTAACTCTATAATCAGGTTGAGAACACGATGAGCATTTCGCTCATGTGTTTTTGACCATATAGCGTTCTTCTTACCAGCGCTAGCCCATCGAATCCTCTTTCTTATAGCCTGCTTGTGTCTCAGGTAGATGTTAACATATATGGCTCTAAAAAAAAGTACATCTACCATAGGAAAAAGCTTTGAGGACATCATTTAAATCTGCTGGTATATGAAAGGACATCCTTTAAAGAAAAGGAAGCATAAGCGCACCTTATAATCTAAGTAGATAAACAATGCCATAGAAAAAACTTTGAGGCGCCTGGTTATGGTGTTCCCCCGTCCCATTATTAGTCAGCTAGTCAGGTCAGGTGACAAAAACTCTAGTGCTTTTGGCAACTCATCAGTCTCCCAGAAAATTAGTCTGCTGGAATGCCAAAAGTTCAAGAAAGGAAATTCAAAAAAAACAACAACAACTTATCAGGCCTTCAAAGCTTCGATCAACAACATAAAAAAAAATATGGATCACACGTCAACTCAAATCTTCAAGATTTATAACTATGATTCTTCATCGTCCAGCAACTGATATGAAGACTTGACACACGATCAATTTACTTGGACATCACCATTAAGGAATTAAAGTTAAATCAACTAAGGGTGGAGTGAATAACATCATCTATTTTGATGGATGTTACATTCCTAGTTTACGCCTCTCCATCTTTGTTTCTATATTTTTTTTTGAAACGAACCGGCAGGAGAGCTGCCTATTGTATTAATAAGAAGAAAACCCCGGACGGGATAAGTACAAACAAAACAGGAGTGCTCTATGTACAAGAAAGAACGCAACGAAAAGGAAAAACTAACTATACACTAGGGCTGACAGCTTCTTTGCTCCTGCCATCATCTAGTTACCCGCCTCTTCTTTAATTTGCGCGAGGACTCTTTGGTGTGTAGCCTCCTTCTTATCAAAAATTCTCTTATTGCGTTCCTTCCAAATCAGCCAGGAGGCGAGCATGATGAAGGAGCGCAAACCTTTCCTGGAGCAACATTGCACTGTAGCTAGTCTTGTCCACCAATCATGAAGGTCGTCCGTTTGTGTCCAGTGTTGCGGGTGGATTTCTGGTACTGCTATCCAGCTTGCTAAATCTTCCCAGAGTCGCCGTGTGAATCTACACTCCACGAAAAGGTGTTTGGCCGTTTCTGGACATCGCCGAAAAGGTGTTTGGCCGTTTCCACGAAAAGGTGTTTGTTTCTATAAATTATATAGTAAAAGGATATCCATGGTGTGGCCTGGATATGTAACATGTACGCCTCACCGTCGACAGCCATGTCAGTTACCACATCATCTCCCGAAAAAATGCAAGCACCTGGGCTCAAATCCTTACACTATCTTAGCTATAAAACAAAAAATAATCTAGTACAAGTTCGCAAGAAAATAAGAAAGATATACATATATAATATCTTAGCTACGCGGTTATTCCCCAGCAAATAAATCCTCAAAGAAGGGAAAGGGGATTACCTCGATTTGCTTCACTCCACGAGGGTAATTCTCCTTCAAAATTCCCTGAGCCTGAGCTTTGCAGGACGGAGAAATGTGCAGTGGGAGCTATTTATTCCACACTTCCACACGAGGTTCTTTTTGCATCTAAGCCCTTCCGTTATTTTCCATTCGATCAGTCATATAATTAAAGGCCGTTGTTCCCCAGGCTTGGCAACTAAGCAGTCGTGCCGGCAAGAATATGCGGATTAATGTCGTGCAACCCCAGGCCCTACTACACTGCGTTCTTTCCGAGAGCTTGTGGGCGACCAAACTGCCAAGGCCAGTTTCACGTAGAGTTTCATGTGCATTAATTTTATGACACATCGTCATTTTTGTTGACTTGACAAGGAGAGAGAAGGAGAGAGTTTCATCAGATGAGAGTAGTTTTTTTTTTTTGAACCGATAGAGAGGAGTTTCATTCCCATAAAACCTAACAGGCATGATTACCTAGTTTATAGTTTTTGGTAAGAGTGTAATAAAACTGGCCTAATAGGCCTGTGCATAAAAGTTTTACCATAATGAATAAACTAAATGCCTTGTTCTTGTGTACCATGTTCCATGCATGAGCAATGCACTGCATATCCAATTCCAAATCGACAGTTGTAAAGGAAGTAGCGAAGCGTCAGAGAAACTGCCTGGCAACTGGCAAGGTTGCAATCAACATATTCAGAGACTCAGCAGTACGCTAAGGGATGATGCAATAGTCGTC
>CM014273.1:2663364-2684425 GCA_004135705.1 Alloteropsis semialata | reverse complement strand
TTGAAAAACAGATTAAAATTTAATATTTTTTATGTACTACCAAAATAAGCACCCAACATTAGATAACTGAATACAAAAATATACAGACAATGGGTATTTTCTGAAAATGACTAGTGGAACATGAAGGGTGTGTGGCAGTTAAATCTAACATTGCATTAATCAAATTTATAAATCAGTACCCCAATGTAGTGCTTCAAATGCACTTATAGCATGACTAAAAGTATTTCCCCCATTGAGCACACCCCACCCATACCAAGAAAAACTACATTGATGGGTTCTTTTTTCTTACTCCTTAAGCAAACAACCAGAAAAATGATATCTAGGGCAAATTAGATTTCTTATCACATTATCATAAGCAGCAGATCAGGTGCAAGTGTTAAGAGCAAAAGAATCTAACTGGAAAGAGTTCTTGTAAACAATTTAAGCCCTGATTCATAGAGATCTGCAATATACCTGGTGGGATACCAATATATAGCTCCCCGTCAATGCGAAGAGGGCGAACAATAGCTTCTTCTAGAACCTCTTGAAACTTCTTCCCAGATGCATGCTATTATTGTCAAATACCAGCATTAGGATGAAGTTGAATTCGATACCACCCCCCCCCCCCCCACACACACACCCCAATAAAAACTTGGAGGGGGTTCATAAAGTTCAATTCTCACACAAAAAAATAAGGTTCAATTTACGTGATTGCAGGAAGAAACATACCTCTATGACTCCCCCACACAGCCAACCAAAGGAAAGGTAATGGTAAATTTGTGCTGAACCAGGTTCGGTCTCAGGTGTGCACTTGGCAACCTGCTTTAATGTTTCTTCCCAGTCACATACCAACATCGGATCATTCTTCACCACATCTAATGTTTCTTCCCAGTCACATACCAACATCGGATCATTCTTCACCACATCTCCCAGTGCATTGTGCAAACCGGATGTATGATTTAGAAGATGATGCACCTTTATTAGGAAGTAGAAAATGAGGTGGTCTATTAGCCAAGAAATGCCATGTTTTACAAAATAACACACAAGGAAGTTTTGTTACCTTTATTAGCTCCTTTCTGTTAGTTCCAAAATTTGGCCATATGTTGGCCACTGTTTCCTCATATTTCAACTTCCTGAAACATTGGAGTAGCACTGTTACATGGTAGCTTGAGCAACTTAACTTGTGCAATAAATGTCTAAATGCATAGTTGAAGTTCTTAGCATCCATTTTGGCAACTCTACATGACACTAACAACAACATAAAGCCTAGAAATGCTTGTTTGGCCATTTTAAAAGAAAATTCACGGTGGGTCATTATGTACACTAGTAAGTAAGTGTGCAATTTTCCATCTAAGCATAATGCATATAAAGATGGAATACCCTTCTTTTGTAGGGAAACCAGTCAGGATATTAGAAACGAGTGGAATGCTACAATGCCTAAGCTTCACACCCAAAGAAAAGATCTGTAAGTAGGTGCTACATAAGGATGACAAAAAATTTGAATGCATGAAGACTTTTATAACACTCCCTCCAATCACAAGTATAGGTAATTTTAGATTCATCCTAAGTCAAACTTCTTCAGATTTGACCATAGATAGATAAAAATACAAATAGTTTGGCAACATAATGTTGATCCTATTAGAAAGTAATTTTATAAGGTATATTTTTCAATTAATTTTTTTTACAGAAATTGGTGATAGGTTGCACCTGTAGACTGTGTGATCAGAGGGAGTATAGTGTAAAACAGTGCCATGCAGACAGATTTACACTGGGAAGGTTAGAGAAACTCAGTACTGAATTAATCACTCACCCTTTGTCAACAAGCCAATGTACCATCCCAGCAGTTATACCCTTGGTTACTGAGAAAACAGGGAAGAGAGAATCAGGTTGTACAGGCCGTGGATCATACTTCCCCAACATACCAGCGGCGGTATCTATGATGACCTGTCCATCTTTATATGCGCAGACCTGGGGAAGTAATAAATGTAAGATACATGACACTAAATGTTGTACAGAATTGCAATATGCATAATTGATTGTACAGAATTGCAATATGCATAATTGAATCACAGGAGATTCGTACCTGTATTCCTAAAATTTTGTCGCTTCCCAACTCAAGCAGGTAATTTCTCAGTTTAGACTCCACATCAGAGTTAGCAGGTGAGTCATAAATCCACTGACTGTTAGGTATTTGTCCGTTCATCAAACTCCTGATCAAAGTGAAGGCATAAATCAGCAATGAAAGAAAGATGGTGCAACCATTGGCATGAGTGACAATGTCAAATAAATAGCATCTCACCCTAGCAAAGTTGATTCAGCAAATGGCCTCATGATGTCCAGATAAACTATCTTAACATTTAGTGAAGCTGAAAGACCTGCATTTTTATTAAAAAAATGTCATTAAAATACTGGAAAAGTTAAGAGGCATGAGTAAAGCCCAAATAACGCATACCTCTGAGAAGATTCAAAACCCTCATAAATATTATGGCATCCCCAGGAAAAGCATCCACCTAAAAGCATGAAAACATTCATGTGACACCCATCTATTGACTGAGGAACGTAGCAACTGGGGCATTCCTACTCACAGGATTAAAACGTTGGACCTCCTTCTTGTTCAATTTCATCTTTTCTTGAAGAGCCTTGACATTCCGTTCTCTTTGGTCATTTAGTGCCTTTATGTTCTCCTGATAAGTATGAATAAGAACAAATAAACTGTTGGTCCAAATATCCAAAGTTACTGAAAATGAGACAAAATAATGTACACTGGATGTAGTACCCTTCAGCCTACCTTTGCTTCACTTGCTGTAGTTGATTGACGAAAGAATATTGTGGCAATATCCATAGCCTGCTGAGGCATGTCCACCCGCAGTTTAAGTCCCATCTCTGCAAATGCTGACAGCAGTGCCACATGATCTCCCTAAACATTGACATGTTACATCCCAGATCAGTAAATTGTGGACAATTAACAAAAGCATGAGAAGCTGGAAAAACAAATGACTAAAGCAGTATAGATCCAAGAACTCCATTTTGTAAACTTTGATCATGAAGCTCGGGGATATGTGGCTCTTATAGCTTGGCGAGTTTGTTTTGTTTCTCTTATAGCTTAGGGATATGTCATCTCAACTACCAATCTACCACATCACAAACGAGTAAAAACAAAAGAAACATATTGTCATAAGAAAAGAAAGGTACGTAGAATATTGAAGTTCACAAACCTCTGCACATGACAAAAACATCTTTGCTAGTGCCTGTGTCATAGATTTCGATATGCGCTTAGTGAGCCCAAAGTCAAGGAGGATTGGTTTATGCGGAGGTTCCTTGCTCACAAGAAAATTGCCTACAGAAAAGAAAAATGAATGCAAGTATGAATTAATGTGCAAGGAATACATGGGGAAAATAATGATAGAAACCTTTCCCAAAATTCAAAATCGAAGTACCAGGGTGAGGGTCGCCGTTAAAGAAGCCATCAATATATATTTGATGAGCATATGCACGGGTTATCTCTTCAACAAGTTTTTGCTTATCAACACCATATGCATCCAATGAATCATTGTCATTCAAGCGAATCCCATCCATATACTCCAAAATTAGAACCTTGTCAGTTGACTGACACAGAAAACAGATGTTTGTCAGATATTGATTACTTAATTTACAAAAAAAAATAGTACAAGACAAACAGTATAGAAATTGACAGATAGACCTGAATGACTTCTGGAATGAGTATATCAACTGCACTGGAAACACTGCCACTCCCACTGTCAGTTTTGCGACTAAGATTCCTGGCGACGGTCCTAGTGTTCTCTAAAATTAAAGAATGTGTACCATACATTATCAACACAACCTCTTCATGAGCCACTAGACTATTGACAAGAGAGAACATGGAATATTGTGCAGAGAAGCACATAAGTAAGAACCTGAGAGGATAATTACCTGCTTCATGGTTGAAATCAAGTTCCTTTGGTGCCTCCTTGCACCATTCATCAATCATTGGATTAAAATCATACCGAGGTTCTGCCCACGCTATCCATTCAATCAATGATTTTGCGTTCTTCAGATCCTGACCACCAATACAAAAATGTGACACACTCCAACTATGCTACACAGGCATACTTGCCAAATTAGAAATAAACCTCTAATATAATCTCTTTGATGCCATCATGCTGAATTTTGACAACTACTTCTCTTCCATCTGCCAGAGTTGCACGATGAACTTGTGCTATCTGTTATCAAAGGTTCATTGAAGGTTCAAATGAGCATGCTATGAATTTATATCAGATAACTAAAGTTCACTTTGATACTAGAGTACTTACTGATGCAGTTGCAAGAGGGTCCAGGACAAAATCAGCAAATAGCTCACTCATGAGTTTTCCAAGTTCTTTCTCTATCGTTCCACGAACCTGCATAACACAGACAAGAACCGGGATAAGTAATTACTGCCATTTAGATCATTGCAAACGTATGAAAATGTTATATCAGAACTGGTTACCAGTCTTTCATTCATTAAAGGACAGGTATGCATACCTCTTCAAAAGGGCGTGGAGGAAGTGAATCCTGCAATTGCTTGAGGACATTTATGTAGGGTTCAGGAAGCACATCTGCCCTTGTGGACAAATACTGGCCCATTTTCACCCATAAACCTTCCAACTCTATCATCAGGTTGAGGACACGGCGAGCATTTCGCTCATGTGTTTTCGTCCATACAGCGCTCTTTTTAGCAGTGCTAACCCATTGAACTCTCTTCTGAACAGCCTGCTCGTCCATCAAGAAGATGTTAATCTGTTTCAAGGAAATGGAAGAGGCTGGACATCTTTGAGAAATGAAACAGAACCACACCTTATAGTCAAAGTAGATAAACAGTGCCATGGAGAAAACTTTGAGCCGTCTGGTTATGATGTCTCCCCATCCCATTATAATTTGGCTAGTCCGGCGGTGACAGAAATTCAGGCACACTCTAGGCTCCTGGCAAGACAGTTAGTCTTCTGTAGTTAGTAACTTATTAAACCTTCGCCTTCCATAGATAAAACACGTATCATAGAGTCAGCTCAACTGTTTTAAGATTCAATACTATAGCTATTGATTCTCAGGACAGTTGAGACAATGACTTGACAGAACAATCAAAGTGACATGTCAGCTTCCATTTATGTTAAATCAACTGAGGATGGAGTAGAGAAGAAAACCGCAAAACTGTAACTGAAAAGGATCCAAGACTCTTATGCTGCATGTTCAGTGACATGCCAAAGAGATGAGCAAGTAGTTTCCCAGACAACACACCCAGGAGTACAACAGACGCAGCTATGCAAGCAGAAAAATGTGGTGAGTGACAAAGCGCAACTTGAAAACTCTGATCTTGTCCTAACTCCCTGTAGAGTTTTCCAAGTGGTGCAGCTTATTTCCTGAGCAAATTCAGGACTTTTCTCATCAGCTTATTTCCTGCGCAAGTTCAGGACTTTTCTCATCAGCTTATTTCCTGAGCAAGCTCAGGACTTTTCTCATCAGCTTATTTCCTGAGACAGTTCAGGACTTTTCTCGTCAGCTCATTTCCTGAGCAAGTTCAGGACTTTTCTCATCATAATTCAATAAATTATATGATAATAATATGCAATTTGCCACGAGAATTTCCAACCACAAAAAAAGCAGACTTGTCAGCGGACTTGGGGGCCACCGAGGCTCCCAACCATCAAGCACGCGGTTTCCACAACAAACACAAAGGAACTAGAGAAAGTCACCCCCCAAAGTCCAAACCGTTGAAGCAGGTGATGGAACACAAGAACAACATGATTCGAGCAATCCCATTTGCTAAGCGCTGAGCCGAGCAAGATTACATGCCGGAAAAGGCGCTAGTTGGGGGGTAAACCAAGCCCTTTCGCATGTCGATGCTAAAGCAGTAACCTCCATGTACCCAGAAGCAATTTCCTCTAGTGCTTTACTCGACCAAAGGCTCTAGTGCGCGAGAATTAAAGGAGATTTGCGTAACATCTTAGCATAAAGACGCAATTTTTAGCCTGATCATGTGGAACACGAACCCCTCTCCTATGCAACCGGAATCCCCGAATACGAAGAACTCGAGCCAAGAACCAGACTTAATTTTTCGCCCAAGCAGGGGAATTGGCACTGGGAACCGCAGAAGTGCCAAAACCTCCCGAGGCAATACGCAGCCGGGATAGAGAATAGAGGCCGACCTCCCCCACAAATCCTCAAGAAGGGGGAAGAGATTATATTACCTCGATGCGCTTAGCTCCGAGAAGGGCAAAATTCGACGGGCGCCTGGCCGCGCGATTCGAGACCGAACCGACGGATTCGCGGAAGAAGGGAAACAAAAGAAGAGGATCAGTTACTTTGCGGCCCGTGGCGAAGTTGAGGAGGAAAGAAAAAAGAAATCTTTTTCTCCTCCTGGCCTGAGCTTCGCCGAGGAGCACAGGAGTGTGAGAGCTATTTATTCCGTCAGGCTGTTTTGCATCCAGGCCCCGTCATGACCTCGTTATTCACGATTCGACCGTGACAAGTCAGTCTTGGAATCCCGTTCGCTAAGCTGTGATGAGTACGATATGGCATAATAAGGAGCCGATTCGTTGTGTAATTTTCCCCGTGTCGAAGCATCAAAGGTCATGCACGTGAGAACGCTTTGAATATAAGGACGACGCTCTTGGCTTCGATCAGTCAAGAAAAAGGCTTTTCGATTCAACGGATGGTGACATGCCACAATTTCAGGACTTGAGGTTATCAGGACAAATTCAGAGGTGTTGATCGACCATGGATTCAGAGGTGTTGATCGACCATGGATATATAGATCGATGGCTCTTTGCTAGCTGGAGCTTAAAACGAAGGTGAGCTATAAATTTGCACAATATGATATGCACGCACGATAATGTCGTGAATCCCTAGTTTTCGACCTGGAACCTTGGATTATGCAGCCCATATGCTGATCTGTCTCTCTCTCTCTCTCTCCCCCCTCCCCCTTTCCGTTTTCGAGTGGCTGTCGCGCATAGTGAATAGTAATTTTCTTTGTCAGATGTCGATGGTAGTGGTCATTGCAATGAATGATGTATTGTCAAAATATTCAGGCAGCAATGCTAATGGAGATAGAATGTCATGAACAGTGGTCAATGTACGTGCTCATACACAACTAAGTACTGAATGTGTGATTCTTATTAGTTCTCCTGATGGATGGAGTCTGATAGGGGGCATGTGCTCATAATCAGCTCTGGATCCAAACACATCCAGCTTTTTTTTGCACTTTTCCGACTTTTCTTGATTTTAAGGATCCAAAGAGGCTAGCTAGCTAGCTTTCGAGCTAAATTTAACAATCCAATTTCACGATCTACAAACATAAAAGCCACCTTAATTTCCACACTGTGACATGGATCCAAGCGTGGCCGTAATGTCGATTTGAAAATCGGAAGGCTGTGCCACGATCAAGAGGAGAGGAGGTGGGCCGTTCTATCTGGCAGCTTCTTGTTGACCACCTTGTTGACTCACTTTCTTCTAGAAGGAGAGGAGACGGGCGAGAGTCAGCTACAGGAGTGTGCGTGTCCTGAGACACGCAGTGACGCATGCACGTATGCGCCGTGTTGCTGGAACTGAAACCGCGTCCGCGTTCGACTTTTTTGTTTCTCCCTCTTTTCGCCAAGGAATTTTTTAAATAGATCTCTAATAGAAAGAATTGCAGAAATTAACCCTAAACTCGGCGCCGTGAGCCACGGCACCGAGATCACATGTCTCGGCTCGTGCATGCATGTACCTTTGCTCGTCCCTTTGCCCTTCAACTTAGGGCATGCATGCCTTTAAATAGCCCCCGTACTACTTCAAGGTCGCCATACTACTGGGACCTAGCACAATCACTCCTAATATAACCACATCTGCACCCGTATATATACAACAGGGGAAGTTCATCAAGGATTTTCGTGGAGGTAGTCAACACCAGTAATGAATAACCCTTGTGCTTTATTGATTTTGCTATGCCATTGTTGCAGCACGTGGACATTTTGTTCATTATTGTCAGAGGTTTGCTACCAATCCATTAAATTTCTACATAACTACTATAGGTACAGAGGCACTTGAGCTGGCACAACCCTTTTTAATTGTTTTATATATGAAGACTTACCAGAGTGTGTTTGCATACAAAACTGCATCGTTATTAACTTTTTCTTATTTCTTTTGCCTCGTCCAAAAGACTTTGTATCGCCAACTTTTGATTTTGATTGATAAAGCAGACATTTCCTTACCAGATACTGTAGCCAAGACCATTGAGCACATTAAGTGGTATTTCTAGCATTTTATTCTAACCCAAATAAATTGCATATATAAAGGACGACGCTCTTGGCTTCGATCAGTCAAGAAAAAGGCTTTTCGATTCAACGGATGGTGACATGCAACAAGTTGATCAGGACTTGAGGTTATGAGGACAAATTCAGAGGTGTTGATCGATGGCTATATATAAATTTGCTAGCTGGAGCTTAAAACGAATTAGGTGAGCTATATATAAATTTGCACAATAAGATATGCACGCACGATAACGTCGTGAATCCCTAGTTTTCGATCTGGAACCTTGGATTATGCAGCCCATAGTGAACCTTGGATCTGACACTCTCTCTCCTTTTCGAGTGGCTGTCACACATAGTGAATAGTAATTTCCTTTTCAAACTCTGACTAACAATGTTGGCAAATGCATAAAGGTTCATTAATTTGTCAGATGTCGATGGTAGTGGTCAATGCAATGAATGATGTATTGTCAAAATATGCAGGCAGCAATGCTAATGGACATATAATCTCATGAACAGTGGTCAATGTACGTGCTCGTATACACAACTAGTACTAGTACTGATTGTACTGATCGTGTGATTCTTGTTAGTTCTCCTGATGGATGGAGTCTGATAGGGGGCATGTGCTCATAATCAGCTCGGGATCCAAACACATTCAGCTTTTTTCGCACTTTTCCGATTTTTCTTGATTTTAAGGATCCAAAGAGGCTAGCTACACTACCGGAGAACCTTCTATTGGTACCGGGTGAGAAGGCTCATTGGTACCGGTTTTAGAACCGGTACCGCGCATCCGTGTCACGCCTCCTTACCACCCGGTACCAATGCCATTTCCACGAAATAAAAAAAAATACAGCTTTCCATGAATTCCCGTTTCTCATTCCGTTCCACTTCTTCGGTCCACAAATTTTCCAAACGAGTACGAGAGCAACTCTGAAATGAATCGAATGAATCAACTCTCAAATGAATCAACACACATTCATCTCATCTCATTCACAACTCTGGAATAAATCAACGCATTCACAACTCTCGAATGAATCAACACACATTCATCTCATCTCAATCTCTTGAATCAATATACTCATTCACATTTCCGAAATCAAAACACATTGAAGAATACACGAGCTCACCACTCCTTCCACGGACGAACGCGTCGCCCGCCCATCGGAAATCCGGCGGCGGCGCCGGCCGCGAGCCCCACCCGCCTGGGGGGCCAGCCGGNGCGGAAGCCCAGTGGCCCACGCCCTCCAGCGCCTGGGAGCTGCCGGCGGCAAGCCCGCGCCCCGCGGGGGGCCTCGCCCGCCCCCCTTCCGCTTCCTCCGCTCCTGCTGTGCTGTGTGTAACCCGAGAGAGAGAGAGAGGAGAATAGAGATAAGGTTGGCGCGGGATGGATAAAAAAAGGCTCGGGATTCTCTTCGGTACCGGACGGTAACTCCACCCGGTACCAAAGGGTGGCCTTCGGTACCGGCTGGTGTTACGACCCGGTACCAAAGGTTTGGTACCGGGTCGTAACACCAGCCGGTACCGAAGGCCACCCTTTGGTACCGGGTGGTAACTACGGAAGAGTTTTTGGGGGTCAAAAATTTAGACCCGGTACCAATGCTTACATTGGTACCGGGTTTTTAGTAACCGGTACCTATGAAGGTGGATCGATGGAGGGTTCTCTGGTAGTGCTAGCTTTTGAGCTAAATTTAATAATACTGTTTCACGATGTACAAACATAAAAAGCCACCTTAATTTGCACATCGTGACATGGATCCAAGCGTGGCCGTAATGTGGGTTTGAAAATCGGAAGGCTCTGTCTTGGTGCCACGATCGAGAGGAGAGGAGGCGGGCCGTTCTATCTGCTGGCAGCTCCTTGTTGACCGCCTTGTTGACTCACTTTCGCCGTGTTCAGATGGCCACGTTAAAAAATTTGCACCAACGAATCTCACATGCATGGAGCTCTAAACGTAGTCAATTTACAAAACCTTTTTACAGATGAGTGTAACTTTGCGCGACAAATCTAATGAGTCTAATTAAGCCATGATTTGCTACAATAATGCTACAGTAATCATTCTCTAATCGTGCGGTCAAAGGCCTCATTAGATTCGTCTCGCGAATTTGCCAGAGGGTTGTAGAGGTAGTTTTGTAAACTGGTTTTATTTAATACCTCTAATTAGTGGTCAAAGTAGGATGAAAAAATTTGCACCCCTGTCTGAACACTGCCTTTCTTATAGAAGGAGAGGGAGCGCGTGAGACCGTGAGAGTCAGCTGCGGGCGCGTGCGTGTCCTGAGACACGCAGTGACGCATGCACGTACGCGCCGTTGTTGGAACTGGAGCCGCGTCCGCCCCTATCACGCCACGTGGCCTGACAGAAATAAAATAGAATTACCACTAGGAAAAGGTAATCCGTGTGGTCGTCAATGCAAGCCAAAGATTATCGACGGACGAGCTAGGCTGTGCGTGTGCGTGCACGTGCACGAGCCACGTCGATCGGCGTCGCTAGCCTCCGGGCGAGCTCTGCTATCTCTTCTGCAGCAAGAAGTGAGCTCTTGCAGCGCGATCGAGCAGTAAACGCCATGGCGCCTAGGAGGCGAGGAGGTACATGCCATAGCCATCGAACCTTCTTGGCTCCCCAAGCAGGCCGGCCAGTTGCTGTGGGCCCCGGATCGGACCACCATTGGTACTGGTAGTGGTCGCACATACGGCTGGCTTGATGGTGTTGCGCCTCGATGCTGCCTCTGCCCGAATGTGCTATGTGCGCGCACGGTATGTAGCATCTTTCGATTAACGAGCCGGATAGTACTATGGCCTTGTTTGATTTGGAAAGTAGAAACTTGTCGAATTATAAAAATAGGATGTCGGAAAGGGTATTTGGATACTAATTAAAAAACTAATTACACAACTCGCGTGAAAATTTAATTTCAAATCTATTAAGCCTAATTAATCCATAATTATATATTGTTTTCTGGAAATTAAATTTTGAATCTATTAAACCTAATTAATTTATAATTAGAGATTGTTTACTGCAGCACGACGTTGTCTAATTATTGCCTAATTAGGCTCAATAGATTCATCTCGCGAATTTACCCAGGGTTATGGAATGAGTTTTATCATTAATCCATATTTAATACATCTAATTAGTGTTCAAATATTTGATGTGACGGGTAAATAGTGAAAACTTGCCGATCTAAACGAGGTCTATATGTCAATTGTTAAAAAGCATGCGCTCTGCTGCCTCTGTAACACACGCACACACACCAACCCGAATGTTTTCATTGCGCACATTTGCAAGTTGCTACATGGATGAGGCCTTGTTTGGAATGCGGGATTTTTTTCCCTGTTCCTGCGTTCTTCCTGTGAAATTGAACTGTTTCCTGTGAAATTTCTGCGCGATTCCTGTGAAATTTCTGCGTTCCAAACGGGCCCTGAAAGGTTTACCCGGCCTACAGGCTACAGCAAAGGTGGGGAAAAAGTTCGGTTTGACACCCATGTGGGCCGTATTTCGCTTCGCTGTGCTGCTGAAAAGTCTGTTGATTTTCGCTGCGCTGCGCTGAATAGTAAGATAGCACTATTTTGAAAAAAAGTCCATTTGACCTCCCTCAACTATGCCCAAAGTTTAGATTTCCTCCATAATAAACCCCAAAACCGGCTAACCCACGTCCCTCTACTTTTCAAACCGTTCATTTAACCTCCCTGCCCGGTTATAAGCGATTTCCGATTTTATCTTTTTTTAATTAAAAATAAATCTAGTAAATACCTAATAACCACAAAAATATCCCTAAGCTTCTACAAATTCTAAGAAAAATCATAGAGATAGATTGAGACATAATAAACCCTAATAACATATTTCAATCTCATGAAAAAATATATATATAATCTTCCAAAATTATATTTAGCTCAAGTAAAATAAGAAAATTTTCCAACTTTTGTTTGGAAAACTACAACAATATTTTAATTCATGTCTAAAAACAATAGAAACTTTTTTCATAATATAAATATGAGATGTACCCATCATAATGTAATATATATTGATATTAAATGCATTTATGCTGAATGTATTCATGTTAGCTTCATCTCATGTTTTTATTACAAAAAGTACTGGAGATGCAATTGGACATAGATTAGAATATTTTAATATCATTTTCATATTTATAATTTCTCATTTTGCTAGAGCTAAATCTAAATCTAGAAGATTTTTTATCGATATTTTCACTAGTTTTAAATATTTTATTTTAGTTTATTGTGTCCTAATCCATCTCTAGAATTTTTCTCAGAATTTTTATAAGTTTAGGGATATTTTTCGTGGTTTAGTAACCTCATTAGGTATTTACTTGATTTATTTTTCATTGAAAAAGACATAACCATCTTTGAAAACCGCTTATAACCGGGACTGAGAGATTAAGTGAACGGTTTTGAAAGTTGAAGGAGGTAGGTTACCTGGTTTTGGAGTTTAGGGAGGAAAGTAGAACTTTACGTATAGTTAAGGGAGGTATAATGGACTTTTTCCTACTATTTTTCTACTAGAGATTGAGGCCTTGTTTAGTTCGCGCAACTTGGGTTGCAACTTTACTGTAGCAATTATAAACCTAAGATTAGGAGGACTAAACACGATCTAATTATAAAACTAATTACACGGATGGACGGGAAATCGCGAGACGAATCTATTAAGCCTAATTAATCCGTCATTAGAGATTGTTTACTGTAGCACGATGTTGTCTAATCATGGCCAAATTAAGCTCATTAGATTCGTCTCGCAAAGTTAGGGGGGTTATGGAATGGGTTTTGTCATTAACTCACGTTTAATACTAAGATTCCCTTTTATGAATAGTGAAGTTGGATGAATAGTGAAGTTTATTGTGGGAACTAAACAAGGCCTGATTCTACTGGAGATTGATGCGAACAGGCCCAGGCCCATATTTTCTAACAGGCCCATTTCCACTGTCAGATTTATTCCATCTTGCTCAGCCAAACTAAGGAGCTCCGAACACCGGTTTCTCAGGCCCTTCACGCTCGACTCGTCCCTCCGGTGAACGACGAGATCGTCGCCGGCGCCATTGCCCGGAACTTCGTGTCACGGGACCTGCTAGAGGCCAAGAACCTCGAGGATGCAATGCACGTGCGTAACTGCCAGTCAATGCCACTCCACTGCTCTTTGTCAGTAAACCCATTGATTGGATACGCGCGGCACCACGCCCATCTTTAGCATCGTCAAGATTGGCTTTGTAAATTTACCACTTAAATAGTTGACATTTTGATTTTCTTACCATTTTTCTTCTTTTACGGTTTTCGTTTTCTTTTCCCATTTATTAGTATAGGAAATGACAAAAGTGGTCATGTACTATCTTTATAACCTGAAGCACAGTAGAATCAATCTCCAGGCAATTTTTTCTAACTTTTGGAGGAGGAACCTGTTAGCATCTATCGTCAGGGCTACGCGGCCCAGTAACGCGCTCCTGAGTGGTGAGATTCTCCTCCAAAAGTTATATCGGGGTGGTCGCGCGCTTGTCATCTCCCTAAAAATAGGAGGGCACGCTGTGAACCGAAACTAGATCGGGGTGGTCGCGCGCTTGTCATCTAGCCGGATATATGCTTGCTTGCCAAGCCATATCAGAGGCTGCTGCATCTTCTAAAGTAAGCTTCAGTTCATCGGCCATCGCAGCACTCCAGTACCCGATCTCTAAGAGAATTCAAACAGACATTACATTATGCGTATACGAAGGTGACATAGATGATCGATCGATCATAACGCGGAAGCACGCATGAGAGAGAAACAAGACTTGGACGACAGAGATGTACACACAGACTACACAGACGACAGAGATGTACACACAGACATTACATTCCAGATGTCAGACGGAAGAACTCCTCTCCGACGATCCCCTGATCGATGCTGGCCTTCCTGCCTCGCACGGTCACGCCCAGAAGGGCGGAGCCGAGGGCCACGCCGCCGCGGTCCCCCCCGCGCCTGGCCGCCGAAGGCCATGTGGCCCTGCGGGGCAGGAGGCGGCAGCGGCGGCGGCGGCGATGGCGGCGCTGCGGCGGCCGCACTCTTGTACAGGGCCCGCCGCAGCCACTGCACGAGGAGGGTCATGAGCACGCCGAGGACGACGAAGCCGCCTCGGACAGCGGCTTCGTCGTGCTCCACGACGACGGTGGCCGCCGCCGGCACTGGTGGGGCCATGATGGCCGGCATCGTGGTGCTGGACATGAGGCCTGGAGAATGCGCGCGCAGGCCGCAGGCGTGTGGGGCTGTGGGCTTGGGGGCACTGCGACTCGATCACCGAGCTTGGGGGCACTGCGACTCGATCACCGAGCTTTATATTGGCGGCTGGGCTGGGCTTTTTTTGGCCTTGTCATCCACGCAACTGAACATCAAAATTCAGTATACCAGGTAGCTTTGGCCCATCTACTTTATCCGCCCTCCATATCCCCTGTGTATAGCTACCTATACCTATATAGTAAGTTAGGGTTACGGTGGCGGTGAGATGGCTGCCGTCTCTTTTGCTGCTCTGGTGCGTTGCTGGAGGGCGCGGCAATGACAGATCCGGTGGCAACGCCGGCGAAATCGTTGCTTCCTTCCTCGTCGGCGCGCCATGGGCAATAATCTGTCCTTGGGAGGTGCTTCGGTTCTTCCCAAGAGCTTTACTCTTTTGTGTCTTTCTTGGATTCTCTGGTGGCATAGTTGTTGATGGTGATTGGCGTCTGATGTTGGTTGATGAGCGCGTGGTGTATGGCTTCGGTGGTTCAGTTGGAGGATTGGGCTCTGGCGATGTTTTTGTTAGTTCTTTCTTATGCGTCGTTGCTTCAATTCTCTGTGGTTTGCTTGTTGCCGGGTGTGCCCATGTTCTCATCAGCCTCGTAGGCCTTGAAGCCGTTGACATAGCTACTGGAGGTCAGAGAAGTTTTGTCTCCCTCTAAGATGGTGTTCATGGCTGTCTTGTGAGGTTTTCCTACCGACTCGCTGAGAAATCGGGTTGGTTGTCTTCTCCCACCGCATCTGGTGGTTTCCTTCCCACCGCTCGGGGTGGCTCGTCGTCCGGTGCGCCGGGGTTGTTGGTGATTGAAGCGCCAGATCCCTTGCTGTCCGGCGATGTGATTCGGCCTGTTCGTTCAATGTTCACAAGGCATGTCGGTGTCCCTGATGTGCTATTCGAGGTGCCACTACAAATCTATGATGTCCTTTGTCGGGAAGGTGGTCGGCTTCACGGGCGGCAGCTTCGACCGTCGGTGACGGGGACGACCGGGAGGAACTTGCAAAGACTGGGTTGTTATTTGTTGTACTTTCAGAGTTGTCTTTGTAAGGTTTGGGATGTAAACTATCAGAATCTTATATGAATACAATCCCGGTTTCTCAAAAAAATATGCTAAGATAGAATGTCTAAACGCAGTCAGAAGCATCAAAGGAGCAGCAATGGAAAGCTATGGCCACATTATCCAGGAGATTAAGGTGAGAGCCGCGGCTTTTTGTGTAGTTGAGTTCGTTCATGAACGAAGAGAATCCAATTTTGATGTGTATAGGTTAGCGAAGAGTGCTCTCTACGATTCAGTAGGCCGGCACGTTTGGTTCTTTCTTCCGCCAGATGGCGTTTGTAACTCCTATGTAACTTCTTAGTGTAGGTGTTCCTTTCCTCAAAAAAAAATGCTAAGATAGAATGCAACATCGAATGGCTCACCTTTTAAAAACATTTCTGAAATGGTGAAATGGCATCATTTACCTTCTTCTTGATTAATTCTGTAGAGCTCCAGTGGTGATTTTCTTAATTGCATTGTTTTAACCTAAAACATAATAGGTCACATGTCAATTTAAAATCCATATTAGACAACTCGGAGAATAACCTCAATATTCTATTAGCCGATGCAAATAAAAAAAAATAGAACACACCGAAGAGTACTCATATACTGATTAAAAAAACAATAACCGATACAAGAGAAGGACAACTTGACACGAAACGATCTCTAATAAATAAAAATACACTGAATAACATGGCCGACTCTTTGATCCTGCAGCTCTGGACAGATAACAAGGGAAAGAGACTCTTTGTATAAAAGAATGTGTTGAATATGCTAGAAGTCTAAAATTGCTTCTCTACTTTTATGAAGTTATGTCTGGTTTAAAGATCAACTTTGAAAAGAGTGAAGTGGTTATGATAAATGGGGATCATGAGAAGGAGATAATCTACTCTTTAATTGTCAATTTGATCAATTTTTTATCAAGTACTTGGGTGTCCCTGTTAGTCCAAGTAAGCTACATGTAGCTGATTGGACACCTAAAGACAAGAATAAAAAGAAGCTTGATATTTGGATTGGGGGCGCTATGTCTGTTGCTGGGAGAACTACTCTTTTCAATTCTAGTTTATCAAGTTCCTTGATGTACCACATGTCATTGTACTTGCTACCTAAAACAGTCACATATTCCTTGGATAAACAAAGAAGAACTTTCTTTTGGCAAGGTGAGAGTCAAAAAGGAAAATATCACCTGGTTAGATGGGAATCCATTTGTAAAAGTAAGAAAAAGGGTGGATTGGGCATCAACCTGATGTGTAAATGGTGGTGGAGGTTAGAAAAAGAACCTGGAGTGTGGCAAGATCTGATTAAAGCAAAATACTTTGCTGGTGAAACAATACATACCATCAAATTCAAATGTGGTGACTCACCCAATTGGAAGGATTTAGTAAAAGTAAAAGAAATTTACATGAAAGGAAGAAAGGTTGGAATTCACAAAGGGGACAAGACTCTTTTTCTGGTGTGAGACTTGGATAGAGCATGAACCCCTGTACGTGTAGCCTATAACCTGCGCTGTTTGAGTTATGCAATAACAAAATAATCACTGTGTTTGAGTTTAAGAATCTCAATGAGGATATTACTTTTAGGAGATGGCTCCCTAATTTTCTATATGACCTATGGATTGAAATAAAAATAAAGCCATTCAATTCTAGTTGAGTCACGAGGAAGATATGATTATGTGGAAATGGGGGGAAGAACAAAAAATTCAATGTTAGATCAGTTTATGAACATCTAACTGAGAATGAAAGGGGCGATTCCTTTAAAAGAATATAGAAAGCAAAACTGCCATACGAGATAAAGATCTTTCTATGGTTGGTTGAACAAAATGCAATTCTCACTAAGGACAACATGATCAAAAGAAATTGGCTTGGTAATCCATCATGGCAGTTATTAGTGTGTTTGGTGCCTTGCATCTGGCCTGGCCAGGCCCGCGCGGTGCAGGCACCGTGTGATCGGTTGCCTGCACGCCGGGGTGCAGATGCCATCGCTCAGCCTGGCTCGCGAGAAACGAGTTTCGTTTCCGTTTCCCGCGGGCCTGGCTCGCACGGTGCATCATTAGCATAGTTAATGATATACTTTGTACACTAATTAGCATATATTAAATGATATTAATATAGTTAGATAATTATTAAGGTCTAATAAGATAGATAAAGACTATTAGAGTTTAATTATGTCAAATAAATATTATGATGATGATTATTTAATATTTTTTATCTCATGCAATCTAACTCTATGCGGGCAACCAAACAACATCTCTTCTCAACCAGTCTCAACAGATACATCCAACCAAACATCCTATGTTGCATGCACTTAGCCTAGCTGAGGTGAGCCTGTCTCACAAATACAAGCCAGGCTAAGTTCGTACGACCAACCAAAGAGACCCTATGTGACTGTGTTGAATCTGTTGATCATCTTTTGTTCAGTTGCCTTGTGGCTAAAGCAGTTTGGGGTGTGATGGCTGTCTGTATAGTAGCCAATAACACTCCTAATTCTATTATATTAGTAAATAATGGAAGTGGATTTAAAGATGGTTTCCACAAGGTGGAAACATACATTGCCTTTGGTTTAGCTGCTATAAGTTGGGCGCGCAATATGAAAAGCTAGAAATAAGGCTTGCTTTGAGAGAAAATTCCAAAAAATCCCGCTGACACCTTGAGCTATGCTTGCTCGTTAATGTTGTTTTGGGCAGGGTTATACAAAGAGGACTTCCAGGAAATTATGAGGATGGCATCAATGTCCTTCTGTCAATGGCGTGTGGAATTATATTGTGGCGTCTCAATATGGTGGCAATCGGCTGCTCCCTCCACCAGATGGTACACAAGATGACGAAGAAGAAGATTGATCTGTTAGCCTGGGAGCATGGTGGATTTCTGACGATGTGGGCTTTTGTTTCTGTTCTGTCCTGGTGACCAAGAAAAGTCAGAGGTAACTTCCCCCTACTGGATGCCGTCCATGGCCCATCCAACGGCTGCCGAAGCTATCCGTTTTTCCAATACAAAAACAGTTGGGCCTGGCTGCTGTTATTGGCCTAAAATAAGGCCCACCTCGAGAGTGAGTCAAGAAACTGCATGTAATAGATACTTTTCACTCAATAATTGAAGGAAATTACCTCTAAAAAATAATTGAAGAATTAGACAAACATTTTTTTCCAAGTAATTTGAACAGTTGCATGATCTTTGCATAAGTATTGCAACTACAGAGTGCTGCAGCTTTTTTTTCTATATCATTATTTCTACAGCACGGGAAAGGAGTATAGGACAGATACAATATGTGTTTTGTTAAGGATAATATGTGTTTTGGTGGGCAACAAATATTCAAGAATGGAAGGAAAGAAGCCACCGGTGCAAGATCAGATGGGTTTGTACTGGCTATAAAGTTTTCACATCTAATTGATTACCTGTGGAGATCTTAAACTTCTTGTGTTATCCGTACAAAACTAGCTGATGTGGCAGGGGATTTTTGTGGAAGTTACTTTGGTTCGATGTAGGAAAAAGCGGGCTATGAAGTTTAGCGATAGTCTTCTCTAAAAGCATGATAAAATAATCAATAATCACATACTCCCTCCGTCCCTAAATATAAGCATTCGTCGATTTCCGCGCCAACGTTTGACCATCCGTCTTATTTAAAAAAAATTGTGAAAATATAAATTATTTTGTTATGACATGTTTTATCATCATATATATTTTAAATATATCGTAATTGTTTTTATATTTTTACAAATTTTTTGAATAAGACGAATGGTCAAACCTTGGCACGGGAATCGACAAATGCTTATATTTAGGGACAGAGGGAGTACCAAACTATAATAATCAATGGTCTAACACGGAAAAATAGACTCTAACACGTTTCTTAAATGCCCAACGGGGCCATGACTGGATCTTTGACGGAATGGCACCACTAAAATCTACTCGCCACTTGACATTTGGCGCCACTAAATCTCGCAAAAGACTTTTTAGTGGACATTTAGCACTGCTAAATCTTATAAACCCCCATTAGCGGATGTAGCAGACAAGTATTGTATAGTGTAACGGTAGACCTCTTAAAAAGCTAATAGCGGGCTTTTTTCTACGTTGCTTTGGTTATTTGTATCTGGAGCTGTTCAAAAAGACTTAAATAAAATGTTTGTTTAATTATTGAATTTTTGTTGAGGCAATTCTTCAACTATCAAGTGAAATATGTTTTTAAATGCAGTTTCTTGTCACACTCTCGAACCGGGTCTATTTGGGCCGATAGCAACTGATGATGCTCGGAAAAGATTGATTGCTTCAGCAGCCGTTGGATGGATAATGGGCGGCATCCAGCGGGGGGAAAAGTCACCCTGCTTCCCTTCACCATGTTAGGGAATCCGCGCCGGGTAGCTGAGTCCTTTGCTGTAGCTAGCCTCGGTGGATCAGTGGATGAATCTTTTAGGTTTTTTTTTTCACGCCATTACAACTTTTCAGATTTTGAAAAACACCGTTACAATTAATGATTTTGAAAATTTGTCATTACTCTGTTTCTCTCGCATGCTCTATTCTACGTCTCAGCTGTACAGAGCTCTTGCAGGCGCCGTAGTTGCCTATGTCCCGTATTGGCCCGTAGTTGCCGTTACAATTCTGTTCATGGTCCGCCGCCGCCGCAACGCCACTCCCCTTCCTCCGTCGCGTTTTCCCCCGGCGAGCTGCGGCCCTGCCCCGCCCGTGTTGGATCCGCCTCGCCAGCCGCGGCTCCACCCACCCCTCCGCCCCGCCTCCCACCTCCTCCTCCTTGGCAATTGCAGTTTGTCCTGGCAACCGAGGAACGCTCGCTCGGGTGGGAGGTGATGTCGGAAACCGCCGCCGCCGCCGTGGCGTGCGGCCCGGTGCCTCCTGAGGACGTGATATTCGACATCCTCGTGCGGGTGGCAGACTTGGTGCCGCTCTTCCGCTGCTCTGTCGTCTGCAAGCAGTGGCGCCGCCTTCTGACCGACCCTGCATTCCTCCGCCGCCGCCTCTGGCCCGCCGGCGGCCGGCCCTCGACTCCAAGGTCGTCGCCGCCGCGCTCAACCCCGTCGACTCCAAGCGCCGGGCCGGCAAGTTCCAGGCCACCGACTCGCCGCTCCCGGTCCGTCCGACCACCGGCTCGATCTCACCAATCTTCCATGGATTCATTGAATTGAGCGTTGTTTCCGCTCGAGTTCTCACCCACCGATGAGTGATGACCTTGCTGCTGGTGCGCAGACCGTGCCGGGGTACGACGTGGCCGGCGTCGTCGTGAAGGTGGGCGGCCAGGTGAAGGGCCTCAAGGAAGGCGACGAGGTGTACGGCATGATCAGCGAGAAGCCCCTGGAGGGACCCAAGCAGTCCGGCTCGCTGGCGGAGTACACCGCCGTCGAGGAGAAGCTGCTGGCGCTCAAGCCCAAGGGCCTCGACTTCGCGCAGTCCGCCGGCCTGCCGCTCGCCATCCTGACCGCCAACGAGGGCCTCGAGAACTGGATCTCCGCCTTTTCTTTTCCTGATCGGTGAATCTGTTACTCCCCTGTTTCTTTTCCTTTCTAGCTCTGTCGGCGTTCTCAGTTTGGTCTTGTAAGAGCAACTCC
>CM014273.1:2647974-2663347 GCA_004135705.1 Alloteropsis semialata | reverse complement strand
AAAAAAAAAAAAAATCTAGACGGCGGAGGCTCTGGCACTCGCTGCCATCGCTGGAGCCGGGCGGGAAGAAGGTGGCGGCGGGCGTCCGCCCGTGCGATTCATGTATCCGTTCCCCATCCATCCAGCCGCATAGGATGCGTTCGAAACCCTAGATCGACAGCATCCGTTCCCCTACCTCATCGAAGTCGAAGATGGAGGCAGACGCGGCAACCTCGGGGTTGAAGACGGTCGGGAAGATGAAGCGATTTTATTACGAGGATAGGAGTTTCTTTCGTAGGTGGTGCGATTTGGAAGAGGATGATCAGAAGACTGCACCGCCGACTGGGATTATCATATACACAGGTATCGATCCGATCATAATTTATATGCTGATGTATTTCCGCTCTCCTTTTGCTCGTTATCTTTCTCAATGCCGGCCTATCTGTTTTCTCTGTCTTAGTGGTGATTACTGTGTTTTCTCTCTCTGGTCATTAGGGGAAATTACGGGAAATGCTGTGTGATGCAAGATTTTTTTTTCCTGCACCCAATCTTCATCTCTTCTAAGACTAGCCACAGCGTAGCAAAATGTCGATGCTTGAAACACCTTTTTTGCAACTTAGCACCGATGCCTGCACGCTGTAGGAGGAAAAGCAAGCATCGGCAATTCCAGCATCGATGAAAGTTGCTGCTTCGATGCTTTCTCTGGGAGACCGTTCATGGCCCACTTGTAGGTGACATATAGATGATGTGAGTGCACTTTTGTTTCTGACAAATTTGGGCCCTACCTTCACATGGGCATTGCTGCTCACGCTGTGCATTATGTGCATTTCCAGGCATCAGCATACCACAGTGCTGTGTTTGTTGTTTCAGCATCGCTTACACTGTGGTTAGTCTAACTCCGGCGAGATCCGTCCCATCTTCTGCATCTCCGCCTTATTGGTCACAAGATTATTTTCTCTTCTTCAACTCCGGCGAGATCTGTCCCATCCTCTTCATCTCCTCCCAGATTTATCTGGTCCAGTGGGTTACGGTTAGGTTTAAAGGGATTTTGTGATTAGAGGAAATGCTGGCCTGTCGGTGGAGGCGGTTTGCCGCCTTGCCAGTCGGTGTGGTGGAGGATGACAGATGTAGGAGGAACAAACAAACAACTGTTGGATAAATTTTTGATGTAGGGCTGAAAATTCGAATGTAGGTGGGGATAAAATACGTGGATACAGAGTTGAGATTTAATGATTTTTTTTCAAGGTTCATGAGGATTCTTAATACTGTTGTTGTTTCTTTCAAAAGATCTTTTGGAAAAAGCATGGGGATGGGACAGGCTGCTGCCAATCAAGGGTCCGGTTGAGTGGTCTGACTATTGCAACTACCTTCAGCTGTATTACAAGCGTCATGCCAGTATTATTGCTCAAGTTACTTTGGTTGATGCTGCCGAAACTGTAAGTATTGAACTGCCCCTCTTCTGAACCATCAGTCTAAGCCTGCTCCTAATTTTGTTTTCTTGTCTTGTTTGCTATGTTAAACTGCTTGTCAAGTAGTGTCTCAAGAAGGAGGATGAACTTGTGTCTCTGTGGGATACTAAAGTGAAAGAATGCATCGGCGGGATCTTACCCAGAAACACTTTCATTCTTAGTAGCCTGATCCAGGAGTTTGTAGGTAAAGTCAAATGCACAGGAGAGGGACTTTCTGATGCTTCCACTGCAGCTTTGTTGGTATGTGCCTCAACTGGCCCTGACAAACCAAACAAATCATTTATGATATTTGACCACAGAAATGCTATTCATCTCTCTGCATCCTAATGACCAAATGTGTTCTCGCACAGACAATTAGCTAAAATAGAGCTGGAAAAATAAAATCCTATTTGGAACTATATCACCATGTCATAGAAACTATTTTGTACTCATTGTAATAATATAAAGGGTCATATTTGATCTCTTCCATGTAATCTTGAAAACAGTACTGGGTCTTCATAATTTGGGTAGCTGTACAAACTACAGATTGGTGTGAACCACAATACGACCAAGGAATTCCTGTCTTGGCACCACAGTTTATATTTTATCTGATTTCAATTTTTTTGGCTTTTTAGCGCACTCACAGGCAGCATATGTAAACCTTTCTGCCTAGCACTAAAAACGGTTTCCTTGATCTATCTGACATTTGGCTATCTGTTATTAACGAACATTTCCAAACATTTAATTTAAATTGAGTGTATGAGTAGTTGCTGGAGCATGGCCTGTGCCTTGCATACTTACTGTTTCACCTGTTATCTACTTGGATGGCTTGGACTCACCATCACAACCTTCAGTCAAGTAGGATTGCCTCCCTTTGGTAGCATTTTGATTATGTTATTTGACTTTTTAACATACACTTGCAAAACAATCCATTCAGTGTATCACCAAGGAGGCTGACCTGATCTGTGACATGCTGAGTCGTGGTGCCAATCCCGAGGATTACTTAATCATCCAAAGCACCCAGATCCGCATTTGCGCTTTAAGCCTTATTAACAACCCATTGTGTGATTCTGTTGCTGCTGCTGCTACTATGGTGGTACGTCCCTGCCTGCATCAGGCCTCTTAATGTTCTCAATATCCATTCATTTCTTTTGTTTTTATAACCAACTTATGTGCACTAACTGCGAAGTGATTGTTGCTTACTGGCTTGATTTTAAGGGAGTCATGAAGGAGGCGATCAAAATATGTGACTGGATGAGAAAAAACAATGAGCATTTTAACATGGACGCCATAGACTTGGATAATGATTTGCACTTGAGTTCCCAAGGTCGGATGAAAACCCTGCACGTAATGATCAGGATGCTGGAAAAGTCTCCCTTTCCTCATCCTGCTGCTGGGCACAAACTTGTCAAGGAAAAATCTTCTAGTGGAAAGGTTCCTGGCAGTGATGGGAATGGCATTGCTCCTGCTGAAGCATCAAACACTGGGTATGATAATTTACATTTCCTTTGCTGACGCAGTGTTGTTTTATTATATTATATTAGAATGTAATGTAAGAGAGTTAGGTTGTTAATTCTCAATGAGAAGCATGTTGATACCGTATCATTTTGCTGTGCTATTGTAATTACCAGGGGCAACACACAAGATGAGGAAAAGATCACTGGTGCATATAGTAAGAAGAGGCGGATGAAAGATGTGATAAAAAAAGTAAATGACCAAGGTATGTCCCTTATAAATCTTTTGTCAAGTAATGAAATCGCAAAATTTTGATAACTGTGACTTCATATTTCTCTTGCAAAACTCCTCAGTGGATTTTCTTTTCTCATTGAAGCAGAACTTGGCAGCCGCCAAAGCAGAAGTAAGCTCCATGAAGAGCGAGTTCGAAACCCTAGATCAGCCGCATCTGTTCCCCTCCTTTGTCATAGTCAAAGAGCAAGCGAGAGGGGAGGCAGACGCCGCAACCTTGGGCTTGGAAACGATCGTGGAGTGCCTCTCCGGCAAGAGCACCTCCTCGTGGGGAGCTCGGAAGACTTTGATTCTTCATTCGAAGATGCGAAGACTGTACCACCGGTTGGGATTATGAAGGGCATAGGTATTGATCTGATCGAGAGATTTATATGCTGATGTATTCCCGTTTCCTTTTGCTTGTTATCTGCCTTTGTGTGCTCATATTGTACATTTCTCAATGCTACCTGCCTATTTTTTGGTTGTGTCATCAAGTCCATGCACGTTGCTGCTTCCCTCATTGCTAGTTTTTTCCCTGCATCCTTTTTATTTATATCCAATAGACAAACATGATTCATTGTCTTGATACTGATGCTTCAAAAGATTTGATGATTCTTTTTTTTCTTGTGTTGTTACTCTTTTGAAAGATCTGTTGGAAAAAACATGGGGGTGGGACAGGCTGCTGCCATTCAAGAGTTCTATTGAGTGGTCTGACTATTGCATCTACCTTCGGCAGTATTACAAGCGCAATGCCAGTGTTATTTCTGAAGTTACTGGCAGCAGTGTGGTTGCTGCGGCCGAAGTTGTAAGTATCACAACCGCCCTTTCTAAACCATCAGCCGAAGCCTGCTCCTATTTTATTTCTTGTCTTTTTGCTATGCTAAACTGGTTGTCAATTAGTGTCTCAATAAGGAGTTGGAACTTGTGTCTTTGTGGAAGACTCGGGTGCTGCATTTCCCAGGTGATATCTTACCTGTCAGCACTATCATTCAGAGCAACCTGATCCAGGAGCGTGCATGTTCAATCATATGTGCTACTGAGGGCGAATTTTCTGTTGCTTCCAATGTTGCTTTGGAGGTATGTGCCTCAACTGAGCCTAAACAAAGCAAAATAATTTGTTGTATTCACTGCAGAAATACCATTCCTCTCTAATCCTACTGACCCTGAGCCCTACATGCTTACTGTTTGACCTGTGACCCTAGTTTTGACCTGTTTTATCCAACTCAGCACATAAACATTCAGTAATGTAGTAATATTTTTTGGATGTTTATTTTGATCTTTTATGGCTTTTGACTAATGCAAAACATTGTTTTCAAGTGTATTGCCAAGGAAGCTGATCTCACATGTGAGCTTCTGAAGCATGGTGCTGAGCCTAAAGACGACATAATCCAGCAGAGCGGCCTGATCCGCATGTGTGCCTTGAGCCTTATGCGTCTACAAGGGTCCCAAGCCGTTGATGCCAGCGCTGCCATGATGGTAAGTGCCCAACTGCATCACGCTTCCTCTCCTAAAACGTGCGCTTAGTTTTAATACTATTCTCCATCTCTTTTATGTTAATACTGACTTATTTGCGCTTACTGCACCAATGCTTCAATTCAAGGGCATCACAAAAGAGTGCAAATTGATTTCTGATTGGATAAAAAAGGAGAACAAGCTTATCACCTTCAGCATGTTCTTCCCACGTCATGAGCTTGAGGAATGCTGCTTGGTCCGCATCAGAACTTTGGACGTTATGCTCAGCATACTGAAAGGGTCTTGCCTTCCTACTTCCGAGGTTAGTGGAAAGGGCGACCAGAATGGTGTTGCCATTGAATTTCTTTTGGCTGCTCCATGTTTTGGTGGGGCAGTCCAGTTTTGAAATTCTGTTGTCCCCCTTTGTTTGAAATATATAATTTAATGCTGCTTTAGTCAAATTAGATCTTATTCAACAAATAATGGAAAGACATGCATTTCCGTAATGTTCCAGTGGCGCCTATGCCAGCGATGAACATTTGAGACTCATCGGTGGTAAACATGGGTCGGCCACATAAAACTTGTTTAACTTTATTCATGATATTTCTTTTCTACTGCAGTTGTGGCATAATCTAATGGCAAATATAGACAATGAGGTGGCCAGGTCCATGGATGAAGTTTCTTTTGGCTGGAAGACTTTGCTGACTATTATGGATGAAGTTTCCTAGTGCTGTTTGGCATGGATGTGAATCAAACTGTGATAACTACTAGCTTGCCCTACTGCTGGCTCATATCTGTCCGAAGTATACTAGTAAAATTTGTTGCTCGGTTGGCATATTTGGGTTTAAATGCACCGTTTAAGTTTAGTCCAAACCTCATTTCGCACTTTGGCAGCAGCGTGACATTCACACGTCAGAGCTTGTAGCCTTGCGCGGACGAGTTTGACGTGACAGCAAATTGACATCCGAACTTACGATCTGCACGGACGAATTTGACTTACAGCAAATTGACATCGAACTTAGGCCTTGTTTAGTTCATTGACTTACAGACGAACAATTTGAGTTATGAGGCTTTATCCACCACTGTGTGTCTTTCAGCCTTCTATTTTTTTTATTTGAAAATTGTCGACAGATTTTCTCTCCGGTTTGTATTGACAGAGAAGAGTGTGTCAACCTTCTCGCTGGAAGCAGGAAGAAGTGCAAAAGCTGTTATCATTGGTTGGAATGTAATAAGTAATCTTTAAGCATGCATATGCACGTTACGTGAATATATGCCCTTTTTTCATTCTACATTTTGCACCCTAAACAAAAAGCTTAAGAGTCACACACTAGGCATAGCAATTATATTAAAGGACCTGTATATTAAAACATTCATCAATTTTCATTAGATCTTATAAATAGAGGTTTAGTTTCTTCTTTTTTTAGTACTCCCTCTGTTCCAAATTGTAAGTAATTCCAACTTTTTTGAAAAGTCAAACAGCTTGAAGTTTGACCAAGTTTTAACAAAAAAAAAATACCAACATTTAACATACCAAATAAGTACCATTAGATTCACTACATATATTTTCATAGCATATATGTTCGGTGTCATAAAATTTTTATGGTTCTCCCCACAAATTTGGTCAAACTTAAAATTGTTTGAATCTCCAAGAATGTTGGAATGACTTATAATTTGGAACGGAGGGAGCAGTGATTTCTGAGCAACTCCATGTAGATAGTTCAAATTGGATAGCAATTTCCCTATGCTAGACAACCCGCATTTCTTATTTTTACTCAATTTATTATGTCTGATTTTTTACTTAATTCAATTCAATGTTTTTTTTTTAGAAAATTCAGGCTTTTTTGCCAGCTGAGTACGGTGATTCGCGCACACACATCTTTACTTCGTGGACACTAGACAATAAGTCCTTTCTTCGGGGGCTAAGTGCTAGTACCAGTAGCATCTCGCATTTAACACGGCATATATATATTGGCCTTCATCAAACATTTTTCTTGAAGGATGATGGGTTCACAAAAACGGGCTGGCTTCACACGAAGTGCCATGGATTCCAGCCAGAGAAGAGGGCAGCTATAGCTCCTCCTGGGATGCCATTGAGCATTTGTCGACTCCCAAGGTCAACTTGCACCGCATCCTTCCCTCCACTCCCCCACCTTCCCACAATCGCCGCCAGCCCTCGCCGTTGCCCGACGAACACTCCTGATCCCCCGTCCTCCCACCCCCTCTCCCCTCGGCCCCTCCCTCTATGTCGCTCTCTCGAGGGGCGCCTGGGGGTGGGGGGAGGGGGCTACCAATGCCGCATTTAGCGTCCCCTTAAGGCCTTAACCCTAGCATGGCAGCTAGCGGCGCTCCCTCCTTCTCTTTCTCCCCCTCTCATCCTCCTTCTCCCTCTCTTCTCCTCTTGGCTTCAAGAAGGTCACTAGGTGGCCGTGGTTGCCAGCGAGGGTTGCCTCCATCCACCACATGTCAGATCCGCACTCCCTTGGTCCTCTGCGGGCAACCCTCTCGTCACTGTCGACCCGCCATGGGTCAGGTTGTGAGTGTGCGGCGGGGGTGGGCTTCTGCTGCCGCTGCCACCTCCGCACCCTTGGTCGTGTGGTTGCTCACCCATCCCCCTCGGCTGCCTTGCTTTGGAGAAGGCGGGATTTGGTGGTGCGGCCAGGGGTCGATGTGGGCGCATTTCTTGGTGTTGTGTTGCTGTCGTAGCTGCATAATCTGCTATCCCCGCCTTGCATTGTTCCAACTATTCTGTAGACTCTTGATTTCAGTGCTGGCACCTTCCTGTCCGCAGCACGCGGGATGAAGGACGGGTCTTGAGTCCAAAGACGAAAGTTTGGCCCAGCTTCGACCGGCGCAACAATGGCGACACCCTTTTGACGTTGTTTACCTTGTTGAAGGCATTGTGATGATCTTGGCCTTGTATCCTTGGATGAAAACTTACTCTGGATGATTAGACGGGTGACGATGGTGCTTGGAGCTTCTTGAGGGGGGTGTCTTGAGGATTTATCCGTGTTGTTCGTGCTGTTGGCATGGGTACAGTTAGTCGGTTTCGGCTGTCTACTATACTTTGTTCACAGGGCATAGGTCGCTTGGTCGTCTTTGTATGGGTCATTGGACGGTGGTGGCATATTTATTTCATCGCTTGTGAAGTTGAGGTGGTCGCTCTCTTTTCTTGTGCATCTCGTCTCCAAGTTTTGGTACTGACTTGTCGCTTGACCAAGATTGGATTACACACTTGGTGGCTTCGCTTCGTGAGGCCTGGACGGTGGTAGTTTGTTGTATTGTGTGGTGTGTTGTTCCTGTGCTTTGAGATGTAGTGGTGTGTGTCCATGCTGTGGCTTTGGCTACCCATATACTGTTTGTAATGTTCCCTCCTCTTCATAAGGAAACTTGTGTTCTCGAAAAAAAAACTTAACCTCAAAATCATCAAGGTACACAAGACATTTATTCTATTGTACTCCCTTCGTCCCAAATTAGATGGTGTTTTAGCTTTCATAGATGCATTGGTTTTGCTGTATATCTACTATATCTAGATATATACTATATCGATGCATAAAAAAAATCCATGAAAAAACTAAAATTTTACGAGGCAGTAGTTATGTTAATCATTTTTTTAAAAAAAAACTCATCAATACAGAATGGAGCCAAATGATCTTGTGTATACTGGATAGCTAACATGACTGCGTGATTTTAATATATATATATAATATGGTCTTCACTCCATAATAATAAGTGATGGAGACTCAAAAGCTTATACTCATCGTCTTCGTGCATGACGAAAACACGGTGCTTGAAGGTAGCCTACGCTTTGTTTGGAACAGCTTATCAGGCTCTTAATTAGCGAGCTTCTGCTTAAATAAAAACAGACATAGTGCCAGATTAACGCGAAACTTACCGAGTGATTCAATTGTCAACGCTTTTCATTAACCAACGTGAAACGAGATGCATGTTTCCAAAAGCGGTCGTCCTCTAGCTTTACCCTATCGCATCCGCCTTTCTCTCTGCCTCCTCTCGCATGTGCTCCCCTCTGGCCGTCCCACACCTTCTGCTTGCTCGGCCAGCGGCTCGCTCCTCCGCCTTTGGGCGGCCGCCTGCACCCGAGCTCTCCATCGTCGTTGCTCCGCCCGCCCCAAGCTATCCTCCGGTGCCGATCCTCGGTCGCCCTCAAGATCTCGTCCAACGCCGTTGTCGAGCTCCCCTCCAGCACAACACCGCTCTCCTCCACCCTAAAGACGATCCCATCCCGCGCCACCGTCGAGCTCCCCTCCGGCCCAGCACCGCTCCTCCGCTGACCTCAAGATCTTGTCTGGTGCCGCCATCGAGCTCCTCTCTGGCCCAACATCGCTCCTCCATGGGTTCCTGCTCACTTTTCCGTGCCATGCCACTAGTCGTGCCTCTGTTCCTCGCCGCGGGCCGTGCCACTGCTCCCTCCAACCTCCTCCTCGCCACAGCAGAGTAGGCCGTGTCCCTTCCAAATCCGGTTGCATAGCCTATGACAATTGGGTCCCACATGACTGTAAAAAAGCTGGTTGCCAAACACTTGGCTTTTTATCTTGAGAGCTTCTTCAATGCGCTGTTTTTGTGGGCAGCTGATCTTTTTTTGAACGAACGCAGCTGATCTAAAAGCTACTTAAAATTAATTTTAAGCCATGCTAAACAGGGCCTACATGTTTCATGGAAGATTTGCAGCATGAGCACACAAACTCTCTCATGTAGCGCGCACATATGAGAAATGGGGATGCTTGGTTAGTGCCCTCGTGATGTCGTCTCCGACCTGAGAAAACGTGACGCCTGCATACCAAGTAAAGAAACCTCCAATGCAAACAATTACTAGGTATCTTTGCTCTTTGGTGCTTATAAGCGTCGGCGGCGATCGACGGAAGTCCGATCCGCATCCTCGTCGACTCCTCTCCCCGAATCCGATTCCTACAAGTCTTGAGGGCACGTCCTTAAACAGATCAGATCGAGGGCACGCTTTGATCGACTCGATCGCCGTGTTCTCTGTCTGCAGTTCCTCGTCGCGTCTAGGACTCCGTCATGGCGGCGGCGCCCGCAGCACGCAAGCGTCCGGCGCCGGACGAAGCATGCCCCGCGGAGGCCGGCAAGAAGCGAGCGCTCTGCCAGGTCGAGAACATCGACGACTACGAGATGCTCGAGGAGATTGGGGAGGGCATTTTCGGCGTGGCGACCAAGGTGCGGGATCGCCGCACAGGCAAGTCGATCCGCGGCGAGGGCGACGACGACGACGCGCCGGACCTTTCCGCGGTCTTGCGCGTGGCCGGCTGCTGCCTCGCCGTCGCCGGCGCCGCGCAGGTCAAGGGCGTCGCCACGGACGAGACAACCGGGGACCAGTACCAGTTGATCGCCATGGAGCTGGCCGGCCTGACCAGCCTCCGTAGCCGGCTCACGCCGCCGCCGCAGCGCTTCTCCGAGGACGAGACGCGCGATGCCATGAGGCAGCTCCTGCGGGAGGCGGAGCAGCTGCACGCCACGGGGACGGTCCACCGCGACATAAACCCCGACAATATCCTCGTCGGCCCCGACAAGATCTGTGCTTTCGGAGGCGCGGCGCCGGCGAGTCTCGTCGGGAAGACGTGCCCGGAGAAGAAGCCCGTGGGCACGCTGCGCTACCGCTCGCCGGAGCAGCTGATAAGGGCACGACGCTACGGGCCGGAGGTGGACATGTGGGCGCTGGGGTGCGTGATGGCGGAGCTCCTCACCGGTGAGCCCCTGTTCACGGCGGGCACGGAGGATGACGTGCTCGAGCAGGTAATTGACCTGCGCGACGACATTGTCACGATGGGAGTAGAGGCCTTCGACGATGTCATACCGGATCTGTCGCTGGCCGGGCGTGAGGTCCTCGTTGGCCTGCTGAGCTTCGACTCCGACGAGAGGCTCACCGCGGCAGACGCACTCAAGCACCGGTGGTTCGCGATCAGGGGCGGACCCAGAGCCAAATCTGAGTGAGGGCATCGCTTAAAAGCTAGATTGGTGAAAAGAATCGCTAGATTGGTGAAATATGAACATGATGAAAATTTATTTATAACTCTACATCAAGATTTTGAGTGGGGGCGTGTGCCCTCACATGGGTCCGCCCTTGGCGATCACGGAGGACGTGGTGGCGTAGCTTCCTCTTCATGCCGCTGCTGTGGTACGTGCAAACGCAGCATCATGGCTTCGTGCCGCCGTTGTCATCAGAACGTGTCTATTCTTGGTTGCTCTGCAATCTAAAATTGGTCGATTCAATTTTGGTGTAGGAATTGTCGATTGTGTTAATGTTGTGTACTTTTTTACTTCTTTTGTGTCTTGCAACGAGTTATGAAATTTTTTGACGAGTCAGTGTCGTAGCCTTTCTGGCAATTCTTTTTGTGCATCGATGGCTGGTTTTCAATCCACAGCTGCAGGGACGACTAATACAAGGTGTCTGGATTCTTGGGCTAAAGTTTAGTCTTTGCATATCCAATATTCGGATGCTAATTAGGATGACTAAATATGAGCTAATTAAAAAACTAATCGCAGAAGCCCTAGGCTAATTCATGAGATTAATATATTAAGCCTAATTAATTCATCATTAGCAAATGGCTAATGTAGCACCATATTGTAAAATCATGGACTGATTAGGCTTAATAGATTGATCTCATAAATTAGCCTTCATCTGTGCAATTAGTATTGTAATTAGCCTACATTTAATACTTTTAATTATCATCGAAATATCTGATGTGACAGAGCTAAACTTTGCCAGATCCAAACTGGGCCAACTGAAGTAAAGAGCGATTGATTTTTCAGAACGTCGTCAGCTTCACGTTAACACATCGAAAGGTTTAATTAGGCACTCTCCCTCAGGCTTACTCCATCCTAACTGGAGTATGTCGTCAATTTTTTTGTTAATAAAGTTACTGCATATTACAATAAAAGAAGTAGTGTCGGATACCAATACTAGGGATATCCAATGACAGTGAGTTAAGAATTAAAATCCCCGACAACACAGCCGCTCAGATAGACCCCTGCGCAGGGGTCGGCAGGTCCGTCTCGCCCCGGGCGTCTCTATCTAATCTTCCTCCACCCGAACAAATCAGCAGCGACGATCATTTTTTCCCTCTCCCGTACATACATGAGTATTGTATGGAGGTGCATACATTCGTGTATGCATGCACATGCATGGGTGCATGCGTGTATGCTTGTACCTGCATGCATGCCTACTTCCAATCAATGCATGGCATCACTCTCTATTTTCTTTCTCCTTCTCGAATCAGAGCAGCACTGCGTGCATGCATGCGTAATAAGGTGCTATGTGTTGTGCATGCGTGTGAGCTGCTGCCTCGTTCTCCCTGCCTGTGTTCCAGTGCATGCGTGTGAACTGCTGACCTCGCTTTGCATGCCTGCACCCCGCCCGACTGGTTCCAGTGCATGCGTGTGAACTGCTGACCTCGCTTTGCATGCCTGCACCGTCGCCCGACGAGTTGCACCATCGCCCGACAAGCTGCATGCACGCCCGAGGAGCTGGACGTTTCGCCCGACTACTAGGCAGGAGCCGCGGCGTCCGCTTCGCCCGACCGGCCTCCGATTCGCCCGGCAAGTCTCCGCCTCCGACTAGTCTCGTTCGCCCGACTAGTCTGCGTCTCCGACTGGTTCAACCCTTCGCAACCAAGCAACCACCACCGTAGCACCCGAAGTCAAGCTGCTACACTGTGCCAATCACTTCCTGACACCACTGGCAGCAGCAGGGCATGGCTACAGTACTTGGAAGGACAACGGGCCCCACAGCATGGGCAGGCACTCCTCCTTTTCCCCTTTTTACCGTGTACTCTTACTTTTTACTTTACTGGCTCCCTTTGAGCTATAAAAGGGAAGGCCAGGCCTCCTGCGCGAGGCAGATGGACGACTTTTCCTCTGGAAGGGAGCACTCCCTCTCCTGTGCTTCTTCTTCCTCCAGCCAGTCACCGGACTGAGCTCGTTCACACACCAGAGACTTGGGAGCTCGTCCCTCTCTCGCCCTGTTTGTATCCCTCCACTACAAACCAGCGCAAATAACATGAGCAGCACGAACTGGACGTAGGGTGTTACTCTCCGGAGGTCCGAACCAGTATAAATCCTTGTGTTCCCCTTTTGCGCAACCGTCCGAGGCCCGACGTGCAATCCCCGAAATATTGCTGGCCGGCGGTAAAAAACCCCCCGACAAGTAGTAACAGTTATAATTTCAGTTTAAGGTACATCCAGATTAAGGTACCATCTCTGAAGGAAGCAGAGCATGATGGGCACAGTGCACACCCATCAACCATCATGCTGGTCCTGAAGGCTGCGTAATGCCAAATACTTGCAATTGGTTCTGCAGTGAAAGTCTGCTACATGGTCAGTTCTCCAAGTTGAAAGCCTCATCAGTGTTCACTTCCAGAGTTCCTGTTGCCGGGCCCTGTTTAGATCCTTTGAAACTTTGAAACTTCACTATTCATCAAAGGGAATCTTACATGCATGGAGTATTAAACGTGTGTTAATGACAAAACCCATTCCATAACCCCCGGTAACTTTGCGAGACGAATCTAATGAGCCTAATTAGGCCATGATTAGACAACGTCGTGCTACAGTAAACAATCTCTAATGACAGATTAATTAGGCTTAATAGATTCGTCTCGTGATTTCCCGTCCATCCGTGTATTTAGTTTTATAATTAGATCATGTTTAGTCCTCCTAATCTTCGATTTAGAATTGCAAACTTTCTTTCGCAAACTTACTTTTCAAACTAAACAGGCCCTCACAGTGATGTTTATCCTAGAACGAGTACCCATGAACTTCATCATGGAGTAACGACAGTAACCTCTTTGTAGCCATGCATTGTCCTTTCACATGGAGTAACGACAGAAGTTCGATATTCGATATGAGACTGTCCGCAGTGGATACGCTGCCGCGTTCCTGCAGGACGATTACGGCGGACGAGGCGCTGCAGCGGTGTCCTGTAAGACATCCGGAATGCTAGCGGACGGTGTCCTGTAAGACATCCGGAACGCTAGCGGATGGCGCAGCTTCCGGCAAATCAAGCGCGGTGCCGTTCATCCGCCAGTGCATGCGTGGGAGAGAGGGGAGAGAGTGAGTGGCGGGCCTCACGTTTTCAACTAACTAAAAAATATTATAACTCACAAACCAAAAAACCAAATTAAATTCCGATTGCACCATTAAATTCGTTGCAATAAATTCTTCAAAACAAGATCTCAGATGGATATATTTTGAAAAAAAAATAATGGAGGAGATAGAATAGAAAAAAGAAAAGAAAAAGAAAAGGTGTGGAGTGAGGAGATGGTAGTTGGGATGGTGGAATAAAATATATGGTAGTTAGGATAGAGTATGGGATTTAGAGGATGACGGGTGCGGGAGAAGTTGTTATAGAGGATGAAATCTCGATGACCAGGACAGAATATGCCTTTTAGAGGATTGATATGGAGGATGACCAGTGCGGACAGTTCACATGGAGTAACGACAGTAACCCCATTGTAGCCATGCATTGTTCCCTTGGAAGTGCTTTGAATCTGCAAAACATCCTCCACCAGCCTGGTTATGTGTCTTGCTGTTGCAAGGGTTACATGATATATTTCCGTGACTGACCAGCAGCAGCAAGCGAAGAGGGCAGTACAATCTGTGACAATTTCAGATAAAACTGTACACACTTCTTGTCTAACCCACACAATATATCTACGATCATATGCTCGAGACATGGAACAAATTCACCAGCAGAATTTGTAATTCTGCGCTCAGAATTCTAGACCACAAAGTTCACAGGCTTGGTAAAAAAAAGGGCATAGCAAGATATTCCAGACAACATAACCAAATCCTGACATGAACTTGGAACACAGGGGTCGCTTGTAACAATTTAAGAAGGTTCACAAGCCACTGGCTTATGTAGACAGTACAGCAAAATTAACTACCGCAATAGGACCAAACCACCACTTTATGGGATCAAAATAGCATCTAGTCGAACAGGGAGAAACCCATGTCGTCATCGCTCTCTTCCTTCTCCTCCTCCTTCTTCTCCTCCTTGGGGGCCTCAGCCGCAGCACCACCTGAGGCAGCAGCGCCACCGGCAGCAGCACCTCCACTGATCATAGCACCGCCACCAACGGCACCAACAATCACCTGCATTACATTCAGATAACCAACGTCAGGATACGGTGACAATGGCGAGCAATGTAGCACTCAAGATAGAACTCAAGCAAACAACACCTCCAGGCTAAGAGATACATAATTGTCACTAAGTTGAACTGTAACAGGTATTGACAAATAAGCCGCAGACAACTACAATTACACATGCAATAAAGCTTTAAGATCAACGAGCTTGAGAAACTAAAACATAGTTATTTTTTAAAACACAAGTAATGTTGCCTTAATACGGACAAAGCACAAACTGTTTGATTTATAAAGATGTAAAAACCTTATCATCTAAAGTATGGCTACATGTATTACATCAGGACATCTACTAGTGAGCACATAACATTAGTAGATCCATCCTAAAGGGCATGCCATAATTACATAATTAAAACAGAACTCTAATGTCTACGAAGAGCAGATGTCTCCGAAAAGCAGAAACACTCTCTCCAGCAACGCAAACATAAAGGAGTAAATCTAGCTATAGGAGCTACAGCATCTACGCAGCAGTCAAGTTCGAACCGAAAGCAATCGACGACCTATAACTCTTGTATGCGACGAGAAACAGCGACACACCTGCGACGCAGCAGGCCCAGATCCTAAACTACAGAGCAACTCGCATCTATACAACTAGATAGTTG
>CM014273.1:2570789-2646974 GCA_004135705.1 Alloteropsis semialata | reverse complement strand
GGCAATAAATGTTTTCTTTACAAGAGTGCCTTCGTTATGATCGTTGCGAGCGTAAGGAGCATCTTCATTGGCCAATAGGATGCTTGTGTCAACCTCCACACTAAACGGAGACAGCTCGTCACACCTATTATAATCATCTTCACCGGTGACGTCCTCGACACCCACGATTTTTCTTTTCCCTATGAGGACAATGTGTTATTTTGGATTAAGTTCGGAGTTGTTTGTTTGTAAAGTGCCCGTCTTGGGTTTGGTAGACATGTCCTTCACATAAAACACTTGATGCACATCCTTGGCGAACACGAATGGTTCGTCTACATACCCAATTTTGTTGAGATCCACAGTTGTCATACCGTAGCGGTCTATATTAACACATTTCACCCATTTGTACCAAAAAGGAGGTATTTTCAAAAGTCCATAATCTAGTTCCCAGATCTCCTCTACCTGGCCATAATATGAGTCCCTGTTCCCTTTGTTGTCATAGGCATCTATACAGACACCACTATTTTGGTTGGTGCTTTTGTCGTCTTGGGCTCTCGTGTAAAAATGTATACCCATTTATGTCATAGCCTTGGAACGTCAAGAATGAGGATGATGGTCCCCTTGCCAAATACGCCAGTTGTATATGTATTGTCTCGTTACGCATGAGCTTTTATCGCAAATAACCAGCGAAAGTTTCTATGTGATGGCGTGTAATCCACTTGTCAGACTTTCTTGGATTTTGGTAGCATATTATAGTCTTGTGCTCCTCGATGTAAGGAGCCACCATGGTTGATGACTGCAATACAGTGTAATGGGCTTTCATGAATAAATCGTAGTCGCTACACCTTGTTTGTTTACTTCCTAACGTGCCCTTTCCAAGTAGTCTCCCCTCATGGCGTGACTCAGATAGCCCAATCGGTTTCAGTTCGGGGATATAGTCAACACAGAATTCAATGACCTCCTCTATTTTGTATCTCTTTGACAACATGGACCAGGAGATGCGTCATAATATTAAAGAAAGATGGAGGAAATATCATCTCAAGGCTGACAAGGCTTTGGGCCACATCATCCTGCAGCTTTGCTAGATTACTGGGATCGATTGCCTTCTGGTCGATTGCATTGAGGAAGGCGCATAGCTTCACAATAGTTGTTCGGACATTAACGGGTAGAATTCCCCTCAGCGCCACCGGAAGCAATTGTGTGAGCAGCACATGGCAGTCATGGGACTTGAGGTGTACGGATTTCTTCTCTTTCATATTTATCAGACTCTTTACATTCGATGAGCAGCCGGATGGGACCTTAATACTGTTCAAGCAATCAAACATGCTGGTCTTCTCCTCCTTGCTTAGAGTGTAGCTAGCAGGACGTAAGTTCCATCGCCCTTTCTCTCTTTTCTCAGGATGCAGGGGATCTCGTTGTTTCATACGTTTCAGGTCCTGTCGTGCTTCAAGCGTATCGTTTGACTTTCCGTAGGTACCAAGGAACCCTAGCACGTTTACGCAAAGATTTTTGGTTAGGTGCATCACATCAATTGCGTGGCGGACATCTAAGACCTCTCAATATGGTAGGTCCCAGAATATTGACTTTTTCTTCCACATCGGTGCCTTTCCATTTTCACTTGCCGCTGGCTGGCTGCTAGGTCCCTTCCCAAAGACCACCTTCACATCTTTTACCATAGCAAATACATATTTTCCATCCCGATGCCTTGGTTTGCTACGAGTTTCCGCCTCAAAATGCTTTCCTTTCTTTCTTAGCGGATGTTTCTCAGAAAGGAATCGACGATGGCCCATATACACACACTTTCTACAATGTTTCAGGTAAATGCAGTCGGTGTGTTCTAGGCAATGTGTGCATGCTTTGTATCCCTTGTTTGACTGTCTCGACAGGTTACCAAGTGCAGGCCAATCATTGATGGTCACGAACAGTAATGCTCGTAGGTTAAATTCCTCTTGCTTGTGCTCATCCCACGCCTTTACACCATCTTTGCCCCACAACAACAAAAGGTCCTCAATCAGTGGCCTTAGATACACATCAATGTCGTTGCCAGGCTGCTTTGGCCCTTGGATTAGCACTGGCATCATAATGAACTTCCGCTTCATGCACATCCACGGAGGAAGGTTGTACATACAAAGAGTCACGGGCCAAGTGCTGTGGCTACTGCTCATATCACCGAAAGGATTCATGCCATCCGTACTCAAACCAAATCTTATGTTCCTTGCATCTTCTGCGAAGTCTGGGAATGCTCTGTCGATTTTTCTCCATTGGGACCCATCAGCGGGGTGTCTCAACATATTGTCTTCCCTCCGATCCTCTTTGTGCCACCGCATCAATTTAGCATGCTCTTTGTTTCTGAACAAATGCTTCAGACGTTGTATTATAGGGAAATACCATATCACCTTGGCAGGGACTCTCTTCTTGGGGGGCTCTCCCTCAACATCACCAGGGTCGTCTCGCCTGATTTTATACCGTGAACAATTGCAGATCTGACAGGCGTCCAAAGATTCGTACGACTTGCCCCGATAAAGGATACAATCATTGGGACATGCGTGTATCTTTTGTACTTCCAGTCCTAGAGGGAAAACGATTTTTCTTGCTTCGTATGTTGTTTCGGCAATGTGTTGCCCTCTGGAAGCATCTTCTTTATCATTTTCAATATCTCTCCAAAACCTTTGTCAGACAAGCCATTAGTTGCCTTCCATTGCAACAGTTCCAGTATGGTACCCAACTTTTTCTGGTCCTCTTTGCAATCTGGGTACAACAATATTTTGTGGTCCTCCAACAAATGCTTCATCTTCTCCCGCTCTTTCGCACTTTCGCAGTCTTTCTCTTCATCACGGATCATGCCACCTAAGGCGTCATCATCCTCATCTTCTGCAACTGCTTCACCCTCGCCCATTGCTGTATCATCTGCAAAAGCACCGTATTGTGCAAAGTCCGGGATGTTGTCGTCACCTTCTTCATCACCTTCTTCAAAGAATATCCCCGCTTCGCCGTGTTTGGTCCAACAGATATAGTTAGGCATGAAACCACTCATAAGCAAGTGTGTGTGAACCACCTTCTTCGAGATGTGATAATCCTTCTTATTCTCACAGACCTTGCATGGACAGCATATAAAACCCGAGGTCGAGTTAGCCTCTGCCGCGTCGAGGAATTGATGAACGCCATTAATGAAGTCAGATGAGCGTCTATCCGCGTTGTACATCCATTGCCGATTCATCTATTCACAAAATACAATGAAAAATTCATCCCCAATTTCTAAAGTTCGTAATAAACCTAAATAAGAATATCATATATAATCTCTAAAAATCTTAATAACCGTAAATATCAACATCATTTGATGCCACCAAAAAGATGTATTTCTAAAGTTCATAATAAGCCTTAACAAGAATATCTTTTATAATCTCTAAAAATTTCGACAGCACCAAAAAATTTTGAAGGAGTGATTTGCCTCAGATATGTTGTCTTTCATTTGACCTTGAACTTGGAGCATAAGAAACATTACAGGTGGTAAAAAATTTGGTTCATGGTAGGCATGGAACCATGAGACACACCCAGCCCAACCATCACAACCGATCCGTTGCTTGGGCATGGATGTGTCTCATGGTTTGATGACAACCATGAGAAGCATAATTATACAATACAAGCTCAAGCTCAAGGTCATCATATGTTACCCAGCTAGAAAACTAGGTAAAATTTGATATCATCATAGGCATGCCAAGAGTTGAATTATTTTAGTTCAAGATATTGACAACCATGAGAAGTAAAATTGAATTTAAAATCTAACTAAATAAGAATATCATTTATAATCTCAAAAAATCCGAAACACCCTAAATATCAACGTCATTTGAAGCCTCTAAAAAGATGTAATTCTAAAGTTCGTAATAAGCCTAAATATGAATTTCATTTATAATCTCTAAAAATCCTAATAACCCTAAATATGAATATCATTTATAATATCTAAAAATCATAATAAGCATAAATATGAAAATCATTTAAAGTTTACAAATAATCCAAAAATCTAAACAATGTCTAAAAATTTGTGCATCATCTCTACACATGCAACAACTAACTATATAGTGATTCTCTATTACAAATTCATAATAAAAATGAAGATTAAATCTAAAATCTCTTATTTCAATCCATTCCACAAAACACAAATTACTCAAAACATAGAGCATGAACTAACCGTCAAAAGAGAGAGGATGAAGTTGCTAACCTTCTAGCGGACTTGGTTTGCAAAATCTCCAAAAGTTATGAAAAAATTGGGCATGAGCTCCCCCAACCCGAGCTCAATGGAGGATGAAGAAATGAGCCATGGCTCGGGCTGGGGGAGGAAGAAGGGGATTTATACGAAGAGCCCCTTTGGTACCGGTTGGTGGCACCAACCCGTACCAAAGGGGGTCACATTGGTACCGGTTGGTGTCACCAACCGGTACCAAAGGCCCCGAGGCTCATTGGTACCGGTTGGTGACACCAACCGGTACCAATGTGGCCATATAGGTACCGGGTGGTGCCACCACCCGGTACCAATGAGCGCGCAGAATTATTGACGATTGGACCCAAATATTGGTACCGGGTCCAATCCAACCGTGACCGATTAGGGTGGATGAATAGAGAGTTCTCCGGTAGTGTCATCTCTCTCTCTCTAATGTGTGCCGCTATCCAGAACCCATGGAGCAGGGAGTTGCAATGCCATCTGGTTGAGGGCCGCAATCAAGCCGACGTGGTCCCAACTTTGGGCTAGAGGAGAAATTTGCTGCAGGGCGAATCGGCTCACCCAGTACACCAGGTCTGCACCACCTGTGCCTTACTGGGCTGCCCGAGGGCCCCACATTTTATAGCAAATCCTAGGGCCAATGGGGCGGGTAGAGCTGTTGTCTGCTAAAGGCCAACCTGGAGGTGCTGGCCTGTTGGTTGCGCCCACTGCCTCTCCCTCAGCATTTGTTGCCATCGCCGCCACGTAGGGGTGGTAATTAGTTATGGCCCTTATGTCTCCTTTACAATCTAGCTTGACCTTAATTAATTTTAGTTCAAAAATATGTAGTATTTTAGCCCAGCCCTATTCTTAAAACTAGTAGGCTAAATTTTTAGGCCCTTTACCACCCATAGAAAAAGAGAAAGTGGAGAAAGAGATCGTGAAGATTTTCATGTGTAGTTTCTCTTGTAGAGAAGATGATAGCCCTCTGCTTATCGTTTCATCTGTAATGATGCCCCCATTAATTGACAGTATTAATCGTCCACTTAATTTGGGATCAAGACATTGACTACATACTATTATCCTCTATAATGACCATGTCAAAAGTTAATATGCAGATGGCAAAAGGTTTACACCAACTTGGCTGCTTGCTGCTCACAAGTCACACGTTCGTTTACGCGAAAAGAGACATGGATATGCACGCGCTCGTGTGTACCCTAGGACCTGTTCTCTCCTTTGTTTATGTGTTCAGTCAAGAGAGAGATCTTCTATTTAAGTTGGCTTGTAACAACTCAAACTAGCACTATGAGACAACTCTGTAACATGCAATCTTGTTTTAGGATTCCATATATGGGCATTTTCCAGCATATCCTAGTTTTATAAGAAGAAAATATTGCTATTATTCCAGCAATCACATGTATAGAGTTTGTGCTGAGTGGATTTCAATTGGTCAACACATCACCAATTGACTAAGGGCGAACAATATGTTGAAAATATGATACTTTGAATGCAAAAGAGCAAGGGTACACTCGAAGTCTGAAACTTTGAATATAAAAGATCAAGGGTACATGTTGTATTTGCTGGCTTACATTACATATTTCAGAGAAAACTAGCCGTTATTTTGCTGGACTCCGGAGTAAACTAGACCTAATAACGACCTTCCACTTGATAGCCCACAGGACTTAGTAAGATTACTTGATCCAGCCATTAAGGGCCTGTTTGGAATGTAGGATTTTCATAGAAATTTCAAAGGAAATGAATTCCTCTATTTTGCTTACGTCACCTGCTGTTTGGAACGGAGGAACGCAGCGATCCATTCTAGAGGAAAGGATATGGTTTCCTTCACAAAACACCAGAAAGAAAACATCCAGTCCGAGCTAAAGGTTTCGCGTAAGCCTGAGACAAGAGAGATGGAGAAACTTTTACACGGCTCGAAATCAAGATTAGGAAGTAGAAAGAATCAGAAACAAAAACACTTCTGCCTGAAGCATGAGCTCTGACTGCATACTCGCTAGCTTAGTGGGACCGCATGGGGAAGCGAGCTTAGGTTTCCGGCTTCCAATGCTTTGTGCGCAGTGCCTATTGCTGTGGCCTCCCCAACTCGCGCCGCCGTCCATGGCTACTCCATCGGCCATCGCTTCATGCTGCGCTAGCCGCTAGGCATCTTGCAGCTGCTCATCTGTGCAGTTGAGAGAGAAAAGAGAGCACGAGCAACCTTTGGAGTTGGGGGAGGAATGAGAGCCACATGATGACTTGAGATAGGATGAGATGAGTATAGTATGGCAGCGGAGATGACAGCCTGTGGACTGAGTTCATGGACCAATGGTCCCATGTGCAAGTGGGTTAAACGAGGAAAAAGATACAACTATCAAAGTCATCATTAAGCACTGATGCCATTTTACCATTCACGTGTTTTATGTTTCCTGTGTTATGAATTCCTGTGTTCCAAACACTACTTTGTTTTATTTCCTGTGTTTTCCCTCCCTCTGTTTCACCACTACACTACCATCTCATTACTGCGTTTGTTTTCCAATCCTCCGTTTTCTATTCCTTTGTTCCAATCAGGCCCTGAACAAAAATTGGGAGATCATCTAACTAATCAGATGGAAGGCATCATTGCTGATGATGACAAACAGGAACAAACTGAGCTCCATGCTCTTCCTCATGGATGTGATGTGCATGTTGCGGGCATCTCCAGCGACACATCTGAAGAAGATCTCAAGAAACTATTTGAACCAGTTTGAGGAGTCGTGGATGTGAGAACGGACTAGGTTTTTTTTTTTGCTTTTTTTGCATTTGATTATTCTGCAATTTAGAATCCCTTTTTATATGCAAGGTGATAATACATCGCAAAAAGAACAAGCAGTGTGCTTTTGTTAAATTTAAGACTGAAGATTTGGCTTTAAAGGCCTGTGGAATCAAGAAAGATCTAAAAGGTTTGTTTTCAGTTCAACGAATAGTTCTTCTTGTTTTCCACTTCCATCAATTTTAGTGCCATCATCTATATTGTTCCTAGAAAAGAGCGTAGGTGTTATGGGTAATATGAGAGAAGATAAATCTTCCTAAAGTAGTATAAAGCTCTGTTTGTATCTACCAACTCGAGCGAACTTAGAATGAACCACTTGAAAAGTTGATTGATCCAGATGATCACTTTGAAAGTTCATGGACCTAGACGAGAATTGAGAAATAGTTTAAGGACTTATGGTGCATTTCAGTCTTTACAAATCTACACTTCTGTGTCCAGAAATACAAGGGATCTTCTGAGTCCCTATTCTAAATTTGACAAAATTTATAGAGAATACTATTAATGTCTACCACATAAAGAAGTAAATTATGAAAATATATTATATAATAGATCTGATTACGCTCATTTGATATTATAAACATTATTTTTTTCTTATGAATTTAGTCAAAATTTAGAATAGTTTGACTTAGGAAGAACTCATAATCTCTTATAGTCTAGGACATAGAGAATATTGTACTGTTGAACTAGTTTTGCTACCCCGAGAACATTAATGTTCTATTATTTCCTGGGTCCTTCATACACCTGATTAACTCTTTTGTGTTATAGTTTGATATATAGTACGATACATAACTTATTATTGTTGTTCTTGTAACAGGACACAAGATAACAATTTCGTTGTCCAAAGCTAAGGGGAATGTCCCACCGGAGGGTTTCAGAAGGGAAGTGAAAGAAGTTGTTCCTGAAATTTTTAAAATCCGTCTTATGATGGTACGGATCCATTACTAGAATGGTTCAACAAGTGAAGTGCACATTATTCTTACAATTGTCTTACTAGCTACACTCATTAATTATAAAGAATTATATATATCTCATGATAGGCACAACGTCAGATCATGATAATTAACGTATATGTTGCCTCTCCAGTACTATGTTTCATTTAGTTATTACCTCTACTAATTGGATTTGTAGAACGTCGTGACCTAGGCATACTCACATGCCTTGCCTTTTACCTATTTTTGTTTTTTGAAAAAACAAATTAAGAAGTACATCAAGGATGGAGCCATCCAAGGAAAAAGACAATACAGCCAATTATTTCGGCTCTCATACACGTAATAGAGTACCTGTCGAGCACATTTCAATTGGTACCTGCTAGTCTATCAACCCATGCTTCCATATGAGCTAATAATTTTATAAAACATGAGTATTAAAAATTCATAAAAAATTATGGCACATAGTTACCTTATTCTCCCTCTCTCATTTGTTGAATTTATTTTCTCCACTTTACATCGCATATTTATGTGTTTGGTACGTGTTTAATTGAACCCTTGATTCGAGCTATTTTGGGATATTGTTTATAATGAAATATGTAGATTAGTTTTTAATAATGGTGGATGTAGTTAATTTAGATGCAAATTTAGGGTAATAATTTAAGTTATTTTTATAATGGCATATATGGGTAATTAAGATAAATATTAGGGGTTAGTTTATATTATTTTCATAATGGAATATGTGGGTGATTTATCTATAGATTTGGTGGGTTATTTTAGACTACTTTGATAATAGCAAAAGTGGGTAATTATTTAGAAAACATAATAGATTCAATGGCTATGATGATTAGAATGTATGGACTGATGACCAAATGTTTCTGATTTTTTGTTAGAGTTTGTAGTATTTATCTTTTTTTCTAGCATATTTCATGAGGATTAACGTGGAGTCATGGTGGCTTCATAAGGAGCCTCCAATTAGTAATAGCAAGATACAACTCATTATTCCATTTTCCCATATCATATTTTCCGGTTTTCAGTCTACATGTTGAGTCCATTCTCACATCTATTTTTCCCATTCCTCACTATGTAGTATTTCTTTAGAGAGACGAATTCATGGGCTGCCCTTTAACTTATCCTAAGATACCACTTAGATCCACAAACTTGCAAAATCGAAATCAATGCCAACAAGGTGCCATACTGGTTGTTAAGTTGTACCACTTAAGTCCGATCCCTTCGTGGGAGCCTTAGATTTGACGTGGCAATGCCAACAAGGCGCCACACTGGTTGTGTCAGTGTGGCGCCACGTGGCATTGCCATGTCGGACCTAAGGCTCCACTAGGGTGTATGGACCTAAATGGCACAACTTAACAAATTTAGGGTGTCGGATTTCGATTTTGCCAGTTCATGGACCTAAGTGGCGTGTTGGGACAAGTTCATAGGTTGACAATGTTTTTAACTCTCTTTTTTTTTAAAAAAATAGTATACACATGTTTAAGAGGTTTATATATTACTGATTGATCTGTTTTTATTATCTCACTTGTACGTACTAAAACATGTACAGCCCGTCAAAATAGATAAGCAAGACGTGATGCCACCGTACACCATCGGGGATAAAGAAGGGTACATTACATTCATCACGGAGCTGCGTAAGAAGTTCGCCAGATGGAAGGATGGTGTCGTGGATGACATATTTGAGGACAACAACAATCGCCCTTGTGCTCACCCCCTGCTTGTCGAAAAGCCGAGCTATAACAAGTCACCACGCTGGATTCACATCAAGCTGCATGCTATTTTTTGACCCGAAACTGTGGAGGAGTTCTCCACAGCAAAATTCAAATTAACAGAAAGAAGCACAAAGTCCACAAATACTTACACAGGGAATAAGGAGGAAAAGAAAATCACAAAACTGATTCTAGCCATTGTCTAACAATTGGTTTGTCGATCTCCCTAATTCTATGAATTTGAAGGAGAACCTGGTCCTTGAAGTGCAAGACCCAAAGACTGAAGGAAGGAGCAATCCCATTAAAAATTTTGTCATTTCGTAACCTCCAGATTGTCCAAGCAGCAGTGATAAATATTTCCACAAAGTAGGGGAGCCTCATGAAGGATCTGGTGAGCTCTAGGCACTCATGTATGTCAGTACCATGTTGCCATTGGAATCCCAGCTTCGACCAGCATTGTGTAGCAAAGGGACAGGAAAAGAATAAATGATCAATATCTTCATCCACACTATCATTGCATAGCACACAGTGAGTGTTTGGCAGCACATGAAAATTTCTTCGTCGCAACATGACCTTTGTGTTTAGTCGATCAACCAAAATCAGCCAAGCAAAGAAGCATAATCTCCTTGTACACTTAGATTTCCAAACATGCCTAAATGTCTGTGGCACTGTTATGTGTTTAAATGCCAAGGCATAAAATTTCCTTGAGGAGTACTCACTGTTGCCCCAGATGAAAGACCAGGCATCTTTTTCCAAGGGGTTGTAAGAACAATTCTGAAGCAAGGTTGACATATCTTGTAGCTCATCAAAAGCTTGTTGGGACAGAGGAAGATGGAATAATTGATCCAGTGTCTCAGCTTGTGCAACTTGTTTCACTGACCAGCTGGCATTCTTTGCAAAGGAGTGGAGCCTTGGGTATAGCATAGACATTAAGTTATCACACCAAAGGTCATCCCAAAATAGAACTGTGGAACCATCCCCAATAGAGCATTTTGCAACTCCTCTATAAAGTAAATTTAGCCTGAGAACATCTTTCCACCAAAAAGAACCCACTTCTCTAGAACCATGTGGGACTTTGTTCATGTAATACCTGTGCCAGATAAGATTTACCCAAGGTATATCTTTCTTTTCATAGAATTTATGAAGTTGTTTCAACAAAAGGGCATCATTTTGTAGTTTGAGGCTGATAACATTCAGACCTCCTTTCTCTTTTGGCTTTTGGAGGTGCTCCCATGCCACCAAATTGCCTCCTTTTTTCTCACTATTACTGCCTCTCCAGATGCATTGCTTTCTAGCTCTGTCAATATTTTCTATAACACCAATAGGCAGTTTGACAGTGCACATTGCATAGGTTGCTAAAGGTGTTATGACTGAATTTACCATCTGCAGTCTGCCTGTATAGGAAAGCATACTAGAGCAAGCATTAAGGCGCCTTTCAACCCTATCCATCAAAGGGGTCATGTCTTCCATTCTTGGTTTTGTTGTTCCCATTGGCAAGCCTAAATAAGTGAACGGCATTGATCCAATTTTGCAGTCCAGGGCTGAGGCAAGATCAGACATCTTGCTATCTGGAACATTTATAGGCACCATGAGGGACTTCTGAAAGTTAACCTTTAGTCCAGTAGACTCAGCAAACAGGTGTAAGAGATGCTTGAGATGAAGTAGTTGTGTGACATCAGCTTGCATCATTAGAAGGGTGTCATCAGCATACTGTATAATGGGGAAAAATTCAGTAGGTTGAGGAATTGGGGCACACAGCAGTCCATTGACACTAGCATCATTCACCACATATTGTAGCAACTCTGCAGCAATAACAAAGAGAAGAGGGGATAAGGGTCACCCTGTCTTACTCCCCTTTTACACTGAAATTGTTTTCCAGGTACCCCATTGAGAAGTATAGAAGATTTTCCTGATGAAAGTATCATTTGCATCCAATGTATCCATTTTTCAGGGAATCCCATGGCACTCAACATTTTAATAATTGTTCCATGCTCAATGGTGTCAAAAGCCTCCTTCTTACTTTGGTGACACTGGTGTATATACTCAAAACTCCATGCTAGGCAGTCCTGGATTGTCCTCTTCTTTATAAATCCATACTGGTTAGGATGTAAGATTTTAAGAATCAAAGGCTGCAATCTTTCTGACAGAAGTTTTGTCAGAATCTTTACACTGCTGTTGAGAAGGGAGATGGGTCTGAAATCATTCACTGTTTCTGGATTATTGATCTTTGGTACTAATGTTATATAGGAGTCATTAATACTGTCCAAGTTAACCTTCTCATCAAAGAAGTCAAAACAAAGCCTATAGAACTGGTCTTTTATCGCTGGCCAACATCTTTTCAGGAAACAACCATTGAACCCATCAGGTCCTGGAGCCTTATCCGGAGGCATGATTCTAATGACTCTATCAATCTCTTCTGCAGTAAAGGGTACAACCAGGGGGCTAAGATCAATATTCAGGTCTACCAACGAGTCAATGTCAAAAAGCATCTGGGGGTTAAGGCTGACACCCATTCTATTCTTGTATGCAGACCATAAAAGGGCAGCTTTTGTTCCATGATCAGAAATAAGCATACCCTCATTATTTCTTAGCTGAGAGATTGAATTTTTTCTGAAAGAAATGGTGGCCATTGCATGAAAGAACTTTGTGCACTCATCTCCAAACTTAATCTTGTTGACAGTGTATCATTTCCTCCAGTATATGTTTTTATATTCAAGAAGTTTAGCCAGATGCAGTTTGACTAGATTTCTGAAATTCCATTCATAAAACAGAAGCTCTCTTTCTTCCTCCACAAAGTCCATGTAAAGGATGATTTTGTTGCATTTATCAATTAATAGGCTGAGATTGGACAGTGACCTACTCCAAATCTTCAATTCATATCTGATATTCTTAAGTTTGCCAACAAGAACAGAAGCAGCATCCCTTTGGTTTCTAACTGGCTTTAACAAACCTTTAACCACAGTCTCTGCAAACCCTGGGTGATCAGGCCAAAAGTTTTCAAATCTGAATATGGAAGACTTTGGGATCCTTGTACTGATTACTATTCTGCATGGGATATGGTCAGAGGTGATTTTTGCCATTGGTAATACCTCTGTGTTTGGAAAATCAGTTGTCCAATTGACAGAAGAAAAGAACCAGTCAAGCTGTTCTAGAAGAGGGTCTTATTGCATGTTACTCCAAGTGTAGGCTCTACCTTTCAGGGGTAACTCAATCAGACCTAAATGCCTAATAGCATCATTAAAAGTTAATGTATCTTGCAAGCTTCCCCCTGGTTTATTTCTATCATCAAGAGATCTATAAAAATTGAAGTCCCCAATAATAAGCCAATTCTCATTATCCTGAATGTCTAAGTCCTTTAACCACTGAATGAATTCCATACGTAATGGATCTTGGCAAGGACCATACACAACTGTAAGCTTCCATCGCTCCAAATTCTGAGCAGAAGTGAATTCCACTGTCAAGGCATATCTCTTTTCATGTAAAACAAGACCAGAAAAAACCGAACTACACCATAGTAGCAGAATCCCCCCTGAGGCCCCTACTGATGGAATGTAGTGAAAGTTGTCGAACCTTCTAGGAGCAAATTTCCTGATGAACTGAGTGTCAAAGTGTTCTCTTTTAGTTTCTTGAAGACAGACAATAGAGCAAGCACTTTCATCTATTTTATTCCTCACTGCATCCCACTTTTCAGAGGCATTGATACCCCGTATGTTCCAACATAAAATATTCCAATTACGAAAATTCATTAAGAAACCATTATGTGAAGAGATGCAAGCTCATGACAACACAAGCCCAAGTGAGAGAACACCAAAGTAATCTGGAAAGGACCAGAAAAGAATCCCCTGGAAAGGACCAGGAAGCCAAGCAGACAAAAGAGATAAACACAAATATATCCAAGTAGCCATTGTTCATCACCCCATAATTCAACACACCATCGTTCAGCACACCATAATTTATCAAACCTAAGTTTACCAGGATTCCCAAAAGAACAGGATATTGACAAGTTCATATTGAAAAGTAGAGCCAAAAGCATAGCCAAAAGAATAGCAGCATATGGAAACAGGCCATCATGGAGATCCTGCTGAAGTGGAGACATCCTTTTGCTTCCCATCTGGCACCTTCTTGAGTACACTACGACACATTTGACCTTTTGTGACGAATACTTCGTGACAATTGATCAAAACGTCATAAGACAATTTCCTTTTGTGACGTTTTATAGGTGGAGGTGCAATTTAGCGACGAAAGTGAGATGCTCGTCACTAAGACATATCAGAAATCGTCACAAACTATCCTAGTGCCTTATTGTGACGAATATTCCTTCATTTCCATGACAACTAGCAAGCGTCACAAATTTATAAAATGTTGGACCATTGGTTTCCCTTAAGTTTATTTTTAAAATACTATATAGTGAATCCCACTACCGTCTTGCAACTATAATTATTTGGCATTATTTTTCTTAATGAAGTGGTCCAAGGAATATCATGGGTGGTGTCGTGGTGCTGCTAGCCCGAGTGGCCGCTGTTGCGTTACCGACCCAACAACGCTACTATAGTAATTATTTTTTATTTGGTCTAAATTATATTTTTAGCCTTTATACTATAGTAATTATTTTTTCTTGAGATTTCTCAATATTTTTTCTAAAAAAATTATCTTTTAACGGTATGTAAAAAAAAGGATTCAAACTGCGGCCTCATGTAACAAAGCAAAAGGCTTAACACTGCGCTATGGATGCGCCTCTATTCGATTCAGTCTTTAAATTAAATTTTCTTTGTCCCAAAAATATACGGCGCTGCCAAAATTGGAAGGAAAAAAGTGCCTTCAGCCGGGATCGAACCGATGACCTTCTATTTGTTACGAACAACGCACACCACTGACTACAACAGTGCTACGAAGTTCTCTGTCCATCCATTACTGGATTAACGGTTTGGATCGCTTCCTCGCTGCCGAAAACCCTAGCCCTCCAACTCTCACGGTCTCTCCCCGCCCCCCTCGCCTCCCCTCTCAGAATAGCGCTCCTCCCTCCCCACCGACGCCTCCTGCGTCGCCGCCCCTCTATCCCCACCGATTACTCCTGCGACGGCGGCCAGATCCCTCGCCGGCGGCCACCAGGACCCAATCTCGTGACGGCGCGTCTGGATCCAGGCGGTGGCCATGCGGGGCCATGCACGGGCGGCTCCAAGCTTGCTCCCCAGATCCAGGCCACAGCCGCCCTTCCTCCCTCCCCCTCCCTGCCGCTGTCGGCGGCGGCGACCGGAAGCCCCAAAGGCGCATGGGAAAGGCTCTCCGCCGCGTGAGGCCCCCTCCTCTCATGCCCTCACCGCCGTCAAAGCCGCCTGTGCCACGGGCATGGAAGTGGCGGTGGGGGAGAGTAGCCCAGTGAGAGGCGATGAGACGGAGGTGCGGGCCCACCAGGAGGAGGCGCGGGAGGTCCCAGATTGCCGGCGCCCAGCCAGTGGGCGACGCAGATGAGGGCTCGGAGCTCGTCAAGGGGTTGAAGGAACTGGTGGAGAGGCTGACCAGGGAGGTGCGGGGGCAGCAGCTCATGCGGGAGGCCACGGAGAAGGCACTGGAGCACGTCAACGTGGCTTACGCCGAGGCCAACGGCATGGTCCAGGAGCTCACCACCAAACTCGCCCAAGGTTTGCCACTACTACCCTTGAGCCTCCTCCGCTGATGAAGTGTTGTTGGCCACTGACCACTGACGAGAACTTGGAATGAGGTTTGTGAGATCAGCATACACTAGTAAGTCAATAATGTCATAAGTAACAATTTAGTAAATACCCCAACAGGCAAGCCTCTTTTGATGGATATGTGCGGGTGAAAAAAATGGGTTTGTACAAAAGTTAATCTTATTTACTTGGCTGTGACTACTAGCATTTAATCTTTTCAGTATCTGTCCAATCTTTGACTTCTGAGGGGTTAATCTTTTACAACTTACTATCATTTGTTGAATGACCATCTTATTCTTTCATTTCGTTTTATTTTGGAAGCCTATATAAAGTCTATATAAAGTCTTTTGTTTAGCTTGGTGGAGCTTGGCAAGAGGTTGAGATGTCCAAGTTGCCCTGAGAAAGAGCTTGAGTTTCTAAGGTATAATAGCACTACTAGATGCTCTGAATGTTTTTTTTAATCCTTGTATGTCATCCTGATTTGAGGCCGGCTCTATTTTTTGTTTGCTCTGTTTTGTTAATTGTCAGATGAACATGAAACCAGCTAGTACCTTTGGTTGTGTTTTGGAGGAAACGAAAGTAGCGTATCGCCGCATAGGTCTGTTATTGTGTAGGTCCGTTATTGCTGCAGCTAATTTTTGACATTAAACATCATTTGTGCCTGGTTTGCAGTGTTTTAATTATTTTTGATTTTTTTTCTTGTGCACAGAAGAACACAGTGGAAACGTTTTTACAGTTGTACAAAAATCTAGTCTAATCATTCCAATCAGACGGCAATGGTTTCGTTCAATTTCCATCCCTTTGAGTGAGCTATACTGACACAGTCCCACCCTTCAGGTGCGCCTCTTTGCGACTCAGTCCCATTATGCTGACCATCTTGCAGAAGCAGTAAGTAGTACTATTCATCCGTTGTTTGTTTCATGCATTCCATCCCTTTGAGTGAGCTATACTGACACAGTCCCACCCTTCAGGTGCGCCTCTTTGCGACTCAGTCCCATTATGCTGACTGTCTTGCAGAAGCAGTAAGTAGTACTATTCGTCCGTCGTTTGTTTCATGCATTTCCATTTGGGGTCTTCTTCATCTGTGTACCTATCACAGGACTAGAATCAAAAGCACTCCAAAACTCAAGTTGTTTAAACCTGTAATTTCTGCCATACAGGAAAAATCTGAAAATCAATGCACCAGTCAGTTAAAGTCATTGATCGATCAAGTCAGCATGCAGCAGGAGAAGATTGTAGCATTGGAAGGTACAAACACTTAAACTTGCACCTCCATGTGACTTTTCTGGATGTTAAAACTCAAATCAAGCATATCCATGATGCTGCTCAAATCCAGTGTTTCCAAGATACAATAGGTTATCATATATAGTTCCCAACGCTACTCATTGACACTGACAATAGCTTGTGCATCTGAAGATTTTGATACAGGACGTTGAAAGTATGGAACCATTTACCTTCTTGTAGCATTTGATTTTTGATTTTGCTGGCCAGTCTTGTCTACCCTAGTTGAATTTCTTTGTCCTCCCTCTTACAATCCTTTTAGGCTGTGTAGAGTAACATCTCATTCACCAGTAAGAACCTTACCAAACCAGAGTGTTATGCACATGGTTCATTCCTCCCTGCATTGTGCATTTGAAAGAAATGCTGGTCTGTTGATGCGAAATGAGCTGCTAGAATGATAACTGTTCTCACCACTGATTTAAAGCAGTTAACCATGATTATTTTAAAGGATTTGTAGCCTTAACAATTATGGACAATTAAAAATATATATAATAGCTTTTTCTGTATCAAAAGCATAAGGCCGACTTTATTTGATAATTAAAGTTCAGATTACTACCTGTAATGCATGGCACTGTTTGTGTTAACAAAAGGTTTTAAGTCATTATCTAAACAAGCACTAGTGTCTTATGCTCATCAATCCAAATAAACTTAACTTACTGTTGTTTTATTTTTGCAGGAAGCCCAGTGCTACTAGCCTAGTATGGACATATTTTTCAGATGCTACTAGTTTCCTGAGAAATTGACTTTGTATTCAATAGTTTTTATGTACAACTATTTTCTGTATGGATGTTACAAATTTGTTTTGCTATAGATTGTGTATATCTATTTGTATGGATGGACCATGAAAGTGTGTATTGAATTGTTTTGTAACTGCAATATGAGTTATTACATGGAAATGGTGTTTTGTAACTGCAAATGTGTTGTTTATGTAAATGGACCAAAAGACGACGTTTCATTTGTCACAAAAATTTTATGACGAATCAAATCGTCACAATTGATATGCCACGTAAGATCCTAATCATTGCCATGTCATACGAATAGAACATTTTGTGACGTTTTCTGTCCTACGTGGCACCTGCACAGGTATTCTGGGTAAAGGATTTGTGACATTTTTTGGACTTAACAGTGACGAAAACTAAGCGTCACAGATTAGTGACGACATAAAAATCGTCACAAATTTTACGACGAAAAAACATGTTTTCGTCACAGTATATCTTTTATGACACACTATAGGTGACGAACTGGTTTTCGTCACGCGAATGTCACAAAATGCAAAATATGACGAAATTTATTGTTTTTGTGACATAAATGGAACGTCGCCTATCCTAACATGTCTTGTAGTGCGTTGTCGAATTCCATATGGTCTTTGGTGCAACGTCAACCATACTTTTCTAGATGTATGGTTATGATATCTAGTAAATTTACAAAATATAAACTTTCTTGTTTTGTTTAAAAAACTTACCTGTCAAAAGAAATCTACACATAAACTATGTATTTGCAAACTAATAATTAAAAGCTATTGAGTATTGACAGTAAAGTTCAGGAAGTGATTGGATCTTGGGCAAAGGCTTCAAGTACCGTGACCATACTTGTAACCTTGACTTTGATTTTCATATTGTCTTTGAGATGCAACTTCGACAGCAGTTTCCTAGATATTGTTACGATATCTAGTCAAATTATTAAAACACGAAAGTACTTTTCAAAACAAATCTAACATAAATGTTGCATTTCTAAATTACATACTTATAAGCTATTGATAGTAAATTCTGAAGTTGATCAGATCTTGGTGAAGGCTTCAAGGTACCATGATTTGATCATATTTATAACTAGAGAGTAGAGAGAGCATCAATCAATCTATCATCTTAATAAGAGTGTTGAAAGAACACTCTATGTTCATCTAGGTGGGCTAGAAATTATCACTTCCATTCCCTAAATGAGAAAAGAATTCATATAGTTAGATTTTATGATGATCTGCATTTTATATTAAAAACGAGTCCATGCTTAATATGATTAATAAATAGTACTTAAATAGTTTCATACGAATTAGGAAGCAGTGTTATATACCTAAATAAAGTGTCCATGCAAAATAGAATTAGTAAATGCCAAATTTTAGTAAAAATTTATGAAAAACCAAGTAGTTTGATATGTATACAAGTCCAGAAGAAAAAAATACCAGTAAATGGTTCATGTAAACTACAATTAATAAATATCTATTCAAAAGTAAAAGAAGTTTGGAAAACAATATTTGATTTACATATGATATATATAAAACACACCATGAAAAATACATAAAACATGTACAATTTTAATGTTAAAGTGTAGCTACTCTAGCCGCGCTCAGGCCAACTTGCTAGTTATATACGATAAGTTGGTTAAGCATGTGTTTGTGGCGGATGAGCCGGTGATGCCATGGTGGATCACACCATTCCTCACACAAAACACCATGAAATGATTGATAAGCACTACATCTCCTTTGCAAAAATGTAAGGCACGGTTTGACTTAGAGCAGTCAACAAAATTGCACTTTACCCATTAAGATCCGATATATCCTATAAATGGTTGATAAATACCCGTTTCATTTAAAAATCCAAGGTGTTATTTGATCTGGCGAGGTCTCCAAAATTGATAAGCACTATCTCTCCTTTGCAAAAATGTAAGGCACAGTTTGACTTAGAGCAGTCAACAAAATTGCACTTTACCCGTTAGGATCCGATATATCTCCTATAAATGGTTGATAAATACCTGTTTCATTTAAAAATCCAAGGTGTTATTTGATCCGGCAAGGTCTCCAAAATTACACTTTAATTGCTCAAATTTCATATATTTTATATGTTCAAGGCAATAAAATCGAAATCATATAAGATACTCTCTCATGTAAACATGTAAAATTAATACCAAATTTTCATTGTATTTTTTTTGGAAAAATATAACATAGACGAAGATGCTCACATACACGTAACTCATGGTCACCTTATAAGCATCTCGAAGTCATCGTATGCCAGTTTTTGGCTGAAAATATAAAATTTTGAACATCAAATGGTCTTGGACGACTAAGGAAAATGTTTTACGCACATTCTTATTAGAGTCCCTAACTGCTTCAGCGACGGTAAGTAGCTATAGAAGCCTACAAGCTGTCGTTCTTGACTTCTTGTCCACTGTTCGACGCGCAGGAGGGCATGGAAGCAAACTGGAGCTGCCTTGTCAACCTGTTCCTCTTGCTACTTTCTCCCATAGCCTTGGCCGGCGGCGTTGCTGACACGCTCAGCAAAGGCGGTAACATCACCGGCGACGAGACGCTCGTCTCGGCCAATGGAACTTTCACCATGGGTTTCTTCTCCCTCGGGGAGTCAAGCAACAAGAGGTACTACCTAGGCATATGGTTCTCGGTGTCCCGTGACGCCGTCTGCTGGGTGGCCAACAGCAAGCGCCCTCTCTCCGACAAGACCGGCGCGCTGGTGGTCAGCGACACCGGGAGCCTTCTCCTGCGAGACGGCTCCGGCGCGGTGGTGTGGTCGTCCAACTCCACCATCGCCTCGTCTTCTTCGGCGGAGGCCCAGCTTCTTGAGACCGGCAACCTGGTCGTCCGCGACCAGGGCAGCGGCAAGTCCCTCCTGTGGCAATCGTTCGATCACCCGTCGAACACCTTGCTGTCCGGCATGAAGGTGGGCAAGGACCTCTGGAACGGAGCCGAGTGGCACCTCACGTCCTGGATCTCCGCCGATGACCCGTCCCCGGGGCCCTACCGCCGGTTGCTGGACACCACCGGCCTGCCGGACTTTGTCTTGCTGCAAGGCAACGTCACCAAGTACCGCACCGGCCCCTGGAACGGCCGGTCGTTCAGCGGCGCCACGGAGGTATTGCGGTACGCCGGCCTGCTCACTTCGAGTATGACGACAATTCCGGAAGAGATATCCTACAGCTACACTTCGAAGCCCGGCGCCGACTTGACTCGTCTGGTGGTGACGGCGGACGGCAAGGTCATTCGCTACGTCTGGAACAAGGGCAGCCGGACATGGGAGATCATCTTCCAAGGCCCGAGGGATCCCTGCGACGACTACGGCAAGTGCGGAGGGTTCGGTCTGTGCGATGCCAGTGCGCCGTCGACTTCATTCTGCGGCTGCCCCAGGGGCTTCAGCCCGGCGTCTCCAACGGCGTGGAGCTGGGATACCTCCGGCTGCCGGCGGAACGTGGCGCTGCAGTGTAGCAGCAACGGGGGCACGACGACGGATGGGTTCGTGCTGGTGAAAAGGGTGAAGCTTCCCGACACGCACAACGCGACGGTGGACATGGGCATCACGGAGAAGGAATGCAGGAGGAGGTGCCGCGCCGACTGCTCGTGCTTGGCCTACGCCGCCGCGGATATCCGGGGAGGCGGTGTCCCCAGCGGCTGCGTCATGTGGACGGACAACATCGTCGATCTTCGCTACGTCGACCAGGGGCAGGATCTGTACCTGAGGATGGCCAGATCTGAGCTAGGTACGGTGCTTAATTATTTCAGATTTGTTACAGTGTTTTTGCATCGAATTTTAGCTTAACGAGGATACATTAACTGTCAACCAAGATCGATCAACTTGTTTGATGCGAGATTATTTTATTTCATTTTCTTCAGTCACTTTCGAGATTAATTGTGTGGACGAGTAACTTCAAAACATAACTTTACAGACAAGGACTTCCATCTCGCCGCTGTTGTGGCACCGGTAGCGTCCATTGTTGCTGCACTCGCCCTCTTCCTCCTGATTTGGTGCAAAATAAAAACCAAACGCAAGGCCTCAGGTATATTATTCCATTTTCTATTTCAAAATGCAACGTTTGAGATCTCAGTTATCCATTGGATAATGCTGAGATCGAAGATTACCTTCATTATCTGAGAAAACTTGCATTTCAAACCATGAATTAGTACACGTTGTATATACACTTTGAACCAATTTTACCAATGTGCGGTTTGAACCATGTGCTTTTAAGTTTGCAACACGGTTAAGGATCAAACCTTCGCATGTCACCACCATAATGAACAGGGTGAAGCCAGAGATTAGAATTGAGAGGGCCAAAGTGTAGAAAATAACTTGTTAGAGGGGGGGGGGGGTTAAATTTGATTTTTTTGCTGACTTTATATGGTGAAAATTTATGTATAATATAGGTGTGACCATAGCATTGGGGGTGGCCCCCCTCAGCCCCCATTGGCCTCGCCCCTGATAATAAACATAGGTAACTGAAGGCGGCAAATGGACTACCCGATACTAGGCCCTGGTGAGAACATGCTGAGGGAGGGTTGGACTAAAATTATTGGAACCTACAAGGATGGCCCCAATTGAACATAATAGCCTATCAACCACTAGTGCTCCTGCACAGGCTAATAATTTTGAAAGATATGGGTACCAGCTAATAATTTTGAAAGATATGAGTATTAAGAATTCTGTTAAAAAATCTAGGACCGTAGCTAGTATCAAAATTATTTACTTTGCGCTCTCTCTTATTTGTTAATTATTATTTTCTCCTTTGCATCACACTCTATATGTGTTTAATTGAACCCTCAATTTGAACTATGCAGTTATCATGTAAAATAATATTCCAACTATTTTCTCCATAGATGTATACATGGTCTATGTAAAATAATATTTTCTCCATAGATGTATACATGGTCTTGCATATATACCTTAATAAGACTATGTTAGAATTATATATAAGATTATGCTGGCATTTTCTTAATAATGACATATTATATATAAGATTATGCTGGCATTTTCTTAATAATGACATATGTAGTAGTACTGGGATGCATGGTAATTTAGATGGAGTTGTTGAATTTATGATAGGTAATTTAGAACCATATATTATTGTACTATATGATATTTTTTGTATAATGATATACTATTTTTTAATAAATACAGATATAGGTTATTTATGTAAATTTAGAGGTTTACTTTAAGTTATTTTTATAATGACATAGGTGGATAATTTAGATTAATATTAGGGGTTTTTATGGGTACTTTAGCTATAGATTTAGAGGGTCACTTTAGACTATTTTCTTAATGGCAGATGTGGGTAATTTAGTTATAGATTTAGGGGTTTACTTTATGATATTTTTATAATGGAAAATGGGTAATTTTTTGGAAAACATAATAAATCCAATGGTTATAATAATAGGAGTCTACAATTTTTTTTTGCGAAAGACCAGTATAGACGCAGACACTTCTAACTTTTGTGAAGATTTATCTATTTTTGTAGCGTGTTTCGTGAGGATTAACGTGAAGACCTTAAAAAGAGTCTTCAATTAGTAATAGTAAAATACTTGAGGTGTATAAATTGAATTGTGCACCTGGTGATCATGGTCAATGGCTATTTCTTAAAAAAAGTGGAAAATGAATGAATGATTAGCATAAACTATATGGCTCAAAGTGACACTTGTTAAAGGCGTGGCTCAACGTGCCCAAAGCATCTAATACATGGTTGAGTGATACAAAGCAAAGTTTGCTAAAAAAACACATTAATTGGATGGCTACTAGCTTCGACTTCGGAAAAGCCCAATTTCATACTGACACTGCTCGTACTACAGATGGTCCTTGGAGCCCAACTCTGGGCGATCGCTCCTTCGATCTGCCTACTGTCAAGACGGCGACGGGAGATTTCTCCCAGAGCCATGTGATTGGCGAAGGAGGATTCGCTGTAGTGTACAAGGTACTTCAAATCTGACTTCATGCTGTGAATTAGGTGTTGGAATCAACACGTAGATGCATTCGTCCTTTGAATTGATGCTGACAAATATAATAATCCTTACCTTTACCACTAGGGTGAATTGCCTGACGGGAGAACGGTTGCGGTAAAGCGGTTGAAGCAGTCAACTCTCAGCGACAAGGGCAAGAGTGATTTCGCAAGGGAGGTGGACGTGATGACCAACGTCAGGCATGCCAATCTTCTCCGGCTCCTTGCCTACTGCAACGAAGGAGGCGAGCGCATACTGATCTACGCCTTCATGCCCAACAAGAGCTTGGACCTCTACATATTTGGTAACTCCTATATAAAATTTCCTGTCTCCATAGACATGTCATGAACTGCTGGTAGATCAGCTACCTTTTGTATCCTCATGCGTGATGTGTTCTGAATAAGCGAATCTGGTACCGACAGGCAAAGCTAGCGACCGTGCCAGGCTGAACTGGAAACTCAGGCTGGATATAATCCGTGGCGTCGCACATGGTGTCGCGTATCTCCACCAAGGATCAGAGGAGAGCGTCGTCCACAGAGATCTCAAGCCTTCCAACGTGCTACTAGATGAGAACTGGAAACCCAAGATTGCCGACTTCAACACGGCGAAGCTGTTCATCAAAGACCAGCCAGATCAGTGTGATCTGACCATTGTCGTTTCACCGTAAGCAACTCCGATCCATCTCTCCACTACTCGAGTGGGCTTCATTTATTTTTGGTGATATGTATATCATATATGACTGACAACTTGGACGCCAAAAGGGGATATGCATCTCCGGAGTATTTGCAAGGGGAGATGACGCCGAAATGCGATGTATTCAGCTTCGGGGTTATCCTGCTAGAAACTCTTAGCGGGCGAAGGAATGGCGCCACAAAGGGAGTCATTTCAAATGTAAGTTCATCCAGAGATCTGGGTCATTTGGGCACTGTAATAACTAACCAAAGGCCTATGTGCCATTGTGATAAGAAGCTACTAAATCCTGGTGCAGGCACGGAAGTTCTGGCAGCAAGATAGGGCGATGGCTCTTCTTGATCCAACGGTCCCTCTACCTCTGTCTCCGCCTGATTCTGAGATAAGCTCCGAGCTAGAGAGGTACATCAAGATTGGGCTTCTCTGCGTGCAGGACGCACCGGAAAACAGGCCAGACATGTCCGCCGTTGTCGCCATGCTCACCACCGGCAACTCGGATATCAACCTGCTGCTGCTTGCTGCACCGTAGAACGTGGCTGCCGTCACATGTACGTAAGGATCCACCACACTGGTCCCAGAACCTGTAACGGTGTAAGGTTAAATAACTGGTTCTGCTTGGAGGCTCTGAAATTGCAGTTAGGAAATTGATATTGTTTCCATTTCCTTTCAGCATTTTTTTTGTTTGGTAATTTGCTGTATCTGAAAAAACCTGATGTTCTTTAGATAATGGAAAAAGCATTCCGACTTCACCTTCTTCGAGGAATCTGAAAAAAAACCCTAATATTTGTGTTATTTCTAACAATGATGTGCTAAGCACAGTGATAAGTAAAATAAGAGAGATAAAAGCTCTTATTGCCAATTTGGTTAGGTTGATTGATGCATCGCGGATTCCATCCATTTTCGTCAAGCGCAGTCAGTGCAGATTTACCATAGTGAAACCTGACAACAGGTAAATCGAAAGGGGTAAAGTCCTGGCGTGTCTCGGCCCGGCCCAGCCTATTGATGACGGAAACGGCTTATGGGCCTTATTTCATCTGCGTGCACAAAGTCTTGTTGGGCCTCTTTCAAAGTCAATTGCTTTGTCTCTGACTTTCAGCTACATTATATCCTTTTCCTAAAGAAAAGGCTACGTTATATCCGTACCGTAGTTTCTCGGGGCGAGTCTTGACTCGTGCCACTGGCGTGTGGGCCCAAGTGCGAGTCACTCATAGGGATGGCAGTCGGACCCACGGGTGCGGGCGCCCACGGGTTTCGCACCCAATGAATGCGGGCGTGGGTGCAAAATTGCACCCATGGGTCTACACCCACCCGCACCCGTAATAAGACGGGTTGGGGGCGGGTTTGGATTTTCACCCGCGGGTGACCCATGGAGGCCGTATTAGTAAGACATTTTTAGTTTTTAGTATGCCTTAAACTTTTACCTTAGAAATTTGGCTGAAACTCTAGAGAACTCTTATCCGATCCGCAGCCTCCCCATTCCCACCACCACTCGTCACTTCTATTGTCTTCCACGCCACCACCACTCGCGCATTCTTTTTTCTATTACCCTGTATTTGCTTATGTGATGTACTAATTGTTCAACTATGATGACTTTTTATTTTGCTGATTGGTGAAACTATTGAATGTTTATTTACGTAATGCATTCTGACTATAGGATGAAAATTTGGTTTGCTGCAACTATTCATTTGTATTTTTTGAAATGATCCATAAATTGTATATTTTGCTGTCATCACAGACCCAACGGGCGACCCACACCCTGCGGGTGCCCGGCGGGTGCGGGCGCGGGTGTGAAATTTCACCCACGAAGCGTCATGGGTGCGGGTGTGACTAGATGTGGCGGGTGCCATTATGGGTGGGTTTTTGCTACACCCGCCCCACACCCACCCATTGCCATCCCTAGTCACTCAGCAGCACGCCAGAGGAATGGTTTCCAGTTTCTCAAGCGTCTCAGCGCACAGTATCATAGCACCTGTGCTTGATGAGTTTCATGGAGATGAAACTCCTCTCACATATGATGAAATCATCTCTCCTCTTTCTTCATAAATGTCTTGCCATGTCAGCAAAATTGCTGATGTGGTGTGCTATTTAATACTGATGAAACTCTTGATGAAACTCCATTGAGACTAGCGTTAGGAGTGATATGAAAATTTTAAAATTAAACCGAGCAAGTTGACCCTGTTGATTAATGTTACTTACCTTATTACTTAATGATCGCTCATTTGATCTAGAGGTCATATATCAAATATATGTAAATATCACAAGCAAACATATATTTTGAGCTAGTAATTAAGCACATATCTGCAATATTCTGTGCCTATTTTACAGACTCAGCACTATTTAATTTTTTTTGAGGGAACTCACCACTATTTAATTGTTATGGGCTTATGGCGGGATACATACTAGCGGTGCCGCGGCCTCGCGAACTTTGAAAGACGATAGACCCGGCTCAGGCTAAAAAAAAAAAAGAAGCACTGAGATGCGGAAGCCCCGTAATCCTGTAAATTCGGCCTGTCCAGTTAATGGATGTTTATGGGCCTATTTCTACCTGTGGCCAGGTTAGCCAGCCCAGCCAACTTAGGCCCTGTTTAGTTTGGTGGAATTGCCACCAATTCAATCAAAAGCAACGCATTGAACTACGTGCCATCTCTCTATTTTTTCAATTCCCAATGCGCGTTCAATCATTGAATTCAATCGAATTCAACCAAACTAAACAAGGCCTTAGTCGCATTTGGTCATAACTCATAAGAAAGTCAAGTGCTTTCTCTTAGCCCTTGTTTAGATGGGGAGAATTCGATTGAATTCAATGATTGGAGATGCATNCTGTAATTTCTGCCATACAGGAAAAATCTGAAAATCAATGCACCAGTCAGTTAAAGTCATTGATCGATCAAGTCAGCATGCAGCAGGAGAAGATTGTAGCATTGGAAGGTACAAACACTTAAACTTGCACCTCCATGTGACTTTTCTGGATGTTAAAACTCAAATCAAGCATATCCATGATGCTGCTCAAATCCAGTGTTTCCAAGATACAATAGGTTATCATATATAGTTCCCAACGCTACTCATTGACACTGACAATAGCTTGTGCATCTGAAGATTTTGATACAGGATGTTGAAAGTATGGAACCATTTACCTTCTTGTAGCATTTGATTTTTGATTTTGCTGGCCAGTCTTGTCTACCCTAGTTGAATTTCTTTGTCCTCCCTCTTACAATCCTTTTAGGCTGTGTAGAGTAACATCTCATTCACCAGTAAGAACCTTACCAAACCAGAGTGTTATGCACATGGTTCATTCCTCCCTGCATTGTGCATTTGAAAGAAATGCTGGTCTGTTGATGCGAAATGAGCTGCTAGAATGATAACTGTTCTCACCACTGATTTAAAGCAGTTAACCATGATTATTTTAAAGGATTTGTAGCCTTAACAATTATGGACAATTAAAAATATATATAATAGCTTTTTCTGTATCAAAAGCATAAGGCCGACTTTATTTGATAATTAAAGTTCAGATTACTACCTGTAATGCATGGCACTGTTTGTGTTAACAAAAGGTTTTAAGTCATTATCTAAACAAGCACTAGTGTCTTATGCTCATCAATCCAAATAAACTTAACTTACTGTTGTTTTATTTTTGCAGGAAGCCCAGTGCTACTAGCCTAGTATGGACATATTTTTCAGATGCTACTAGTTTCCTGAGAAATTGACTTTGCATTCAATAGTTTTTATGTACAACTATTTTCTGTATGGATGTTACAAATTTGTTTTGCTATAGATTGTGTATATCTATTTGTATGGATGGACCATGAAAGTGTGTATTGAATTGTTTTGTAACTGCAATATGAGTTATTACATGGAAATGATGTTTTGTAACTGCAAATGTGTTGTTTATGTAAATGGACCAAAAGACGACGTTTCATTTGTCACAAAAATTTTATGACGAATCAAATCGTCACAATTGATATGCCACGTAAGATCCTAATCATTGCCATGTCATACGAATAGAACATTTTGTGACGTTTTCTGTCCTACGTGGCACCTGCACAGGTATTCTGGGTAAAGGATTTGTGACATTTTTTGGACTTAACAGTGACGAAAACTAAGCGTCACAGATTAGTGACGACATAAAAATCGTCACAAATTTTACGACGAAAAAACATGTTTTCGTCACAGTATATCTTTTATGACACACTATAGGTGACGAACTGGTTTTCGTCACGCGAATGTCACAAAATGCAAAATATGACGAAATTTACTGTTTTTGTGACATAAATGGAACGTCGCCTATCCTAACCTGTCTTGTAGTAGTGTGTCTGCAGTTCCTCGTCGCGTCTAGGACTCCGTCATGGCGGCGGCGCCCGCAGCACGCAAGCGTCCGGCGCCGGACGAAGCATGCCCCGCGGAGGCCGGCAAGAAGCGAGCGCTCTGCCAGGTCGAGATTCGAGAACATCGACGACTTCGAGATGCTCGAGGGGGAGATTGGGGAGGGCGTTTTCGGCGTGGCGACCAAGTCGCGGGATCGCCGCACAGGCGAGACGGTCGCCGTCAAGTCGATCCGCGGCGAGGGCGACGCGCCGGACCTTCCCGCGGTCTTACGCGTGGCCGGCTGCTGCCTCGCCGTGCAGGTCAAGGGCGTCGCCACGGACGAGACAACCAGGGACCAGTACCAGTTGATCGCCATGGAGCTGGCCGGCCTGACCAGCCTCCGTAGCCGGCTCACGCCGCCGCCGCAGCGCTTCTCCGAGGACGAGACGCGCGATGCCATGAGGCAGCTCCTGCGGGAGGCGGAGCAGCTGCACGCCACGGGGACGGTCCACCGCGACATAAACCCCGACAATATCCTCGTCGGCCCCGACGGCGGCGCGCTCAAGATCTGTGCTTTCGGACGCGCGGCGCCGGCGAGTCTCGTCGGGAAGACGTGCCCGGAGAAGAAGCCCGTGGGCACGCTGCGCTACCGCTCGCCGGAGCAGCTGATAAGGGCACGACGCTACGGGCCGGAGGTGGACATGTGGGCGCTGGGGTGCGTGATGGCGGAGCTCCTCACCGGTGAGCCCCTGTTCACGGCGGGCACGGAGGATGACGTGCTCGAGCAGGTAATTGACCTGCGCGACGACATTGTCACGATGGGAGTAGAGGCCTTCGACGATGTCATACCGGATCTGTCGCTGGCCGGGCGTGAGGTCCTCGTTGGCCTGCTGAGCTTCGACTCCGACGAGAGGCTCACCGCGGCAGACGCACTCAAGCACCGGTGGTTCGCGATCAGGGGCGGACCCAGAGCCAAATCTGAGTGAGGGCATCGCTTAAGAGCTAGATTGGTGAAAAGAATCGCTAGATTGGTGAAATATGAACATGATGAAAATTTATTTATAACTCTACATCAAGATTTTGAGTGGGGGCGTGTGCCCTCACATGGGTCCGCCCTTGGCGATCACGGAGGACGTGGTGGCGTAGCTTCCTCTTCATGCCGCTGCTGTGGTACGTGCAAACGCAGCATCATGGCTTCGTGCCGCCGTTGTCATCAGAACGTGTCTATTCTTGGTTGCTCTGCAATCTAAAATTGGTCGATTCAATTTTGGTGTAGGAATTGTCGATTGTGTTAATGTTGTGTACTTTTTTACTTCTTTTGTGTCTTGCAACGAGTTATGAAATTTTTTGACGAGTCAGTGTCGTAGCCTTTCTGGCAATTCTTTTTGTGCATCGATGGCTGGTTTTCAATCCACAGCTGCAGGGACGACTAATACAAGGGTGTCTGGATTCTTGGGCTAAAGTTTAGTCTTTGTATATCCAATATTCGGATGCTAATTAGGATGACTAAATATGAGCTAATTAAAAAACTAATCGCAGAAGCCCTAGGCTAATTCATGAGATTAATATATTAAGCCTAATTAATTCATCATTAGCAAATGGCTAATGTAGCACCATATTGTAAAATCATGGACTGATTAGGCTTAATAGATTGATCTCATAAATTAGCCTTCATCTGTGCAATTAGTATTGTAATTAGCCTACATTTAATACTTTTAATTATCATCGAAATATCTGATGTGACAGAGCTAAACTTTGCCAGATCCAAACTGGGCCAACTGAAGTAAAGAGCGATTGATTTTTCAGAACGTCGTCAGCTTCACGTTAACACTTCGAAAGGTTTAATTAGGCACTCTCCCTCAGGCTTACTCCATCCTAACTGGAGTATGTCGTCAATTTTTTTGTTAATAAAGTTACTGCATATTACAATAAAAGAAGTAGTGTCGGATACCAATACTAGGGGTATCCAATGACAGTGAGTTAAGAATTAAAATCCCCGACAACACAGCCGCTCAGATAGACCCCTGCGCAGGGGTCGGCAGGTCCGTCTCGCCCCGGGCGTCTCTATCTAATCTTCCTCCACCCGAACAAATCAGCAGCGACGATCATTTTTTCCCTCTCCCGTACATACATGAGTATTGTATGGAGGTGCATACATTCGTGTATGCATGCACATGCATGGGTGCATGCGTGTATGCTTGTACCTGCATGCATGCCTACTTCCAATCAATGCATGGCATCACTCTCTATTTTCTTTCTCCTTCTCGAATCAGAGCAGCACTGCGTGCATGCATGCGTAAGGTGCTATGTGTTGTGCATGCGTGTGAGCTGCTGCCTCGTTCTCCCTGCCTGTGTTCCAGTGCATGCGTGTGAACTGCTGACCTCGCTTTGCATGCCTGCACCCCGCCCGACTGGTTCCAGTGCATGCGTGTGAACTGCTGACCTCGCTTTGCATGCCTGCACCGTCGCCCGACGAGTTGCACCATCGCCCGACAAGCTGCATGCACGCCCGAGGAGCTGGACGTTTCGCCCGACTACTAGGCAGGAGCCGCGGCGTCCGCTTCGCCCGACCGGCCTCCGATTCGCCCGGCAAGTCTCCGCCTCCGACTAGTTCTCGTTCGCCCGACTAGTCTGCGTCTCCGACTGGTTCCATTCGCAACCAAGCAACCACCGGAAAGACCGTAGCACCCGAAGTCAAGCTGCTACACTGTGCCAATCACTTCTGACACCACTGGCAGCAGCAGGGCATGGCTACAGTACTTGGAAGGACAACGGGCCCCACAGCATGGGCAGGCACTCCTCCTTTTCCCCTTTTTACCGTGTACTCTTACTTTTTACTTTACTGGCTCCCCTTGAGCTATAAAAGGGAAGGCCAGGCCTCCTGCGCGAGGCAGATGGACGACTTTTCCTCTGGAAGGGAGCGCTCCCTCTCCTGTGCTTCTTCTTCCTCCAGCCAGTCACCGGACTGAGCTCGTTCACACACCAGAGACTTGGGAGCTCGTCCCTCTCTCGCCCTGTTTGTATCCCCCCACTACAAACCAGCGCAAATAACATGAGCAGCACGAACTGGACGTAGGGTGTTACTCTCCGGAGGCCCGAACCAGTATAAATCCTTGTGTTCCCCTTTTGCGCAACCGTCCGAGGCCCGACGTGCAATCCCCGAAATATTGCTGGCCGGCGGTAAAAAACCCCGACAAGTAGTAACAGTTATAATTTCATTTTAAGGTACATCCAGATTAAGGTACCATCTCTGAAGGAAGCAGAGCATGATGGGCACAGTGCACACCCATCAACCATCATGCTGGTCCTGAAGGCTGCGTAATGCCAAATACTTGCAATTGGTTCTGCAGTGAAAGTCTGCTACATGGTCAGTTCTCCAAGTTGAAAGCCTCATCAGTGTTCACTTCCAGAGTTCCTGTTGCCGGGCCCTGTTTAGATCCTTTGAAACTTTTAAAACTTCACTATTCATCAAAGGGAATCTTACATGCATGAAGTATTAAACGTGTGTTAATGACAAAACCCATTCCATAACCCGTAACTTTGCGAGACGAATCTAATGAGCCTAATTGACCATGATTAGACAACGTCGTGCTACAGTAAACAATCTCTAATGACAGATTAATTAGGCTTAATAGATTCGTCTCGTGATTTCCCGTCCATCCGTGTATTTAGTTTTATAATTAGATCATGTTTAGTCCTCCTAATCTTCGATTTAGAATTGCAAACTTTCTTTCGCAAACTTACTTTTCAAACTAAACAGGCCCTCACAGTGATGTTTATCCTAGAACGAGTACCCATGAACTTCATCATGGAGTAACGACAGTAACCTCTTTGTAGCCATGCATTGTCCTTTCACATGGAGTAACGACAGTAACCCCATTGTAGCCATGCATTGTTCCCTTGGAAGTGCTTTGAATCTGCAAAACATCCTCCACCAGCCTGGTTGTGTGTCTTGCTGTTGCAAGGATTACATGATATATTTCCGTGACTGACCAGCAGCAGCAAGCGAAGAGGGCAGTACAATCTGTGACAATTTCAGATAAAACTGTACACACTTCTTGTCTAACCCACACAATATATCTACGATCATATGCTCGAGACATGGAACAAATTCACCAGCAGAATTTGTAATTCTGCGCTCAGAATTCTAGACCACAAAGTTCACAGGCTTGGTAAAAAAAAGGGCATAGCAAGATATTCCAGACAACATAACCAAATCCTGACATGAACTTGGAACACAGGGGTCGCTTGTAACAATTTAAGAAGGTTCACAAGCCACTGGCTTATGTAGACAGTACAGCAAAATTAACTACCGCAATAGGACCAAACCACCACTTTATGGGATCAAAATAGCATCTAGTCGAACAGGGAGAAACCCATGTCGTCATCGCTCTCTTCCTTCTCCTTCCTTCTTCTCCTCCTTGGGGGCCTCAGCCGCACCACCACCTGAGGCAGCAGCGCCACCAGCAGCAGCCCCTCCACTGATCATAGCACCACCACCAACGGCACCAACAATTACCTGCATTACATGATAACCAACGTCAGGATACAGTAACAATGGCGAGCAATGTAGCACTCACGATAGAACTCAAGCAAACAACACCTCCAGGCTAAGAGATCCAGAATTATCACTAAGTTCAACTGTAACAGGTATTGACAAATAAGCAGCAAACACAAGCAATAAAGCTTTAAGAACAAGAGGCCTGAGAAACTAAAACATAGTCTTTTAAAACACAGTAATGTTGCCTTAATACGAACAAGGCACAAACTGCTTCATTTCTAAAGATATAAAAACCTTATCAACTCAAACTGCTTCATTTCTAAAGATATAAAAACCTTATCAACTAGAGTATGGCTACAGGTATTACATCAGGACATCAGCTAGTGAGCACATAACACTAGTAGATCCATCATAAAACAAGGAAGAAAATTACTGGGCATGCCATAATTACATCGACAAAACAGAACTCTAATGTCTCTGAAGAGCAGAAACCCTCACTCCAGCAACGCAAAACATAAAAGGAGTAAATCTAGCTATAGGAACTACAGCATCTACACAGCAATCAAGTTCGAACCGAAAGCAATCGACAGCCTATAACTCTTACATGCGAAGATAAACAGCGACACACCTGCAAGGCCCAGATCCTAAACTACAGAGCAACTCGTCGCATCTAAATAACTAGATAGTTGGATCCGGGGGTTTCGGAGGGCGGCGTCGTAAGACCAGACCTGGAAGACGGCGGAGCTGGGGGAGACCATGGAGAAGGAGGACTGGACGCCGGACGCGGAGTCGGCGGCGGAGGCGGCGGCGACGAGCTGGCGCTGCAGCTCGTAGGGGGTGGCGGCGGAGGCCTCGATCTCGCCGGAGTGCTGCTTGGCCGTCCACCCGCCGCCGGAGCTGCGGCACACGAAGGTGTACACGCCCATGGCTGCGGGTCGCTGGTTGCCTGCGTGCGCGGCGGCGGCGGAGGAGGAAGGGAGAGGCGGAGGCTTTGCGAATTGGGAGGGCAGGTGAGGCGAAACCCTAGCCGGGCGGCGGGTTTATGTAGTGGTTTCTTGGGCCCGTGCTGGAGAGGGAAGAGCCCATGAGGACGCGTTGGGTCAGTTGCGCCCGTGAGTGGGCCGGCTCAAGAATAATGGGGCCTTAATCAGTTTAACATTCAGCCCAACAACACTAATCAAACAACAGGACAGCTTTATCCCCATTTTTTTTTCTTTTTTCCTTTTTCTTTACTCCAAAAAAAAACTTTAAAACATCTATGAAGATCCAATCTGATAGGTTGTTTTTCTATCTATTCTTCCTCGGATCGCATTTCCCTCTGAAAATGTTGTATTCAGATTCTCATCCCTGACGTCCATGGATTTTCCAAGAATTTTCGCGCACGTGGTGTATATGAGCATGGGAGTAATGCGTTGCAGACTTGCAGTTGGAGCTTTCAGGCTTGATCCCCGGACCAATCACACTCAGGCCACGGGGGCTCTGATCATCACCTCCGTTGCTGCCTCCTGTGGAGCCCTTTGAGCCTCCCGTAGAGCATGAGGAGAAGAAGCACAAGCTTCCCCTGGTCGCTCCACCACCCGGAGAAGCTGTACGGCTTGTCATGGCAGGCGCTCGCCTCCTCCGGCCGCACCAGCCTCGAGCAGCTGTAGCCAGTGGACAGCCCCACGTTCCCATAGGCGCTGCACGATGAAATCCACATCTCAGTGTCAGTCAGTGCCCAATCATCACATGAACCATGGACTTTCAGTTTCAGAAGTTCAATTTTGATGCAATGAAGCAATTTGGATGATTAGAGGATGGTTACTGTTTCAGTTTCACATGAACCATGGACTTTCAGTTTCAGAAGTTCAATTTGGATGATTAGAGGATGGTTACTGTAGCATCACTGTAGCCAATCATCGATTAATTAGGCTCATTAGATTCGTCTCGAAAAGTTACGCTCGTCCGTAAAGAGGTTTTGCAAATAGACTTCATTTAGTACTCCATGTAAGAAAGATTCCCTCCTAGCAATGCTAGATGCTAGAAAACCAAACAAGGCCTGTGATCTGCGATATGCCTCGTGGAACTCACCTGACCACCTCGAAGATCATGTTGAACGTGGAGAAGTTGAGAGGGTCGCCGGAGAGGGATCGCCTCTCGGTGACGCAGACGAGCATCACTGCTGCAGCGTTGCAGGCTAGCGGCGACAGCAGCATGCCGCTGTTCAGTGACAATCTCCTCTTCTTTGCCTCCCCGTCCTTGCGTTCTGGTTCTCCGCCGCTGCCGCCGTCGTGTACGGAGAAGAATGTCGCCGTGGCCAGGGTGCACCTGAAAATGTGTGCAAAATTTGTCACCGATCAGTTGCCATCTCGGATGTCATCAGCGGATCAGCCTGAACAAAAGAACATGAGAGTATGAGACTGACATCATGGCGAGGAACAGCACTAGAACCGCCGGCGCGACGAGCGAGCAGTCGATGGAGTTCTCCCCGGCCTGCCGCGCGTTCACCGCCATGAACAGCGCGTTGGTGACCTTGTCGCCGGCGGCGAGCCCCGCGAACACGGCGGAGTCCCAGTTCAGGCAGCAGAGGAGCGCCACAGCCGCCGCGGCCACAGCAACGACCGTGACGGCGAGGAACGCCGTCTGCAAGCCAGGAAGCAGCAGGTGGCCGAAGCCCGCCGCCACGGCGTTCTTCGCCATGGAGTCGAGCCCTTCGCGCCCACGTCTGCCGGTGAACAACCTGGCTAGTCCTCTCGTGGCCCATAACACCATCCTCAGGAATACCGGGAGCAGCGTGTTGCCGGCGAGGATCTGGCCGGCGAGCAGCAGGAGGAGGCCCCGGTTCGCGGCGAACACCGACATGCCCTCGTTGGTCGGGATCAGCCCGCCGTTGGTGAATGACGACACGGTGACCGACGCCGAGAAGAGCGCGGTGCTGATGCCCTTCCTCGCCAACACGTCTCGCGCGCTCGGGACAGTTGCGACGTACATGAACACCAGCAGAGATCCGAGGACGAGGACCATGGCCACGTAGGCCAGCATCACGAGCGCTAAGCTTCTGAGGCAGCTCTCCTTCTGATCGTCGGAGCTCGCTGTCCCTGACGGTGAAGCAGGCAGATTCGACCCGTCGCAAACGGTGACGACGACCGATCTCACCCTGCCGCCGTGATCTTGATCGTGCCGTCGTCCTTGCTTGCGCGACTCAAGAACGAGGCCGATCAAGGAGACGAACATCTCGCTGCCCAAGAGCATGAGGAGGGTGAGGACCACGATCTGGGAGCTGGAGAGGTCCTCCATCTTGACGGTGGCTAATCCGGTGACCGTAGCCGCGGACGTCGACATGAAGAACGCGTCGACGTGCCGAGGACGGTGCCCGGGGTCGCTTGGTTCGAGGAGCACCAGCGCAAGGAAGCCGAGGAGATCAATGGCGAGAAAGTAGGATAGGTGAAGCAGGAGCGGGCTGAGGTGGAAGGCGACGAGCCGGCATAGGAACACCCACCAACTGACGGCGTGCCTGGCAGAACTGACCAAGACATGCAGTCTGATTGGCATTGGAGGTAGAAAGGGCAGTGCAGTACTGCTGCCTGATCTATAGCTCTTTAGACTATTGTAAACTTTTATGGTGTCCCTGTCTTGGTTCAAAGGAAAAACTGCAGGTACCATGAAATCTAGTACTGGAACTGATGACTGAGTGAGTGTATATATAGAACTTGCATTGACAGAGCAGTGATCATGTGGAGACGCAACTGCTTGAGCCAGCCCCATTGGCTAAAGAGATTAGTGGTGTGGAGGAGGACATGTGTGTGTGCAAGTGTAGCATGGTCGAGGGCTCAAGGCACCTTTCAGAACTTGATGGCATGCCTGCAGAGCATGCTGTGTGTGAGAGAGAGAGGCTTGTCGAACACGCGCGAAACTAATAAGTACAGAGAAGGCTGGAGGAAATCGTGAGAGGCTTCTGCATGCGTGGTAGCTCTTTGCCCAACTAACCGTCTGCCATGGCGCCGAGGGCAGCTATGGCCAGAACGGGCGAGTGTAAAGGTGTCGATCAGGCAGGCCTCATCGGTCACTGCCTGACTGTTGATGCAGGCGAACCCCAACCACAAGTAACTGAAACTGAAAGCTTCAGGCGATTGGGCACTCTAGCTGCTATGAACAGCAAGCTATGTAGCGGTTCTGATAGCGTGGCTGCCGGAAAGATGCTGCAGAATCGTCATCTCCATGGACGCGCGCGAAGAACAAGCTGGGGACTGGGGGTTCGGGGGCAGCGATAGATCTCGGTGCCTCCACTTGGTACCGTATCGACGCGCGCGTGGTAAATCCTCTGCGTTTGGCGTCAGATGGATCGAGATCGACATGCCCTTTGAAGACGTCTTGCGTCGACCGCGACGCCGAAAGCGATGGCGGATGCGGTGGAAGGATGGCTCGGCTAGCTCCGGAGCACGCTCAGATCAGATTCATGGCCAGGAACTGATGAGAGGAGGGGAGGAGTAGCTGCCGCCTGTGGTCGACGCCATGCTCCGAGGGACATGTGCACCCGTGGACACGAATCCTCCCTCGGTTCCTTGCCAACCATGGTACGCATCACTTGACTCGTCGTAAATGCGAGAAAGTTAGAGCTCGCATCTCGATCCAACGAGGGTTGCTCTCGACTGGGTTAACATGCGACGGGACGAATCGGTAGACGACGATGAACAGGGGAAAAAATGGAGAAAAAGAAAGAGCGGCAGGGAGCTCGAAATGCTGGCTGGTTCCTCCGTGGACTCAATATCTGGGACAGAACCGGCCCGACAAGGCTTTCGTAATATGCTTGACATCCCCACAAATCTTTGCCCATTATGAAACAGAGGCCAGTCCAATCGGACCATGGATTATTCTTTGTGATTTCTCTCGTACTGCCGTCTCCTAAGTCCTAATCCAGCGCCTGCCAACTCCGGCGCGCCTCCGACTCCGACTCGTCCGCGCCCGGCTTGACGGCGGCTCCGAACCGTGGGCGATGACGTCACGAAGGCCGCGGCCCACATGATCCCCTGGGCCCTTTGGTTTTTGATGTGGAGGGAGGAATGCAGATGGTGTACGATGGGCTAGCAAGCTGCTCTCGGGGCCGGGAGTTTCGTTCCTTCTTCGTGAGAGGAGAAAGCCCGCACCACCACCATCTCCCCAGCGCAGGGCCGGCCCACTTAGCTGGAGCCGAGCGGCAGCAGTTGGACCATGCCCTCAGCGCGGTCGTTGGGCCCAACAAGCAAAGCTTGGCCTGCATTTCCGGCGGTTGGCTGCTGGCTGGGGTGAAGTCGGCTACGGTTGGTTGTTGCTTCACCTAAAACTGCGTGCGCGTGCGTAACGGCCGGCCGGGCATGCACATCGTCGGCCATGCATATATCTCTATCTGTATCGGCTATATCCATGAATTAATGAAAGAACTAATTGAACCGTGTGGTGGTGTGCGTATATACGTACGGAGATCGATCAGCTGCTTGAACAATGCAAGATGAACAGTGCTAGCTAGCTGTTGTGAACCTGGCCGTACATATGCATGCATGCTGTTGCGGCTCTTTAATTTGTCGATAGATATACAGGCCCTCTTATGTTGGAAGAATATACGATCTGAACGAATGGACAAGAGAGTACGTACATGTAGTAGCTAGGACGACGACATATATTTGTATAGGAATCCAATGACCATTCCTAATTTCCTATATATATAAATATATATCCCGCATATACACACACGTCCGATCCGTCACCTTGCATTGGTCCTTGGAGCTCCTTTTCCAGTTTACTCCCCATACGCGCGCCTCCGGTTAATTAAACATATAACGTACGCGTACACTCACCACTACTCTAAATTAAAGGGCTGTTTGCATCCAGCTAATATAATTTTACTTCTTTGTTCCACCACGGGCGAGAATATATATAATATATTTTAGTTGTAACAGATATCATTTCCTGTTAACAAGGCTTATTAGCTGCCTGTACGTCTTCACCTAACTAATTCCAATTAACCAGCTAGCTAGCTCTAACTGATCCAAACATAAATACACGGCAAGTTAAGACAGCTTGGGATATATGGCCTTCTGTTGCCACAGCCAAGGATGTGCGTATGCGTACGTGCAAGTGGTGACACCCATTGGCGGCAGACGACGTACGTACGTAGGTCGGTTAACTCTAATTCATACTTATCTCGCACTCCTCTTGCTTTGAAAACTGGATTGCTAATTTGCTATTGGATTAGAGTTTTGGATATCAGATGATTGAGCGGCTACCTGCACGCATGATTGGAAGGCTTCGTTGCAGCACCTGATCTGACCAGTGTTGCTAATAATTCACATTGGCTCCTTGCATCTCCTACACACATGCTGTGCATGTTTGTTGCTGACTACATATATACATATGCTGCTGTGCACTCCCCCGGTTTTCCGGATCTCGTTGAACAATCACTAATAACCGACAACGAACTTCTCATCATGTGACTGAGGTGACGATGATGTAGTAATAACTTGGTAGCACAATAATAACTCATAGTGTATGTACATGTATATATATCAACTACTGTGAAAGGCCTGAAGATATTATTTTTTATACATTTATGAAGTGAGCAATGCTTTATTTTGTCCCCTGATCGAATTCAGAGTAAATGCATCATATACATCTCCAAATCGGATTAGTTATGCTTCATCTTATCTTTCGGATTAGAAAAAAAAAAGTCACCTACTTTAACTTGTTTAGAAAAGGCAGTGATCTTTACCCATAGTAATGTATGGGCAAGGTTGCTAGTATATACATATTACTCTAAAATTATGTATATATGTATGGCTTAGGTACAAGTTGCTCATTGGGAATCCAATAAGGAAGATGTACTAGTGATAGAATGGCAGCAGGCTATGTACGACCTGTGTGTGGGCGCCACACACACTGCATGCATGCATGCACGCAGCCGTGCGTGACCAGGCAGTACAAGCAGCGCTAGACCGCTAGTAGCTCGCCAGATTTGTTTACTTGGCCTTGCATGTGGCTCCGTCGTGCAGCTCCGCTCGCTCGCTTGCCGCCGGCCGACCGGCCGGTTAGTCAGACGCCGCATGCGCTCTGCCATAGCGCCATGCATCTCCAGCAGTACAATGCCATCATGCAATAATATACATTTTTATTTGTTTTTAATTTTCAAATGCTAGCTCAAACTAAGAGGAGAGAATTCGTATATTGAGGCGCTACAAATCATTTGGGTATATATTAATCATATATAGTATTTAGGAGCTTATTAGCTAGGCTTGCTAGCCTAGTAACCTCCTCTAGTGACTAGTGGCCATGTGCGACGGCATTGACCCACTTGCATCGATACACAAGGCGTGCATATGCATGTCCGCATGGAGAGCATCCATGAGCAACGAAACCAACGGTTATGACAGTTATGCAATGAACAATTCCACACGTACACCCCTCCTATCTGCAGCTGAACTAGACACACAAAGCAAATAAACCCACCATTATTGGGCATTGCCTACTACTGTAGCTAATAATAGTTGGTAATTAACAAACCCTAAGCTAGTTGGAGTGCTGCAGACACAGTACATATATGCCTTGGTCAGAAACGCATGCAGCAAGCACCCTATCTCTGCAATGTACTATGTACTGATGTCTGGATTACTGTTGTCGTTGAAGCATGCATATGGAGCTAGCCGAGCGAATCGCCGCGGTCCATTCTTCCCTGTCACTGTCAGTACTTGATCTATTCGGTGCAAGTCCTGCCATGTATAGGAGCTGTCCCTTCACAGCACACTGTACACGACTACTTAGGCACAGTAGTACGTGCCATACACACCACCACTGTGTCTCGAGTTCAGAGGAGTTAGATGCTAGATACTCGATCGCTACGTGTCGCGAGTTGAGGCTTGAGAGTCGTTTTACACACAGCACTGACTGCAGGGATGAACAGTTGGTGCCGGCCTGAAGCTCCTCGGTTCTGTTGATGATCTGAATACACGCGGCCAAAGTCTCGAGTTTGCATGGTCCTGCGCTGCTCCCTGTCCCTGCCGTGCTCTGCTCGATCGGCGAATCCACTGGTCAGAGCCGTTAGGCACATCAGATTCAGCACACACGATGCATGTCTGTCTGCAAGTCTGCAACTGCAAACATAAAAATCCCAGCGCCGTGCATGGCAGCCAAAGTTATAACCAGAACCGATATATGCTCATGCTCGCTCGCTCATAGAGTCATAGCTATAGCTAGCTAGTAGGCGTAGCAGCTTATCTGCAATCCCGTGAAGGCACGCAGGGCTAGACTACTAGACGACGAGATCGATGCATTGCTTCTCGCTCACATGAATACATGATCACATCTGAAGATACTATATCTGTAAGTGTCAAGAAACACGGCTGCAGGATTAGCACATGGACAAAAATAAGCGTATTAGTGTAGTGGTCCTGACTGCAAGTGCACTTGACTCTTGTTTAAGAGATTAGCTTCAAGATCGGACAAAGGCCATGTCCTGTGCCGTACCTCGATCATTACCCAAAAACGTACACAGAAATAAAACAAAAAGATTGTACGTACTCGTACTATATATACACAGAATAGTACTAGTATATTAGTATATATACATGAACACATCCATGAGAGCAGGCAGGCAGGCACATGTATGCAGTCATGCAGATGAGCACCATCGCTAAACTCCATGATCACTGCACATGCATGCGTGCACCGTTAATCGGCTGGTTGCATTGCCAACTTGAAAATCTAGGCTAAATTAACAAAGGCGCCAGATCGATCAGAAATAAAGAATCACGGCTCGTGATCTGCCTCGGCATTCGGGCGCGGCGAAAAAGGAATCTCTCCCGTTGATCGTACGACAACAATCCCGGCCCCGTACACCGATCTAGGTAAACTCGTGATGCCTTTGACTTGGCGAGTAGATCGAGCTCGAGCTTGCTTGGAGAATTTGGTTCTTCTTTACTATGTCTCTGTTGACCGGTCGAGATGATTCGACTAACTAGGTTCAGTTAATATAACTGTTTCTGCCTCTCAAAGAAGAAAGATGTAACTGTTTCTGCGCATTATGATATTTGAAAATTATTGTGTGTTTGATCGAGTTCCATGATCAGATTTTCTTTTCCTCAAATACGCTAGAGAGATGCACACTTTGCATTAAGAAGAAAGAATTAGTTTTTATAGGGGAAGAAGAGAATTAGTTTGTTGCTATTGTTTTGGGTTCCATGATCAGATCATACAGTTAGTTGGTATAACGTACACTAGCTTATTCAGGAGCGAAGCTGAACACTAGAATTGAATTGTCAAGACTGACAAGTTCTATATACTCTGACCGTCTGAAGATCCAAAACCTACTAACTGCCATCAAATGTGAACAGATCAGAAAGGGGAATTCAGTTCAGAAAGCATGAAAAAATTAGGTAGAATGTCAACACGGCTAATATAATTGTGCTAGCTAATAAAGCCAGTACTGGATGCAACCTGCATCTATCCCACATTCATGAGCAGGTTGACCCAATCCATGCATGATCTGCCCCATCTGCTTGCAACTGCATGCATTGTGTGTACCAATGATTATACTGATGGAAAATTATGCATGTGGTGGTTCAGGATAAACTAATTGGGGTCTGGGTGCTGGCAATTGCCTATTTGGGTCCTCTCGCTCATGATTAGCATATGCGTGGTGGAGGGAAGGAATCTAATCGTCTCCTTGGACTGTACTTGCAATCTCCAGGACATGGTCAAGTGAGCTTTCACATGATCATCTGGAATAATATCAGGGGAAAATACAAGTCTAATACTATTAAGGAATCTTGCATTAATTGTTTTCGCACTTCATCAACCCATTTGCCTTCAATTATTCAACGCACTCTGCCTCTTTTCTTTTTTTCCTGTATAAAATACTAAAAAGGGATTGAAGTCTACCAGGATCAGAATTAATGCTAATCATATGCATTAGAGGCATCTTACTGGTAGTAACACACTAACACTAGTATATCTTTCAATGCTTAGTGGTAAAGCTTGATGATGATACCATGCATGTGAATAAGGCTCCTCACATGCATTTGCAGATGCAGGCGTGCACTCCCCTGGCTAGTCCTCTGATCCTCTCTCTTCATCAGCCCTTGCCATGTTCTCCCATGCACACAGTTTTCAAACAGGAGAGAGAAAGATCGAGCCTTGAAGTAGTAGATGAGAAGGATAAAAAAACGCAGCCAGGGCAAAACGTACACGAACTTTTTATACGTATCCATCTGTTGGATGCATCCAAGATGGCAAGTTGGGGGTCCTCAAAACTTTGTTTGCGTTTGTGCAGTGCAGGGCTGCAGGCCACCTGATTAAGAATCCCCCCCTGAACCGAGCTGCACCTTGTTTGTTTTAGGCTCCCTCCCATTGTTTTCATCTTGCCTCGGCATTTTGTTTTGGCGTTGCCGCACTGCACTTAGTTGGATACACGCAAGGCAAATGATTCTCTGAATCCAAGTCATAAAATTTTCAGTTCCGTACATACAGATCAATCTCAAACTTCTGCCAGATAGTGAGGTGTTTCAGAAGTGAGAATCATGTAGTATATGACCTCTCAACTCTCATTAGGGGAAAATATGTTCTGGTATTTTCTTTCTGAAAAGTGAAGCAAATTTAGTGGTTAAAATCCTAAACTGATCCACAACCTAGTTTGTGACATTCTGCATTAGAATGAGTGCACCATTAGCAATTGCAGTTTGACTGTCTGCTCTGCACACTTAATTAAGCAGGCAAGGACTTTGGGTCCTTTCACCCAACAGCAGGCATGGATGCAGCATGAGCTGGAAGAAGCTGGTGTAGAATTCAGTGTGACAAGAACAGAAGCGGGGTGCATTTTAGTAAAGCTTAACCGGTGACCCATAACATCACTGAAATCAAGGGGAAAAACTCGGCATGTATTCACATTTTCCACATCAGTGACATCACAACCAGCAGATCTAGGAGATGAGATCATGAGACCAATGCAAGTTGCTAGTTCAGGGGACCATCAATCTCCATACTCGCAGCATGGACTGATTGGTCATGCAAGTTCAGTACCATTCACGGTGAAGTCACTCAGGCCTTTAGTTTGTGAAAGTTGGTCGAATTTCCTATAGAAAAAGTGCATTGGGAAGCGTGTTGCAGAGAGGGAGACACGTTTTTCAATACGTTACTTTTGGTTGAATTGCAGAAACTTGCTGGAACTAAACAAGGCCTCAATCATACCAACCAACTGAACAGTACTTCAGTACTTGCATTGCAGTAACTGAATCTTCTAGATCGGGGTGTTCAACAATTCGCCACATCTTCTTTGGTGATACTAGTTACCAAGTGCAGTAAAGGGCAAAGGAATGGAATGTCTAATTGCATCAGAGTAGTCTTGATGTCAAAATGCACATCGCTAGCGTTTGGAAACTGCACATGCTTCGATCAGTAGTTTTTCCTTCTTCTTCGATCAGTAGTAAAAGTTTTTAAAATCTTACCACACGAATTTCTAAAATGAGTAAAAGAGAAAAAATGGTACAAATATCAAAATAATTTGTGAATAAAAAAAGCAAGGGCTCCCTTACCGAAAACTAATCATTAAAACAACCTCCATCGATTTGAACACATAAACTAACGTGAAGAGGCTCAGAAGTCACGAGCAGGCTGCTCTGCGGCTCACACCCAGAGGCGATCGCCTCCAAGTTCCTCTATATATTCTCGCCGTCCGTCCTTCTCGGTCTCTCACCACTACCAGAGCAAGAAGAACGCATCGAGAAATCAGCAGCCACCTGCTCGCCGCTGCTCTTACCCGTCGGCAATGGAGGAGTACCAGCAAGGTGCAACAGCAGCAGGGTGGCCGGGCGAGCAACAAGATCCGGGACATCGTGCGGCTGCAGCAGCTGCTCAAGAAGTGGAAGAAGCTGGCCACGGTCACGCCGTCGGCGTCCGGCGGTGGCAAGGGCGGCGGCAGGAGCAGCGTGCCGAGGGGCTCCTTCGCGGTGTACGTCGGCGAGGAGATGCGGCGGTTCGTGATCCCCACCGAGTACCTGGGCCACTGGGCGTTCGCGGAGCTGCTCCGGGAGGCCGAGGAGGAGTTCGGGTTCCGGCACGAGGGCGCGCTCCGGATCCCCTGCGACGTCGAGGTCTTCGAGGGCATCCTCCGCCTCGTGCAGGGCAGGAAGAAGGACGCCGCCGCCATGTGCGACTGCTCCTGCTCCTGCTCCTCCGAGACGGAGATCCTCTGCAGATGACGAGAACTCTCGCCTGCTCTGGTTCTCTGTTCTCGCTTCTTCTTCTTCTTTTTTTCCTCTCTCCTTTCTTGGGTTGGTTCTTTCTTTCTTCTTGGTTTTTTCTGAAGAAAGGAGAAGAGGTTGCGTTGCACCGACGAGATCTGTAATTTGTACAACGATGGGAGGAGATGAAGGATTTTCTTTTTTCCTTGATCTGAACAAGGATCTAATGTAAGACAAACTAAAAAAAGCTTGCTCTTGCAGTTTCATTCTGATGATTTCTGTGTCACAACTCATTCAGTTCCTAGCTGCATTTTTCTTGACAAACTGAAGCTAAGCAGATGAACAATGCATAAACTGAATCTAGGAAACTATGTGCCATACTAACATCATTATTCTGGTCCTTTGCTTAGTATGCTTTAGTCTGCACCTTACTACAGAGACAGAGTGAAGGTGTTAGATTAGCAGCTTATACTAAGATTAACCGTACTATAAAAAGAATCACGGCTTTAGGTAAGTTTTCATGGTGTCCGAGGAAGTACTTTCCCACACAAATTTGCATATATGATTTTTATGTCCTTAAACTAAATATTTTTAAAGCTAGTTACGGTCAAATTTTTAAAGTTTGACCGACAATTAGTCAAAACTTCAGTTATTTGTGACCAGAGGGAGTAGTTTACTAGAGTGCTGTAGAAATATACAGTTGCAAATTTTTAACCTTTTGTAAATGCAGGGCATCTACTGTTTCAGTCCGGAACTAGGAATCAGGGAAAAAAAGGAACCCTCTTCTGTTTACTTGGTTCATGAGATACGCATGTACTCTGCATATTGCATTGCATTCTTAATATGCGATTCTGTTGGCATATTCTTAACCACCCACCATGCTCCATATACTGTTAACATTTGCAGAAAACTAAAGATATTTCGTACATATTCACATGGCAATTTGGCAAGCGCACCTGCCTTCACATCGACGACACATGAGAGGGGATACTCTGCATCTGCACCTGAATCTTCAGCAACTAAACCCAGGATAAACTCCGTGTGTATGTCTTCATTTTGTGATGTGTCTGAATTTACATCTGAAAACAACCTATGTTAACGATAAGGGACAGAATGAATGTGCTCTTGCTATGTCCTACTGATCGTATCGTAGGATTCAGTGTATCTGTTCTGCCAGGGCAACCAAGTAGGGCCTGAAACTGAAGCATGTTTCTGCAGAAGACACCGAGGAAAACAGAATCAGGCGGAACTCTCTCTGAATCTGAGGAAGTACAATGATTGGTGTACTCTGAGATGGGTGATTGGTCTTTTCTGACATGGACGTGCTTGTTCTATCTTGCAGCAGGCTACCTGAAAATCCTGAACCCAGCATTCCCCAACAAGCAATCTACAGGGAGCGAGATGCAGAGACAGTATCAGTTGCTGTCCTTGTAAGCTAATGACATGCCAACTACAGTTTGAAATGTAGGACTGTTGTGAGAGGGACGTGCTTACATTGTTCTATCTTGCAACATGTTACCTGAATCTGGGGTTTTCCCAATTCTGAGAACTAAAGTCAATCTACAGAAACAAAGACAATTTCTTTTCAAAAAAAGAGAGGAAACCTGAATCTGGGGTTTTCCCAATTCTGAGAACTAAAGTCAATCTACAGAAACAAAGACAATTTCTTTTCAAAAAAAGAGAGGAAAAAGGAACAAAGACAATATCTTTTTGAAATATTCTCGCAAGTCTAGTGGCACAAAAATTACCTTTTGAAATGCGTGTTCAAGAAAAAGAAACACCTTTTGAAATGTTGCCAAGACTTACATGGTGACTTTCCGGACATTGCTCAATGCTACATTGCAGGACGAAGTATTGAACACTTCAGATCTAGATCCGGAGCCGCCGCTACGCTGTTGTTCAATTTGTCGATAAGTCTTATTTTCTAGTTTTTAAGTGAACAATTTACTAGTGATGTTCCAAATGCAGAGTCCATATTCTGTCCCAGTGCAGGTATGGAACAGAGATGATGAGTGCGTCCATCACTTAGAATCGATGCATGTTCATGTGGAGACGCACTGCCCCATTATCACAGATCTCCAACTAACCAAATAAACCGAGTTGGGAGGTGGCAAACATGTTTAAAAATCCACAAAATCATTTCTTTTATCTGAATCAGCAAGAACAGCATGACGAGAATTCATCGCCTGACATGACAAAGGATTCCTTCTGCCAGTAATCAGAGAAAATACAACAAGAACTGAAGAAAACCCCTGTCGTCTTACTATATTTTTCTCATAATGATCATTTCATCAAAAAAACAAGACAAAATTCTCCACGAATTTTCTCAAATCTTACAAGATTTGAACATTAAATAGCTCAAATCCTCCAGGAATTTTCTCACGGGACCAGCAGTGAAGAATCAAAATCAACACATCATGCATTCACCTATGCTACGCATGCATGCATGTGGATGTTTGCTTGCACTCTGTACTCTGTACTCTGTACACGAACTGCACCTTCAGCTGAGCTCATCTCATCTCATCTACACATCAAGCAAGTTTGTACAAGAAGAAACCTAGCTAGGCCTGATCTCCTGATCTGGTCTACCGGATGGCCTTCTTCCCCTTGCCGGCGGCGGCGTTCTTGCGCTGGAGGCGACGCAGGAGGTCCTCAAAGTCCTCCTCGCCGCAGGGCACGCGCAGGCCGCCAGTAATTCTTTTGGGAGGAGGCATGGTGCTGTCAACGTCTGCTCTCCCGATCTAGTGTCAGTCGATCCCCACGGACGGCGCCACTGTTAGGATTTTCGGGAAATCCAACAGATTGAGATCGAGAGAGCAACGAGAAAAAGAGAGACAAGCAATGAATAAAGGGCTCGATTTATACGCGTATGGAATCAAGTTACAAATCCCCCGAGGGGAGTCGTCTCTCGGGGCTCTCCTTCCCTCCTTTTATAGGCCACCTCAGGGGCCAAGTTTACTCCGAGTACCCTTTCAACAACTATATTCCCAGTATATCCGAGGGTACAACAATATTTTTCTCCTTCATACCGGACTCCTTGATTTCCGGGTCTTGATGCGCCTATGAAGACATGCCACGCGTCTCTCCTCCTTCGCGCCGGTAGACCGCTTCCCCCACCGGTCCCATGTCGAGCGAAGGGGTAGGTGCTCCTCCCTTTGCTCCTCTCGCCCCTCCGGGCCCTTCGTCCGAGTCACCTGAGTAAGGAAAAAAGCAAGAAATAATGTAGGTTCAAGCGAAGGGGTGACTTGGTTAAGTCTTCGCAGCTCTCGGGAGTTAGCCAAATTCATGACTCCCCAACAGAACTAAACACCCCCCCCCAAGTAGGGCCTGAAACTGAAGCATGTTTCTGCAGAAGACACCGAGGAAAACAGAATCAGGCGGAACTCTCTCTGAATCTGAGGAAGTACAATGATTGGTGTACTCTGAGATGGGTGATTGGTCTTTTCTGACATGGACGTGCTTGTTCTATCTTGCAGCAGGCTACCTGAAAATCCTGAATCCAGCATTCCCCAACAAGCAATCTACAGGGAGCGAGATGCAGAGACAGTATCAATTGCTGTCCTTGTAAGTTATGTTCAGATGGCCAGGACAATTTTTTGTCCTCAAAGAATTTTGCATGCATGAAGTACTAAATGAAGTCTATTTACAAAACCTAGCCACAGATGAGTGTAACTTTGCGCGACGAATCTAACGAGCCTAATTAATCCATAATTTGATGCAGTAATGCTACAGTAATCATTCTCTAATCGTGCGGTCAAAGCCCTCATTAGATTCGTCTCGCGAATTTGCCAGGGGGTTGTGGAGGTAGTTTTGTAAACTGGCTTTATTTAATGCCCCTAATTAGTGGTCAAAGTAGAGATCAAAAAATTGTCCTGGCCATCTGAACACAGCCAATGACATGCCAACTACTGCTTGAAATGTAGGACTGTTGTGAGAGAGACGTGCTTACATTGTTCTATCTTGCAGCATGTTACCTGAATCTGGGGTTTTCCCAATTCTGAGAGCTAAAGTCAATCTGCAGAAACAAAGACAATTTCTTTTCAAAAAAAAGAGAGGAAAAAGGAACAAAGACAATATCTTTTGAAATATTCGCGCAAGTTCAGTGGCACAAAAATTACCTTTTGAAATGCGTGTTCAAGAAAAAAAAATTTACCTTTTGAAATGTGGCCAAGACTTACATGGTGACTTTCTGCACATTGCTCAATGCTACATTGCAGGATGAAGCATTGAACACTTCCGATCTAGATCCGGAGCCAGTACGCTGTTGTTCAATTTGTAGATAAGTCTTATTTTCTAGTTTTTATGTGAACAATTTACTAGTGATGTTCCAAATGCAGAGTCCATATTCTGTTCCAGTGGAGGTATGGAACAGAGATGATGAGTGCGCCCATCACTTAGAATTGAAGCATGTTAATGTGGAGACGCACTGCCCCATCATCACAGATCTCCAACCAACCAAATAAACCGAGTTGGGAGATGGCAAACATGTATAAATCCACAAAATCATTTCTTTATCTGAATCAGCAAGAACAGCATGAAGAGAATTCATCCCCTGACAAAGGATTCTTTCTGCCAGTAATCTGAAAATACAAGAACTGAAGAAAACCCCTGTCGTCTTACAATATTTTTCTCCTGATGATCATTTCATCAAAAAACAAGACAAAATTCTCCGACGGCCTGTTTGGACGTAGAAATCTGACACAAATCTTACAAGATTTGAACATTAAACGGCTCAATTCCTGCAGGAATTTTCTATACTGTCTACGTTTCACGGGATCAGCAGTGAAGAATCAACAGACCATGCATTCACCTATGCTACGCATGCATGCATGTGTATGGTTGCTTGCACTCTGTACCCTGTACTCTGTACACGAACTGCACCTTCAGCTGAGCTCATCTCATCTCATCTACACGTCAAGCAAGTTTGTACAAGAAGAAACCTAGCTAGGCCTGATCTCCTGATCTGGTCTACCGGATGGCCTTCTTCCCCTTGCCGGCGGCGGCGTTCTTGCGCTGGAGGCGGCGCGAGGTCCTCGAAGTCCTCCTCGGCGCAGGGCACGCGCAGGCCGCCGGTCTGCGCGAAGCCGAACTCGTCGGCGGCGCGCTCCATGAGGTCCCGGAACGCCGGCTCCCGGAGGTACCCCGTGGGCACGACGAACCGCCGGGAGTCCTCCCCGACGTACACCGCGAAGTAGCCCTTGGGAACGCCGCCCTCCGCCGTGGCCGCGGCCGGCTGCTCCAGCAGCGACTCCCGGAGGCCCGCGTCCTCGTGCGCCGCCGCCCCGCGACCGTCCTTCCTCGCCTTCTTCTTGCACGCCGTTGGCGATGTCGGGGTGGCCTTGGTAGACCGGAAGTAGCCCATCACCATCATCGATCGTCGGTCGCCGGCGAGGGCGAGCGCAGAACTACCGCACCTACTTGCGTTTCTTGATCGCCGGTGCGGCGGCGGCTGGAGGAGGGTTTAATAGGGTAGCCGTGGCGCGTGGTCATGTGTTGGTGGGCGCCATGGCTGCAGCTGCGCGCTTCTCGCGAGCTCTTCGCAGTTGGTGGTGGGCAACCACTGCACAAGCGCAGGACGTGGTCTCCTCTCCTGGCCTCTTCTTCTTGCAACTATTTGGAGGTTGGGGAAACAAGGGGAGGGGCGGCCTTTTATACTAGTGGTGAATGGTGATGGTGATAATCTCTCTCTATAAAAAAAAAGGAACGGTGATAAGCCTGTTCGGTTGGCTGATGACTGGTGCTGATTTGTTGTGAAACTGAAGTACTGCTGGCTGGCTGGTGGCTGGTGCTGATTTGTTGTGAGACTGAAGTACTGCTGGCTGGTGGCTGATAAGCCAAACGAACAGGCTGGTGATGGCGATAAGTTTGATCAAAAGGTTTAATTCATGGAGATTTAATAATATCTTCGAGACCTGTTTTTTTTCCCTAAAAAAAGATCTCCTGATTTCTCTTTCTCATGATCAACATCTGCTTGGAAAATTAACTACAAGCCAAGCCACGCATATACATGCTGTTCCCATGATCAACGGCTGTGCTTGTACGCGCGGAATCTCATTTATTTAATGAAATTTAATATATGGATCTTGAACTTTTTTTTACGAAAGACCAGTACAGACGCAGACACGCACACGCATGCACATTCACCCCTATGAACAGGCACGTAAACCCTACCCTTAGAGCACCTCCGAGAGACTGGGCCAGCTGTTCTTATCTTGAGATTGACGAAGTCACCGCAGGCGTCTCGCTATCGACGAGCACGTCGCCTACCATTGAAAGAATGGCGCAGATTAAATCCTGCCGAGGAGCATTTTCTTTTAGTGCCAGCAGTAGCACACTTTGTTTTCTAACCATGGAGTTACATACCATGATGAGTATATTTGACTATAAAACTCCTTGTGGTTTAGGGCTATAAACTTTTTCAGTAAATCACAAAACCAGATCAAAATAGTTGTGGTTTTGTGGAAAAATTGTAGTTTGGTGTTACTAAGGTCACAAATAGAGATATTTTTTATGACACTCCCAAACCTATACTTTCTATAATTAAATACAATAGCTATAGTTTTTTATTAAATAATTCTAACATAATAAATAACCCTCAGTTGTCAGTTCACTCATGTATATTATGTGTTGTATGGCAGCTATATATTGTCCAAGCATTGTGTTGAAACAAAAGCTGTATTTAAAATATATACCAAGGTGAATTATATCAAACATCTAATTCTTCTTGCTGAACTCATTTATATCACCTATCAAAGTATACGCTGTCTTTTACGATAACAACAACAACAATGATATTAATTTTATTAAAAGATTTATTATTTTTCATTAAATTAAATCTTATAAAAAGAGGTATAATTTATTCTTTTTTATGGATTTTGGGAAAAAATAAGGTCCTTGTCGTTTTATTCTAGAATGAGAAAGCTAATGAATCTTAAACCTGTTGATAAAAGAAAAAAAAAGGCAGTGACTAAATCTAAATTGTTTGTGCATAGATACGGCTCCTGATGCAGTGAGTAAATCTAAATTTACACCAAACACAACTGCACGCAGCCGTCGCCAAGGAAATAAAACGAAGAGAAACTAATTGTGGATGCAAGATTCATTCATTCACCCATTCATTTATTCACCCGAGAAATAAAAAGGGGCAGAATTGAGAAGTATGAACCAGGCAAACCTTCTAGAGAGAAAATGATGCCTTGGTTGACTCGAGATCGATCAAGCTAGCAAAGGTGATGATGATAAGCGGCCAAATGGAGCCAGGAGGAAGACAGGTCTCATTTCACTACGTCCATTAATTACTTTTATAAGTACGGTTCAGATGCACTCGTCACTTGATCAGTACCTTGGAGCAGTCGCAGTTCGCAACTGCCTGCTAGTAATTTAAACAAATGGTTTGGATATTAGCAGCGATGATTGCCCCTAAATAACTCTTGCACGCAATCACCTTGAAGACACCGCAAGATGCGGATATTCCAGAGCTAGCCATGCATCCTCCCATCCAAAATATCAATATCAATATATATATAGTATATGAATCTTGCCCAGTTTTTTTTTACGTGAGACCTGTGCATATAGAAAGTCTTTTGACGTGTAGCACCATGTAGTTTGGAGGCCGTATCCAGCAAAGTACAGGGAGTGGTACTTTCCAGTACACATGCATGACACGTGGCGCCGTCTCACTGGAGGCAGCGAGGAGCCGCCTAAACGACCGTGCCGGGCCATAAATCTGCCGTCCTGTATGCGGAAGCGTACACTCTAGGCAGAATGCCGACGGCCAAACACTGGATATGCGCCGCGCTATCCACCATGGCTAGTGACCAGCTAGGTTCCTTCTCCCTCATCCATATCCAAGAACTTGTACAGTTTCTCAAAAAAGAAAGAAAAGAAAAGAAAAGAAAAGAAATACTAGAACATATAATGAAGGTTTTAGCTGGAATAAACTTGGGGGCTTGTTTGCATGGTTTCTATCCTTATGTATCAAAGTTGTTTTTTCTCTCTCGATTATGCAGAAGAGTTAACTATCAAAGTTGTGCCAAACATTATCCCGGCCCCTACCTGCAGTGAAGAGAAACACATCACTTTAGACATGGCTAAGAGTATCCTGTAGCAACTCACCAACTACATACAGTGTCTATTAGACTAGGACATGGAGGGATTTGTGTGGTTGATGAACATTTTGAGTCCCAGAAATTGTGGCAACCAGGTCAAAGTTTGGTATCTAGCTAGCCAAACAGGCACGCCATTGATCAACCAGAGAAACCCTGACCCCCTGGTAGGACCATTGCCTACTGGAGCGTGATCAACCAGAGAAACAAGACTAATTACACCATGAAAACCAAATATCAGCTAGCTAGAGGGACTTGGACGCAAGAAAGCACACCACCAATAATCCGCCCAATTAGTATAAAAAAGATTAGGTGAACAGGAGTTTGACCAATTGCTACAGTTGATTCGATGAAACGCAAGACGAGCACACGCAGGACAACAAGGTACGAAACCGGGGAGGAGCTGAGTACGGCCGGAGATCCGGTGCCCGGCCGCTTTCAAGACAACCGTAGTCTATGGCTTTTCTTGGCCCTCTGCTCCGCCGTCGTCAGCACGTCGCCCGGCGAAACGTCCGGCGTGGAACGCACGTTAATTCGCCGGTCAGCCGGGCCCTGCCAAATGTCAAGCGCGGCGGACGTCATCCGAACGCGTCTCCGCCGGGGAGACGTGCGTACTCTTCAGAACATATATATGCATCTGAATTTTTAAACTGATTTCACGGGGACTTTGCATATGTACTGAAACTGTTCAGAAATTTGACTTGAATTTTCCAGATTCCAATTTCCAGGCGAGGCTTGGGTTTTTTATGTACGGCAGTGACGAGTGATTGATGTGGCTTTTAGAATTCTGACTAGTAGTGTGTGTGGAAAGAATTCATGGTCGATTTGTTTTTGTCTGAATGGTCGATTTGATGATAATGGTGTTGTGTGGAAATTTTGCGATCTTGTTTCAAACGTTGATGGCGTACGGCGGTGTGAATTGGAATCGAGGTGTTGAATTCGGAGGAAAACTTTCATTGTCTTGGACCTCGCGGAGGAGGAAGACTGACCCCAGCATGTGTGAGCTGTGCTTGTGCAATTCAATGAGCTGTGCCTGTGCAATTCACCATCGGCTTCGTACGTACGTACGGTTTCTTCCCATCCCATCCACATCCACTGATGTCAATGTGATGGTGCTCAGGGATGGAATTTACGTGACACGGCCCAAATCAAACACCAATTTCCTTTCACAAGATTTCTATTATTTTTTTGAAGAACACGATCTTTGTTTATCGACTAATTCGTTCGTATGCAGCTTTCGGTGCGTCGTCGATTAACAAGTCTTTGGCTCTACGCAATATAATTAATGGAGTGCAATTATCTTTGCAGTTTTCAATATAAATGGTACGGTGTTGCAATTCTGTAATTTGTACTACTATATGCCTTGCATTGCTCACTCGAAACAAGCAGACAAGACCCGTGACTGAACGAATTTGGCCAGGGAGAATGGGAGAGAGGTGCCATCCTTTTCTTTGCAAGGAAATGAGAGACGACAAGCTGAGATCCCTGCTTTTCTCCGTCAGCAATTAGGTGAACTGGCACACACTGACACACAATGATTGGTCTTCGTTTTGGCCTCTCCTCCTTTGGCTCTTCTCCTTGTGTACGATAAGATAACAACCATGCTACAAACTGCCTCTTTATCATATGATTCCACCTCCAACTGCAAACCACTGTGCTGATGTTTTAGCTTTACAGCTGAATTACTTTGGTTCTCATCTGCACATGACAGCTCCTTATCATGTGGAAGGAATATGAGACCCCATGAATATGGAATATTTCTCTATCCCTTTTCTAGAAGCCGGCCATGAATTGTATGAGATCTGTACCGCTGTACGCATCAGGAATTCAGGATCAGGTAGAGAGTAGAGACGGTCGTCAGTCGTCACCTCCTTTTGTTTTATGCCCCCACTAAGAAGTGGCATGTTGTATATCAGGACATTGCTCCATTACCTTTTAGCAAAAAGGAGTGTGGAAGATGACAATCGATGACACACTGCTCGTTCAAAAAGGGAAATCGACGATGGCACATAGAACGTGTCCAGCAACTAATCCCTTTTTTTTCCCTGAATCGGCCAAGTTTATGTTCAAAAGTTGCAACCTTCTTTTTTTGTTTAGAGATCAAACTCGTGTTGCAAGAGTTTGGGAGGTCGATGTGTACTGATGAGTGACAGAGTGAGTAGTCCAGCCCCCAACTCCAGCACATCCTCCACTTCTCATTGAGCTCCTCTTTCTCAACCGGAAGCCTAAAAGATCCACTCTCCGTGCTTTTCCTTTTCTTCTCTCGCAAAATGGAGAAGTGAACCCCTTTCAAGAAAACATAGAAGTAAGTGGCGTAAAAAGTTTAGCGTGGAAGCTCGAATTTTATATACGTCTCCACATGTGAGTTTGAACGAATCACCTTCACATAATAAAAAGCAAACCATAGTAAGGCCAAGCAAAGCCAGTCAAAAAAAAAAAAGTTTAAGTTAGAAAAGGTGGCCAGTTGCTTTCCTTCCCGGTGTCCGTACGTACGATTAACGATTAGTGCGTGCAGACCAACATCTCAAATGGTCAGAAAAATCTGTGTGCAGATTATTCCACAAGACTGAAACGGGCCCGTGTCTGCTAGAGACGGATTTACGACGGGATTACGCTTAACTGGCGCCATGACCTCTCACAATATAAAAATAAAATAAAAATCTGGCGATATAAAGTCACCAAGGGACACAGTCAGGCAGGGAGATGTATGTATATACATGTCGTCAAATGATCCTGCATGATGCAGAGAAAATGAGAAATGTCAGAATATTCCAAATCCATTGACTGTCAAATTGATAATGTTATCAGAAACACAGACTGACCTGCAAGCTTGCAACCACATCTTCTTGGTGCCTCGTCGCAACGACAAGGCGAGCTCTCTTCTCTTCATGCGTGCCAAAGCTGGGGGCAGGGCAGCCAAAGAACATTTCATACTGATACTCGAGCTACAAGACATTCAAATAAGAACATAATGCAATGTGACAGTGAGACCTACAATTTACAATGGAGAATGGCAAGTAGGAGACAGTGAGAAAAAGATGCAGCTGTCCATGTCCATATGTGAACATGTCCTGCTCACAGAACGACTGCAAATTCGTCTTGATGGAGAACTTACCGTGCATGCCGTACAGAGATGCCTTTTTGTTTTCGGACACGTCAATTTCTTTATATAATTTCTGCAACATGTTTACATGTACAGTCTGCAGTAGAAGGCACTGCTCCCCCCAGCCCCTCTACACGCTTCATTGGCAAAAGCAGCACACAAGGAACCAACCTATACATGCGTATATTTACGTACATATATACAGCTATACGAGCAAAGAATGGGTGTCGAATCCGGTTGAGCCTCTAAGGCGTCAGACGCGGAAAACCCTTCTCTTTTTTCTTTCTCCTGAAAAAATGGAGAAACCGACACACCCTCCTCTGGTGCTATCTTGGGATCATCGTCATCCATGTCTGTAACTGATAGTCTGGCTGCTGCAGGCTGGACCTCTCTAACAGCCAGCAGCCCTGAGGAAGTTGTCGTAGGGACTCGCCGCCGGCAGCTTCAGGGGCTCCTGACCCGGCTGCGGTTGTGCGTGCGAGTTCTCGCCGTTGGGCGCGTTCATGAACTGCGGAAAGCCCTGCAGGTTCTCGTCGGCGAACGGGTTTGTGCTCTGCGCTCCGGTCTGCTCAGAATTAGAGCCATTGATTGATGTCAATACCTTGTTTTGCGTTATATTCGGTTTCAAATGAATTGTTCAGGAGGTACTCTACCTGAGGCAACTGCGGGTCTTGGAAGAGAGCCAGCTCCATTTCGTTGGGCTGGCTACTTGGCAGGCCAGCCGCCTGCACGCTTTGCTGGAAGCTCATGAAGGCGGACATCTTCTGCTGTTTCCCAATCGTAAGGGCTTCGCAGTGGCTGGTCATATCCTTAAATGCCATGTCTGCGGACAATGGAACTGCTCCTGCCTGAGGTGCCGCATCCGCACCAACCTGAAATGCATCACAAAGTTCACCAGTAAAAACTTGGCTCAGGCAGGCCACATCAACATGACAGTACCACACAAGGACAGATAAAATAATAAGTGAGAAAGGATGAGTTTCTGGGATCAAGACCATACCGTTTCAAGAAGCTGATCGATACTCAGAAGATCTGATGCAGGTACAGAAGATGCGGTAGCTTCTGTGCTTTCTGAAGCTTCCCCGAAAGCATCATGGTCATTTCCCAGGTCAATCAGCATAGCCTGGTGATAAAACATACATGTTGTTTAGCATGGAGAGTAGGAGACGGATACACAAGCCAGACGGATATACCTCTTGATGGTGGCCAGTCTCCTGAGACCCTGATGAAGGATTATCAACATGTGCTTCAAAAAACTGTGTGCTCATAGGACACATGTCATCAGGAGTGAAGTCACTTAGCAATTGGCCTCTCACATTATGCAATTCCGCCTGCAGAACTAGGGAAGTCATCAGCAGCTGCATGGAACTCTGTCAAAACTATGAATGCAAGGTACAATCGGGAAGGGCAACATTACATCCATCATATTTGCAATGTTGTTCATGATTGTGGAGACTATGCATTCTCGAGATTGACTTTCTGATACTTCTATTTCTGAAAGGGACTTCAGTGCATTAGCATTGTCCTCCGGCGATCCATATATTTTTGATGGGTCATCTGCGGAATCTTTAACAGCAGTAAGTTTGCTCTCATCCACCAAATGAAGGAATGGATCAGCCTAACAAAAATGGCAAACAAATGTTAAATATAAGGGCCACACCATACATGAAGAGTACATACGAGTCACGTCAGGATTGCTTCAAAAACCAAGATCACTAAAGCTTAGTAGATTAACAAAATAAATCGGGTGAGTGTCAAACCTATTCGTCATTGTTGTGATCAAAAAGTTTAAACCACATTTACCAAATAAACTCTAAACCATAGGGCACTGAAGGATAGCATGGGACCATAAGATGGAAGGATGAAGAATCAAATGTCCATGGGTACACAGTGGCTATACTGTCACTATTCAACTCAGTACTCGCTATGTGGCAAACAAATTTCCAGGAATGGCTAATACATAAAGCTCATGTCTTGCAAACGAATATTAGGGTACATACAAGAGAAACAATGCAGCATAGTAAGTCTCATTACTTGAAGGTTAATTTGAATTCAGACCCTCAGCTTGGTACCATAATGTGTTCTTTACCACTTCCAAACTAATATTCTATACCATTATTCTGTACAGTCATTGTTTAGGGAGTTAAACTACCATAATCAAAAGAAATGCGGAAGAATAAAACACGGGTTCAAAATTTGTTCTTACATACCGCACGGTCATTGATCATTTGTTTACAGATTGGAATAAGTGGCAACACATTGTAAGCTCTCGATGAGAAAATAATCATGGTTGTGGACAGAGTAAATAATGACCGGCGCCGAGATGGTGGTAATGCATCTACAAGATAAAGAAAACAAAAAAACAGGCAGTTAGAAGGAATCAAAACCACATTTAAGTATGTAATAACTGCTGTGCCACCATGTACAACATGAAGATAAACTTTACATGGAACATTGTATTTCTATTGACTTGTAATGCTTCAAAGGGAATTTGATTATATCACCTGCTTCGGTGAGTGCATAGCTCCTCAAAGAAAATGCAACCTGAAAACTCTGAGTAAGAGCCTCAAAAGTTGATGCCTGGAAGAGGAAAGGGGAGAAAACATTAGCACATATGACATAAGTTATAACGATCAGCATACTCACTCTCCCTCTCTAAGGTCGCTCCTTGTGCTTTTATTGAGCTAAAAACAGCACAAGGTGCTAGTTCACTAAAAAAACGGGAGGAATTCACATGAGAGCTGCTTAGGAATGAGGTAACGGGTAAGGGAAGATAGTTCAGACATCATGAAACATACATACTATAGAATAACAGAATCTTGTGTAAAATTATGTGATACCCGAAATATGAGGTTAGTTCCATCAAATTATAGTGACCTCTAAAGAAAATTGCAACCCTTTTTGTATAATACTCCATCACAAGAAACAAGTCATTCTTGAAAAATATTAGACATACAACAAAGACGATAAATGATCTTGCTTGCCCCTATTTGTTAGCTGTATTGGGCACTAATTGACTGCCGCATGCACATGCATTCACAAAATTGGGGTAACAATGACAAGAATTGTGGGACACACTTTGAATCACAAAATGACTTATTTTGGAACAGAGGAACAACCGAATAATTACCAGGGTTCCTCTCTTACAAGCAGGTATTCATGTTAAGGAAAAGAACAACACACAGAAAGTAGGATTACCTTGGATCCTGAGAACAACAGAAGCAAACTGTATGTATGAGCAATGGCTTCATAGTTCGCAGGAGTATTTTCAGGAGATGTCGCTTGAGCCCAAATGGATGACAGCAAAAGTGTGATCTGACGTGCGCTCAGCTTTACCAATACTGATTCCTGAATGCATTCAGCACAGTGCACAAACATTTATTCATGATAAAAAATATTTTGCTCAAATATAACTCATAGTTACTTCATACATCTAGGTTAGAATCAGTTTTTTCTTTTGACAAAGGAATCACCCTGCTTTTAAGGAAAGCATATAACGTTTGGCTAGGTTAGAATCGGTTATACCTTTTCCTCATCTAACTTGCTCGAGGAACTTTGATCATCCTTCACAGACATAGAAGGTGCTCTCAAAGACATTGAAGGACCTCTGAGAGACATTGAAGGAGCTCTAATTGATACCGAAGGAACTCTCATGGCCATTGAAGGACCTCTTTTCATGGAAAAATTAGGAATTTTCATGCTACGTTTGCGGCTTTGAGACACAGGCAGGATTTGAGCCTTGTGTTGTCCAGTTCCTTCACCAATGCTATGCAAACTATTGTCCTTGCTTTCTCCTTGTGAATTTTCTGAGTATTTGTCCTTTTTCAACTTTTCAAAGATAGCAGCCGAAGAAGAAAACACAGACACAGCCCTAGAGAGTGTCCTCTGCATGTCATGTTTCTTTGCCTGCCCAGAGGGGCTGGCTTGAATTGAAGGGGAAACAGAAGATGGGACCAAGACAATAGCAAATATGCGGTGTGCAGCAATACGAGCTTCATGATCGGGGTGGATCATTGTTAACAACAACTGATGAAACAAAGCTTCAGGAAACACCTGGCATCAACTATAGAAGATAAGTTTCAAACCAGAAGAAAGTAGTTTTGTATGATATCAATTTTAACACTTCAATTCGTTAGTTCTAACAGTATACCTTATTCTGATATTGCAAATTTGGCACAGACGCAATTATTTGAGCTGTGCGATAAACAGCAGCTGCAGTTGATCTAGCTACAACAGCAGTGCTTGCAATGTTTTCTAGCATCACAGCCATCATGTCAAGAACTGGTCCAGCATCAGATACCTGATCAACACAACGGTCTTGATAAGCCTTATGTGCATTGTGCATAGATGTTCATATGAGACTAATAAGCATATTATACAGACGAGACTGCCAGTGGGGTTAGTTAAAAAATTACACTTATGGAAGTAGCACCCTTGTATTGTAACAAGAAGTAAGCATTAAACTTTAGATGGAGAGAAAAGCAAAAGCACCTTCTTTGACAGCTGAACTAGGCATTCGTCTATGGCCTTCCGGAATTTTTCGTTCCATTTTACTAATTCCAAATCTTTACTGCCAAGAGTAATATGGAATGTCCTTTTCAAATGCCTCACAAGATCACTTATGGCACCTATAGTTGCTGCTGAAGCCATAGCAATGGATTGCTCTGCAAGGGTAGTTGCCACCTCCACGAGGCTAAGCTGCATGTCTGGCTGCTTCGATATTGCCTTGTGCTCAATATGCTTTATCAGTAGTGACAACATTAAGTGCATATTTTGGCCTGCAGAAATCATTTAAGCAACATAAGTAACAACAATGCCCATATGCAGTATACTTAGTCTCAGAGATTACAATGAAAAGGGAGCACCTGAGCTTTCTACTAAAAGTTGCATGTCCAACAAGACACATAGAGCAAGTCCATTTTCTGACAACCATGAACTATTATTACCGAAGTACCGAAACAAACATTCCAAGATGCGGCGGAATGTAGTTGCCTCCCTAGAAAGCTTGGCCATATTGTGCACACAGATTCTGGACCAAAACTTAGGATCCCTAGCGTCTTCCCTGCAGCACAGGGATATGTTTAGGAACTTCTTACTGTATAAGAAGAAATGACAAAGCCAATAAAAGGAGCAAAAATAAGGTAATATTACTGTGGCAGTGTAATTCCTCCCCTAACATTAACTATGTTCTCCCAAGTGGGGATCGCAGAGATGACAAAAGGGGAAGGAGGGTGCCCAGCATTTTGGTCGTCTTGCACCAATTGGTTATCGGCATCATTTGTACTTTGACCATCATTTTCCATCTTCTGAGGTATGTAGTTTTCCAGTACAACTTGAACAACCTAGAAAAGAAAATAGAAAAATAAGAGCTGTGATGAAACACTTGTGGCTGCAATCTGTTTGCAAAAGTGATAGTATGATAGTAACCAAATGGTATTTCTTCTTTATATTAAATCAGAAGATTGACATGTACTTAGTAAACAGGAAGGTAAGGCAAGGCAAGAAAAGCGAACTTGCTTTGATATTACTTACATTGTCAAACTCTGATGAGATATGAGAAAGCTCTCCCATAAACCAGATCTGCTCAACGAAAGAAACTACACGATATTATTTCTGTCAAAGATATTTTCATTTGAAACTATTAGATGCTCAGAGTGAATATGGCATATTAGAAGAATGAGAAAAGCAGTAATCTTTAAGAAGAGAAGCCATATGCATAATTCATTTGAGGCCTATCTACTTTATGATGGAGCATACATTGAAATTTTTTTTAACAGAGACTGAAGTTCTAAAGAGCTACTCCCTCTGGTCCAAAAAACATGACGTGACCCTCCAAAATGACATATGCATGACTGGAGGGAATATATATTTGCAGAAATATCTGGATCTGTCTAAAGACAGTAATGGGAAGTTACAATAATACAGAACACATCGGAGAAATCACATGATAAGAAATGTATTAAACTGTGAATTAGAGTTGCCATTATGCTGGAAGTGCGTCAACATCCATTTGGAATATGATATCAGTTTGATACGGCCTGATCACAGAGCTTACCATAGCTGAAAGGGATTGCAGGGCTGCCGCCCTCAGGGATTTTGCCCTCTCATCTTCTCCTACTTCTTGGGCTATTTCACATAATCTTGGGACCAGCCCTTCCAAATTGAACTGATATGTACCATCCACCTGGAATATATAGATAAGAGGTCACCAATAATGGGATATGCCTATATATAAACTGAATACTGCTAATGGACAAAGGCATCCACCCCAGTAGGAATACCTGATTGACAGCAAAATCAAACAAGGTTTCACACCCAATGATGCGCATATCATCCTGCCTCTTTTGGTCTAAAAGAGTGTGTAGAATGCTTAATAGGCTACTTGCAAACAATGGCCTGCATTAAGAAAATAATAATTGTAACTATCCACTAAAAACAATGGTCTGCAGGAGAGCTCGGGTGTGTGGGTGTGTGTTGTAAGGGTTATTGTCCCTTATTTCTTCTTAAAAGTAGTTCTTACAACCAATGTATTCCAATCATGTATTTAGACTGAACTTCACGCTCTCGGGCGTGTTTGATAAAAAAATGCATTGCAAAGAAAATGAAAATATAACATAGGACTATTGACATTAGGGTATTGCTTGATTAACACACATAACTTCACTGAATCCAGTGCCATGAGAGCAAGAGAAACTTGAAGGGAAGACTCACATCTGTTCTTTACAAGAGACCAACAGCCTGCGATATATCAACATCACCACTTTAACAAAGCCATACTGCTCGCTTCTTAAGTCCCGGTAAATACGTTGCTCCAAGTAAACTGTGATCTGCTCAAAACCAATATGCAAAAGGCCACAAGATTATTGAGAATCTGAATTTGTTAGAACTGATTGAGAGTCAGTCCTGTCTAGTAATATATTTAAGGGAAAAGTTCAGTTTACACCCTCAAACTACCACAATAATCCAGAGTTTAAACCTTGAAAAACAAAACAGACATGGTTTTTTTCTTGAACACAAAACAGACATGGTTCTTTGCATGGTTTCAAAGTTGGTTTTCAATTTTCTAGAAATTAAAAAAATTCTTGTTTACTCTAAAAACTTCATAAGTAATAAATTTCAAATAAAAAAGTACGCAATCAGCACTATTTTTTTTTCCCAAAGATGTAATATATCTGTTTGGTGCTACATTTTCATCTATACATATCTAATCTTTTTCATGTTCATAATGTTATATTGCTTTCTAGTCACACATGGCATTTTATTTAAAATGCCATTTTGCTTATTTCAATTAAGATCAAAATAACTCCAAACAGAGCACAAATAGACATGTTACATTTTTAGAAAAAAAATACTACCAGTTTTATAATTTTATGATTTAAAGTAAATTATTTATGTTTTCTAGATTAAACTCGCATTTTATAATTTCCAAAAAATGGGAAACCACCCAAAGGACCTAATTTGTCTGGTTTCAACAGTTGGAGTGCACTTCATATCTGGTTTTGTAGTTATGGGTTGAAAATCAAACTATCTTACTAGTTCTAGAGAGTAAAATGGACTTTTCCCTACATTTAATAAGGATTACTCTGAAACATGAACACCATAGAGAAAAGCGCACTATACTTGAAACGCTAAGCTAGAAGCCAAAACCAATGTGTAATGTCCCATGAGGCATCTGCAGTTTCCAGTTACAGTGCTCCATTGCATTTATAATTTGTAATGCAATAGCTATAATACTGGCAGATTGTATTCTGTAGGTTTGTTTGGCAGCAAGAATAATTCGTTCAAGAAGTCAGAACACTACTGCATGAAAACAGCTAAGTTCCAATGAGAAAGCAAGGAGGCGGTTTGCTCGCTCACACTCTTTAGTATGGGAAATTGAATGTAATGTGAGGGTTTTTGACCGCCAGCAATAAGGACGACAAAGACGTTGTTCGAAAGAATCAAGGAGTAGGCAGCACTCTGGCGCAACCGTGCAAAACACCTCAGAGAGATCATCTAACTGCTTAGACCTCTCTTGGGGTGTTTCCTTTTGTTTCTTGCTACTTCTTCTATATCAATACAAGCCTGGCAGAATCCTGCCAATCCTTTTTTAAAAAGAACAAGGTGCTCTCCAGCTTCTCTTTCGAGTGCTCTTCTTAGCCAGCCGATGCTTCTCTAAAGTCAAAAGAGCAAGGGACGGACCTTTGGCATTCGAAGAGGGTTTTTTGAAGCATACTCGCACAACTTCCCAATCCTTCTTTCATTAGGTTCCTCTTCCTGCAGCAGGATGCTCAATCAATAGATAGATCCATGAAAGTTAAAGCGACACATGATCACATTTGACAAAAATATAAGGGATGCAGCAAGTCCAAACCGGTGTTCTGGGAAAGATTTCTGCAAGTATCTTCTTGTACCGCTTAACAGGCATCCTGGACCGTGTCGTCAGCCCAGGGCAGAAATAGCACAGGTTCCCGCACGCCATCCTATACTTCTATGTTAACAGCTGATAATGTGCATGTTAGTGCCAGAGCCAACCTTAACAAACACCTCATGATCCAGATTCCAATAATAATGAAAGAATTTAGGTTGAGCCAAAGGGGTAAAAAACTTTGGAATGCATCTCAGTTGAATTTATAAAATGTGAACGGGCAACCGATGATCAATCGGACAGGGAATTGAACTTAGAAGATAATCATGCAAAACTGAAATCATGTAAAAATTTGTTAAAATAAAGAAAAATGAACCAAAAAAACGATGATCAACCCGCAACTCAAAATAAGAAGAAAATGAAACAGGAAACGATGATCAATCCGCAACAACACACTACAAAAAAAAATGTGATTTCCCACAAATTTTGGACCAAAAAATGAGGTGCAACGACACGGCCGATCACCGGGGAAGCCACTAGCACAAGCACAATGGACACGAGATGAAGCATGGGATGACAATGAGGCCATTACATGACTACGTGGAGCCCGCCGGCCGGCGACTTGATCGGTCGGATCGAGCTACCGCGGTAACGGGGAATGCGGGACGCCTGCACCGGCGCCGGTGGTTGTCCTCCGCTCCTCCGCCTCCGACCGGGAGAGACGCGACGCGCGCCGGGGGTGGGGATGAGAGGGGTGGAGCGGCGGTGCGGGCGGGGGAGGGAGGGAGAGAGGCACGTACGCGCGCACGCCCCCACGGTTATTCGCGACGCGGCTGTGCCCTCGGTGGCGCGGTGACAGGGGGGCGGGGCGGGGCGGGTGGTTGGGTGGTCGCGGTGGGATGGGAGAGGAGAGGGTACGGTGGTGGCGTCCCGCCGTTCGTGCGGCGGGGCTCCAGGACCGGCGGGCGCGACCTCCGCCATCCTCGGCGGCACGAGGCGGCAGCCGCTCCAGATTTAGGCAGCATCCCTCCGTGCGTCGATGCGTGTGCTACACTACTGCGATGCGACTCTGCAAGTGCCCCCATGGCGGAAGATTGGACTTTTTTTTTTTATCAAACATACCTGTATTAAACTGAAGGATACCGTACAAAGACTAGTACACGTACAGGTACATTCTGGAATACAGAGGACAGCTGTACCACCAGACAAAATACACAAAGGCCCCTAAGAAATCTAGAAATTACATTCAGGTCCTTAGAGCCTTCGCATGCCGGAGTCCGCCGCTGTCGCCGCCGGCAGACACCAGAACCAATCGCCTCACACCCATGGTCAACCGGACCCCCGTCGCCATCAGGCTTCGATAGGAGCCGCAGAAGAACCTCGCCGCCATGGACGAGAGAGTCGTCGCTGGAAGACCATCGGCCGGGGACACACCCCGAGGTCCGGCGACCTTGGACGCAAATCCTCCGGCTACAGCAGAGGCTGCCGCAAGATAGAATCTTGCTGCCGCATGGTTGGATTTGCACCCCTCTCCTGCCATCCGCAAGACCGCAAGCTGCCTCTCCATCCATCAAACAAAAGCCCAACAGACTCACCTCCCGGCAAGGAAGACGAGACCCATGGCGGAAGATTGGACTTTGATCTGCTGAAAAAACGGCAATGACGCCCCCATGGCGGAAGATGGATACACACCGCGTATGCATCCTGTCGTTCGGTTTTTTTTGTCACACTCCTAACCTTCCCCTTCCTGATAGCCTGATAATTTGGGACTTTTGTGGATATTAGGCCCCGTTTGGTTTTCCAGCGCTAGATACTGTTCACAACTTTGACCACTAATTAAAGGTATTAAATAAAAGTATTTTACAAAACTAACTCCAGAACCCCTGCACTAGGAACCCTGAAGAATCTAATGAGGCCTTTGACCGCATGATTAGAGGATGATTAGAGGACGGTTACTGTAGCATCACTGTAGCCAATCATCGATTAATTAGGCTCATTAGATTCGTCTCGAAAAGTTACGCTCATCCGTGAAGAGGTTTTGCAAATAGACTTCATTTAGTACTCCATGTAAGAAAGATTCCCTCCTAGCAATGCTAGATGCTAGAAAACCAAACAAGGCCTAAATAGAGTGTCGCTATATGATGTTTCATTATGGGCCTGTTTGGATCCGCTCCGCTCCATGTTTTTTAGCTCTGCTTCAACAATTTCAAGCCAAACACCACCAGCTCCACGTTTTGCAGCTCCACGAAAAAACATGAATCTGGAGGCCAACTCCACGTTTTTTGTGAAGCTCCTCAAGAGATGCTCCACGTTTTGTAACTCCACGGTGGATCTGCTCTATGGTGGAGTTGGTGGAGTGGAGCTGCCTGAATCTGATCCAAACAGGCCCTATATTAATGGAAAAGACTTATCTCTGAGACGGGCTGGAAGTTTGAATCTATTGGTCCTTTCCGCCCCTATGGCTCTTTTTAAATACTAGCAAATTGCACGTGCGTTGCAACAGGAGAATGAAGAAAATTTACTCACACGGCCTTGCCCATAAAACATAGTTTATGTCTTTGGTGGTTTTTAGCACATCATCTCTGAAAGAATAACACTGTTACCGGTAGAGTCTAGAATTCGAACCCATATGAGCAGCTTTCAAGATAAGAATTCTAACCAACTAAGACACGCCTAGTTTGCAGCTCAGGCCATAACTTAATTGTAACCCACATCAACTATAAGATCGATGCACCTCAAATCTGTGTGCAAACCGGGCTAATAATAAGAAGGGTCAGGAATCTCATCGCTAATAGTAATCAAGAAAACATGTATCATCAAAGAATGAATGACTCATTTTTTTGACACGTCCGTACAGAGACAGACGCTCAAACACATTTGCACACTCAGCCATGTGAATATACACACTCAAACTCTACTGCTATGATCACCTCCGAGACTGAGTCGGCTGTTCCGATCTTGAGATTGACAATGTCATTATATGTGCCTCGCTATCAATGGACACGTTGCTTACCACTAAAAGAAAAGCGCCGATTAAATCCTGAAATAAATCCAAAAAATGCGACACTTGTTCTAAGTCAGAAACTCAAACCTAAGTGACCAAATTCACCACAAGAAAACTAACCAACTAAACTTTGCTTACTACACAAATGAAGGCCTTATTATCCTTAAACAAGCGACCTATGGCATGCGCCCGCGGACAACGGTGTTGGCATGGGCACGTGATGAAAGATAGGCTGGAACATCAAACATGCTCACATGCATTAAGCATTCATAAGAATTTAATTACTTCACGCTCACGGTATGAACTGCATAGTTAAGGACTTGAGGTGCCATCATGTATGTGATGTGACGATCATGGTAGCACGCGTTGTGTTTGTGCCAATGGACTCGTGCACTCATGCATTGAGCTCGCCGTTCTATTCTCTTCGTTTCTCTCGCTCGATTTGCGCCCAACTCCTATAAACCCAGTGCCAACCGCGCCGCCGCTGTCGCCATGGTGCCAGGCCATGCGTGCGTAGATGGTATGGCATCTAGGCGAAGGCAAAGTGTGCGTGAAGGCGATGTTGAGCTGAACTCGCGGAGCGTAGAGGGGTCATAGAGGAAGCCCCAGCTCACCATGAGTGCCTGGACCGCGGCTGACGGTGTGCATTTTTCTCTCCTTATTTTTTATGGATTCAAATTGAACTTTTAGCCTTTTCTCTGTCTAGCTGCACGTCGCGTAGCAACGGCCTATATGGACTTATGGAGTTCGCTGGATCGCAACTTGCTGCTTGGCCGATCATATATGGAGGCAGGGTGCGCCTGCGCGGTGGGACTCAAACAGGGTTTTGGCAGACTTCCGAATCACGCCGAATTCATGTTGGATAGACCACGGGCTCTCTTCTCTGATTCCGAGTAGAACTTCGCCAGCAGTAAAAATAAGATGCGGAAACCAAGTCGGCAGGAACAATGATACAACGCAACATGTATACATAACAGTTGATGGGTTTAGTTAGGACTTCAGACAAAAAAAAGAAGCAATTCTTGTTTTAAAAATAGTAGATTATTAGGGTATAGATTATTGATGGATTCAATTAGAACTCTAACCCAATGCGGAAACCGGTTTAGATCAGGCGGGACCCACCTGTCACGACGGACCAAAAACAGAGAAGAAGCAATCCTCTCTTTAGAAATAGGTAAAGATTTACCCTCCTTTCCATTGTTCTTGATCATAATAATATCATTAGGTAGCAATTTTTTTTTTTGCGAAAGACCAGTACAGACGCAGACGCTCACACACGCACGCACACTCACCCCTATGAATACACGCACACAAACTCTACCCCTATGAGCACCTCCGAGAGATTGGGCTGGCTGTTCCGATCTTGAGATTGACGAAGTCACCACAGGCGCCTCGCTATCGACGGGCACATCGCCTACCACTGAAAGAAAAGCGCCGGTTAAATCCTGGAATAAATTCAGGAAAATGTGACACCCGTGCCGAGTCAAAGACTCGAACCCGGGTGGGCAGGTTCCACCACAAGGAACCTAACCAACTAAGCTATGCTTGTTCCACAGGTAGCAATTTATTTTTAAAATAATTAAAAAAATTACATAGAATGAGTTCACCTTATTTTTGGTATAAATGGTCATAAGTAAATGTGTCATGTCCTAGTCCTTATCATGTATGCCTCTCTCCAATTATTTCTTTTATCTCGTGTGTATCCATAGGGGTTATGTCTTCATCACAGAGTATGGTGTGCATTGCTGTTGATATCCGAGGAGCAAACTTCCTTACTGAACCTTCCAAACCAAGCTCTAAGTGATTGTTTAAATCCAGTGATTACATTAGTTTACACACCTTACCCTCTGTTTCACTGTTGTTAATGATGTACTATTTGATAAGTTATGTAATAAGATGGGGCTCATAGATATGTTCGCCCCATCTTGATGGGGATGTTGGTGGTACTTATATGAAAAACTAGGTGATACTCCACACGTTGCTGTGGGAATTTCTAAAAAAATATGATAAAATTTGAAAGTAGAAACACTACGGTAATTGCATGGCAACATTCTTTTGCAAAGGACATTATACATGAAAACATGTTCATTTTGTTTAGAGAGAACGGCTATTAAATGATCGATGCTCCATGTATTTTTACTGTGAGAATTTTGTAGTGCGATACCCGCAAAAACTAATAAATTGCATGCATGGAATGCTATTAGTCAAAAAAAAATGGTAGAAGACATAAATAGATGGTCATAGTGGATGATGATGTGGTGTCTGATTTAGGGGGTTTCTATATGATGTGGATGGCTTGCATGTTGAGAGAAATAGAGTTAATGACTCTTAGTTAGTTGCATCTATATAGGTTATATAGATAGATCATAAAGGAGCGCAATATGCAAAGTGTCACTACCGGAAACAGAGGATATGCCGTGCGCCCGCATCTTTGCCGTGTGCAAAATATCGGGCGCACGGCAAATATGATGTTTGCCGTGCATTTCCCAAAAACGCACGGCAAAGAAAGGTTTGCCGTGCGCCCCTCACGGCAAAAAGGAAGCACACGGCAAAATTGGACGTTTGCCGTACGCCTTTGCCATAGCGCACGGCAAACTATCCTCACGTGCGCACCACGTGCACCTGCCGTGAGCAGGGTGGACGGGCAGGAAACGGCCGTCCAGGTTTGCCGTGCGGGCGCACGGCAAAGATGCCTGTTTGCCGTGCGCCTCATGTTGGCACACGGCAAAGATGCCTGATCCGTACTGGGCTTCGGTTCTTGAATACGGGCTCGTTTGAAGTACTACTAGTACGTACCAGGGACAGATGCTTCTATGCGGCCAAATGAGGTTCTATTTCCAATTTGTAGGTGAAGTAGATCCCGAAATGCAATTCGTTTTTATTTCTTTTCGTAAGGGTTCGAGGCTCGTGCAATCCTAGGGGGAGCTGGAGAGCATATTGAAGCATTTTGCTTCCTTTTTCTTTTGGCAAAACACGCGCTAAAAATAGAAGACTAGAGCTCTGCCGATCAATTAAGAAGAAAAGCAAGTTTAGCCAGGTCAGATAAGAGAAGCGAATACATTGACGCGATCAAGTGGAGGTTATCTAGCGTTGCATTCTTGCCGTGGAAGGCTGGAAGCTCCTTCTTTTTTAGGAGCTAGTGGGAGTAGCCACAGGTCATGAAGTTTCATATACAGGTGCAAGGAGCCGTAGTCTAGTTTTGGTGAGCTAAAAAGCTAAAGCTTATCTAAGTACACACAATCTACACACATGAATTCCAAATAACCATGTGTACACATAAAATGTAATTTGCTAAGTACACACAATCTACACACATGAATTCCACCAAATCTTTACATCCTTTTATCAATGCAAAGAATGAGAAGCTGTCATCAACAAATATTATCCTCAAACACAAAATCTACTCATACAACAAATTGGATTGCACCAATTATTAGAACTGTTTGAGAGAACAATGGTGTACGACACATCCACTTTGACAAAGGCATGAACAACCATCAATTTCCGCCTACACACAAATCATCTCACACAGGCCCAAGTAAAATCACCAGCTCAACGCCGCTGTTGGGACATATAGTATGCATGTGCTATTTCATCGCGCACTTCATTCATGTTGCTGTCATCGTCACCTTCATCAGCCTCACGGTGATGAAGTGGTTCCTCATCATCGCTGTCATGCATGCCAAAACTTTGGAGATACCCAGCTAATCGGAAGTCGATGTCGTCATCATCATGGTCAATAATGTAATTATGCAGCGCACAACAAGCTAGAATTATGTCGGTTTGGATACTTTCCTGATAGCATGGAACAGCCAAGAGTATTCTCCACTTCATCTTCAGCACCCCAAAGGACTGCTCTATGGCGGACCTCAGCGATGAATGCGCTTGGTTAAATAGCTCTCTTTCACCGGATGGTGCTGGTCCACGTCGCCACTGTTGTTGATGGTACTTGCACCCCTTGTAAGGTGATAGGTAGCCCGGACGGTTCGGATACCCCGCATCAACCAGATAAAACTTCCCTGCACGTATAATCAAGTTTATCTCAATTTCATGAACAGTAGACAGAAATTTAGAAAATATCCAGGATGATCATATGGGTCACCATGCAGTGCAGACGTGTGGAACGATGGCAGCCATAGTTCAGTTTTATGAATAAGAAGTGCTAGGGAAGCTACTGTATCAAAGGCCTATGTCCTATAGATAGTAACAGTCAGTGGCAGCTTGTCCTCTGTTAAATAAAAAGGTTTAACCCAGATGTAACAAAACCTGTAATTTCTCAACGGCAACTAAAAGAGAAACATAATGTTTACCTAAAATGTTGGAAATGAGTCAATGATTTTACTAGTTTGTTTTAGTCAGATTTGACTTACTCCAAAGTTGAAAATTCCACTTTATTTTCATTGGTACACCTGAATTGCCAAAAAATTGCTGGGTCCTAGATAATCCAGGAACCGGCTATAGCTGCCAGTAGCGAAAAAATAATAATTTTTGACAAACTGAAAGGACTCATTGAAATTTCCTTGTTATGAACAAGAAGTGCTAGGGAAGCTACTGTATCAAAGGCCTATGTCCTATAGATAGTAACAGTCAGTGGAAGCTTGTCCTCTGTTAAATAAAAAGGTTTTACCAAGAGGTAACAAAACCTGTAATTTGTCAACGGCAACCGAAAGAGAAACATAATGTATACCTAAAATGTTGGAAATGAGGCAATGATTTTACTAGTTTCTTTTGGTCAGATTTGACTTACTCAAAGTTGAAAATTCTACTTTATGTTCATTGGTAAACCTGAGTTGCCAAAAAAATCAGGGTCGTAGGAAATTCACCAACCTCGTATAGCTGCCAGCAGTGAAAAAAAAATATTTTTTGACAAACTGTAAGAACTCATTGAAATGTCCTTGTTATTAGCTATGTCAAAGAATCATAGATGAAGGCTGGCCCAATTATCATATAAGTTTCATACCATATCGAAAATAACCACGATATGTCTATTAGTAGAATAAAATACCACATTCTCAAGTCTCTACAAAGGAAATGACTGGAAAAGAAATATAGAAGCACTTGACGTAAAAGTTTCAAATTTTCCCCCTTTGTGATATGAAAATACTGAATGAAACTCCAGATGTCCCTTGTAACAGTTACTAACACTGTAAAACATCAAGGATGGACAGTCACAAGGTGTTATACCTGTGAAGTTAGTGTCTACATTCATTTCAGAAAGATTATTTGCCTTCTGCTCAATTGGTCCTTGATGTATAAAGTGGATGTGTTTATGTTTATCTCATTATCTCGTCTTTCAAAGGTTTAGTTTGTGAAGTTATATTTCCTGAACAGCAAGTGCAAATGCTCAGGGCATTATTTAATAGAACAACTAATACATTGCCTTGCTTAATGAGTGGAAATGATCATCGTGCCAAGACTACTTCCATATAAGAAGGTGACAAATAAAAATGGAGTCTCCATGCAGGTATGTGGTTATGGAATCTTTGGGACAAGCAATGGCAACTTTCAAACTTTGGGATAGTGTCCTCAAAAAAAACCTTATGGATAAACTCAAATATCAGTGGTGTCAAGATACATTAGATATATAATCTAAGATTCTATTGTTTTATTGGCAAAACAAAAGGACATGGTACAACATCTGACACTGTATGCAAGATTTGGAACTTTCCTATTTCAGAATCTAAATATTGAATAAATGAATTTGTGAAGAAGATATTCTTGGACCTGTACAAGCAGTGTCATATATACTGAACCCTACATTCAACCAAACACTAAGCACTTAACTCAGTGAATTAAAACCAACTGTTAAGGGTTACATGCAAAGTTTCCTGATCATTTCATATGGATACACACTTATACTACATGCTTCACTAGCTTCAATTAGGAAATGTACACAGCAAACACATAAATGTTTTACCTGTGGGTGGATGGGGGAACTCTGACCCATACTTCCGGATTGCCTCCTGAAGCACGGTCCAATCATGGGCCGATCCAGGAACCCCCGCAGCAACAAAAGTGAAGCGCCGATCAAAGTCACAAATGGCCAGTACATTCTGAGTTTTATCATTCTGCCTGTTGATATACTGGCCAACTTTTTCAAAAGGAACCACCACTTTGACATGTGTTCCGTCTATTGCCCCAATTGCATTGTTGAAGAAAGGTGCGGACCTATGGTTCGCGACCTTGGGGTGCACAGATCCGAATGTGGGGTCCTTTGGTGCTATTATGTCTTTGCCTAGCTTGGTCACACAAGATAAAACATGTCTGAATTTGCGGCTAATAGTCCCCATGGACCTCTCAAACCTATTCTCAGCTTGCCGAACTGGTTGTGGAGGCCCAACCATGTACAAGAACATTCCTAAAGCCTCTCGAGAAGAGCACTTTGTTGTGGACTTCAACCCATAGTTGGTTACCAAGACCTCATGTAACGACTCAAACACATGAGAATGCATCCTAAACATGTTGTAGCAATGTGTTGGATGACGCAATGTCCTCTCCACCCATTCAATTCCCGTCTCCTTGATTTCCCTTCTAGTTTTGGTGCAAGAAAAGGATTCTTCGTACATACCTTGCAGGATGGCCTTCTTCAAAAGTTTTGTTGTAGACCTCGAACTACTCATGAGCAGCTGCATTCCCTCAAAGACAGGATTGTCTTTGCCAAACAAATCCTCCCAGCCCTTGAACACAAGTTCGTACCCGTCATCACTTGAGTCATCCCCACTTGACCAAGCTACATCCTCTTCGCTGCTGCTGCGGTCCCCTGCCATACGCATGCTGTCCTCGGTGGCGTCATCTTGTTCAAGTGATGCAGCATGTCCACCAATTCCACCATTGTCCGCACTACTAGAGGCCTGCAAAAAAAGATTAGGAAACATGAGTAACTGTGGCAAACAAGAGCAATGCAATGTAGCAGCAGTAGCAGGAAACATATATCAAATATATCAAGCAGTACGTGCATCATTAAATGTGACACACAAGAGCAATGCAATGTAGCAGCAGTACCAGCAAACATATATGACATAGTTCAGACATCATGCATACAAGAGTTGTTGTAGTTGCACATCAGTGCATGAATTAATAGACTAGGTTCTACAGCAAGCATTACGTGCAGCATTATTTTGAGCCCCTATTACTTAACTACGCCAACCTATGCGCAGTACACTGCCTAACCACTCCCGTGGTAATGCTGGAATGCTCTACAGATCCACCCCTTTCTAGCTTCGGGTGTGTCACATAGCAGGAACGCTTCTCTGCGAGACTCTTGCTCGAAATGGCCGCTGATGAAGAAGAACTCATCACTGTCGGTGCTGATCCCAGAGTCTTTTGCTAATTGCAAGCAGTGTCGGAACGCCTTGCGCTCTTCTTCTTTTTTCCTTTCTTGTTGAGCAGCCAGATCACGCAGGGCCTTCCTATTTTGCTCTTGTTCAGATTTCACCCTGCCAAGGAGCTTATCCCAAAAACCTCTCTTCTTTTTTGGCAAAGGTTCTGGTTGAGGCTTCGAAGGGCTTTGAGCTGTCGATTTGGTACCCTCAGTCCTTCCCCTCTTGCGGCTACCAGATGTTGTACCAGTCGGAGTGGTGTCAGCAGCAGGTGTGTCTGGCGACTCCACGTTTTCAGATATTGGTTCAGAGGCAGATGCTTTCATAACGGCATCGAAATCGATGTGCACGTCCTTGAACATGTCATGCAGGAGGTGCAGCCAAGGGGGCTGTTCCCACTTCAAACGCTCTGTCTCCGAATGGAACTGTTCAACAAAACAAATGCACCAACCAGAATCCGTGAGTAACATTGTAGGACAATGCAATGTAGGAAGCACCAAAATGAGAAGTGGCATGCAAGGGTTTACCCGTTTTAATTTGGACCATGTAGCCTCGGTGGCCACGAACCCACCTTTCCTTGTTCTGCCCCCCCCCAGTGCCACGTTGCAATGTTTTCAATGCTGCATACCACTTCCTTAGCTGGCGCCACCGTGCTTCGAGCTTGGCCTTACTATAGGGCCTGCCTGTGCGTGATTTGAATGCAGCAACCAAGTTTGACCAACCAATGGCAGTCAATCTACCACGGTCACAATGGCCTAGTTGTAGTTGCTCATGCCACAACTCACATAACGCTTGCGTCACGGAATCATCCCATTTGGCATCTGTTTTGTGTGAGTAGGGATCCATTAGAGCCAAATGGGATGATTCCGTGACGCAAGCGTTATGTGAGTTGTGGCATGAGCAACTACAACTAGGCCATTGTGACCGTGGTAGATTGACTGCCATTGGTTGGTCAAACTTGGTTGCTGCATTCAAATCACGCACAGGCAGGCCCTATAGTAAGGCCAAGCTCGAAGCACGGTGGCGCCAGCTAAGGAAGTGGTATGCAGCATTGAAAACATTGCAACGTGGCACTGGGGGGGCAGAACAAGGAAAGGTGGGTTCGTGGCCACCGAGGCTACATGGTCCAAATTAAAACGGGTAAACCCTTGCATGCCATCATTTCTCTTGTTGTCCTTGGACGATCTAGTTAGAAGATTAGTACACACGTTCCCTGTGGATTCGATACCCTGAATACTTCCAGGTGAAAGCTACAACGGTATCCGTGTGCTTGCGGATTTATCTGCGACCGTAAGAAATACCAACACTTACCCAGGGCGGCAGCCTCTCCGCCATCAATGCATAGATTGTTGCTGCCC
>CM014273.1:2509720-2569789 GCA_004135705.1 Alloteropsis semialata | reverse complement strand
TGGCGTAGGGCAGGCCGTGATTGTGTCAGAGCGAGGAGGCCTACCATGTCATAGAGTAGCCGAGGTAGGATCTACCCACAGCGAGGTGACCTTAGTCACCAAGACGGGTGGAGGCAGCATGCAGTTGAGAGTTATGTCGGCGATAGGGATGTAGTTGTGAAAGTTCAAGGCGGAAAAGGGTGCAGGCCCGTAGTAGGGCAAGTACAGCGCTTGGAGGCGGCTTCAGTGGGTTTACCCCGGTGGTGAGGCGGCATTGCGGTGTCACGATGTGGAGCAGAGAGGATAAGAGTAAGAGGGGAGGGGTCAAGTGCAAAGCGGGCAAGGGAGCGAGGGGCAAACAAGGTGGGAGCGGCTCACTCGTAAGAGGAAGGACTAGTGGTCTAGCGAAGCCGGGTTTCACCACGCGGTGGCGCGGTTCTTATCACGGTGTCACGATGTGAGTGAAGGGCGATGTCAGGGAGAGCATGCCGGTGAAGGAAAAGATGCTGCTAGGTGGTGGCAAGCTGGGCCGAGTAGGAAGGGGTAGCTCTGTGTTGTGTGCTTAACCGATTTGAGAGTAGGCTGGCCCATGCTGGCGCAAGTGGGTGAGGGAGGGAAAGAAGTGCATCAGGCTGTGATGGAACAAGAGAGAGAGAGAGAGAGAGAGTCGAATTGTGAGAGACCCAGTCTTTCCTTCATCTGAGAGACCTCCCTCCATTAGGCAGCACGTGTCACACCACAATCTCAAAGCAAAGCCCTCTCCATCGTTCTCATCTTGCTCCACTTCTTTTAACGACGCCGTTAGAGGGTACGACCGTTCCTTCTCTTCTACAGCGAGTACTTCAGATTTGGATGATATACAACAGCAAAAAAATAAAAGGAAAAAACACAAATGAAATATGCTCAAATGATTTGATCATATAGCAGTATATCAGTAGCAATGAACAGGGAGACATAGGTATGGCACATCATAAATTACTTCATTATATGAAAATAATCTCGCCTCCATATCTGCTGTAGCGTCTATGGAATTCTCATCATCCTTGTTGAAATCTCCATGACCATTCTTAAAATTGGGGCAACTAATCTATCAACCTGTGCACCCACACGGGCTAATAATTTAAACCTATACATACTAGTAAATATTATTTACCTTGCGCCCTCTTGTTAATTATATATATATTTTTCACTTTACATCGCACTTCTATATGTGTTTTTATTGAATCCTCAATTTGAGCTACACGATTAAATATATATACATTAATATGTTAGCATTTTCTATATTAGCAATGATAGAAATTGATAATTTTCTATATCCTCAATTTCGAGGAAGTTTAGAGTTTGAGCTACTTGTTCAACATGGAAATATGTGTTTTTCATCATTTTAGATATGTACATTTATATATGATCTACATGGTCAGACGCATCATGCATACACACCTTAGATTAATATTTTCTATATTAATATCTAATGGAAAATATGTAACTTAGAATCATATATTGGTGTACTTTGAGATACTTTTTATAATGACATGTTGGTTTTTTAATAACAGCAAATGTAGGTAATTTAGATATAAATTTAGGGTGTTACTATAAATTATTTTTATAGTGGCATAGATGGGTAATTTAAACGAATATTAGGGGATTAGTTTAGTTTATTTTTTATAGTGGCAAAGGTAGGTAGTTTACCTACAGATTTAGGAGATTACTTTAGACTATTTCCATAATGGTAAAGGTGGGTAAATTTTTAGAAAGTATAATAGATCCAATGCGTATGATGATTAGAGCCTACAGACGGATGGCCAGATGTTTTTAATTTTTGTGAGAATTTCAAGAATTTTTTCTCTAGCGTGCCTCGTGAGTATTAATGTGAAGATTTCAAAATAAGCCTCTAATTAGTAATAGTAAAATAGCTTTTGGCCACTTCACCATGAACAACCAGCAGCGATATGGGAAAAGCTCTGCCGTGACCGGCGAGCGCGAGCAAGAAGACGAGCCTTCCCGTCGAGCTGCTGTCATACTGAGAAACAAACACAGGATCTTGCTATGGAAGCCTTACTGAGCCTTGCTTTGGAAGCCTGAAGGATCTTGTTGTGCAAGCCTAAACTAACGGACGTCGTGTTGCCGTGATAAAAGAGACAAAGTCAAGAAGCTACGGTGAGGCTTGCTTTAAGATTGTGCTGTGCCACGTGCTGGCTAAACAAGTTGGTCTCTCAGACCGAGGGAAAGACCAGGTCTCTCACGATTTGATTCAGAGAGAGAGAGAGAGAGAGAGTTTAGTGGGCCTAGTGGCTCACTATGGTCTTTGAGTTTGGTTTAGGTTTGTTTTTTTTTTGTTTGAGTGGTTTTGGGTTTATTTTGAATTTCAATATACTTGAAATTCGAACTGAGATTTGGACTACTCCTAGGTATCTATAGGACATAAACATCACCTTTGTAGGGATTTTCATGCATAGTTACTTTATAAAATATTAAGGGATATTTCTTTATCATATTAGTACGTTTGGTATTTTTGGACTTGTTTAAAATTTGGAAGGCTCAATATTTTAATAGTAATAAAATGTTCCAAAATTTGTGACACTACTGGAGAACTCGTCATCGGTCACGGTTCGTAACCCTCATAGGTACCGGTTCTGGAACCGGTACCGCGACACCGTGACTAAAGGGGGCGGCCTTTGGTACCGGGTCCAGAACCGGTACCAAAGGACCCCCCGCGTAGGCATGCGGGGGAGGGCCTTTGGTACCGGTTGGTGTTACCAACCGGTACCAAAGGCTGTTTTGGTTATTTTTTTTAAATGTTTGATATTTGGGTTAGTTATATACAAATCTACGCGTCTACGTGTCTGCTCATCATATGTCGTACACGATCTTTCACGCAATAAGATTGAAGTCGTCGCAATTGTCAATTGATTTTGACCCGACTTTGATTGCATTTTTTTCGAACATTCACATATAAACATTTGAGATCGGCCAATACAAAAGTTAGAGCATTTAAAAGTTATTTACAATTAACGAGCAGAACTAGAAGAAGGAGCGGAAAGGGAGTCCAATTGAGCGATAGCGGTTCCGTCATGGTGGTACTCTCTCAGTGGACTTATAACTTGGTCCATAATGAATCCAAATAGTTGGTCCGCAATAGCTTTTGATTTTTGTTTCATTGGGAGCACTTGATGGTAAAACATCCTCTGCATTAATCACAAATGACAACATCATTCATATAATAAATAAATTTTGCATGTAATCATTTCTAAACAAGTAACTAATAATCATTCATTCATATAATAAATAAATTTTGCATGTAATTATAAAATATCCTAATACATTCATTTCTAAACAATAACTAATAATCATTTCAAAACAATAACTAATAATCATTTCTAAACAATAATCAATAACTAATAATCATTTCTAACCAAGTAACAAAGTTTACATGAAATAACAAAGTTTACATGAATTAACAAAGTATACATGAAATAACAAAGTATAATAAATATATTCATAATAAATATACACTAATAATCATATTTCCATATACACTAATAATTATATTTCCATATACACTAATAATCTAATGTCCATATACACTAATAATCTAATTTCCATATACACTAATAATCTTATTTCCATATACACTAATAACCTAATTTCCATATACACTAATAATCTTATTTCAATATACACTAATAATCTAATTTTCATATACACTAATAATCTAATTTCCATATACACTAATATTTCCATACTAATAATCTAATTTCCATATATACTAATAATCTATTTTCCATATACACTAATAATCTAATTTCTATATACACTAATAATCTAATTCATACCATGAGTTCTTCTTGAGTCGCTTTTTTGGGAGAAACAAAGGTATGGATCCACTAGCAGACGTAGTATCCGCATAGATTCGTCCCTGCTTCCTGTCTGGCACACTGATAGTGGAGAAGAATAAAGTTAGACGTAACAACTATATATTAGTGTGATTTTATGAGATATGCGGGTACACCAGCCACGTACCTGAAAGTCCGTCCTCACATCCAGTTTTTGTTTGAAATTTCCTTTTTGTTTCGCACGGAAACGTGTCCATGCCATGTCAATCAAATCTAAAACTGCTTGGTAATCCTCTTGTGGTTTCCGCAGTGAGTCCATGACAACAATTTGACCGGTGTTTATGATTATCACAAGCAGTATCCAGTGGAAGCTGTATATATATATATAAATACATGCACAAGTATTGAGAACAAAGTCTTAAAGTTATACATACATAGAGAGAAGTACTCACTAGAAATTGTATGGCAAAAGAATGTAAGTCTTGCTTCTTTGTCTCTCCAGGTACAAGTATATGTTGTCCACCGTCTCTAGTGGCTTACTGTCTACAGTTACGACATTTACCATCAATGGATCCATGAAGCCGACATCATCATACGATTTTTCACGGCATGTATGGATCTCCATCCTACATGACAAGAATAGATTGTTATTGTTGAAAATTATAATTAAGAAAGCAAGTATTGCGAGAATAGATCAGTGAAAGAAACTTACACAACCCAGCAGCTCATCAATGAGAGGTCTATGGCATCTTGACGGTACAAATCATACACATCCTTGAAATCCAAAATCAAGAGACAATGCCCACGGAAGTAATCACGGTCTTTTATCAAAACATTGAGCATCTGTCTACCCTTTTTNAAGTGAACTAATTTATGTCTACAATATATATACCTGCTGTTCCTTGCTTCCAGGTTGCAGCCGTTAGTATTGATTTTTTTTCCCCTTCAACAACGGTATTTTGCAGGAAAGCTTCCATCGCCGCAGCCACCGCCGAAGGAGGAGTAGGAGGTCGCGCTGCCGTTGCGTCGGAGGCGTCGTCGGCCCCCGTCTTGCCGCCCGCCCCCGCCTCGTTGTCGAGTCACTAGGTGAGCACGTGCAAAATGCCCCTGTTTTCGTATCAAGTCCCTAGATCACGTAACCTAGTTAGGCGTCTCCCGTTCGAAAGAGATACGGTTGGAAATATGCATTTGCTTGCATATCTATGACCGTATCTGTTTCGAATTGTCCACGTTTTTTTGGACAGTCCGAGAATGTGTAGATGGGTTTAGTTTTCATGGTCTGCTCTGATCCGGGACAGAGTTTCGGCATCACCTCCCCGTTGTTCTCCGGATACACAATCTCCTTGCCAGGACGTGTATTTGGAGAACAGCGGAGAGGTGCTGCCGAAATTCTGTCTCGGATAGGAGTGGAGCATGGAAACTAACCCCGTCTACACATCCTCGGGTGGGATTAGGACCTATCTTTACCTATTAGAGAGCATGGTAGACATCGTGTAGATGCAATTGATTTTTATATTACTCGCTCACATGTTAAAGGATGGATAGCCGTGAGTGGATGTACACGGGCTGGAGGGGTAAGCGTGACTGGACCGATGAGTTCGTTAGCAAGGTCAATGATTTCTTGGAAAAGGCATTTGACAAAGGACAGCGTAAAGCGCCGTGTCCCTGCAGGAAATGTGAAAACAAGGTAGACCAACCTCAGCTCATCATGGGTCAACACATTTGCACCTATGGGTTTGTGCCAAACTATACCCGGTGGATCTGCCATGGTGAAGCCCATCGTGGGAGAGACGAGGTCTTGAGGCAACGCATCGAGAATTATGATGCTGAAGCCGGGTGCGGAGACATGTTAGATGACTATCATCAAGCACACTTCGATGAAGGGCCTAGCCATGTTAGAGAGGAACCTCCAGAGGCAACCGCAAAGGCTTATTACGACATGTTGTCTTCTGCACAGAAACCACTTCACGAGCATACAAATGTGTCTCAACTGGATGCCATCGGACGCTTAATGGCCCTAAAGTGTAAATTTGGCATCAGTCGAGACGGCTTTGATGAAATGTTGGTAGTTTTTGAAAGCCTGCTTCCGAAAGATCACAATCTGCCACGCAACATGTATGAGGCGCAGAAACTCCTTCGTGTACTTAAGATGCCATACCAGCAGATAGATGCTTGTCCGAATGGATGCATCTTATTTAGAAAAGACCATGCAGATGCAAAGTACTGCCCTAAATGTAAATCCTCTAGGTACTTGGAGGTAGACTCCGGTGATGGTCATAAGAGGCAACTCGACATCCCAAAGACAATCTTACGGTACCTTCCATTCATACAGAGGATCCAACGGGTTTACATGACCGAGGAATCCGCGAAACAAATGACATGGCACAAGCACGGCATACGATACCGTCCCGATAACATGGTACATCCAGCCGATGCTGATGCTTGGAAATATTTTGACACGCGTCATAGTGAGAAAGCTGAGGAAGCTCGAAATGTACATGTTGCGCTGGCAACAGATGGGTTCAATCCTTATGGATTGACGGCTGCGCCACACACTTGTTGGCCCGTGTTCGTTATCCCCCTCAATCTCCCGCCCGGCGTCATCTTTCAGCGACAGAACATATTCTTGTCGTTGATAATTCCTGGATACCCGGGAGATAATATGAGTGTGTACATGGAGCCTCTGATTGATGATTTGCTCCTTGCTTGGGAGGACGGGGTAGACACATATGATCGAGCTACAAAGACAAACTTCAAAATGCGAGTGTGGTACATGTACTCCCTGCACGACCATCCGGCGTATGGGCTATTCTGCGGCTGGTGTGTCCACGGGAAGTTCCCATGCCCGGTATGCAAGGCAGCTTTCAAGTTTATCTGGTTGGCGAAGGGTGGCAAGTATTCTTGTTTCGACTTACACCGACAATTCCTCCCTATGGACCATCCATTCAGAAGAGACACCAAGAACTTTACAAAAGGTGTCGTGGTTGAAGACCCCCCACCGCAGATGTTGACAGGTGCCGCGGTTCGTGCCCAGTTAAACGCGCTCAAGGACAAAAAAGAAGGCGGTTTTGTGGGATACGGTGTGGAACATGCCTGGACTCAGAAGTCGGGCTTATGGAGGCTACCCTACATGGATGACCTTCTTCTTCCACATAACATTGATATGATGCACACGGAAAAGAATATCGCCGAGGCAACATGGGGTACAGTAATGGACATTCCTGATAAGACAAAGGACAACGTTAAGGCTAGACTTGATCAAGCTAATTTATGCGATAGACCAAAATACAACATTCCGCCTCGCAAAGACGGCACGAAATGGAAAAAGCCTCCAGCCCCATTCGTCCTGAAGAGGGAGCAAAGGAAGGAAGTACTACAGTGGTTCCAAACTTTAATGTTCCCCGATGGGTATGCAGCGAATCTAAAGAGGGGGGTGAACTTAACTACTATGCGAATCAATGGGCTCAAGAGTCATGACTACCACATATGGATTGAGCGGCTTCTTCCGGTGATGGTTCGAGGCTATCTCCCTGACCATGTCTGGCTGGTGCTTGCAGAGCTAAGCAATTTCTTCCGCATCCTGTGTGCTAAGGAGTTATCTCGGACACTGGTTGCAAAAATGGAAGATTTGGCTCCGGTGTTGCTTTGTAAGTTGGAGAAGATCTTTCCACCCGGCTTTTTCAATCCGATGCAGCATATGATTTTGCACCTCCCGTATGAGGCACGACTGGGGGGGCCTGTGCATGGCCGTTGGTGCTATGCAATTGAGAGACAGCAAAAGGTTCTTCGAACGAAATGTAAAAACAAATGTAAAATTGAAGCTTCCATTGCTGAGGCATACTGTACTGAGGAGGTGACAAACTTCACAACAAAATACTATGCTGACACCCTTCCTAGCGTGCATAATCCAACCCCTCGTTACAATGCCGACGAAAATGAATCGAAACTCAGTCTGTTCAGAGGGCAACTCGGAAGTGCAAGTGTTTCGACTTGTAAGAACTTGCAACATGAAGAGTGGCGCACTATCATGATTTATGTGTTGACCAACCTTTCCGAAGTGCAGCCATACATTGAGTAAGTTCTCAACAAATTAATTGTCGATTATTGCTAGCGTATGGTCATTATATTAATGGTATCCAACCCCCTCGTTCGTACAGTGAATTTACTAATCAATTCTGGCGGGGAAGAAGGGAACCGACCCAGCGGGAAGTTGATACCCTTATTGATAAGGGTGCGGGACATGGATGCCCTGATTTCATTTCTTGGTTCAAGCGGAAGGTACGGTCATTCTGAGCTCGTACTTTTTGTTTGACATTACAAGTTCCTCGTACGTGCCAATAATATAACGAAAGGTCTTGCTTCTACTTGCAGGGCCAAAACGATGTGTCTATGGATCCTGAGTTGAGACAGGTTTCCGTTGGTTGTGACTATAGGGTCATGTCATATGGCGGCTATGACGTGAATGGGTACCGCTTTCACACAAAAAGCCACGAGCAGAGTCGGCCCAATCGAAGAACCACAAACACCGGAGTTTGTACGAAAGGCAATGATGAAAAAGACTATTATGGAAGAATTGAAGAAATATATGAACTCACGTTTCCTGGTTGCAAACCTCTTAAACCTGTCATATTCAAATGCCATTGGTTTGATCCTCAACAAAATCGAGAGACCCCTGATATTGGACTAGTCGAAATTCGACAGTCATCCGTCTATGCAGGAGACGATGTCTATATTGTGGCTCAACAAGCCACACAAGTGTATTATCTCTCATACCCGTGCAAAACCGACGAACGTCTCCAGGGTTGGGACGTTGTGTACAAGGTATCGCCACACGGTAGACTACCTGTCCCAAACAATGAAGATTACAACATAGACCCTGATACATATGATGGAGAGTTCTTCCAAGAAGATGGACTACCTGGGAATTTTGTGATAGACTTAACCGAAACGATCGGAATGGAAGTAGAAGATGATGAAAGAGTTGATGACGAGGACGCTGGAGATGAGGTTTATAATGAGAGGGACGTAGAATTACTTGAGAAAGTACAATTAGGGCTTCATGAAGACATTCCTCCATCGGATGAAGGGCCTCTGGACATGCGTGATAGTGATGATGAGACTTATGATCCTGATAATCCCGATCGTGATGTTTATTTCTAATACATGTATGCTTCGTTCTAATTTAATTATTTTTTGCAATATCATGTTAATTTGTAATTATGTTTTCTTTCTCTTTTGCAATATTATGTTCATTTTTAATTATATCTTCTTTATGTGTTCCTCTGTACTGACTGGTTTACTGGTTTTAATTTCACGTGATGGAACAGAAAGATGGTGGGCGGCGGACTTCAGCGTACGTGCTCGTCTATGTACAGAAGATTTGTCGGTTCATCCTCGGCGGACATACCTGAGGATTCTCGAGGGATCGCTAGGGGCAGCAAAGGCAAGGGTCGAGGGAAGGGTGGTCCGAAGAAGGGTAAAAAGAAGGGTCGACCGCAGCAGGAGGAGGAGGAGGAGGAGGAGGAGGAGGAGCAGCAGCACCAGGTGGACGAGCAGGAACAGGAGGAGGAAGCGGAGTATGTGCCGCAGGCGGAGGAGGAGGAGGAGGAGAGTGAGGAGGAGGGGGAGGGTGAGGAGGAGGACACGACAGAGGGTGGCTCTAGTGTGACTGTTTGGCAGCGAGGTCCCTCACGACTCCCGGACAGGCCGATACCTGTTGCCCTACGCCCGTTGATTAAACCCGTGGGCAAACGGTAAGTAACTTAGATGTTGTCTAATACTTTTTCATTTGGAAACTTGATATCACAATATAAACTAATATTTCTTCTTTTTCACTTTTGACAGGAGTTGGGAAATCGTCACACCTGGTGGTCATACCCGCTTGGTCAACGGCATCCTGGGTCTTTTGTGCAGGTTGCACTTCCCAGGCATGGTCCGGATGAGTGAGGACAGGTACGAGCCGGCCTGGACGTGGACACACTACCACAATGCCCCAGATACTCTCGATAGGGACGACAGGTGCTATGGGAGTAAGGCGGAGCGGGTGAAGGCCGAGCTCTGGGTAAGTCTTTCTCGCACTACACTGCTCAATACATCATTTTCATTGGAACATTTTTGCAATATTGACTGGAGATCATCGTGTTTCTACGCAGGATTTCTATAGGTTGGCGGATGGATATGCTGAGAAGGCGGAGGAGGTGCAGGAGTTGGTATGCAAGAAGCTGGTGCTGGACATGCACTACGAGGCGCAAGTTCAGTGCGTCATAAACTTCAGTGCTTCAAGGCGTGGGGAGAAGATGTCAAAAGCGGAAGCAAGAACCTTTAAGCTGACCCGGCCGCAATACGAGGAGGTAAAATTGTGCATATTCTCATATTAAGAACATCGCGTAATATGATCTTCTTACATGTCGTTCACTTGATCACGTGTAGGCGCCTGTGTGGTGGTGTCGTAATGATTCCGAGTGCTGGAAACTCATAGTGCACAGGTGGTTCACACCGGAGTGGCAGCAGAAGCACGACGCTGGCCGACAGAAGCGTTTGCTGATGCCATACCCGACACACCATCAAGGCAACCTTACGAACGAGCAATACAGGGCTAGATGGGTATGAATATTCATTTCTTTGTTGTAACATTCAATTATGCATAATTTGTAATCAACTCGCTGTTTTTTCGCAGTCCAACGCACATGGAGGCGCTGAGTGCACCGAGTTCATGGGATGGGCCTTGTCCCACAAGGGCAAGGCGTCCGCGTCCGAGACCACCTACAACCCTGAGGACCCGGCCCGAGGCGTACAGCAATCCCTCCATCCACGGCCGCATCACTGCGTACACGGAGACGGGAAGGCAGGTCCATGGGCCAGAGTGGGATCCGAGCCGTGCACCGCTTGATGGAGAGGTGATCATGAGGGTGGGAGGAGGAAAGAAGCATGGCCATTACTATATTGGCGACAGCATTTTAGACCCGGCCACTACTCCCACTCTCCCGGCCCTCCGAGCAAGGAGCACGAGCAGTGCCCCTCCCATACTCTCACGGCCGTCCGCGGCACTGGCCCACGTGGAACGACTTCAGGTTATTTCTGTTTTATTCGTCGTTACTGAATTTCTACATAGATTTTCTTTGCATTGTAACATTGCGATGAACAATTGCAGACCCGGCTTGATGAGCAAGAAGCGGCACACCGGGCGTCCTTAGCCGCGGTTGAGCAGCGGATGGCCCAGCAGTTGGCGGCGCAGCAGCAGCAGATGCAGCAACAGATGGCTCTGCAGCAACAGATGATGGCCAAGCACTGGGAGGCTTGCATGGTAGCTCTTCAGAACGGACAACCGATGCCCCCGATGCCCACGATGCCCGCGACGGCCCCGATGATGTTCATTCCGACTCCGTCTCCTGAAACTCCTGCTGTGAGTTACTTGACAACCTTGTTGTTTCATTTCATTGATTATAGACTTAGAGAACGTACAGAAGCTTTTAGGTAAATGGCTAATGATTGAGAAATTCTCTATATGATATTCAGCTAGTAGCCGGGATCTGTCGGTTGATTTGTTGTCAACTTGCCACTATACATAAAGCTTAGAAGCTCCATCAGGGCATTTTCCTCTGTTCAAAGTAGAAATACAATGATGAGTCAAAAGGTTTAACTATTAACTAGAAAACATTGAACAAAGATACAATTCCTTCTTCTTATGGGCATACACTTTTTTATGAGGAAAGATGCACAACGTAGAATAAGTAACAAAGATACAATTCCTTCTTCTAAGAGTTGCATGCCTCTGAGCAGATTCCTTCATTCCATTATGTAGGTTAAAGTAACAGTCATACCTTTTGCTTCCATGGTCCCTTGTATTCTGGGTTGGGAATGGTAGGGGCAGTCCATTCACCATCTTCCTCATCATCCCAGTCCTCAGGCTGCAATGCCACATTTTTTAATGTTTAAACCCACATTGCTATCATTGATATGACATATATTTAATAAATAGCCAGTTGAGTACCTTCTTAGTATCAGGGTCAGGAATTTCCTTGGGAATGTCATCATAGCCCTGAAAGTAATGGAAAAAGGAAATGAGCTATGCTGCCAAAAAAGGAACTCATAGCTTGTTTCTAATTATAATTTTCAAAGAAATTTTCAAGATAGTGGTGGCTAAAGGAAAAGCAAATAGCTCAGAAATAAATCTTTAATAATGGCCAGGTAAGAATTTTTCACAAATAATTAACATGTGCATTCAATACAAAAAAAATGAAACACTACCTCTGGCTTTTTGTCCTTAGGGTCAGGAATGTACTCGTCATCCCAGTCTTCAGGCTGCAATCGACAATACAAAACCACTGTTATTTCTTAAGAAGCACAAGCAAGGAAATTAAAAGAAACAGCAACTAATATTATAGCCACAGATATCCGGTCCAAACATAATGCTGCAGCACAGAAGTACCAAGTTAACTACATGATCAGATAAATAAAATAGGAACAAAAGAGTACAAGAATAGAGTCAAAAGCTACCTGTAAGGAGTGTCCCCACCGAATTTCTTCTGGTCCACATCACCGCCAAGCAACTTGACGTAACCACCACCGCAGTCTAGCTTCTGCTTGTGCTTCACTGAGAACTGCAGCACCAGGATCTTGTCCTTGTTGCTGAACTCAGGGTACTCCGCCGAAATGGCGTACAACCTGTAGTCCTCAGAGGTCTGGATACCTTTTATAAGAAACACAGTTCAGTAAATAATAACTGAAATAAAAAAATTCTTCCTCTCTGAGGTGTTTAAAGGGATTTGCATTCACCTTTGTCCTCGGCATCTCCATTCCATTTCCCAGATGTGTGGTTCCATTCACCGGCCATGTTCTCATCCTTCTTCCACTCAGACTTGACCCAGCGACTTTCCCAGCCATCTGTGAATATACAGGATCTACTTAGACAGTGCAACAGGCCAGGCACGGTGTACCATCCGCAGGCAGAAGCAGAACAAGTAAAACCAGCAAGCTAACTGAGAGTTCTGAGGGATCAGTTAATGATTATAGTATGTTAAATGCAATGGATGTCCTGACCCATCCTATTGATGGTCACCTGATGGAACAAACTGGAACTGGTAAATACAGAATATGGACCTAATCAACAAAAAAATTAACAAGAAAACTCATTAAGGTCTAGATTGCTACTGGTGTTCCCTAATCACTACCGGATGCAGGTCACGAAATCAAACATCCTCTCAGAAACAAACAAAACAGAGAAATGATAAATTAGATCCACCTCGTAAGAGGAGCTGAAGTAAAATTCACCACATTATCCGAATACAACCTATCAATTCAAACATCAACACCATAAATAAACGCCACCAGAATTATAACCTGTACTCTTTTTTTGCAGAATCTGTCGGCGGGATCGAATAATCTCGAGGCGTCACCGGGCATGTCACCGACGTTCCCACCGCAGCAGCTGTTCGCACCTCGTCCGGACGGTCCACCCCCGTTCTAGCCACCTCCTTCTCAGTGAGCTACTTCACTTAATTTGCGTTTTTGAACTTTGTGGACTTGTGGATGGACTAGTGCACTTGTGGATGCACTGTAAACTTGTCGATGAACTTTGTGGACTTGTGGATGCACTAGTGGATTTGTTGTTGTTGAACGTGTGGATTTATCTATATTGTGTCTGTGATGGTTATTGTTGATGCCTGTGATGGTTATTATGAGATATATATTATGCCTGTGATGGTTATTATGAGATATATATTATGCCTGTGATTTTTGAATGAATGGGGATTTTTAAACGCGAAAATAGAGAAAAACAGAAACAATTTGGTCACTTTGCCGTGCGCCAAACAGGGGGGCGCACGGCAAAGTGACCATTACTGTGGCCCTATATCGCATCTTTGCCGTGCGGAATCTATGGCGCACGGCAAAGTGACCAAAGTTTGCCGTGCGCCGCGCACGGCAAAGATTGAAGGTTTGCCGTGCGCCAGAATGTGGCGCACGGCAAAGATTGAAAGTTCGCCGTGCGCTGCGCACGGCAATGATTGAAAGTTCGCCGTGCGCCAGACTGTGGCGCACGGCAAAGATCGCCGTCAACCCCCCCGCGCCGTTAGCGCTTTTGTTTGCCGTGCGCTTGGTTTTACACACGGCATTGATTTTCGCCGTGCGTGCGATAAAAGGCGCACGGCAAACCCGCCTTTGCCGGGCAAATCTCTGCCGTGCAGCCTTTGCCGTGCGCGCCCGCGAAATGCGCACGGCAAAGGGTTTGCCGTGCGCCTTTCTGTCTTTGCCGTGCGCCGCAGGCGCACGGCGAACCTTCGTTTTCCCGTAGTGTGTAACCTGTATAACCTGGCTGTCAAACCTGGTTGTCAAATAAATGAGTAGTTACAGTTCTTCGCCAAATATCCAGAGCTTTTCTCTCTCCTATATCCTCCACGAGATCCACTCGAATCTTGTAACAATTTTTCCTTGAAATTAAAAAACTTCATATGGAATAATAAAAACTGGCCTAAAGTTGAAAAATGCAGTACAGCTCTAGAGGTTTTTCAAGTCACCCATTGCTTGCTTTCTTCGCAATCTATCCAAATTCATGTTATTATTGTCCAATGTCCTCGAAATAATTCAATAATCTAGCATAAAACTGAATATATGACCGAATGGGGATTGCATATTCAGATAACACGAGATGTTCTAAAGTTTTTGGGCACAAAAATTCCTATATAAGTCTAGTCCATGAAAGCGTCACCTCACTGGTTGAATTTCATGAAATGGGGATGCACAACCTACAGTACCACAGTGAGGTATACCGAAGCCTGGCTGCACAACAATTGAGGGTTCGTTTGGGAGAGCTTCGTCTACAGCTGCTTCAGCTCCATGCTACAGGAACCGATCACTATTCACGGCCAAAACAGTTCCTGAGGTGATGCAGCCAACTAAATGGATGGAGGAGCCGCCGAGCGGCTCCTTCCGCTCTAGCTCCCGCGGTACTACAGTACTACTACACTACTGCTACAGTTACGGAGCTGGAGCACCTGAGAGCACCCCCAAACGAGCCCTAAATTGACATCACGCAACGCCTTGTCTTAAATCCAATCATTAGTGGTGTTTTCGGGAGGTTCTAGAGAGCTGTTACCTTGATAGTTGGACATGGTGGGCAGTGGCTACGGCGGTGGGAGTCGACGATAGGCATAGGCAGTAGAGAGCCGGTCGGCCTGTGTATGCAGAACAGCAGAAGGCAGGACGAAGCGAGGTACATGTCGTGGACCGCCTCTGCTCCGAGCCGGAGCAGACCGGAGGACGAATGCGGGGGTGTTGGGGTTTGATTTGTCGGCGGTTGCTCCGGTGAGGACAAGCCACAAGCCTGCGCCGATTTAGGACTTAGGAGCTTGGCCTAGAAGACGAGGGTTTGCGGAATGGAGAGCCGTGTGATGCTTGCCAGTTGCCACTCACGCGTTCTGTTAAGCTACAAGTCTACAACGCTGTGATGACTGATGAGTCATGAGTGTGCCACTGGTCTGTGGGTCCCGTGTTGGTGAAATACAAAATACACATTGAAAGTCCCCATGCTTCATTTTATCGATTAGCATTTAGCACACAGGCCTATGGTTTTGGATGGCCCACCAAATCAGAGAGGTTCACGCCACACTGAGTCACTGATAATTGGGAAACATTGCGATAAAAATTTATGGTATATACACATACACGTCTAACATAGTAATATATGATTGTTCTTGCGAGCATTATATTCTACATTAAATGCATTGTGTTTTGAACATAGGTATACACGTGACAATGAGATGCACCATTTAAAACAAAGGAAGCCATCATACTAACCAAATTCTTCATTGCATCATATATCAAACATCTATCCCCAACCAAATTTCAACATTCACGTGTATGTGTAGTGCAGTGCAGCACATTTCGATGTACCAGAGTCCACAAGATAAGATATCCCATCAACACCAAGGGGCACATGGCACCCAGAACATCATACATACACCAAAACATTTACCAGCCAGACAGCTAAATTCAGAACATTTGAGAAACTGTGTGTTTAATACTTAAATATTTTGGTACATTTATGTTCTAGCAACTCACTAGTTACAATAACACAACATGGCAGCAAAATGTCCAGTCTTGTAGTATGATCCATCAGGATGCTTAATTCTGTCGCTACATGCATAGCAGTGACCCAGATCCTGATCTTGAATCATTGGGCGCCGAACTTGATCACGACATCCACCTGCAAAGTCAATGACAAGTTATCTAATTAGTTCTATGAAAAAAAAACATGAATTAAGATCCAAATATATATACCCAACTGGTTGTTCTCATCCAGCAACTGAAAGCAGGTAAGAGCCTTAGCGTTGAGGCGCCGACCAATTTGATGCAACTCTGCGAATACAAGGACTTCCTAGCGTTCTTCTTTGGGCCATTCTTAGCCGTGGCATAGAAATTCACATGGCCATAGAGTTCACAACCCTCAAATATTGCAGCACTAACAATTGCCTCAACAAGAGCATATTTAACCTAAACAAACATACAAATGTACGACAAAGAATCTAGTGCCAAGTAACTTGGGTTAGAAAAATATTTAACCTGGACACTATGGTAAATGAAAATGAACTCTGAGACTAATATGGCACATTACAAGTCATTGTATTACAATAGTATAATAGGCCTACTTTTGTCCTTGAGGTTTGAAAAGCAGCAACTAGATCCATAATGTTAATTTAGTAATTTACTAATAAAACCACTGCTTGACTTGGTCTTATACATGTAAGCATGTTGACTAAGAAAACCTTCCCAATGACCTCTTTTGCCCTGGCTCTCTATAGAGAATATATCTATCCCTATCCCTCTATGCTAGTTTGTTCCGAATAAGAAGAACATGACCTAAAGCTATAATGACAAAGATAATAAATTGCATAATTAGGAATTCTTGATACCAATATTAGCAATTAGCATTCCCGATCCAATGTCAATTAATGTCTAGCTTATAAGTGCCAACTTTATAATTTCATATTTCCATACCAATGAAGATTCACTCTGGAGCATCCCTCCATGGCTGGAGGCATACGAATAAAGTCAATAAACAAAGAGGTCAACCAGGCTTGAGCAGCAATTGCAGCAAGGATTCTAACTAAGCAATCAATATCTTGGAGGATATACCATTTGTCCAGACTCAAGGGGAAAGAAGCAGGAAAAATGGCTGCCTAGCCAACTTAGAGATGGGGAGGACATGGTTGCCTAGTTAGCATGTCCTAGAAAATGTCAGCCAAGGCAACAAAGCCTTTCTCAACATGACAGCCTTAAGGATATAGTTGCCTCTTCAGAAACCTTGGGTAAAAGCATTCTCAAAAAAAACTTTGGTAAAAGTGACCATTTTGCTAAATTTGAGGGATCAAAATGCTCATTTATCATAATAGAGATAACAAAATATTGAGAAATCGGCGTCCTGAGCTTGACACCGACTTACTAGAAGTGGTGCCAAACTGGTGTGATACCACTTCTGTAGTGGACCTATACCCACACTACTTCGAGAAGACCTTCACACTTATACCAACACAGGAGACCAACACTATATGGAACTCAACTCTTTATTTAAAATACAAGGACTTTACACTCTTTATGTGGCTATACTACACATTCTACTCTTCTATGGTGGCTACCTATGCCATCTTACAAATGATCTCTACTTAGCATGGCTTTGCATGACTTCTTGGGATGAGGGCACCCTTATTTATAGTGTTATATGACCGTTGGATTGGTGTCAAGTGGCAACCATCCAAAGCACTGCATACAAATATCTCTATTCTAGAATATTTCACACTTCACCATGAAGCATGGCTACCTAAAATATCTAACTTCTACACTCTTTCATATTTTACCATGATCTTATTAATATGCATGGTAAGATAGTGTCTTGATATATCTCGAACTTTCTAGAATATTCGAAGTATGCATTGCATATTTTCAACACAAAAAATAACGATTTGTGTGTTACATGACTAGCATAAGAAGAAGCTTTGATTGTATATGCATAGTGCTTTACAAGTGATTGGTTTAATATCAATTGATAAACAACACGGCAGACTGAGAATGCAGTGGTGCCTAGTGCACCAATACATGTTAACTAGGGTTAGAGATATTCATTGCAATTTGCAACACAGAAAGAAAACCACAAGCTAACCATTCAAACTAAGTTGTGTTAACAAATCACCAGTTTTCATGTTGTTCATAAAATTTGTGAACTTTCTTTGGTACTGAAAGGAAGACATCATCTTTGTTTAGCTATTTTTTAAATTTTTGTTGCTCAAGCCAGCCTCTTGCAGGAAGAAAAACATGGAAAAATAATTACCTTGTTGTTTTTGTTTTTGTTTTTGTTGTAATGCTTGAGAGCCAGTTCAGCAAACCAATCTGTTTGCTTTTGGTAAGCTCCATCATCCATTGTTGTATTAGGATTAGGATTACGCCCACTTTTCATCGCAGCATCCATAAAATCATCGACCAATGCATTATATGCAAAATCTTGTTCTTTTATCTTGAGGACATGATCTTCATTTTTTTAAGTTGGAATCCCTATTTGAGTAATTGGTTCAGAACAAAATGACTAGAATGGATGAAAGAACAACATCAGACTATTCATCAGAGATGTACCAATGACAAAAGAAACCGAGGATTTTTTGTGTGTTCAAAAACAACTAGTTAGCCACACAGAAATTGTAATAATAATGGAACTCATATTAATTCCAATGTATCCAACATGACACAAGTTCTAAAAGGTATACCTTCCCACAATCCTTGAGCCATCATAGGAAACAGATGTTGAATCAAGCCAACCTGGAAATCGTATTACAACTGTTAAGAAAGATGCCCATCTGTTTATATATATATATCACAACTGGAACAAGTCTGCACCTAAATCTTAAACTGTAAAGCTATACCAGGGTTCTCATTCTCATCATCGTCATGTGAACTTCTCCATATATCTGGTTGATCCTCGCGGCGGGGGTATCTGAATGTATCCAAAAGCATATGAACTTAGATCATGGAGGCAAACAAGAGATAAGGCCTGAATGAAAATTAGAACTCTACGTTGGACTTGTGGGGCTCTTATATTCATCATCCCATGGAGAAATTTCCATTGGCATTGGTGGCTTCCCTCTTGGCGACAAGTGGTGCTGAACACTTTTGCCATGGTCACACAGGCCGAAGTTCATCCTGCTATTGCCACGATAGGGGCCCCTTGGTCACAGCTAGATGGGAAGGCCAGCTGATCTGGAGACCATTGTTGTAACAATTGATAGACCGGTTAGAGTGTTGAATTCCGGGAGTCGTAGATGAAGCACCACACATACTTAGAACAAAGCCCGGTGGAGTCTCCTCTAGTTGTGGACTTTTTTTATTTAAATTGATGGTAACTCAGAATGTGCCCATGCAGCCATGCCAATTGTGAGGGAGGGGGAGGAAACTGGTAAATGAAGATCACCTTGGGCATGCCGGCCATCACCATATCGACCTCTGTGTCCACTTCGCTCACCACCATCATCATACCAGTTCCTGCTTCACAAAACACAGGAAACACTAGAACACTGAGACCAAGCGGATCAAGGTACAAATGTACAATGATGAGTGATTCGGATATCGTATCAGCTCAGCCCTACCTGTTGCTTGAAGAGCCTATGCATCCGTCTTCAAATTCCAACCGGTACCACTTATAAGATGGCAGGGACGACTTGGATTCCTTGCGTCCGTCTTCCAACAGATGGCGCTCGGGCAACAGCGCTGATTTGGATCCCCTGGGCGACGAGTGGAAACGGGGGCTGTGGCTCCGGCCACTCTCATCACGGGCGCGGTGGTGCTGGTGCTCGCGGTGCCTCTCCGGCGAAATGTCAGACTCTCCCGGTGACCGGAGAGGTCGCCTAGAGGAGGTTCCGCCGCTTATTTTGTGACGATCGGGCGCCGGCACGATGCTGGGAGAGTCCACGCCGTATCCCACACGACGAAGTGGCGGAGAAGGAGCCGCCAGCGCCACGGGTTGACAGGGCGCGGTCTCGGTGATCTAGTGGTTGCCCGTCTTGGTGATCGCGAACAAGCGGCCGCGTCCAGCGAGTCGGCGGTGTGCACGTTGGTGAGGCCTAGGTTTTTGATCCGGTGGCAAATGTGAGACTCTGGAGAGGGGAAAGTTTTTCTGGCTTGACCGCTTGATGGGTGGAGGACCCAACCGTAACTACCACCACCAGGCACAGGCACACATCGATTTGATATGACTTGATTTCGTGTGAAGGACAAACTCAGCACAAATAAAATTGGTCACATACGACCTAATTAACCTGAGTGATCTTATATTCTTACTGTCTTCCAACCAAAAACACTGTTGTGTTGCACAGATTCGTGGAACTAATGATGCCTTTATGCCTAATAGAAGATGTGTCTTTGAAAGATTAGGCCAGTCTCAGTGCAAGTTTCAATGCACAGTTACCTAGACTCAGAAACTAGGTAACCGTGTTGAGAGAGTTTCATGGGAATCAAACTCTTCTACATCTCATGAAACTCCCTCTTTCTCTCTTCTCGCCATATCAGCAAAATTGATGATTTGCATAAAAATTAATGCCATGAAACTCTTCATGAAACCCCCCATTGAGACTGGCGCATACTTATGCGGATTGGGTATCCAATCAATTAATCCTACAAACCAACTAAACCTGTTATTGCCCAAAATGTAGTTGCCACTTGGCACACAAATTGATGTATGTCTTCAATGAAATCATCAATATGGCCTTGTTCTTCAACAAACATCCAAAAGGCGATTGTCATCATTGAAAGGATATGGATGACACATTAAGTCACATATTTAGTTAAAAAATTATTACATGCACACCGCTACACCTTCGTCGATGTTTTCAGTGATAACCACACTCCTACCTTTGCCAGTGGCCAATGGCGTATATGACTAGAGGTGCTAGCATGAGACTCGTAACTTTGCCTTGTCCCAACAGTGGCATGTCCGAACCGATATCCCATATGACGTGTCATGCCTAGACCAAAAATTTCGACATGGCGTGCTGGTCTAGACATGACCTGATTAAACCATAGGCCCACTAAGGGCCCGCTAAATTTGGTCAAACCCACTTCCTTCCACTTCCTTCGCTAACCCTAGTTCAGTTGCTCCCCTCACTCGCTGCCTCTCACTATCTTTGCCTCTTGGCCTTAGTCTTGTAGTCTCCTGATCTCTTCTCGCCCCACGGACGGACCCTATCCCCAAATGCATCACCTACTCATTGCCAGCTAGGTACATTCTCTTCTCTAGTTCTCCCCCTCTTGGCCTCCTCACTTTGGTGTGCCGCGCTCCGGCTACACAAATAGGAGTTCTTCTCCTGACCCTAGCCTTAGATCTCATGTCTTCCATTGTGTTTTTTTAGATGTGATGCGTGCCTTTTTTTTTTCTTCTTCTTCTCCTTGTTTTGTGGTGTTTCTCTTTCTTTATTTGTATATGTCACTTCCAGATGCTACATGCATTTAGCAGGTGTAGATACTCAACGTCCTGCTTGCCGACTACCATCGGACTTCTTTTTCACCAGGATTACATGATTGAGGGAGAGAGAAGGCTACGTGAAAGGCCCTCTCACTATTGTAAATAGTGAAAATATAAATCTCCGCCATTTGAATTGAAGCAGTGAGAAGTAAAGTGAGGCCACTGGCTACCGTAAACTCACTAATTGAACCAACGGAATTTAACAAACTAGTCATTTTAAAAGGCAGTTAAATTTGTGTGTTCTGTATTTTGTTGACTCTGTTACCATGGTGGCACCACTGAACACGTGGCGACATACATCTCCAAGTCAAATAGCGTTCTAAATTTAGCCGTTTGAGTTGGCAATTACTATATGTTACTCGGTGAAACACAGTAAGCGTAATGATTCTGCTAAATTTCGGTTCGGGGTTTTACTTTTGCAAAAAAATAAAAAAATAAAAAATACAAACAGGCAATCAGCTCGCGGGGTGCAGCCCACACGCTCGTCGCTTACTCGCTAGTCGCTACTCGTCGGGTGGGCCAAGGCCAACCGGCCAACCAAGCAGCCCCTTGCCGGCTGTACAAGCCGCGGCGGCGGAGCATGGACGCCACCCGGCTGCATCATGGTCGGCCTCCATGGTCGAGGGATGAGAGGTGCTGGTGGTAGCCTGGTGGGGGAACGGAATACCGACCGTGTGTGCGCGCCTCAAATCCAGGTAGCGCTGGGGCTGCCTGCACTGTCGAGGAGAAGCTTCGCGGGCAACGCGTCGTCGAGTTTTGTTCCACGGCTCCTGCTCAGGTTCCTCCGCTCCCCATACTTCTGCTCCGTTTAGGGGGAAGGATTTAACAGAATATGGCCTGATGGGGGATCGGGAAACTCGTGATTCCGGCGTGAATTAGATCAGATGTTGTCTTTTCCCCTCAGAGCAACTTCAACAGATTGAGAATATGAATTTCCTTTCCCTATAATTCAGATTAAAGGAAATTGAGATGCAAAAATCACCCTCCAACGAATTCCTTTTTTAATCCCCTTTCCCTATAATTTTTTCTCAATCCCCTTAATCCTCTCCTCAATCCCCTAAAGAAAGGGGAGCCCTCCTCTCCCCTTTCCTCTTGTTCAGCCCTCCCGTCCGCGTCCGAGCGTTCGCCCGACGCACGGCGCCTCCCGTCCGGCAAGACGGCCAACGCACGCCGCCTCATGTCGTCCGCCCTCCGCCGCTGCCCGGCGCACCGCCGCTGCTCCTGCCTGACCCGTCGCTGCTACCCGTTGACGTCGCAGTAGAACTACTGCGACGCTGTGTCGCCGAGGAAGTAGAAGAGCACGAGCAGCTACAGCGCGAGCGCAGCACCGCCCAGCCACGGCGCGCACCTGAAGCCGCAGTAGAAGAGGCACAGGTAGTCGAGGTACCCGCGCGGCACGCACGGCGGGTGCCCCGCCGACGACAGGTACCGGCACCGCGTGCCGTGGTCCGGCAGCGAACGCAGCTCCGTCTCACGGCTCGTCGTCCCCACCGCCTGATCCTGGTCCTGTCCCAAAAAGGAAGGTTGCGCTGCGATCGCCGGAGAAGTGCCGAAGATCCCCGCGTCGTGGTGGCGCGTGGCCACAAGGAGGACGGAGAAGACGAGCACGAGCACCAGGAAGGAGGCGGTCGCCACGACGGCGGCGGCGGCATTGCGCCGGCACTTGAGGAGCCTGTGCAGGAAAGCCATGGGGAGTTGACAGTGAGGCAGCTAGTAAGCGGGCTGCAGCTGTCAGGCAGTGGCAGCGCTCGCCGCGGCCGGCAGGGGGACCGCCGGCGCGTCGGGCAGAGCCGCCGGCGCGTCAGGGTTCATTTGCGTCGGCACACGAGGATTTCTCTGTCGTGCGTTTTTGGCCCACGGGGAAGGCACTCAGCCCAATTTTGGCCCACAGAGGAAGGCCCATGGTAGAAAAGAGAGAGAAATAATTAAAGGGGAAAGGAGAAAGGGGATCTGCTGCAGCACATCTTCCCAATATTCTAAAAATGTGAAAGGGGATTCCCCTTTAACGAAAGAGAAATGGGGAGCTGTTGGAGTTGCTCTTAGACTTCGCTATGGCTGAATTTAATGACGTGCTGATAGTAGAGACATTGGGCAAAACACTGCTAGAAATTTTTTATTGTGAGCACCGCACCACATCCACACTATTGGTGATATATTATAGCTTGTACTCCACTCAACTGTAACAGTCCAACGAAATTTCTGTCCCATGATTCGATGCCTAGACACGAGACTGGAGTCTGAATCTGTCTTCCTCCATGGTTTATCTTTCTTTTCTCCTACTAGACATTATCACACGTCTTTCCTGATAGTGATAGGAACACGTCTCTTTTTATTATTTCAATGGTTAGGAATAATGTATGGATGGGAAGCGTGGCTTGACTTGACTCAGAGACTCGAGAGTCTTCGGCCCGTGGCTTGCATCTTCTAGGAAATGAGGCTAAAGCACACTGGCAAGTAGTGGTAGTGACCTGTGAGAAACATCAGTTATGCACACGAAATTTAAGCATCAGCGTAATGATTGATCAGTAAATCAGCTTTTAGTTTTTGGTTAACTGGATTTTATGCACTGAGACACTGACCAATTTGTTGCAATGGCTCAGATGGTAGGGGACTGCAGGAATTCATACTAAATGGTCATTCAATTTTTCTTTCAGAGCTGCTAATTGGAACGTATTTCATTCGATCGGTAGAGGATGCCTTCGTGACAGTTTGGGATTTCAAAAGGGATTTTGAGATTGAGGTTTCCTCTAAAAAAAGGGAAAGATGGAAAAGAATGAACCGAAAGCAATCTACCTAACCTTTTTTAACTGTTAAAAGGTGGCTGGGCAGGACAGCTTGACTTGACTCCCACCTTCCACGAAATGCACCAGCACTCAGCGGAAAGGCTATGAGAGCTTCATTTAAGTGCACCATCACCCAGGTGAAGGACTTCAGTTCTCCCATGCATAGAATTGCTAATCAATAGGTTTTGCTACTTCACTCCATTTTGCTTAACAACGGTGTATACCATTCCATGACCATGGGCACGGTTATTGGTGAGATGGTTGCATCGGCTGTTCTGAAGTTGGTCATGGGGAAGCTTGGCGTGCTCATTGGGCCTGAGGTCAGCTTGCTGTGGAAGTTCAAGGATGATTTGGAGTCCATTAGGAGCACACTGGTGACTCTCCAAGCTGTGTTGAACGATGCCGAGAAGCGATCGTCACGAGAGGAACGTGTGCGTCTCTGGCTCAAGCGGCTTAAGATTGCTGCTTATGACATCCATGACATTTTAGAGGAAATGGAATCCAAGAATGATATGCAGGACACAGTTCAAGGCATTGCGCTTCAGAAGGTGATCACCTTGTCATAAATGTTCTGCTGTGTTCACTATACATAAAAATGAGTAGATTGAAATGGTACATTGGTATGTTTCTGATTCAATATAGAAGTGACTGCTAATCCTTAGTACTTTGCTTTAAAGCTACCTTCTGATGGCATATCTAAAATAATAGCCGATGAGCAAAACCATGTTGCATTTTCTGATTTGAAACTTTCTTTCATTTGATTCTACGTGTAATGGTAAACACACCAGCTAGCTATAGCTGTACAAGTCTCCAATAATTCGTGCATCAGTTTAATTTAAACTTGTAACACGACAAATAAGTGAATAACTAGGTTTCTTAAAGGCAGGCATGCAAGCAGGGAGAGCACCTTTTAGTGTGTACAGTTTTGAAAGCTTTATATTTCTGCACAGTTACATCATCTGTGTCTCCTCCTTCACTGTCAATTAGGCTGGAAATCTTTTGAAGCCTGAGGAAGCGCTGTTAATAACAGAAGAGTGCCACCCATTAAACAAGTCTCTGAAATCTTTTGGAAATGTAGCTACTTAATATTTGCTGGTAGTATAGAAACCTCTTACTGTAACCTTGACACCATGGCTTCTGATCCTGTGTCAACTGCAAGAAACAGAGCCTGCCAAGTAAACCATGATATAATGAATGATTATGCTTATTGCAATTTTTGTTATTTGTTTTCAGCACCAGACAGGATATTAATTAAGACGAGCTTCTTTGTGAATTACATAGTCTTCAGCTAAGTCTAAATTGAAACAGGTATCACAGTTTACAGCACACCGCACCATTGCTCACAAGATGAAGAAGATGAGACAAAGGTTGGAGAAGATTAAAGAAGAAGCAAAACTTGATGTATTCAATTTCAAGGCTGATTGTTGCTCCTTGGATGAAAATGTTCATAGCAGAGCTACGTTTTCTTCTATCAGTGAAGATATTGTGGGGAGGGCCATGGAGAAAGAAATTATAGTTACTATGTTGACAGCATATAGTGAAGAAGAGATTCTGACAATCACCATTTATGGTTTTGGTGGCCTTGGTAAGACCACTCTTGCCAGGTTAGCTTTCAATGATGAGAATGTTGGAAGAGTTTTTGATTACCGAGTATGGGTCTATGTATCTATGAAATTTGATCTGAAGAAAATTGGTGAAGCTATACTTTCGGAAATTAACGGTGGTAACTGTGGCCATGCAAACCTTCAGGAGGTTACTCGTCATCTCCAAAGAGTACTTTCTGGCAAGAAGTTCTTGGTTGTTCTTGATGACCTATGGGAGGAAAATGGGTTCCAATTGCTAAAGTTGAAGGCAATGCTGAGTGGTGGTGCGAAAGGAAGTAAGGTCATTGTGACTACACGCAGCGAGAAGATTGCTTCTTTGATGCATCCTTGCAAGCCTTACAAGTTGGGTGTCCTATCAGATGATGATTGTTGGATTTTGTTTAAGCAAAGAGCCTTTGTTACTGGAAGGGATGATCCTAGGATAGAAGGAATTGGAAGGGATATAGTGAAGAAGTGCAATGGTGTGCCCTTGTCTGCACAAGCTTTGGGTTTCATGATGCGATTCAAGGAAGGAGTGGCTGCTTGGGAAGCAGTTAGGGACAGTGAAATATGGGAGATAGAACAAGATCAGAATATTATGCCATCTTTGAAGCTTAGTTACTGCATCATGCCTTGTCACCTGAGATTGTGCTTTGCATACTGTGCCGTTTTTTCCAAAGGAGCTGTCATAGACAAGGACATGCTGATACAGCAGTGGATTGCACTTGGATTTATTCAACCAGCTAGTGGAAGCTTGACACTTGAAATGCGTGGTGAGGAGTATGTCTGTGAACTAGTGAGCATGTCCTTCCTTCAGGCTTCAATGATAGCATCCTCGGTGAGTCACTTTTACATGAATATGAACATTCATATTCTACTCGTACTGCTGAAGTTAGGATATTGTTTACACAGCATATCAGCTTAGTCACATTCCATACTTTAGGTATTTGTCAATTTGTTCTTAATTCTTATTTTAATTTGATTATGCAATTAAACACTTTAATGTACACGCCAGGTCTCTAACCACCATATGAAAGCTGCAAGGGTATTCCAGATGCATGATTTGGTTTATGACCTAGCAAGATGTGTTGCTAATGAAGAATTCCTATTCATGGATGCCAAAAGGACTGGCACTGCTAGTGCTGGAAGTGATTATTACCGATATGCCGTGCTGATGAATTACAATGAGATACCCATAAACAGCAACGCTGTACTTGGTAAGGCAAGATCGCTTCATTTTCGGGAATGCAAAGGGCTGCAGATTTCTAGGAGATCATTCTCCCTGACCCTGAGTAAATTCTTGCGAGTCTTGGACATCAGTGGCTGTTCTATATTTGAGTTACCAAGTCAACTAAACCACATGAAGCAGTTACACTATCTTGATGCATCAGGAATGCAAAGTCAAATGAAACATGAGTCTTTCACTGGTTTGCAATGCCTAAATGCACTAAATCTTTCAGGAAGTTCTTTTCATGAATTGCCAGTTCAAATAGGTAACCTTGCCAAATTGCGTTACTTGAACCTTCATGATTGTTCTCGCCTCATGCTAATACCTGAGTCCATTTCTGCACTAACGGATTTGGTGCATCTAGACCTATCAGGATGCATCAACCTACTGGTTCTGCCTACATCTTTCGGCAAACTCCACAAACTCTCCTTCTTGGACATGTCTGGTTGTCTCAACTTAGTTAGCTTGCCAGAATCATTTTGCAATCTCTGTTCTTTAGAGCATCTTAATTTGTCATCATGTAATGAACTCAGAGAGTTGCCTTTGTCATTAGGCAATCTTCAAAAACTCCTCATACTAGACATGTCCAGCTGCCATAAGATCTGCATTTTGCCCATGTCACTTTGTAGTCTCCTGCATTTAGAGGATCTCAATTTGTCATGCTGTTATGAACTTCAAGAACTGCCTGAAGAATTTGGAAAAATCCATGGACTTCGTATTCTGGATCTAAGTGACTGCCACAGACTTCAAACATTGCCTGATTCCTTTACCAACCTGGTAAACTTAGAGAAACTTATCCTATATGACTGCTGGGAGCTTAGAAAGCTTCCAGAATCATTTGGGAACCTACGGAAAATTCAGGTTTTGGACCTATCATGCTGCTCACAGCTTTTTACATTGCCAGAGAGTCTCACCAACCTTACCAATTTGGAGCACCTAAATCTGGCATGCTGTATTAGCCTTGAAATTATGCCTGGATACTATGGTTGCTTAAAGAAACTTAAGGTATTAAACATCTCATATTGTTTCAAGGTCCGTATCCCTGATGGCATATCCAAGTTGTGTGACCTCAAGAGTTTATTAGCAGTTTGTTTGGATGAATATTATTGTAGTAATAAGGATGACATCAATTGTGTAATTAGTTCCATACATATGCCCAAGATAGATTTAACTGAAGAGACCAACCTCGATAATGGTTTTGGTGAGATCTTGAAGTATAAAAAGCTCCATCTTGTGGGTATCAGCAATTTGCTAAACATTTACAAGTTTGAGAAATTTGCATTGCGCACACATCAGCAGCTCAACACTTTAAGACTTAGCAGCGATCGTTGGTATGATGATGAAGTTGCAAATATTGTGCCATATAGCATTCTACTGGAAAAGCTCATACCCCCAAGGACCCTGGAACACTTTGAACTTTTTGGCTATCAAGGTTCCGTATTTCCTGATTGGATGCTAAAGTTGACAACTGTTTTACCAAACCTTGTGCACCTTAAGCTCACCCTTGTAATGTGCGAGCATCTCCCCCCTCTTGGCCAGCTAACAAAATTGCAGTCTCTGGTGATAGAAGGCTTACTAAATGTCAAGTATGTTGGGGAAGCTTTTGTTGGGGGCAGCAAACCATTTCGGAAGTTAAGGTATCTCAACATCAGCAAAATGCCAAACCTAGAAAGGTGGTTGACAACTATATCAACTAGTGATGAAGTGGACTGCGTGTGTGTATTCCCTAACCTTCACCACCTGAAGGTGTCACAATGCCCAAAGTTGAAATTCGAACCATCTCTTCCAGAGTGCTTCTTACTGGAAATTGATGCTTGTGATGAGATCTTGCTAGGACAGCCTAAGACACCTTCACAATCACACCTTATGCCAACAAGAAGGATAAAAATTGATTCCTGTGAGCTATCGTCCTCAGGCGGGCACCAACTTCGGCTACTGACTTCCTTCCATTCACTCAAGTTCCTTTCAATAACCACATGTGAAGGTTTGAGCTCTTGGGGAGAAAGCATACGAGGATTCACCAGCCTTGAGGTGTTGGAGCTATCATTCTGTGACATACCTGCGTTTTTGGGAAGAATCACATCATTGCGGAGGCTGAGTATTGACAATTGCAATATACCTTGTGATTTTCCTCAGCACTTGTTGCAACTTTCATCATTGCGGGAGTTGTCAATGGTTTTTTGTGCAGCTGAGTTTGGCTTACCTAGTGAAATAATGAGAGCCATCTTGGCTCATATTCCGGATATCAACTTGTCCCATGTGAGTTTACTTTGTATTTCTGTAGTTTCATTCTGCTTTATTCAACTATGAATGCCTGAGAACACTACTACATTTTGCAAATACAACAAGCATGCCACATGCCAGATAAGCAAACACATATCTAGTTCTCTTTGAATGTTTATTATTGTTGTATTCATATAATAATGACGTTCTAGTTTGGCACAAAAATGATAAACGTCAAATATGAATACAGCATTACATCCTGTATATTTGTCGCAACAAATTGGTTCTTTTTTAATTCAGGTGGGACACATCAGGTATATAGAGCAGAAGAATGGTATACTCTCCACTTGTGAATTTGCTCCTGCTGGCCAGGTAACCGTTGTAGCATATTCTTTGATGATATTCACGAATTCCTTCAGGAATCAATGTTGCTTCATCATGACAAATTATTAGTCATGGTTGAATAGGATCGTCCAAACTTCAAAGCATGTAATCAATAGACCTGATAAAAGACTCAGATGCTCCAGATGGCTGACACTTATAACTAATATGGAGCTTTTTTTAGTCACTGTACAGTTTTTATGGCAATATGAACCAGATATTCACATGTATGTGTGTATTTTTCTTGATACGGAAATGTTGTTCTGGTATCTGGCTGGAATCAACTATGATTATGATTGTACATATCTATCTTTCTTTCAAATGTTCAGGAACAATATTTAGATTTAGAGATTACTTTCTGACCATTCAACTTCTCTTTGGATTTAGGTTGGATATAGGACACATTTTGTGGCTATGCCCCCGATGTGCCAAGTTGCCCCAGTGAGCCAGGTACCTGCAAAGTTCTTTGCTAATCCACGAATCAATTGTTCATTATCAAGTAAAAAAATAATGAGCTACGGTTGAATTGGATGTAAATTAGTGATCTACAGTACTGAACTTTGTTAAAACTTTAAAGATATGCTAGATTAAGTTGCTTTAGATGGCTGGTCACTAGTTGATAACTGAAGTAACACGGGGCTTTGTCATGTAGTAAATATCACACTGAAATCAATAAATTGTTCTCACAAATCATATAACTGCACGCTGCACTTTGCCCTTCCAACTAGGCGCTTTGATCTTTTGTGAGCGAATTTTACATTGACCAAATCACTTCCTTGTCTTTGCCCTGCTGTATAGGAGCCGTCGAGTGATGCCAAGACGTTGAAGTCATACTTGAGGTTCAAAACGCCTATCAAAGTTCCATGGCTGAAACTCCGGCGCCGCAAGCATCGCGGTGTGACCTCCGTTCGAGTAAACACAAGAAGCAGGAACAACAAGGCCCCAAGTACCAGCCGGCATCCTTGCCATGGCGAGAATTTCGAGTGTGAAGTGCCCATTGGAGATTGGATTGACTTCATGCGGATGAAAAACAACAAAAACTATTCTCCAGGGATCTGGACATTCACCGGTCACAAGAGCATAATGGTGAGGCCGGGCGTTTCGGTCGTGAGCTTATGTTGAAACGGCGGCGAGAGGTCCAGGGCAAATGCTGTTCCGTGGTTCTTTCCCGTCTCAGCTCATCTGCAGCTGATGCTGCAAGGCTGTATAATTGTTAGTTTCATTTTGAGTATTGGTGTAGCAAAAATGCAACGATGCTAACAGCGAGGGCTGCATATTTGTATGTATGCCGTGCCCAATTACCAGCCTTCCTTGTAAGCCATCAGTTGTATAAAATTTGTTTTAGGGGATCACCAGATGTATAATAGGACTCCTTATGTGCCCTTTACCATTGGTTGGAGCCTTGGAGGAACTTAGGGCCTGTTTAGGTACCTCAACTTTTCAAATTTTTTTGAATTTTCACTATTCATCAAAGGGAATCTTACATGCATGGAGTAGTAAACGTGTGTTAATGACAAAACCCATTCCATAACCCCGGGTAACTTCGCGAGACGAATCTAATGAGCCTAATTAGGCCATGATTAGACAACGTCGTGCTACAGTAAACAATCTCTAATGATGGATTAATTAGGCTTAGTAGATTCGTCTCGGGATTTCCCGTCCATCCGTGTAATTAATTTTATAATTAGATCATGTTTGGTCCTCCTAATCTTTGGTTTAAAATTGCTACAGTAAATTTCGCAAACTTCCAACTCCCAACTAAACAGGCCCGTAACTTGCCATGTGTGATCTCCAGCTACTCCCTCCGTTTCAAATTGTAGTTCCAAATTATAGTTCATTGTTGGCTTTTAAAATACAACTTTAACCGGATAAATATAAATATGAGTTGTACTTAAATTACTTTTGATAATAAAATAAATAATATAAAATAAATGATATTAATATAAATTTTTTGAATAAGACTGGTTGTCAAATACTTATTAGAAAAAAGTAACCGCTGCGCCTCCGTTGATCATGTGTTTTCTCCTGCCACTGCCTTTGTTTAAGCATTGGGCCTCAGGCCCATACCGCTACCTCCAAAAAAACGAGAGGAAAGATAACCTCACATTACCACGCGAATAAAGCCCACCATTCTATTCGGAGATGTTTTCGGCACGCAGAGCCCACTTGAACAGTCCACGAGGCGGCCTACCATTGCACAGATTCGAATGAAATTCACCTGAAAAATCCGCGTAAAGAGCACTGGCCTGAAGCTGTGCTCTGCTTGTTAACAATTTTTCACTCCGCGTTTGGTTAGGGGGTGTAAAAAATTTGCCGCGTAATAAATGCAGCTTTGACCACTAATTAGAGGTATTAAATAAAGTCAGTTTATAAAACTACCTCCACAACCCCCCGTGTAAATCGCGAGACGAATCTAATGAGGGCTTTGACCGCACGATTAGAGGATGATTACTGTAGCATTACTGTAGCAAATCATGGATTAATTAGGCTCGTTAGATTCGTCTCGAAAAGTTGCACTCATGTGTGAAAAGGTTTTGTAAATAGACTTCATTTAGTACTTCATGCATGCAAGATTTCTTGGGGGAAAAATTTTTCCTGTAGAAACCAAACGCGGGAATGTGTTCTGCAGCTGGACGTAAGTCGTGAAGTAAACATGGAGTACAAGAATGGCCATTTCATTGCATTGCATTGCATTGAAGAAACTGGTGATGTTTTCCCTGACTGGCTGGGTTAATTCAGGTGTCCGTAGCCTGTCGGCGCCAACGGCAGTTTCAATTCGCGCTGTCAGTCTATGAGTTTGTATTTGTACAATCATAGCACAAGGACCTCAAGACTCAAGTTGTGTTTGGAGCAATAGTACTATGGGGTGTTTGTTTACTTACTATACTCTTTCCGTATCGAAATATTTGTCGTCATTATTTTTTTATCACAACTTTGACCCTTCATCTTATATTCAAAATATTATGCGTATATTATTTATTTTATTTATGATTTGCTTTATCCTTATATGTACTTTAAGTGTGACTTGTCTTTTTGTATATTTGCATAAAAAAATTGAATATGACGAAAGGTCAAACATTTTAGAAAAGTCAACAACGACAAATATTTTGATATAGATGTAGTATAATCCAGCTTATTCAAATGCAATATAGTAAAAGGTCAATGTGGATCACAAAATAGTCTAAAGTAAGCTATCCATATGAAGCTTATTTGGAATTATTCTGGTGGTGGTGCCTAGTGATCTTTTACTATATTACCTTTGGATCATAAGGTAGATTATATAATTTTGGAAAAAGTCCAATTTTACTACCCTCACCAATTTAGATTGTCCGGTTAACCCTCTAAGCAAAATTTATGCTCAGTTTACCCCCTCGAACTATTTTAGTTGGACCAATACCCCTAATGAGATTTTTGTTATTTGTTTCTCTGTATACAAGTTGAATTTTATTTTAAAATTTTGCAAGATAACTTATAACATGATGCCCTATGTTAGAAAATAGATTGTTTTTCAGAATTACTATTTCCTATAATTTTAAGTGGAAACAAACAGAGACTGTGTATATATACTAGAACAAACAAGCTTGGTCGGCTTATGTTTGCTGTCGTCGTTCCCAGCAAATAAGGAAAAACAAATTGAAACAGGGCCTCCTATGTTGAGGTCATTGCTTATGACAAGCTTAATTAGATATGCTACACGTAGTCTGTAGATTAAATTATCTGCCTATCATCATCTATCTGATTGTTAAATTTATATATCTCACTGGGAGCTGTACCAATCCTAGATTGTATTGCACTACCGTGTAACATCCTCCCATCTCCCTCGAAGCTTCTCAAGATCTCATCCATCCAACATTCTCTCCTTCGGTTGCTTTCCAACTTCCAAGTGGTGTGAAAAGAGAACAAGACATCGACAGATGACAGATCCTTTCCTTGGAGAAGATGCAGCACGCCATCTCTGACCGCATGCATGCACCGCCACTCTAGCTTCCTCAACCACTCGCCCCCCCCTATAAATACACCACCAGGTAGCTAGCTAAACTCGAACTCACTCGATTTCCGTTTTCGCCAAGCCAAGACACACAATAACAACCCACGGCGAGCTAGCAAATCCAGCTGATCAGGATGTCGTCGTCGTCGTCGCCGCCGCAGCAGCAGCCCGCGCCGGCGCCGCCGGTGAAGCTCATCACGGCGTTCGGCAGCCCGTTCGCGCACCGCGTGGAGGTGGCGCTGGCGCTCAAGGGGGTGGCGTACGAGCTGGCCGTCGAGGACCTGGCCAACAAGAGCGAGCTGCTCCTCGCGCACAACCCCGTGCACCGCTCCGTCCCCGTCCTCCTCCACGGCGGCCGCGCCGTCTGCGAGTCCCTCCTCATCGTCGAGTACGTCGACGAGGCGTTCCACCACGGAGCCGCGCCGCGGATCCTCCCCGCCGACCCCTACGACCGCGCCACCGCCCGCTTCTGGGCCCAGTTCATCGCCGACAAGGTATTAGCCGTATCCTACACCCACAGACGACCCACCACGCCACGCATTTGAATCCTCCGATCTTGAGCAAGTTTCTGATTGCAGTGCTTGAAGCCGCTGTGGCTGTCGATGTGGTCGGACGGCGAGGCGCACGCGAGGCTCGCGAAGGAGACGAAGGAGAGCATGGCGATCCTTGACGCGCAGCTCGACGGCAAGAGGTTCTTCGGCGGCGACGCCCTCGGCTTCGTCGACCTCGCGGCCTGCACGCTGGCGCACTGGCTCGACGTGATGGAGGAGGTGGCCGGGGTACGCCTCGTCGGGGACGGCGAGTACCCTGCTCTGCGCCGGTGGGCCAAGGAGTACACCTCCGACGAGACCGCCAAGAGGTTCCTGCCGGACAGGGGCGAGCTCGTCGCCTTCTTCGCCGCGAACAAGGAGAGGTACTCGTCGATGGTCAGGGCAGCGGTGCAGTAGCACGTGTACACTAGCTCCGCGCCATCGCAAGACAAAATGTGTTTCCTTCTCGTTGAATAATATACTTGTATTGAACAATATGTATTTATTACGGATCGTATGTATACGTTTTGATGGGTCAATATATCGATGTGTGTCGGATTTATGGACCCGGCAGTCCACACAGCCGCGTGGTTGATTTGTCGAGGGACAGATCGAGGATCAGAAGTCGATGGTAACACAAGACTCAAGGATTGAACAGGTTCGGGCCGTCAGGATGACGTAATACCCTACGTCCTGTGTTGGGTGTTTGGATTGCTGTGTATGAAGTTCCTGAAGGATCTCCGTAGTTGGGTTCTGTCCTAGGTTTAATGAATGGATGTAATCTCGTGGTTTGGAGAGGGGTCTCAAGACGCCTTATATAGTCCGGCTGCCTTGAGTTACAAGTCGGCTAGAGATCATAACCTATCCGAAATACAAGGATGCGATCCTATAACGATTACAGATATCTTTCCCTATAATTCCGGCTAGTTTATCTTGATCTCCAAGCTTCTTGCGGGATATGCCGTTGTTGTTCCTTGCTGCGTGCGCCATCGCGCCCATCCGGCTCGTCCGACTGGTGGGCCTCCCGAGTGGTGGGCCACCCAGTCTGACAACCCGGCCCGATAGCACTCGGATTGGGCCACCCCTTACTGGTTGGGCCAATCCGCCTTCTGGGTACCCCTGGGGGTCTACCCCCGACAAGCCCCCGAGTAGTACGTGGTTGAGTGACAAGTCGGCGAGGTCGTGCCATCTGATGAGCTTCGAGCTTGCTGCAGTTGGAAGCGAAACCGCGTGATACTGGAGAGAAAAGAGAGAGCCGTTTCTCAACGGATGCGCCGCGAGGTGCGTCCGTTGGCCGTAGCCCCCGAGCCTTGAAGCGATTCCGAAGGAATCGGTCCAAGGGTTAGTAGCCTTGTTCTTGGTTGCCAGATAATCAACGGATGCGCCGCGAGGTGCATCCGTTGGCCGTAGCCCCCGAGCCTTGAAGCGATTCCGAAGGAATCGGTCCAAGGGTTAGTCGAGGAGCATCTGACTGAATCATCCGACGTTAATTTCGGCGTCCAGCCCCCGAGCGTGAGGACCGGCGGAGTCCTGCGAGACACGCCGAGTAGTCGTACCGGCGCCAGGGCCGGAGCTCGCCGAGTGGTCATCCCGGCGCCAGCCCCCGAGCGTGAGGGCCGGAGCTCGCCGAGTGGTCGTCCCGGCGCCAGCCCCCGAGTGTGAGGATTCGGCGGGCAAGCGCGGCGAGTAGTCGTCCCAGCGCCAGCCCCCGAGCGTGAGGGCCGGAGCTCGCCGAGTCGAGGGTCCGTCAAGTCTTCGTCTTCCTCGTCATGCGGTAGCGCCAGCCCAGTACTCAAAAGCACTCAGCTAGCGATCCTTGTGGAGTGCAGCGCCAGCCCGAGTGCTGCAAAGCACTCGGCTAGCGACCGTCGTGGAGTGTAGTACCAGCCCGAGTTCTGACTGACTCGAGTACTCAGCTGGCGGCGATGCCAGAGTGGTCCAGCCCCCGAGCGTAACAGGCAAGCTCGGGATCCAAACCTGTGCCCTGCAATGAAGATATGAAGGATAGATAGTATATGGTGTAGCAAATACTAATTCTGGAGAAAAACATTCGGCGTTGTATGTAATAGAATTTCTACTTCCAACTCTTTAAGTCTATTAATTTCCTCGGGTAGTTATCCTGTTACGTTTATGCACCTGATCCCCGATAGCCGTAGTCATAGCGCAGGGAGCTGGGCCGCATGCACGCGTAGTAACGTAGGCGTACGGAAGAGTCGAGGCTTCACGGATTAAGGCGTGTGCTTCTCAAGTACTTTAGCGACTCGTACAAGAGTGGAAAAAGAAAAGAACGATGGAGAAAAATGCAATATGCGCGTCCGTTGGGTGTTGCCCGACTGCTTGTGTAGCGCTCAGGCTGTATAAGCAGTCGGGAACAAACCAAGGGTAGTCGGCGATGATCATGGAGACATGTATATGGAGATACGCGGTGACCGAAAAATATTGTGAAAGTATTAAAGTATGACTTAGCTTGATTCGTGTCCGATAGAAAGAACCGGCTTGTCACTCTTGCATGGACGTCGTATCCGAGTGGTTGGGCGTGAACGGCGAGTCGGCGAGCGGCATGACGGAGCATGTTCCGGTCGTGCAACAATAGCATGGGTTGTCACGGCGTTATGACAGCACATTGCGCCGTCCTCACCGTGTAGTCCTCGTCGGCCCACCGGCAAATCGTGACGGCGCTGCCGTCATGCGGACTGATTGATGATGAGTAGTCGGGCTAATCTTCATGGCCCAGCAGTTTGATCTGTTAAACAACTCGAATCCACCCATGCATACAAGCAAATATGCAATCGGGATGCGGGTTAGCCAATACAAATAATTAGGAGAATGTGCTCACGCTGCACGGATCATATTTAATTAAGAGAAAAATTGAAATAGAAGAAGAATCTTCCTGTTTCATGCAATCCAGGCCGTCTTGGCTGCATGCACGAGATGTGTCGGCGACTCCGCAGCCATAACAGACGGAGATATTTTTGCTTTGGATTTTCCTTCGAATTGCTCTGATTTCTATCATCAGTCTGGCGCACAGCAGCTCTTTGGCGAATCAGGTAGCCATCCATGGACTGCGTGCGTGCGACGGAGAAGCGAGGTGCCGGCCACGCTCGGTGATGTAATTCGACGCCGGCGGCGGGTAGGACTCGGCGATGCATGCTGCGTCGCCGTCAGGGTCTCCGGCGTCATGCGCTTGTTGATGCACCATACAACCGTGCCGATCGGAAACAGCAAAGAATAATTCAGAATTAGCCACCATTAATCAAATAGATTACAATGGAATAATCAATTAACCAGAACGAGGATGCTCCCTGGCCTTAGTTGAATCGATCCAATGGAGGCCCGTAGGGCACGTCGATGTAGTTCCTCCAGCACGTCGGTGTCATCGCATACTCTCGGCGTCGTTGCTGGAGGTCGGCGAATCCAAGTGGACGTGGATCTTGTTGCAGAAGCCACACGCCCTCCTTCTGCTCTCAGATCGCTTTTGCTGCAGTGTAGCGGATCAAATATTCCGAGTTCTCATGTCGCCGCCTTTGTTTCCAAGGAGCTCCTGCTGCTGCCGTAGTAGATGGGCCCCTGCGTGTCGACGGAGAATAGCCGCAAAAGGATTCCCCTTCGGTTACGCTGAGGTCGGCATACGCAAGAGCAATCGGCGAATCGCAGGATCCACGCCGGATCGGCGAGTTTGTCGATGTCGACGGAGAAACTTGAAGATTGATTCTGCCATCGAGCTTGCGGATTGATCTCGTCGATCAACCCCTACCTGGCGCGCCAACTGTCGGATTTATGGATCCGGCAGTCCACACAGGGTAGTCCGTGTGGTTGATTTGTCGAGGGACAGATCGAGGATCAGAAGTCGATGGTAACACAAGACGCAAGGATTGAACAGGTTTGGGCCGTCAGGATGACGTAATACCCTACGTCCTGTGTTGGGTGTATGGATTGCTGTGTATGAAGTTCCTGAAGGATCTCCGTAGTTGGGTTCTGTCCTAGGTTGAATGAATGGATGTAATCTCGTGGTTTGGAGAGGGGTCTCAAGGCGCCTTATATAGTCCGGCTGCCTTGAGTTACAAGTCGGCTAGAGATCATAACCTACCCGAAATACAAGGATGTGATCCTATAACGATTACAGATATCTTTCCCTATAATTTTGGCTAGTTTATCTTGATCTCCGAGCTTCTTGCGGGATATGCCGTGTTGTTCCTTGCTGCGTGCGCCATCGCGCCCATCCGGCTCGGCCGACTGGTGGGCCTCCCGAGTGGTGGGCCACACAGTCTGACAACCCGGCCCGATAGCACTCGGATTGGGCCACCCCTTGCTGGTTGGGCCAATCCGTCTTCTGGGTACCCCTGGGGGTCTACCCCCGACAATGTGCCTAGGTAATAAATTGACTGGTAAGTTTACCAAGGAAAATAATTTCATTGACATCGTTGTTGTCATTTTTTTCTGGCTGGAGTACAGTATTTGTCCGTGCATATAAACGTTTTTATTTGTACAAGTGTTTCAAAAAATAATAAGTATTTGTAGAAGTGCGTATGAGCATTTGTATTTCCAAACAAGAAATAATTCCTAATTTGTATATATGGAAAATAAATACAGGTCTGCTTGTCGGAACATAATACATGAAGCTAGGTCGTGCAGCACGGGAGTCGGATGGTGGAGGTCGCTCGCCGGCGTCGTTGCTCCTTCTTGCTTTCCCTTCCATTACTCTAGCAGCATACAAATCCGTCGATCAGTAGCGAATCTAAAGTCAGATGGAGGAGGGCTCATTTCATCTTCTTTCTTTCTCTTCTTCTCTCTCCTCGATTTTTTCTTTCTCTTCTTCACCTATGGCTAAAAATTCAAGGAGAAACTTTGGGAGGCTCCATGGACTGTTGGGGGGTAGGGGGGCTCTAGCACTCCCTAACCCCCTGCTAGATCCGCCCCAGCCGTCGATCCCATTTGCACTCAGCATATATCGCATTAGAAGGGGGGGCGGGGATGGAGAGGATGACACAGTGGTACGTGCAGTTGGATCGCTACTAGCTGCATGATAATCTAATTAACAACTAAAAAGTGTTCGTAACATTTATATTCTTCAACCCACAACTACTCTTGCACTTGCCCAACCGGCCTCCTCCACCTCCTGTGGATGGTAGCTAATAACGCCTACCCCACGCTTGATCTAAACCTCCTTTTGACTGTCATACTGTCGCTTACCTTTAATTTTGCAAAGACCATGACCTCTTCACGACTAAGAATCCCATCATGATTCATGAACCTCAAACTCTTACCGCAACGGAGTAGGGGAAGAGGCCTCTGATATGACCAACAAATAAAATAGGGAGAGCAAAGCCTCATAATCATTCTATTTTTAGTTTGTTATTTCCCTTCTTTACTTGTCACAGGGGACACCAGATGTGTGGGCAAATACGAATTAGATCTTTTTCGTTCATAATCATGCAAATTTTTGAAAGGCTTGATTGCTCCAACCCTTGCCCTACCCAACATTCCAAATATCTATTCACAACTAGTGTCAAGGAATGAAGGTAGTAGGGTGTCCAGGGCTGCCCCTAACATGGGACTCTATGCAATGATTGACCACGAGATCATCTTTCTCTTCTACCTTAGCCATGCCTCTACATGCAACATGCACTGCCACACCTACACTAACACCTTTAGTGATAACCATGCTCCTACCTCTACTATTGGCCAATGGTATTTGATTATATGTGTTAGCATGAGAACAATTTTTTCCCTGTCCGAACAATGGCCTGCCCGGGCAGCCGAGCCGATATCTTGTATGATGTGTCATGCCTAGACCGAAGGTTCGACATGGCGTGCTGGATGGTCTAGGCATGGCCCGGTTAAACCATAGGCCCACTAAGGGCCCGCTAAACCGGCCACCCTATATAAGCATCCCCTACCGCTCCCTCGGTCCCTACCGCTAACCCTAGTTTAGTTTCTCCCTTCACCCGCCGCCTCTCACTCTCGCCTCTCGGCCTTAGTCTTGCAGTCTCCTCTCACACCACAGAAGAATCCTAACCCTAAACGTGTCACCGACTCATGGCCGGCTAGGTATGTCCTCACCTCTTGTTGTCCCCCCTCTTGGCCTCCTCGCTGTGGTGTGCCAGCGTGTTTGGGATTCCGGTTACACAAGTAGGTGTTCTTCTTATAACTCTAACCTTAGATCCGATGCCTTCCATTGGGTTTCTCTATAGATGTGATGCGTGGCTTTTTTCTTATCCTTGTTTTGTGGTGTTTCTCTTTCTTTATTTGTGTGTCACTCCCAGATGCTGCTTGCATCTAGCATGTGCGACGCCTCAATGTCCTGCTTGCCAACCACCATCAGGCTTCTGTTCTACTAGGACTATAGGCATGAGGGAGAGAGAAGGTTGAGAGAGAGAGGACTCTGGACCGAACCGCCCAACCCCTAACCTGAACCGGCGCTCCCCAAGTACAACACTAGTTCTCTCTCTCTCTCTCTCTCTCTCTCTTTCTCTCTCTCTCATCTCTCTCTTACACGCAAACAAACAAACTATTATGTTCTAATAGTTGACCATTATATAGCAATTTGGCCATAATTCTTGATTAAATCTATTGTTAGGACTTTCTGCTTGGGTCAGGCTCATGATTCATTCTGCACATCCCCTAGTATTCACTCTTGGAGGAATTTTTTTAATCAGAGAGTTGTGAATGTACTAGATGATACCTCTACCTACAATGTCGCGCCCTTGATGATGGTGATGAGCTCCTCATCTCTAGGATGGCTAGTTGTAGGTGGTTAGGATATTGTGCTTCACTTTCATATCCTTGCCAGTGTTCCCAGCGAGCTCCAGAACCTTAGTCATCAAGTACTCAAGGATGACATCTGAGTAAACGATTATAGTGCAACCAACTTGGCCATTTGCATAAGTCCTTTGCTTTAGCTGACTGTGAATATGTCCAATAGGGAACTAAAAAAGTTAAGTAGTAAAGGTATCTTATAGCACACAAAAACCACAAAAAGGTTCCCACTTGTAGCAAAAATGATACTTCAGTAGAACAAGAACAAACATACACATGATAGATCAAATATCAAAACAAAGTATGTGTGTGGTACACACATAGAAATTTAGAAGAAATAAAGGACCACTTATTATGTGTCAAGAATATCCTTTTTTGTTTTGTAGAAAAGTTTGGTTTAAAATAAAGATGCACGTACATGTCATAGTATTCACTCTCGGAGGTCTTGACGATCATGGACTTGTGAATGTTCAAGATGACACCTTCACTTGAAATGGTGCCCTTTATTATGGTCTTGTGCTCCTCATATTCCAGGATGGCTAGCTAGCTGCAGCCTACAGGTGGTGAGGGTTGATACGCTTCAGCTTTAGATCCTTGTTAGTGTTTCCAGCAGGCTTTAGAACCTTAGCCTCAAGTACTCAAGGATGGCACTAGAGTAGACAGCTGTAGTGGCACCAACATGGCCTTTTTCCTAAGTCCTTTGCTTTGGTTGATTGTGGATACATTCAACAGGAACTAAAAATATGAAAAGTAAAGCAAATGGTTAGCACGTGACCACATAAAGGTTCACACTTATAGCAAAAGGCATGTGACAATAGAAAAAAAACGTGCACATAATGGATCAAACACCAAAACAAAGTATGAGTGTAGCATACACAAGGAATTTGAAGGGCCACTTATGCATCAGTCACATGTCTTCACACAAATTTCAGTTTAAACTAAATATGCACATATCCAAGTATCCATTCTTGGAGGAATTGTCAATCAGGGACTTGTGAATGTGTGGGGTGACACCTTTGCATGAGGTGGTGCCTTTGATCAGTGTGTTAATTAGGTTCCTCGTCTCTCGGGATGGCTAGGAGCATGTCGCTAGGTGTGATACGCTTCAACTTTAGATCCTTGCTAGCATTCCTAGGAAGCTCCAGAACCTTAGTAGTAGTCAAATACTCAGGGATGGCAATAGAGTAGCTCCTGCAATTATGTCGTATTTCCTGCAATTAGACGCTAAGTGGCATGTTTGTGTAAGAATTATTCCAATAATACCATTTAAATGGGGATAAATAATTTTAGGTGTCTTTAGTTACAAAATTGGATTGTGGGCTAAAAAGGTTTAAAAAATTGACAAGAAACCATGACATTAACAACCAAAACATCATTATGAATAATTAAATAAGCATCCAGGTTTGAATCACCTAGGTTAAAGCACAAATAGGTAATGGAAATAAATTCGTTTTCAATGGCAAAATCACTTCGTATCTAGACTCATGGAAATTAAAAATTAAAAAATTCAAGAATTTAGAAGCCAAAGTGGTAGGCTAGATGCTACATGTTGAATTAGATGGGGGATGTTGCATCTTGGGAGAGCCTCAGCTTGTTGGATCCCGGGGACATGGTGGTGGCGGCAATCTCGGCGGCACTAGGCCGCGCCTCTCCAAGATCTCCCCATCTCATGGCAGCTCCATGCCATAGATCCATCACATATAGGCCCCTATTCCATAGATGGTACCTCTCACACAGCCATGATGCCATGGATATGTCTGGGAAGGAGAGGGGAAAACCATGCATGGGAGGAGAGATTTGAGAAGGGACACGCCTCCCAAATCCCGATGATGATTTGGTAGGAAGAAGAGGCATGGTTGCGGGCCTCCTGAGTATTGGAGAATCGATAGAAGGAACTAGGGTGGAGTCCCGGTGCCAAATATGGCCGGGACTAAAGGGGGGTACCGAATGTGGTTTCTCTACTAGTGCGGGCTAGTGTTTTGGGTGGTGGAGGTGGAGGATTCCTGCAGTGGCAGATGCGATTGTGAATGACAAGAGGTGGAGGAGAAGGGGCAGATTTAGGGAAAGAGACAAATCATGGAATGGGCAAATTTTCCCTAAACTCGTATGTGCCTGCATGCTTTGTCGCGCCTACATATCAAGGACCATCAAGTGTGGCAGCCTGGTGGAGAAGGAGCACCTAGTGCAACAGGAAGGTTTGGGCATCGATGCCAAAGTCAAAGTTGTCCTCCAACAATGACAAGTTAGAGTCCTCCTCCCTCCGACTCTTCCTATACCTGGCCACGCCACCACCGCTTTCATAGATTATAGAGAGAAGAGGCTTCTTCATTAGGTCATGTCGCTGTCGGCTTCCTTCCTTAGATGAGAGAGAGAAAAGGGTGAGACGTGATTGGATGAAAACAGGATAGGAGTAGGGGATAAGGCTTAGCGGGGACCATGCACATGGTGACATGAAGGGGGCAAGGTGTTGTACTCTTAGGCACCAAGGATGCACACGACACTCTAAGCCTCTCGTGCTACACGTAGATATAGAAGCATGGAGTAGCTTTTGTGATAGCTATGTTGTAATCTCTCATATATAGTAGTTATTCTGTAGATCGGCAACAGGGTTATTTTGGACATAATATTGTCCCCTAAAGCAATGCATTGCAGTTCATGGATTAAACTTGCAAATTATGCGTGCAATGCATAGGCTTGCTAATTTTGTGACTATATTTGCTATTATGTGTGTATGAAACACTTGCTAATTATGTTACTATATATATATGTTATTATGTATTAAGGATCACATATTGCTTTTTTTCTTTCATGGCAAAAAGGTAACATCACCAATTTTGAAAAGATTACAAGCACAACGTGTGCCTAAATGGTTTTTTTTGTTAGAGCATGAGTCAGCACAGTTTCCACTGCAGGGCACTAATTAAAAACCAATCACTGGTGTTGTTGCATGCCTTGGGGCGAAACGGTGGAGGATTGCGCAGCTAGCTGCCAAGCTATTATTGAGGCAGCTGCGGACAGAGCCTAGAGCAAGCGACGAATGTAGCAGCATGATCAACGTTGGCGGTGGCATAGATGGATCCGAGGGTTAGTCTAATCCCAACCCAGAAACCATCAAGTAGTTTTTATGCCATGCCATGTCATGTGGACACCACTATAGAAATTATTGTCCCCATTGCATCATTTATGTCTATGCTAAAACAATTAGTTAGTTATTTAATATTCTAGCTCCAACCCACCAAACGCCTTTCCTTCTATACCTATCATATAGAGATATCACTCTCCTTCAATGTAAAATTGGTAGTTTCTAGTGCATTAGTTTTGATGTAGACACCATTTCTTTCATGAGACATAGTTTCTTCATCTTTTCCTTCTCTTCTCATTAAACATAGTGCCACATCATAAAAATTCCTTGGTGACACAATAATTAAAGGTATAGAAACTATCCTAGTTGGAGTGTCCAGACTACCCTTAGTGTTGGGTCTCGCGTTAGTTCATATCGTGCCTCCTCTGCTTTTCCGTTTGTTGAGTTTATAAAACATGATTGATTGTATAAAAATATTATATTTTGGGTTAATATGTTATGGGCTTTAGTTTTTTCATTGCCTTTTATCAACTATTGCGCCCAATATGAGAACATTTTCAACAATACCATTGTGCATGAACCTTTGTAAATCAATTCTTCTGAAAACTCAAACATAGATATTTGGAAAGAATTTCTATTTCAAATTTATAATAGCTACGTTGCCAAATCCATAAAAAATATGTCTCAATTTTTTATACCTTATACACAAAATGTTTTATGGTTTTTTGAATTAATATAACGGATAAAGAGCTGATATGAACACTTGAATATAGTTTTCTCTCAAGCTTTATTTTAAATATGCAATTGCTATAGTGACCGATTCAAGCAAAAATTAATTGCTGATGATTTGTTTCCTTTGTTAAAACAATTCATTTTTAAAACCGATAAACAACTCCAGTTTTTCTCAAATATAGTTTTAAGGAAGAATCCTTATTGAATTTCTAGTTAACCCTTAAATCATAAGATGGATTTTAATCACCATGAAACTTCTTGAGTAGATGCTATAAAGCAATAGTGACCCATTTTGCATAGATCCGATATCATACCACCTATTATAGGTTAAAAATACACATTTTTAGGAAGAGTTTTTATTTCAAATATGCATACCAAATGTGTCGGTATTGATCTATATTATCTACTCAACATGTTTTAAGATTTTTGAAAATCACCGTGAAGCTAAACAATTCTCTAGAAAAACTCAAATATATTTTTTTGAAAAATCTTTAATTTGAATCTATAATTGCTATGGTATCAAATCCAAGCTAAATGAATTGTTATTGATTTTTAATATCAACTTAATGAATTACTCTGTCAGTGCATAGACCTGCCAATCGATGTTGCGATTAGAATATCTAGCACCATGCCTCAAGAGGAAATTCAAAAAGGACTAGGATGGTGCCAGCAAGGGTTGCGTACATGTGGGTGAGTAGTCCTGCCACACATTAATTCTAGGGCGTGATCAGTAGGCCAAAGAAGCGAAGAGACCTCCAAGACAGACCCGCTAGTTGTAAATGGGCCTATATGATGAGCTGGTGGGAACATTGGGCCTATGTGCAGCTACAAAAAGGAGCATAAGTAGTGGGTTGGATGAGACAAAAATGAAATTCGTTCCATGAGGTGCAAGGCTCTGGTGGGCAGGAGCTGGCATGGGCCTCAAAGCCAACATTTGGGCCAACTAGGTTTACCGCCCCTCCTACTATAAATGGGTGTCTACATCTGCATCCTCCACCCTCCCTAGGTTGCGCCTCCATTCAACTCCTCTCCTCTCTATTGTTCCCACTACTCTTCTCACACGGTGCTAGTGAAGGCAACGACGTGGGTGATGGGGTGACAGTTGTGTGCGGCAGTCTGCTTGTCTACTTCACGGGTGAGATGTTCTTCTTCTTTGTCATCGACAACGTTTATTTTGCCTTCCTCACCGGTGAGATCTGCTTTGTCTTCATCCTCAGAGAGATCTACTTCCTCTTCTTCACTTGGTCAACCATTGTCGCCTTCTTCGCCGTCTTGAGAACCGTCGTCGTTGTATGTGCGAAGGTATGGCCGAGATCTACATTTTAAAGTAGGGACTAGGGATAGATGCGATGGTTTGGGGTTCCTTCGAAGGAGATTTTTGTTCATACATACTCAGATTTGTGTGGCTAGGAGGGGATTTTGGTTTTCCACAACCGGTATGGGCTCATGTAAAGGGAATGTATTCGTGTGTGCTTGATTTATGCTGCTAGGAGGAGGGTTTGGTGATATGCTCTTTTTTTTTAAGAATGGGAGGTCAAATTTGATGATGTTGAGTTGATTTACACAGCTTTGTGCTGGGATCTTCATGGCATATGATGCACCTAGGATGGTATACAGCTTGATCCTCATGGCTTGCCTTACCCGGCATAGGCGTTTAGGCTTGCCTTGCATAGCTTGATATTCCTTTTTGTGACTATATATTTGAGATTATGTATGTGTGGAACACTTTCTAATTATATGTGTCTATATATTTGCTGCCATGTGCTTAATAATCAAGATTGCACATTTTCTTTTCTTCACACCAAAATAGGTAACATCGCTAACTTTAGAAAAGTTTGCATGGCATGAGTTGGCACACTTTCTATTGTTGGCTCTAATTAGAATGTTCTTCCAGTAAACCCTCACCTAAGGCGAAATTGAAACTTTCATTCTATTTAGCCAACTAAAGTTTAGCTGGGGCTGTTTGATTCTTTAACTAATTGATGTTTATTTACCATACTACCCTTAATTTTGTTGAACCCGATGCGGATATGAAAAATAGAGAGACAATTTTGTCTTTAAGCATGTTTTAGCTGGGTTGGAACAACTAAGGGTGCGTTTGGTTTCCCGTATGCGGCCTCAGCCTGGCCCATGGGGTGCAACATCGGCTAGTTTGGTTACCTACATTGCTATTGGGCCTGGCTTTGCCCTTCAGCCTGGCTCTAGAGAAACGTAGAGATTGGTCGCATCTGCCAGCCCTAGCTCACGCGATGTGAGATGCGTGCTTGCATAGGCAAAACAGGTCGGATAGGAGCTTGTCCAGACAACCAATCACGTCCCTGCATAGCCTAGCTGGTGGATCCAAATAGAATCTAAGTCCAACGCAAAACATCTCTAGGTTTGAGATTTGGAGTCAATTTGAAGAAAACATTTAGTAAGATTTTTTATGTGGAAAAATATAAGTGAGAAGGAACGACGGGTCTTACCCTTGCCAAGATTTTGTTTAGATGAGCTAAAGTTTGGGTACTAAATTTTAGAACTTCATCGAACTAATTTTTAAGTCACGTTAGTAATAATTTGGATGGCTAGCGCTAAGCATTAGCACCGTGATCAAACAGCCCAGACTACATGAAAGCGACGGGGCGTGTTGGAAATCCGCCTCTGAACGAGTATCTTCCTAGTACAACCGAGTGGTTTGCTCGGGTCAGAGGGGATGAACACACACTCGAGGTTGAACTAGCGCTAAGGCTTCAACTGGATACCTCTTGCTCTTGTGTCCCGGAGAAACAGGTTACAATGAAAAGCATTGGATACCAGATCGGACGCAAGTTACAAGAAGAGTCGTGGACCTGGGTCCACGGGCTGTATGGAAACACAGCGATACAGGTGGTGTTCAATTGGGTGAAAAAATTTTGGTGAAAAATTTTGCAAGAGAATCTTATCATTTAGAAGTACTAAATATAGACTAATAATAAAACTAATTAAAGATCTCGTCTGGAAATTGCGATACGAATCTAATGATGGTAATTAATTCATGATTAGTGGATGTTTAGCGGATGGTTACTGTAGCATCACTGTTGCAAATCATGGTCTAATTAGGCTTATTAGATTCGTTTTGAAAAGTTACCAGGAGGTTATGGAATGAGTTTTGTCATTAACACACGTTTACTACTCCATGTATGTAAGATTCCTTTGAAAAAAATTTTGGTGAAAAATTTTTGGAGAATTGAACACCCCCACAGTTGAGACGGCCGCTCTCTGCACAACGGTTACTCCCAACAGGGCGATGTATTTATTGCGAGTGATTTATCGTGAATAGTTTTTTTTAAGACGCGAGAAGACGTGACAAGTCGGGAGGGTCAGGTGAGAAATTGGGCTACACAGTGGAACAGACAGAGAGCACTGAGACCGCAGAGACAGAAAAGCGGAAGCGGGCTGGAGTGCAGCACGCACACACGCAAGCGCGCAGCCACGGCCACCACGCCCTCGCCGCCTCCGCCTCCCACTCACCGCTCCTCCCTCGTCGGAGCACCCGCAGGCCGCGCATCATCGGCGAATCACCGCCGCGCCGGTCGCCCCTCTCTCCCCAGCCATTCCTCCCTCCTCTGTTTGTTTTTTTTATTTCTATATGTTCGGTTTCCCTCGTTCACGATCGCGGCACCTATTGCGGGAGGGGACGGTTAGCTGCGGGCGATCCCACCTCCCCTCGCGGCGCTCGAACGATGCCCGTGTTCTGTTTCGCGTGCGCGCTGCTTGTTCCTGCAGATTCGGTTGGTGGTTGTTATTTTTAGCCATTCTGTGTTAGTTTGCCTCCATTTGGGGTTGTGGAGTAGGGGGTTCTAGCAATGTGGGTTTTGGGGTTGTTGCTGTTCCCCTTGCGGCAAGTTCGATTTCGGTGCGAGTTTTTGACCTTGGTGCGCTCAATTGTTTCCGATCTTCCGGTAGTCTGGTCCCAGTTGCAGACCTAGATTGAGGCCTTGTTTAGTTCCTTCAATTTCCTCAACTAGTTTGAAAAGTTACAATTTTTGAACTAAACACCTCCTTCAACTAGTTCGAAAAGTTACAAAAGTAACGCATTGAAAAATGTGCCTCCTCTCTACTTCCCAATGCAACTTTCAACTAAACACCCCCTTCAACTTACTTTACAAACTTTGGCACACGCTTCCTAAGTTTGAAAAGTTTACAAGGCCAGAGTATTACTGTACGGAAGCTTCTGTTTACGTCTGCCCCCTGTGATCTGATGGTCTTTCTATATGCAAATGAGGGGGACCGGCATGGGTGGGTCTGGGTCTTGGTGTCGGCAACTATTTGTTTTCTGGTGGTGGTGGCTTTACATGTGGGGCTAACTGGTAGTACACTAATTTGTCCAATGATAGGGGATCAAGGGACATAATTGGTCCAAATGTGGTGCTTAATTTGTGCTCAATTGCTGCACACATTAGTTGTTTGGAGTGAACCGCCACTCCGTGAGCTTAACTTTGGTGCTGGCCTTTTAGTTTTATGATGATGTAAACTTTGCTCAGTTCAGGATTATACTGGTGCTGAACTCCTCGTTCTGGAAGTTGCATTGATCCTGTGTTTTTGGCATTGTGTGCAGTACACAACTTATGTTCTTAGCTATGTGTACGACGCATTGTTAGTAGATGTGCAGTGTGTTGTGTGTTAATGCGCGTTTGCAGTGTCAGTACTTGTAATTTGAACCAGATTTGAACTGGTGACACGAGGATTTTCAATGTTCAAATTCTCAAAATGTATTGATTTCAAGCCATTTGTTCAATTCCTAGCATGCTCACAATTTCTTATGGGGGATAATAGACCAGAATCCTACTGAAATAATGCTATTGTTTACTGAACCTTGTCTTATCTATGATGCAGGTAAAAGACTATTCTGTCATGAGGACTTTTCAAGGTCAAAACCCTGGGAATAGCAGAGTCAATACTTGCAACTCTCGGCCTTCAGAAAAGAAGCTCCTCAAGGTACCTGAATCTGTTGAAGTGCATATAATTGATGATGACGACGATGACACCAGCAAGGATTACTCTGTGGGAGAAGCATCAAAGCAGCTTGTCCTTTACAATCCTGAGATCACGCATGACAAGCAAAGTGGCATAGATCACTGTACTTCCGCGCACCAAAGTTCCAAGAAGCCAAGATATGGATATGGCCCGGTTCTACCTTCTATTGGTGTTTATACAGTACAGTGTGCCAGCTGCTACAAATGGAGGATCGTTCCAACAAAAGAAAAATATGAAGAGCTCCGGGAGAGTATTTCTCAGGAGCTTTTTGTATGCACAAGGGCTAATGAGTGGAACCGTGAATTATCATGTGATGAACCAGAAGATGTGTCACAAGATGGAAGTAGGGTGTGGGCGCTTGATAAGCCAAACATTGCCCAACCCCCTCCTGGCTGGGACAGGGAGGTCAGAATCAGAGGGGCTTCCTCCAAGTTTGCAGATGTGTATGTCACACTTTCCTACTTTCTTTAACTTGAGTTGCAGTAACACTTGTGGTTTATCGTCATCAGATTGTTTTGCATGCTTAGTACTTTCACTATATGCTTATAGTAGTAGAATCCATGGAACCGTATCTTTAAACTTTCTACCTGTCTCTTTATCAGCTGCTTACCAAAACTTGCTAAAGGACTATTATATTTATTTTTCATTGCAGTTAGCTAATTTTCCCTATATGCTCTGTTTATACTCAACACTTTAGCCATTGTCTCTTATAATATGCCAATGTGAAGTTGTGAACAACATTAACAGCCACTATTATATTATCAATTGGTAGTGATGTTCATTGACGTCTAGTATTTATCGAAATTAATCTCTGAAATTTTTCATTTTGATATTCCAAACAGCACATGCTTGTAGGACATGCAGGACGCCTTTAAGAGCATATGACATGCAAGATACTTAATCTGAACATTTATATGTATTATGCTTATTGTCAGGTATTACACTTCTCCATCTGGGAAAAAGTTGAGATCGTTGGTTGAAATTGGGAGGTGTGTTCATCCATTGATTTTTTTGTTATAATTACTGTGTATTACTTATGTCACCTAGTTCTGTTATTACCAAGCAGAACTATGGCATGTCCTGAAGTTTTCTCATGACGCGATGCATCATTATTTTGATATCCAGGTACTTGGCAGACAACCCACATTACATCAGAGAAGGGGTTAACTTATCTCAGTTTTCGTTTGCTACCCCCAAACCTTTGCAACAAGCCATTCGAAACCGTACATTTGGAGGTGCTCATGAATTGGCAGAGCTTCCTGAGGTAGTTCAAGGTGTGTTAACTCAGCCCAAGATCTGCTGAATTGTTCGCTATATCTGTAATTTTATAGTTTAGTTTCATTTCATTCTCCACATTTGTTGGTAGAACATTCCACAAATCAGGATACAGTGATAAGAAGTTTTAAGACTTGATCAAATACTGCAATCACCATACAGCCAATAGTGTTTGCCAAAAACTTTGCCATGTATTGGCATACCCTTCAACACTGCAATCGAAGTAGCATTTCATAGGTAATTCATGTTAAAAAAAATGGATTTCAATACCATAGGGGTTGCCAGAAATCAGCCATGCCCCAGGCTAGGTCCCCCTATTTCTTTGATTATGTTTTCTTAACAGGACATTAATGGTCTTCTGGTTCTAGGCTGAGGCCTGAATCTCTGTCAGCACTGGACCTTAAGCGTTGGGCCACACCTGTTAAGTCCTATAGTACAAAAGTTCTGAATTCCGCACTGGCAACATTCCTCAAGAAGAGGCATACACTTCATTATAAGTATTACTACCTTCTTATTAAGGGATGCCATTTGCACATAAACCTGCCAATAACCCCCAAAGATAACCTGCTAATTCCTTCATGTAACAGTTTGGCTGAGGATGAATAACCTCAGTAGTTCCCTTGTTTAACGGATTAATTATAAGCATTGTTAAGGAGTGCAGACAGATTATATATTTAGTTTCCATTTGCTATTCAGTCTTTGTATCATCTAAAATTTCGTTTAGTACTGTTTTGTTTTCCTGCGTATCTTTTCTTTCCTGATTAACTCTGATATTTCCTGTCAAATCTAGTTGTTCATGGGGCATACTGAATGGTGTTTTCTGACATGTATATATCGGCGTTACTTGTGCAGTTGATCCACTGTGTTGGGCAGCACCTCCTACTTGCAGAGAACTGCTCACTGGACCTGGCTCTTCAACTTCAGATCCTGCGGACATCAACCAGCCCGAGGTGTCAGACCATGTCCACCTTCACCAGCCTGAGGTGTCTGAACCACCAGCTCAGTACCGCACGAAGAGAACTGCAGAGCAAGTGTTGTCAAGAAAGCGCCGAGGGACGTTGCCAGCAATCAGCTATCCATTCGAAGAGCAATCTGGTGGGAACATCGATGTCGACCATGTGACGCTGTGAACTCAAGGCGTGGTAGCCTTCTTGCTAAGGGTTTGCTCCTGTTTTGGTATCGTTTAGCTGCACATGTTCGGAGATGGGGCATTAACCTAAAGCAGTCAGGACGTGGTTGACCGTTAAGATTTAAGAATCGAATTTTGGTAATGTAGATATGCCGGTCACCAAAGTAGGCAGCTGGTATTCACAGACCTAGCAGAATGTTGGATGTATGTATGCTCTCATGTTAAACCGGTCTTACAGGGCTACTGGCACCAGTGTAACTTGGAGCCTTAGGAGACCATGTTTGATCTCCCAAAATTGCTGCCAAAGCTTGTAGATGTTCTGGCTGCTGTTCTACAGTTCAGTTCTATTATAGTCAAAGGTAATGTCACTACTGCCTACTGGTGCCAATAGAATCTGTGGGCCTTTGAGGTTAATTTTACGACTGGGAGAGTTCTAGGCTCAGAAATACGCGTGACAATGACGATTTAGATTACTATAACGTTAAGTTTATTAACAGACGGGTCGCGCGAGCGCGTGCCCCGCTCACGCCGCTGCCGCTGCCGGCCGGTTAGGTTTAGGGTTTAGGGTTGGAGAGGGGGGATTTGGTCCGGCGGACCTAGAAGGAGGTGTGGAGGTGGCTGCTGGCCCAGCGGTGGGGACGGTTGTCGGGCGGAGGGCCGGGCGGCGATGGCGCCGCCGGCCGGGACGGTGGGAGATGGCAGCTGGGCGAAGCCGGAGGCGGGGGAGAGGAGCTGCGTGGCGTTAGGAAGGGCGGTGGGCGGGAGGTGGACGGAGCGGCGAGGCGCCGCCGGTCGCCGGCGGTGGTGGAGGCGGGCGGGGTGGACGGCAGGCTATTGAAGAACAAGGAGAGGGAGGGAGGCGGAGGCGGGAGGGAAGGAGGAGGAGGACGTACCCGAAGGAGAAGACCGTCGGAGCCGACGACAATGGCGGCGCCCGCGGCGGGTCGCGCGCTCCCCGTCCGCGCGACCCAATCGTGGGATAACTCGGTCCTACTATAAGGTGTGATTGTATTTTTGTTTAGTATCGTATAAGAAAACAAAAGATGTTATCTAGAATGAGAAAGTTGTAAAATTAAAACCACTCATCACCAAGACACGGTAACAAATGTAGTACTAGTATTCAGTAGTATTCAGTACAGAGGATCATTTGGCTGGGACAGCAAACACGCCGGGTTGAACCCAACGGCGAGCTTCCGTGACGATAGATGCTGGGATGGCCGTCCCGACGGACCCATCATCCAGGTCATAGGCATACACATTCGTGATGGACTTGAGCGACGTGGCCCGGTCCCGTTCCTTGGGCCCACTGAACGCGTACACCCTCCTCCTGCCGGCCTCCTTGGCCCGGAACGACTGGCCCCGGCAGAGGAACCAGCCGGTGTCGTCCAGCTCCCGGGGCTCCAGCGGCGACCACTCCAGGGCCACCATGTCCAGCTTCAAGAACCTGAAGGCGTTCCCCATGGCGAGCGGCCGCGACACCAGCAGGACCTCCCCGTCCGACTCCGACGCGACGAGGTAACGCTCGTCCTGCGCCGCCGTCCCACAGTCCGGCCGCGCCGCCGGCGTCCTCCTCCTCCTCCTCCAGGCCATCTCGGCGACGTCGAAGACCAGGATCCCCCCGTCGGTCTCCAGGCAGACCGCCTGCGTCCCCAGCAGAGCCACGTCGGCGATGGAAGCCGGCTTGACCAGTCTGCACCGCGCTGGTATCGACGTGTAGGGCAGAGGATCCACACCGGCGCCATTGCCACCATAGTCGTAGACGCTCCAGTACAGGTCTCCAGGGCAGGCGACGTGGGCGGTGGGGACGGAGCTCACGGCCGTGAAGCGCGCCACGACGAGAGGCGCGCAATGGGAGCTGCTGACGTAGAACACGTAGAGCGCTTGGCCGAAGGAGGAGGAGGAGGATCCGGAGCCGGCGAAGGCAGGCAGGTCGATCCGCCTGCCGGTGCCTGGGTGGACGAGGAAGACGATCTCGGCAGCCTGCTCCGTGAAGCCCGGCGGCGGCTGCTTGTGCTGGACCATGAGCAGCCACCCGCCATTCTCGAAGCAGCAGGTAGCGTCCGGGAACGCCGGGCTGCTTGCTCCCCTCATCTTCCGGCTCGACACGTCGAACAGGAGCCGCGCCTTGGAATCGCGCTCCATGGTGAACATGGCCATCGGTAGCTTCCCCTCCTCAGAACCGTCGCTCTCGTACACGTCATCGGATTCCACTTCAAACATGGCTCGATCAGCTGTTGGCTCACGGATATATCTGGTAAAAACAAATATCATCGATTAGCTCATCACTCATCAGCGCGTGGTTTATAAATCCTGCGGCGGAAGGAGTTTTGCTAGGCACGGACACTTCACGGAATTGAATTACCTCGAGCAATCTACCACAAATCACTACTGACTGCATGTAATTTAAAACGACAGCATTGACAATCTGAAGTTAACCAGACTGGGTTCAGTTGTGCATTTTCAGTCTGGGTTCAGTTGTGCATTTTCAGGGATGTAAAACCAATCCATGATCATCAGAGATTAAAAGGGAAAAAAATCTCCTCACCACCTCGGTAGTGTTAGGAAAATGGACCTACCAATAGGCCATTTGTGATTTTGGTGATTGCATACAACACAACCCATGTGGACTAATAAGTTTGCTAGTATACAAGGATATAGTCGCATGGATGTAAGGTGATGGACTTGGGTGATCAAACACCTTAAACAAGGTCAAGAATACATGATCAAGACATTAGAAGACCCTAAAAGAAACCCAAGACATCATACAAGACAAGCCCAAAGAAACCACGAAGAAAACAAAGTAAAATAAAAAAACAGGAGCACAGACTATTGCTATGCTACCCAGTCATAAGCATAGCAATAGTCGGTCGTGCTGACATCATGACCACAGGATGTTGCGGTGGTGCCAATACCGATTGGAGCAAGTTGCGGTCCTTCACTGAAAAATGCCAAAACCTACTGCAACGACAGACTATTACGGTGCTACTATCACCGATTGTTGCAGTGGGGCACAGCAATCGTCGGTGGTGCTGAAGAAGTTGAAGATTCGGCTCTGAAATGACAGACTATTGCGGTGGTGCGCCTATTTGGGCACCGCAATAGTCGGTGGTGCGCAGAAAGTGCCCAACGACTAGTTCTCTATGTTGGGGCTATAAATACCCCTCTACCCAGCCATTTGAAGGGTGTTAGAGCTTGAAAAAGTTGTTGGGTGTTGAAGTTCACCAATTCATGTGCTCTAGCCACCAAAGTGCTTAAGAGAATATTAGGCAATTAGCAACAAGGCTTAGGCTTTGATTAGTGCTAGTTTAGGCCGCTTAGCTCTTTGCTTAGGTTTTAGTCTAGAGTTTAGTGAGGTTTGTATACCTCTTTGCTATCGGTGCTTGCACGCACCAAGTGTTGTAAATCTGGGTCGTTGTAATCTTACGAGACCCTCCAACAAAGCCTTGTGGAGAGGCCGTCGGTGATTGTGCAAGGGAGGTGTCGGTGTGCGAAATAACCAACAAGTAAATTAGTGGATTGCGCGTTTGGGCTCCGGATGGTTCGCGAGAGGACACAAGGGATTATACTGGTTCGGGCACGAACGCCCTACGTCCAGTTCGAGGCTGCTCGTGTTACTCGCGTTGCTCGTAGTAGGGGTTACAAGCGGTCGAGAGAGGGAGGGGCTCCCAAGTCTCTGAGTGCGTCTGAGCGTGAGTGTTCAGTGAGTTGTGTTCTTGTGTGTGCGTCGCGCGTTTGTCGTCCTGTGTCTCCCCCCTCTCCTGAGGCTTATTTCTCTATTTATACTCAGGAGAGGTGAGGTTTTACAAGACGTGTACAAAAAGAGTGGAAAATAGAAAACTTGGTGAAGAAGCTCCGCCGCCTGCGGGACACTGTGGACGTTGTACGGGACACTGTTCGAGACGCTGATCGGAGTGGTTGGGGACGTGGCTCTCCCTGCGTGGACTCTGGTCGGAGTTGTTGGGGACGTGGCTCTCCCTGCGTGGACGCTGGTCGGAGTTGTTGGAGACGTGGCTCTCCTCGCGTGGCGCCCGCGTACAGGCAAGTCAGTGGGAGTCACGTCCGCTGGCCGCGCCGGACAGTGCTTGGTGAGGCCAATTAATGCCGATGGGAAATGGCATGGGCGTATGGAGACACATCCTTATGCCGGGTCTTCCGGGCGCCCCACTCCGTCCCGGGCCCACACCGATTCGGACGAGACGAAGAGAGATCGGGCGGCAGAAGTGGGCCGGCCGAGGCGGACGAGGGTCGGCCGAGGCGGACGGGGGTCGGCCGAGGCGGACGAGGGTCGGGCGAGGCGGACGAGGGTCGGCCGAGGCGGGCGAGGGTCGGCCGAGTCAGGGGAAAATCGATCCTCCCCTAATCTGATGTTCTTCGGGTTTTCTGAAACTGCGTGGTCCCACCCGTCGGTGAGAGGGTCGGATATTGATATCCGACAGTAGCCCCCGAGCCTGCTCGGAGGACAGGTAGTTCTCCGTGCAGGCTCTTTCTTGATGCCGGTCCATATGTCACTCGGGGGTGCGCGCGAGCGCACCCACCGGGTGTAGCCCCCGAGCCCGTAGGGGAACGGTTGGTTCGCCTATGGGCTGGAGTAAAGTTTGTCCTTTTCCCGCCGGGGCGCGCGAGCGCACCCGGTGGGTGTAGCCCCCGAGCCTATAGGGGAACAGTGGTTCGCCTATAGGCTGAAGTTGGGTTTGCCATCTCTGTGCGGTCCCTACAGGATGACGCCGTGCGTTGTCCGATGGACCGGAGCATGGTCCGCTTTTTTCAGAGGCACTGCTCCCTTCTGAGCCGTCATGTCGTCCTTTCTGAGGTCACTGTTCGTTGGCGATGCTCTGTCGCTTTGCATGGAGGGCCACGCGGCGCGTTCCCGTACCCGGCTTGAGTGCTGACTCAGGTTCCTTCGGGCTATAAATAGGGTCGGCCGAGGCGTCTTCCTGGGCACGCAACTATCCTGCCTCTTCCTTCTCCTGTTAGCATGAGATCCCTGGTCGGTGAACCGCCTCGAGGGCGTCCCCCTGGTCCAGGGGCCGAGAGATTAGTCGCCTGATGCCACAAGAATGACTGCGACTTCGGGGAGTTCCGGCATGGAGGAGTGCTGCTCGGCGTCGCAAGTGAAGGACGGCTCTGGCTCCGACGACTCCTCCCGTCCGTTGGTGCTGCCTCGGTGGCGGCGGAACGGGCTCGAGGGGGAGTGCATGAGCGGGAGCGCCATGTCCGTCAGGCACCCGGACGCATCGTGTGCCGTAGCGAGCCGAAGCCACTCCCCGACTTGCGTCGCCAGGGCAGTTGCAGTGGTCGTGTACAGCCACCTGCGCGCTTCCTCTCCTTTCCCTTGCGCCGATGTGATGCCGATGCCGGCGACCATCGGCCCCAGGACGACGGAGAGAGTCGGTGGTGACACTCCATTGTCGCGGCACCGCGGCGTGATCCTCTGCCGAGTTCCCCTCGCGGCGTCGGCGGGCGGGGAGATGCTACAAGAAGGACTGCGACGTTCGCAGTTCGGCCCTCCTTGTTGCATCGGATCTCCTGCTTCCTTCGTCGCTTGATTTCGTCACCGAGGGTGGCGAAACCCGTTTGTGTTATTTCACGGCCTTTGGCCGCGTGTACTCTTCACCCTTATTTGAGAAATAAAGGAATCTGGTTGACTCGTGGTGTCTTTCTGCGGCCGCGTAGTCGGCCTCTTTTTGCGATTTCGGCTCCCCCGTGCGCCCCCGAGTCGGTCGGGCGGGAAGCCGTTTCGTCTTTTCATCGTTTTCCCCTCACGCACTCCCTCCGCGGGACGGAAGGTAAGGGCACGCCTCGTGTTTTACCGCGTAGGCCGAAACACGGCTCCCGGTGAGCTACTAACGGGCTAGATCGAGCGAGGCCCCGGTCCTCCTCCGGGAGAGGACCGTTGGATCAGCTGGTGATCGACCTTGGATAATCCCCAGATTTCCCGACCCCCTTAGTTCCCGCGATCGTTCGACCGACCGCAGGGGCTCGTCGCCTCTCTTCGGGGAGATACATGGGGTCAGGAATCTTAGGCTCGAATGCAGGTCTGGGCGTCCTCGGCACCCGTGTGCCGAGGCTATGGCCGCTAGTGGGCCCACCCATCTCTGCCCCTTCGCTCGGGCGCTTCAGAGCGGCCGTCGGACCCTAGGGCCGGCCTTCGAACTCTTGGGCTGTTTTTCGATTTCGCGTCGTGTCCCTTGGGCCTAAGAACGGCCCAGGCTTGTTTTGTTTTTCCTGAAAGACAAAAAAGCGCAAGAGGAAGAAATAGGAACAGACGCAAAATAAATAAAAGATAGGCAGGATATGGAATGCGAAGGGGTTGAGAGAGAGAGCCTGGGCGCGAATCTCGGGACGTGGGAGACGTGGGGGGCGTGGGCGTGCGTCGTGGGCCGCGTGGCCTTCGCGAGCTGAGGCGCATGGGGGAGACCCGAGGCGTCGCGCCTGCTCCCTCACCTGCCCATTTAAGGCAGAGAGGAGGGGGCCCCGGGCTTTCTTCTTCCTCTGCTCGCCTGTCCTCAAATCGCCGCCGCCTGCAAGGGAAAAACCCGTACCTCCTTTCTCCTTCCGTCCGTTTGCCCTCAAATCGCCGCCGCCGTCCTTCTTCTCCTTCCACCCACTTGCAAGCCATGGCCTGGTCCCGCTCGTCCGTCACGGAGGGTGAGCTTGAGCGCCTGGTGGGGCGCGGGCTTCTGTGCCGGCGAACCGACGTCGTGGAGTGGATGGCGCCGGGAAACGAGGAGATCCCTGCTCCGCCCGACGGATACGTGGTGTCCTTCGTCCCCTTCCATGAGCGGGGCTTAGGACTTCCTCCCCACAACTTCCTCCGCGGGCTCCTGCACTACTACGGCATCGAGCTCCACCATCTCAATCCTAACGGATTGCTCCACATGGCTGTCTTCGTCGCCATGTGCGAGGGATTTCTCGGCATCGACCCCCACTTCAACCTGTGGCGGTCCTACTTCCACGTCGAGGAGGTGAGGGCGGAGGGGCGGCCGAGACCACACGGCTGCGCCGGGGTACGGCTGCGCACGGGTCAGGGTGAGAGTTACCCCTCGCTCCCTTGGATCTCCAGCAACAAGGGGTGGCAGCCGAGGTGGTTCTACCTGCGGAGCGACCCGGGCGCTCCCTTCCCGGCCTTCACGGGAAGGCTCATCGAGGGGCGGCCGAACTCCTGGCATTGGGGCGTGCCTCAGGACGAGCGGCCTCACATGACCGGACTTCGGGACGCGGTCGCCCGGCTTCGCGAGCGCGGGGTTACCGGCCCTGGGATCATTGCGGCGTACCACTCGCGCCGCGTCCTTCCCCTGATGGCCCGCCGTCTGCGATTGGACCAGATGACTCTGGCGGCGGACTGGACAGGGTCGGTGATGGCGGTCGGGCAACCTTCCGACGAGGAGATGGTCGCCCGACTCCGCGAAGCGGTCCAGCGTTCATCCGCGGGGTACCCGCTGCGGAATCACCCCGTCATGCTCCCCACGGGCGAATCCCTCATCCAGGTTAGCTGTCGGGGTTTTTCTTGGGTTTTTCTTTTTCCTTCGCCGTCCTTTTTTCGAATCTGGAGATTTATCTGACCCTCTTCTTCTTCAGGGCCCCCTGTCGTTCAGGGTTTCCCGACCCCCACTTCCCGAGGACGTGGCCGTTCGGGCCGCGAACCGTGCGCGCGCGGAGGCCGACCGCCTGAAGAAGAAGGAGGAGGAGGCGAAGAAAAAGAGGAAGCGGCTGGCCCGCGAGAAGGCCGAGGCGGCGTACCGCGAGCGGCGTCGGCAGGCTCGGCAGGACGGGCTGTGGAGGGAAGACCAGGGCTCCTTCGAGGGGGGCTTTGAGTATGCCTCGGACTCCTCGACTGGATCCGGGTGGAGCGGCCCGACCCCCCAGCGCGAGTCCTCGGCCGGTCGGGAGACGCCGCAGGTCACGGGGCCGTCGCACGATGGCAGGCCCGCGCCGATTCCACCCCCGACCCGAGGGCGGACTCCGCCGAGGGCCGACCGGGGCAAACGGCCGCGGGAGGAAGGATCGGGGTCGGAGACGGCTCCGCCGGTCAAGCGGTCGTCCCGCGACATTCCCTTATCGAGCCGGTAAGCTTC
>CM014273.1:2471313-2506164 GCA_004135705.1 Alloteropsis semialata | reverse complement strand
GGGTGCAACATCGGCTAGTTTGGTTACCTACATTGCTATTGGGCCTGGCTTTGCCCTTCAGCCTGGCTCTAGAGCAACGTAGAGATTGGTCGCATCTGCCAGCCCTAGCTCACGCGATGTGAGATGCGTGCTTGCATAGGCAAAACAGGTCGGATAGGAGCTTGTCCAGACAACCAATCACGTCCCTGCATAGCCTAGCTGGTGGATCCAAATAGAATCTAAGTCCAACGCAAAACATCTCTAGGTTTGAGATTTGGAGTCAATTTGAAGAAAACATTTAGTATGATTTTTTATGTGGAAAAATATAAGTGAGAAGGAACGACGGGACTTACCCTTGCCAAGATTTTGTTTAGATGAGCTAAAGTTTGGGTACTAAATTTTAGAACTTCATCGAACTAATTTTTAAGTCACGTTAGTAATAATTTGGATGGCTAGCGCTAAGCATTAGCACCGTGATCAAACAGCCCAGACTACATGAAAGCGACGGGGCGTGTTGGAAATCCGCCTCTGAACGAGTATCTTCCTAGTACAACCGAGTGGTTTGCTCGGGTCAGAGGGGATGAACACACACTCGAGGTTGAACTAGCGCTAAGGCTTCAACTGGATACCTCTTGCTCTTGTGTCCCGGAGAAACAGGTTACAATGAAAAGCATTGGATACCAGATCGGACGCAAGTTACAAGAAGAGTCGTGGACCTGGGTCCACGGGCTGTATGGAAACACAGCGATACAGGTGGTGTTCAATTGGGTGAAAAAATTTTGGTGAAAAATTTTGCAAGAGAATCTTATCATTTAGGAGTACTAAATGTAGACTAATAATAAAACTAATTAAAGATCTCGTCTGGAAATTGCGATACGAATCTAATGATGGTAATTAATCTATGATTAGTGGATGTTTAGCGGATGGTTACTGTAGCATCACTGTTGCAAATCATGGCCTAATTAGGCTCATTAGATTCGTCTCGAAAAGTTACCTAGAGGTTATGGAATGGGTTTTGTCATTAACACATGTTTACTACTCCATGCATGTAAGATTCTCTTGGAAAAAATTTTGGTGAAAAGTTTTTGGGAAATTGAACACCCCCACAGTTGAGACGGCCGCTCTCTGCACAACGGTTACTCCCAATATGGCGATGTATTTATTGCGAGTGATTTATCGTGAATAGTTTTTTTTAAGACGCGAGAAGACGTGACAAGTCGGGAGGGTCAGGTGAGAAATTGGGCTACACAGTGGAACAGACAGAGAGCACTGAGACCGCAGAGACAGAAAAGCGGAAGCGGGCTGGAGTGCAGCACGCACACACGCAAGCGCGCAGCCACGGCCACCACGCCCTCGCCGCCTCCGCCTCCCACTCACCGCTCCTCCCTCCGTCGGAGCACCCGCAGCCGCGCATCGTCGGCGAATCACCGCCGCGCGGGTCGCCCCTCTCTCCCCAGCCATTCCTCCCTCTGTTTGTTTTTTTTCCCTATATGTTCGGTTTCCCTCGTCCACGATCGCGGCACCTATTGCGGGAGGGGACTGTTAGCTGCGGGCGATCCCACCTCCCCTCGCGGCGCTCGAACGATGCCCGTGTTCTGTTTCGCGTGCGCGCCGCTTGTTCCTGCAGATTCGATTGGTGGTTGTTATTTTTAGCCATTCTGTGTTTGTTTGCCTCCATTTGGGGTTGTGGAGTAGGGGCTCTAGCAATGTGGGTGGGTTTTGGGATTGTTGCTGCTCCCTTTTGCGGCAAGGTCGATTTCGGTGAGTTTTCGGCCTTGGTGGTTGGTGCGCTCAATTGTTTCCGATCTTCCGGTATTCTGGTCCCAGTTGCAGACATAGATAGAGTATTACTGTACTGAAGCTTCTGTTTACGTCTGCCCTCTTGTTTATTCGGGCTCAGTTGTCTGTGATCTGATGGTCTTTATATATGGCAAATGAGGGGGACCGGCATGGGTGGGTCTGGGTCTAGATGTCGGCAACTATTTGTTTCCTGGTGGTGGTGGCTTTACATGTGGGGCTAACTGGTAGTACACTAATTTGTCCAATGATAGGGGATCAAGGGACATAATTGGTCCAAATGTGGTGCTTAATTTGTGCTCAATTGCTGCACACATTAGTTGTTTGGAGTGAACCGCCACTCCGTGAGCTTAACTTTGGTGCTGGCCTTTTAGTTTTATGATGATGTAAACTTTGCTCAGTTCAGGATTATACTGGTGCTGAACTCCTCGTTCTGGAAGTTGCATTGATCCTGTGTTTTTGGCATTGTGTGCAGTACACAACTTATGTGCTTAGCTATGTGTACGACGCATTGTTAGTAGATGTGCAGTGTGTTGTGTGTTAATGCGCGTTTGCAGTGTTAGTACTTGTAATTTGAACCAGATTTGAACTGGTGACACGAGGATTTTCAATGTTCAAATTCTCAAAATGTATTGATTTCAAGCCATTTGTTCAATTCCTAGCATGCTCACAATTTCTTATGGGGGATAATAGACCAGAATCCTACTGAAATAATGCTATTGTTTACTGAACCTTGTCTTATCTATGATGCAGGTAAAAGACTATTCTGTCATGAGGACTTTTCAAGGTCAAAACCCTGGGAATAGCAGAGTCAATACTTGCAACTCTCGGCCTTCAGAAAAGAAGCTCCTCAAGGTACCTGAATCTGTTGAAGTGCATATAATTGATGATGACGACGATGACACCAGCAAGGATTACTCTGTGGGAGAAGCATCAAAGCAGCTTGTCCTTTACAATCCTGAGATCACGCATGACAAGCAAAGTGGCATAGATCACTGTGCTTCAGCGCACCAAAGTTCCAAGAAGCCAAGATATGGATATGGCCCGGTTCTACCTTCTATTGGTGTTTATACAGTACAGTGTGCCAGCTGCTACAAATGGAGGATCGTTCCAACAAAAGAAAAATATGAAGAGCTCCGGGAGAGTATTTCTCAGGAGCTTTTTGTATGCACAAGGGCTAATGAGTGGAACCGTGAATTATCATGTGATGAACCAGAAGATGTGTCACAAGATGGAAGTAGGGTGTGGGCGCTTGATAAGCCAAACATTGCCCAACCCCCTCCTGGCTGGGACAGGGAGGTCAGAATCAGAGGGGCTTCCTCCAAGTTTGCAGATGTGTATGTCACACTTTCCTACTTTCTTTAACTTGAGTTGCAGTAACACTTGTGGTTTATCGTCATCAGATTGTTTTGCATGGTTAGTACTTTCACTATATGCTTATAGTGGAATCCATGGAACCGTATCTTTAAACTTTCTACCTGTCTCTTTATCAGCTGCTTACCAAAACTTGCTAAAGGACTATTATATTTATTTTTCATTGCAGTTAGCTAATTTTCCCTATATGCTCTGTTTATACTCAACACTTTAGCCATTGTCTCTTATAATATGCCAATGTGAAGTTGTGAACAACATTAACAGCCACTATTATATTATCAATTGGTAGTGATGTTCATTGACGTCTAGTATCTATCGAAATTAATCTCTGAAATTTTTCATTTTGATATTCCAAACAGCACATGCTTGTAGGACATGCAGGACGCCTTTAAGAGCATATGACATGCAAGATACTTAATCTGAACATTTATATGTATTATGCTTATTTCAGGTATTACACTTCTCCATCTGGGAAAAAGTTGAGATCGTTGGTTGAAATTGGGAGGTGTGTTCATCCATTGATTTTTTTGTTATAATTACTGTGTATTACTTATGTCACCTAGTTCTGTTATTACCAAGCAGAACTATGGCATGTCCTGAAGTTTTCTCATGACGCGATGCATCATTATTTTGATATCCAGGTACTTGGCAGACAACCCACATTACATCAGAGAAGGGGTTAACTTATCTCAGTTTTCGTTTGCTACCCCCAAACCTTTGCAACAAGCCATTCGAAACCGTACATTTGGAGGTGCTCATGAATTGGCAGAGCTTCCTGAGGTAGTTCAAGGTGTGTTAACTCAGCCCAAGATCTGCTGAATTGTTCGCTATATCTGTAATTTTATTTTGTTGGTAGTACATTCCACAAATCAGGATACAGTGATAAGGAGTTTTAAGACTTGATCAAATACTGCAATCACCATACAGCCAATAGTGTTTGCCAAAAACTTTGCCATGTATTGACATACCCTTCAACACTGCAATCGAAGTAGCATTTCATAGGTAATTCATGTTAAAAAAAATGGATTTCAATACCATAGGGGTTGCCAGAAATCAGCCATGCCCCAGGCTAGGTCCCCCTATTTCTTTGATTATGTGTTCTTAACAGGACATTAATGGTCTTCTGGTTCTAGGATGAGGCCTGATCTCTGTCAGCACTGGACCTTAAGCGTTGGGCGACACCTGTTAAGTCCTATAGTACAAATACAAAAGTTCTGAATTCCGCACTGGCAACATTCCTCAAGAAGAGGCATACACTTCATTATAAGTATTACTACCTTCTTATTAAGGGATGCCATTTGCACATAAACCTGCCAATAACCCCCAAAGATAACCTGGTAATTCCTTCATGTAACAGTTTGGCTGAGGATGAATAACCTCAGTAGTTCCCTTGTTTAACGGATTAATTATAAGCATTGTTAAGGAGTGCAGACAGATTATATATTTAGTTTCCATTTGCTATTCAGTCTTCGTATCATCTAAAATTTCGTTTAGTACTGTTTTGTTTTCCTGCATATCTTTTCTTTCCTGATTAACAACTCTGATATTTCCTGTCAAATCTAGTTGTTCATGGGGCATACTGAATGGTGTTTTCTGACATGTATATATCGGCGTTACTTGTGCAGTTGATCCACTGTGTTGGGCAGCACCTCCTACTTGCAGAGAACTGCTCACTGGACCTGGCTCTTCAACTTCAGATCCTGTGAACATCAATCAGCCCGAGGTGTCAGACCATGTCCACCTTCACCAGGCTGAGCTGTCTGGACCACCAGCTCAGTACCACACAGAGAGAACTGCGGAGCAAGTGTTGTCAAGGAAGCGCCAAAGGCCGTTGCCAGCAATCAGCTATCCATTCGAAGAGCAATCTGGTGGGAACATCGATATCGACCATGTGGCGCTGTGAACTCCAGGCGTAGCAGCCTTCTTGCTATGGGTTTGCTCCAGTTTTGGGACCATTTAGCAGCACATGTTCGGAGAGGAGGCATTAATCTAAAGCAGTCTTAGGACGTGGTTGACCGTTAAGATTTAAGAATTGAATTTTGGTAATGTAGATATGCGGGCCACCAAAGTAGGCATCTGGTATTCACAGACCTCGCAGAATGTTGGATGTATGTATGCTATCATGTTAAACCGGTTCTATATGGCTACTGGCACCATTGTAACTTGGAGCCTTAGCAGACGATGTTGGATCTCCCAAAGTTTCTGCATGATCTGATGTCTGTTCTGAATGTAGGCTGCCAAAGCTTGTAGAAGTTCTGGCTGTGTTCTACAGTTATGTTACAGTCAAAGGTAATGTGGCTACTGCCTACTGGTGCCAATAGAATCTGTGGAGTTTTGAGGTTAACCTTATAGAAATACGTGTGACAATGACGATTTAGATTACTATAAGGGGTGATGATATTTTCGTTTAGTGTCGTATAAGAAAACACAAGATGTTATCTAGAATGAAAAAGTTGAAAAATTAAAACTACTGATCACCAAGATACGGTAACAAATGTATTCGATCAGTACACAGGATCGGATCATTTGGCTGGGGCAGCAAACACGCCGGGTCGAACCCAACGGCGAGCTTCTGTGACGATAGATGCTGGGATGGCCGTCCCAACGGACCCATCATCCAGGTCATAGGCATACACATTCGTGATGGACTTGAGCGACGTGGCCCGGTCCCGTTCCTTGGGCCCACTGAACGCGTACACCCTCCTCCTGCCGGCCTCCTTGGCCCGGAACGACTGGCCCCGGCAGAGGAACCAGCCGGTGTCGTCCAACTCCCGGGGCTCCAGCGGCGACCACTCCAGGGCCACCATGTCCAGCTTCAAGAACCTGAAGGCGTTCCCCATGGCGAGCGGCCGCGACACCAGCAGGACCTCCCCGTCCGACTCCGACGCGACGAGGTAACGCTCGTCCTGCGCCGCCGTCCCACAGTCCGGCCGCGCCGCCGGCGTCCTCCTCCTCCTCCTCCAGGCCATCTCGGCGACGTCGAAGACCAGGATCCCCCCGTCGGTCTCCAGGCAGACCGCCTGCGTCCCCAGCAGAGCCACGTCGGCGATGGAAGCCGGCTTGACCAGTCTGCACCGCGCTGGTATCGACGTGTAGGGCAGAGGATCCACACCGGCGCCATTGCCACCATAGTCGTAGACGCTCCAGTACAGGTCTCCAGGGCAGGCGACGTGGGCGGTGGGGACGGAGCTCACGGCCGTGAAGCGCGCCACGACGAGAGGCGCGCCATGGGAGCTGCTGACGTAGAACACGTACAGCGCTTGGCCGAAGGAGGAGGAGGATCCGGAGCCGGCGAAGGCAGGCAGGTCGATCCGCCTGCCGGTGCCTGGGTGGACGAGGAAGACGATCTCGGCAGCCTGCTCCGTGAAGCCCGGCGGCGGCTGCTTGTGCTGGACCATGAGCAGCCACCCGCCATTCTCGAAGCAGCAGGTAGCGTCCGGGAACGCCGGGCTGCTTGCTCCCCTCATCTTCCGGCTCGACACGTCGAACAGGAGCCGCGCCTTGGAATCGCGCTCCATGGTGAACATGGCCATCGGTAGCTTCCCCTCCTCAGAACCGTCGCTCTCGTACTCGTCATCGGATTCCACTTCAAACATGGCTCGATCAGCTGTTGGCTCACGGATATATCTGGTAAAAACAAATATCATCGATTAGCTCATCACTCATCAGCGCGTGGTTTATAAATCCTGCGGCGGAAGGAGTTCTGCTAGGCACGGACACTTCACGGAATTGAATTACCTCGAACAATCTACCACAAATCACTACTGACTGCATGTAATTTAAAACGACAGCATTGACAATCTGAAGTTAACCAGACTGGGTTCAGTTGTGCATTTTCAGTCTGGGTTCAGTTGTGCATTTTCAGGGATGTAAAACCAATCCATGATCATCAGAGATTAAAAGGGAAAAAAATCTCCTCACCACCTCGGTAGTGTTAGGAAAATGGACCTACCAACAGGCCATTTGTGATTTTGGTGATTGCATACAACACAACCCATGTGGACTAATAAGTTTGCTAGTATACAAGGATATAGTCGCATGGATGTAAGGTGATGGACTTGGGTGATCAAACACCTTAAACATGGTCAAGAATACATGATCAAGACATTAGAAGACCCTAAAAGAAACCCAAGACATCATACAAGACAAGCCCAAAAAAGAAACCACGAAGAAAACAAAGTAAAATAAAAAACAGGAGCACAGACTATTGCTATGCTACCCAGTCATAAGCATAGCAATAGTCGGTCGTACTGACATCATGACCACAGGATGTTGCGGTGGTGCCAATACCGATTGGAGCAAGTTGCGGTCCTTCACTGAAAAATGCCAAAACCTACTGCAACGACAGACTATTCCGGTGCTACTATCACCGATTGTTGCAGTGGGGCACAGCAATCGTCGGTGGTGCTGAAGAAGTTGAAGATTCGGCTCTGAAATGACAGACTATTGCGGTGGTGCACCTATTTGGGCACCGCAATAGTCGGTGGTGCGCAGAAAGTGCCCAACGACTAGTTCTCCATGTTGGGGCTATAAATACCCCTCTACCCGGCCATTTGAAGGGTGTTAGAGCTTGAAAAAGTTGTTGGGTGTTGAAGTTCACCAATTCATGTGCTCTATCCACCAAAGTGCTTAAGAGAAGATTAGGCAATTAGCAACAAGGCTTAGGCTTTGATTAGTGCTAGTTTAGGCCGCTTAGCTCTTTGCTTTAGGCTTTAGTCTAGAGTTTAGTGAGGTTTGTATACCTCTTTGCTATCGGTGCTTGCACGCACCAAGTGTTGTAAATCTGGGTCGTTGTAGTCTTACGAGACCCTCCAACAAAGCCTTGTGGAGAGGCCGTCGGTGATTGTGCAAGGGAGGAGAGGCCCTTGGCGGTTTGCCGAAGCTCTATCATAGTGAAGACGGCGGAGGTCACCGGCGAGAGGCGAAGTGGAGACCCACTCGTGTTGTGGGTAGTCCCGTTGGCTATCACGGAGTTTCCCGTCACCAGAGCATTGCTCTAAGGAAAGGGCATTTCCCAAGAAGGGGCTCCAACGATGACTAGGGGAGAGTTAGCCAACTCCCCGATACCTCGGGAAAAATCGCCGCACCGAGAGTTCGCGTTCTCTACCTTTTACACTTCCACATTTACTTTGTGCCCTTTACATTCCGCATTTACCTTTCCTAGAATTGTCTTGTGTAATTGATAGGATTGGAACTTAGGGTGCAAAACTCTTTTATCGGTAAAGATAGCAACACATAGAAAAACCTAGTGCACATCAAGATAGATTTTGAAATAGGTTTTTATATGTGCTTGGAACCTTAGTTTTTAGAACACCTAATTTACCCCCTTAGGGTGTCACGCTCCCTTCAGGTAGGAAAAGGAATCCGCTACTAAAGTGTAAGCGGACTCGATTTCTCAAGACAGTGAGACGATCTCCCGATTATAAAAGAAAGAGAGGGGATTCGCTAACAGTATAAGAAGAAAATTAAAAGAGCATGCATCCATGCAGGTTAGGGTTGCTTACCAATGAAGAAATCAATTCAATCCACGATGGATCTCCACCCGGGGCCAACCCAGCGCCACGCCTACCAATGCCGGGATCGGAGGGAAGAGAGAAAGAGAGGCGGTGGTGGCTACGAGGATGCAGCGGCGTGATCGATCGGGTGTTAACAGGGAGCGTAGGAGCTACGATGACGAGGCCGAATCGAGGCTTAAAAGTGGGGTCATATTCAGATTTGGTCAAACAGTGAGAAAGCGGAATAGGTTACGGATGTTAGTTAGAGTGGAGATTTTACGGTGACGTACAGTAGCTTTAATAAAAGGATAAAGCTATGACTTCCCGGTGCCTGGATGTTCGATAGAAAATTTTCGCTCGGTGGGACGATCGGCAAGATTACAGCGAGTTTCACTGTCTATCCCTCGTATTGAATGTTAGGACACTAATTAAAGATATTAAACTCTTCGTAAAAAAATTAAAGGTATTAAACGTGGGTTAATGATAAAATCTATTTCATAACCCCGAATAAATTCATGAGACAAATCTTTTGAGCCTAATTAGGTCATGACTAGACAATGTCGTGCTATAGTAAACAATCTCTAATGATTAATTAATTAGCTTAATATATTTAAAATTTAATTTTTAGACGAGTTGTGTAATTAGTTTTTTTATTAGTATCCGAATACCTCATCCGACATCCCATTTTTACGATTCGCCACTTTCTGAACTAAACAAGCCCTAAAAACTAACGACTGCAACATCAAAATTCACTATTTGCAACATTAAAAGAACATGCACAATGTAATTTTGCCGTTCTATCACGGATGGAAATTTCTGACCGCAATATGCATGGGGCCCATGTTTCATGTAACACCGTAGCCCCCTGTAAGTATCAGCATGTAGAAACAAAATTTGCAACATCGACATATACCTTTTGCAATATTTAAAATTATAATAACCACAACAATTTTAAACTGTACTTGCAAATATATTTTTTAAGAAAATATTATTAAACAAATAGAATTAGACAATTTGACTAAAGAGGTCAAACATCACAAATGGATTATTGGAACATCTAGAATAAATATATGCAATATCACATAAATAAATTATCTTGTTTCTCATGAAAATTTTATCAGTTCACCGATACAACGAAGTGCGGGCCCAGCGTGTGGCCCTGCTAAACTTGGATCAGTCGTACTAGTCAACTAACCCAGGCCCCTCCAAAACTTACGGCCCAACCGCCGCGACGCGCCGACGCCATCGTCCCTTTTGGATCCCAGGCCAAGCTCTGCCCCATTTCGTCGTCGGCCATGGCATCCGCCGGTGGCGCCGACCACTCCCCGCCGCCGCGTCGCCTGGTCTTCGCCTTTTACCTCACCGGCCACGGCTTCGGCCACGCCACCCGCGCCATCGAGGTCCCTGTCGGCCCTCCTCGCCCCGGCCATTTTTCCGTCTTCGGCCCCCCACTGCACCGCTCGTTCGTTTCGCCGTTGGAGCTTCGGGTTCGAGCTGATCCCCACCTGTGCCGGTTCCGCTATCGCAGGTGGTTCGCCACCTGGTCGCGGCGGGCCATGAGGTGCACGTGGCGACGGCTGTGCCGGAGTTCGTCTTCACCTCCGAGGTGCGGTCCCCGCTCCTCCGCATCCGCAGGGTCCTCCTCGACTGCGGCGCCGTCCAGGCCGACGCGCTCACCGTCGACCCCCTCGCCACGCTAGAGAAGGTGCCCACTGCCCACGCGATTCCTGGATCACTCATTCCCAGAATGCCTCACGCTTTGTGTTGTGCCCGCTGTTGTCTGATGCTCGGATTGCGAAATGCAGTACCGTGAGGCGGCAGTGGTGCCCCGCGAGTCGATCCTGAAGGCCGAAGCGGAGTGGCTGACCTCCATTGGGGCACACCTAGTGGTACTCTCACTGCTGTTCTGTGGCCAGACATTCAGTCAACGTTGAACTAATGGATACAGCGACATTGTCTGGACACTGAAGTGAACTGGGTTGTGATGTGCTTTTGGGACAGGTCTCCGATGTTGTTCCTGTGGTGTGCAGGGTGGCTGCAGATGTGGGTTTCCGCTCCGTATGCATTGGGAATTTTAGGTGAGCTTCACGATGCTCCCTGGCAGTTGGCAAGTCTATGGATTCGAGGATTCTTCCACCTTGCCTTGCCTTGGTCAATTTGTTGTCTTGACGATCCCAGAGAGATTTCAATAGATGATTGTAGTATTCAGATGTACTTTTATCCCACCAAAATCGTGTAATTTTCTAGTCTGTTGATATTATGGTGTCAGCCTGATCAGATATTGACTTCTTTGTGGGAAATTACTAGCAGTTTCACTTAAGAATAACATAAATTTATCAACTCAAAGTTCACTTTTTGTGTGAATGTTTGTATTTTGCAGTTGGGACTTCATATATGCTGAATACATCAGGGAGGCTGGATATCATCACCGATCTATTGTTTGGCAGGTAATGTTTTAACTATGTCAGGATCATAGTTTACCCTTTTCTTAAGGTGTCCAAATACTGATCCATAGATTATTTGCAAATGTGCTATGATTCACCAGAATCTGTCTTCTTTAATACTGTAAAATAACGTGCATATTATGACAATAGACACTTTTACTTGTTCAATAATCAGTTAGCTCGTCTATATTTACAGATAGCAGAGGATTATGCCCATTGTGACATCTTACTTCGATTACCTGGATACGGCCCAAGTATGTTCAACTCTATTTGTATTCTCTCATCTTTTCCTTAAAATTTGTTTCCCCTTTTCTCAGCTATCATGAAAATAGAGTGTTCTTCCATTCTCTAGTGCCAGCTTTCCGCAATGTCATTGATGTACCTCTCGTGGTGAGAGGATTGCGCAAATCTAGATCCGAGGTTTGTATTCCACATTTCTGCTGGAGAACAATATTCTGTCTCAAAAAAAAACTTGTTTCCTTATTTACATGTTTCAAAACTGATATATTAGGTGAGGAAGGAACTTGGAATTGAGGAGAATGCTAAGGTGCTTGTATTTAATTTTGGGGGACAGGTTGGTCACTTATTATTTGATAAGCATATGGCACATGTTTCTTTTCTTTTTTCATGTGGTAATGTTTTATATGGTTATTTTGGAGTGCTTATACTCGCTAATTTAATGTGTTCATCTGATTCCTCATAATTGAATTTTTATATCTTCTGCACCAGTATCTGTTGATTATTACTCCTTCAGTAGCCATACTCTTTTTGCAGTGAAGGGGTGCTCATTACCTCTTATGTAAATCAAGAAGCATTGCCTTTCAGTTACTTGGAAACATTAGGATTAGCTATTACCCAATTACACCATTTTTGTAATGAACCCTGCAGTACTTGCATCATTATCATTACACTTCTTTCTAATTATTAACAGAACATATCATCGTTAAAATTTATACGTATCATGTTTTTCAAAAGCTTTGATCCATTTTTCTATTCTGCATGCTCGAAGTTTTTATGTGAACTACACAATACTTATCACCAACATAAAGAAATAATCGCTGTGCCATTGCCCCAGCCAGCAGGATGGAAACTGAAACAAGAATGGCTCCCTGATGGTTGGATCTGTTTGGTATGTTTTTTCTTTTTTGTATCCCATGAAAAGTGGTTAACTGATGTGATTGGCTAAATTTAGCTCCCTCTTCATGAAAGGTCTGCGGTGCCTCTGATTCTCAAGATTTTCCCCCAAACTTCATTAAGCTTGTGAAAGATGCTTACACACCTGATATTATAGCAGCATCTGATTGTATGCTTGGTACATCACAATCTTATATGTTGCAGCTGATTGTCCAGTTAATAGACTTTTACTTGTTTGGTTTTCTGGCTATATGCATGTACCTACTCTCATTGTTTATAGGAAAAATTGGATATGGAGCTGCAAGCGAGGTTTTGGCCTATAAGCTACCGCTTGTGTTTGTTCGCAGAGATTACTTTAACGAAGAGCCATTTTTGCGAAATTTGCTCGAGGTTGAAACATTTCTTATCCTCGAATTATGCTAGGAGTAACTTATGTATAGCTGTGTTGAAAATGCCTTCATGCTCTGCCCCATCCGATTCTATTTCAGCACTACCAAAACAGCATTGAGATGATTAGAAGTGATTTCCTTGCTGGACATTGGAAACCTTACCTACTTCGTGCTCTCTCCCTTCAACCATGCTACAATGGCCCAATTAACGGTGGCAAGGTATTTTTTCTACACATACCCAATATCTTATTGATGTTTCAATGTCCGAACTAGCTTGAAATCAAACTATTCCTGTAACCACTTGTACTATAAATTTTGCATTTATGCAAAATCAGCCCCCTAGACCGACATACTGTGCTTCCATCATAATGTTGAGCTCTGCAAACCAAAATCATTTGTATCCTATTGAAGTTATATTAGTTTGTGGATAGGCTAATACTTTGTCCATTCAGGTGGTTGCCCAGATCCTCCAGGATACTGCTGTTGGAAAGGAATGTATTTCTGATAAAGTGAGTAATACTGCATGACCATTGTGTGGTCAATTTATTTCTGTACCTACCGTTTCCATCCATGTAACTTTTTTTGTTAACATCCTGAAGTTGTATAGCTTTTGCGACTCATAAAAACAAATCAATCTCTAGCTTATTTTTGAAAATTACCTCTTTGAAAAATGTTAATGCTTTGTGCCAAGTAGAATCAGCATATATTGAACATGGAGCCCATAGAAAATTAGAGATGAAAGGAATATTTTAAAATCCTGTTTTAAGATAGTAAATTGAGCCAACTTGGCTATCTTCAAGTACAGTTTTGTGGTGCAAGAAGACTGCAAGATGCCATAGTGTCAGGGTATCAACTTCAAAGTGCTCCTGGCAGAGATGTAGGCATTCCTGACTGGTACTCTCTGTCGGAGACAGAAACGAGTGCTGGTCCGACCTCAAAAAATGTTGCAACAAATGGAACTTTTGCTTCGTGAGTGTCTGCTCTTGCTTTTTGTCACGTCTCTCCGGTTTCCTGATGGAAATATTTTGCAACTGAAATTGCAAATTTGATTTCAGCAGATGTTTTGAAGATTTTGAGATACTCCATGGGGACCTGAAAGGATTAACAGATACAATGGACTTTTTGAAGTGCTTATCTGAACTTAACAGAAATAATTTGGAGAGCCCTGAGAAGCTACACCAAGAGAGATCTGCTGCATATGTTCTCTTTGACTGGGAGGTACCAATCTGGCAGCCCTTTGTTTTCATTTTAGTGAGTTGTAGGACACTGTGGAGCAACATTAATGCTTCTGTTCATTTCTTCAATCTCTCTTTTGCACGATTCATCTCTTGTTTTATTGATTCTCCATGGATATATGTAACTTCAGTACTGATAACTGATTTGTTTGATTTATTTTGTTAGAGTGTTGCTATACACATGGAAGATTCAAGTAAATCACTCAAAATGCTGAATAAATGATTGGTGTGCTATAATGATTTTCCACTTGGTTCCTTTGCAGAAGGAAATATATATAGCAAGGGCACCTGGACGTTTAGATGTCATGGGTGGCATTGCTGATTATTCAGGTAGCCTTGTTTTGCAGGTATGCTAAATCGCAGGTGAAACAGGTTTCTGTTTCAATGTAGTACTATTAATTTAGCTAATAGTTGAATAATCCACTCATAAATATTTGGTCAGCTGCTATTCACATCTTCTGTGACATCAGTATGCCACAGTTAAATATGCAATGACGTAGCATGCAAGAATCAGGAGTTTCATTGAATCTTAATGTCTATTGTATTTTCCGTAAATCTTGATTTTTTGGAGTTCTCTTTAATGCCAAAGATAGATAAATAAATAAAGTGCTGGAAAGAACTATAGTGCATTATGTATATATTTTTTTGGATCATGTATTGCGTGGTTGTTGAAATTTTGGATGTGATTATTAGATGCCCCTTCGGGAAGCCTGTCATGTTGCTGTTCAGAGAAACCATCCCAGCAAGCAGAAGCTTTGGAAACACAGACAAGCAAGACAGCTTGAGAATGCAGGCCTGGCACCTGTGATACAAATTGTATGTTCAACTTAATTGTTCAATTAATTTATGATATATCATCTATTCTCAAAAAAAAATCATCTAATGGTTGTTCTTTTGATCTGGCTATTTTGCATTAGCATTTGTACTCCCATGATTTGTCAATGCTTCACCTATTATAAACACAATTATCTCACAGGTATCATTTGGTTCTGAGTTGAGTAACCGTGCACCAACTTTCGATATGGACCTGTCAGATCTTATGGATGGTGAAAAACCAATATCCTATGAGAAAGCCAGAGAGTTTTTCTGTCAGGACCCATCCCAAAAGTAAGCCAATAACTTCTGTTTCGCTACGGAGTTTCAACTACTCAATTGTTTGCAAGCTCAACTATCATATCTCAGATGGGCTGCATATGTTGCTGGAACTATTCTAGTTTTGATGACTGAGCTTGGTGCCCAGTTCACAGACAGCATGAGCATTCTGGTAAACACCCAAGTTTTCATTAGCGTGCCATTGCACATGTTAAATCCTGTAATCACTTAATCAGTCCCTTATCTTCTTTCTGCTCTAAAACACCAGGTTTCATCTGCTGTACCAGAAGGCAAAGGTGTTTCTTCTTCTGCATCGGTGGAGGTTGCTACAATGTCTGCCATTGCTGCTGCCTATGGTTTGTAGATTGACAATGGCTATCATGAACCCCGAGTAACATGTCATTTCTAAATAGAATCTTTGATGTTTTCTTTTTTACTTGTCCATAGGTTTAAACATTACCCCAAGGGATCTTGCCTTGCTTTGTCAGAAGGTATGGTGTTTAACTGAAATCTAGTGATAGAATATAATCTGCAAGTCTTTTATGGATCTTGTGTTTTTTCAGGTTGAGAATCATGTTGTTGGAGCTCCTTGTGGGGTAATGGATCAAATGGTATCCGCATGTGGAGAAGCTAACAAACTCCTTGCAATGGTTTGCCAGGTTAGTGCTGTTTATCAGTTCCAGCATAATGGAGCTGATAGATCCCACCTTTCCTGCAGTCAAAACAATGCTGCCTCTGTTTTTGTTTGATACAGTTTTCCTGCAGCCAGCAGAAGTGAAGGAATTGGTTAGCATACCAACTCATATGCGGTTCTGGGGTCTAGATTCAGGGATACGGCATAGGTAGGAAGCCTTTCCTGACTGGTTGTGTTGTGGAGACATTACCTGTATTATTGCAAGAATTGGAGCTAATTGCAGAATTAATCTCTTGAACTATTAGTGTTGGCGGGGGAGATTACGGATCAGTAAGAGTAGGCACTTACATGGGACGAAAGATGATCAAGTGTGCAGCATCAGATTTAGTATCAGAATCCTTAACTTCAGAGGCCCCTCTGCAGTCTGATTGTTATAAAGAAAATGGTACGGCTCTACTGAAATCTGAAGCCGCACTGGAGTATTTGTGCAACCTACCACCTCACAGGTCACACTTAGTGAATTCATCAATAATATATTTATGGTTCTTGTGTTCCATGGATATAGTAATAAAATCCCTATTTCAGATATGAAGCTGCTTATGCAAAAGACATTCCAGAGGTGATCAGTGGTGATGCATTTTTAGAGAAATATGGCGATCACAATGACACAGTGACAGTTATTGATCCTAAAAGATCTTACAGTGTGAAGGCTCCTACTAGACATCCCATATATGAAAACTTCCGTGTTGAGGTTAAATCTCCCCACCAGATTATTTGTTTATACACTACCAAATCCCTTTTCTAAATCTGAAACGCTTTTATGGACAGAATCATTTTAAATCTTTTGTTCTTTTCCTGAAACATGCTGCAATGACAGCATTTGTTTCTACAGAACATTCTTATTACCGAAAAAACTAAAATCTCTGCAACTGGTGTCCGCTCATTTTACTCTTAACATCCTTATATTTGTGGTCTGTAGACCTTCAAAACATTGTTGGCAGCTGGCAATACTGATGAGCAGTTGTCAGCCCTCGGAGAACTTATGTACCAGGTGAACTTGAGTCTCTGTTCATCATGATGTGCCTTTCTCTTTTATTGCACAATGAGGTTACTTGTGTAAACATAAAGTTGAGGAAATCGTACCGTATACTGCTAACATATTTTTCTTCACCTATTTTTGGCAGTGCCACAACAGCTACAGTGCATGTGGCCTTGGTTCTGATGGAACTGACAGACTAGTTGATCTGGCACAAGAAATGCAACACAGGACGACATCAGAAGGTGGAAGCCCTAGTCTATTTGGCGCCAAGATAACTGGTGGAGGCTCTGGTGGCACAGTTTGTGCAATCGGAAAGAACTGTGCAAGGAGCAGTGAGGAGATCGTAGAGGTAACTTCACATATTGAGACTATCCTTCCCACAAGGCACTTGTATTTTATTGTCAGAGACTGATGGCTACTTGCCTTGCACATTATTCAGATTCAGCAGAGGTACAAGGCTGCTACCGGATATCTGCCCATCCTTTTCGACGGATCATCCCCAGGAGCGGCTCAGTTCGGCTACCTCAAAATCAGACGTCATTGCTCCTAGTGCCTGGTTGAAAAACGAAGGACATGGCTTTGTTGTTGTGTTACAGATGACATATATGGCTCGATTGTTAAAGAATCTCAGTCCAGTTGTGGCATTCAAGATTCATGGATCTATTAGGTATTTTTTTTATCAGGATACATTTGTCAGGTGCCATGCCAATTCAGAGAGGGAACACAGGAAGGAGTCTCAGATGCTGGTTGTCACAACACTGAAGAGATACTTAGAGAAATAAATTGAGAAATAAGCTATTCTGTATCACATTTTTTTTGGATGTGTGGCATGGCATGTCTGTCACTCTGTCTGGGAGTCTGTGGTGTGATGAAGTTGCTGACGGTTTCATGCCATTTTGATCAGTTAATTCTTTGGGGTTGTGCCCAGTCGTTCGTTAACTTGTCAATGCAGCACCGTCTTCGGCCTTGTTTAGTTCGCGGAAGTTGCAAAAGTTGCATTGAAAAGCGTGTCGCGAGAGAGAGGACATGCTTTTCAATACTTTTGCGAAACTTGCACGAACAAACGAGGCCTTCCTCTCGGTGGAAGGCTTGTGGCGGCAGAGCCGACGACGCGACGCCCTGTCGGAGCGAGAGCCGATGACGTCCGTGGTTGTGCCGCCGTGCGTTGGTAGCCATGCCCCCGCCTTGTTCCGAAACAAATCGGTGGCGAACCACGTACCGTGCAGGGCAGCGCGGCCGGCATCGAGGGTGGCCTGGCGGATAGCTCTGGCGCGGCCTACCTCCACGTTGATCCGCTTGCTCCGCCAGTATCGTCCAACGCGGCCGATGAAGAGCTTGAGGACCTGGGCGCAAGGGGTTGACTCGGAGCAGAGCCTTCGGCCGGAACTCGGAAGCCCCCATCGCGACGCCGGGGGACGGGACGGGAGGAGGATCGTTGGTATAATTTGCATAAAAAACACTCTAAATTTGACAGCAATTACTAGTCGCGGTCCAAATTAGAGGTTTTATGAAAAAAATAGGTTCCGGTATTTTACACAAACCCATATTTTGGATCGTGATTATTAGTCACGATCAAATAAAGGGTTTATAAAAAAGTAGTGTCCCGGAATCTTATATAAAACATTCTAGTTTGGATCGCCAGTTCGCCACTATTGATCGTGATCTCTTATTTTACATAAAATTTCACCACTATTGATCGTGATCTCTTATTTTACATAAAACCCCCTAACTTTGCAAAGTTGTCTCCCTATTTGTGCCTCCTCGCTCGCTCCATCGCATGGCAATCTCCTCGTGGCGCTAGAAATTTCACGTGGTACTAAACATGTGCACACAACACTCGTGAATCACTACGAGAGCATGTAAGGTATATGTAGTTCCTCCTCTCCTTAATCGGCTAGAGTTTCCTCCGTATCTTGTGATTCTTTCCGGTGACGCGGATTGGACAGAGGACAGTTTACACAAGATGGAGATGGTCGTCTTTCCAAAAAAAAAAAGAAGGAGATGGTTGGCATATGCCCGCAACGCCCAAACACTATAGATCCATTCCGTCAGTTCCCAAAGCGTCGACGCCAACGGCACGCACCCAACACCTCTCGTTGTCGTTGTGCACGGAGACGGGTGATCGAGTCATCGGCAACCTTGGACGACCACCGAAAACGGCAAGCTTGTAGCCATGGAGACCGGCCAGTTTTGTCCTCTTGCTTGCCCATGCATGGCATGTGCAACTGGACACGACACACTGGTGGATCAACTCCTGCTTTAGGGCGTGCAGCCCAGCCATTCTTCGAAAGGTTAGGCCGGCCCAAACCACCTCGGGTTCACAAGCTGGATGCCCACCGGCAGCGGACTGGATGGACGGGGTCTCACTTTCTCGGCAAATCTTGGCACGGATCGCAAGCCTTTTGGCGCTCTCGGTCGGTGCACAACGGTGAGATGATGCTGTGGCGCACAAAGGTCAAATATGCATGGGGATTGTGGTACGCATCATCCACAGGCCATCCATAACTCTATTGGGGTTTAGTCATATCAGCTTTAATTTGCTGATTCAGCCATGCATACACAATCTTCATAGCTCAATTTAGCAATATATCACGCACTAACATTCATGTTCACTCGATAGTCTCTTTTTATCTACACTAGCTAATATATACGTGTGTTGCAACGGGAGAGAGAAAACTTAGACGTTTCTAACCCAATGCAATATACATGACACACAATTTGCTTGATAGTATAATTTATTATTCTTGGTTAATTATTCTATAAAAGTCAAATTAGCATCATGCACATTCATATTTTTTTGAGAGGCCCTAGTCTAGAATACAAGGCTGTAGTATCTGAACTCAGCCGCAGACGCACACCACACACACCCACTCACACCACACACAACCCCTCCTATGACTAAGCTAAGATCTAAACCGTGTACTCTATTTTTGCCTGCACATGTGCTACTGCACGGTCGGATGGGGCCTTCTGAAATTTATTTGGGAACATTGTTCCCTGGTGCGAAAACCAGCGTCGAGCGGGGCTCGAACGCTGGCCGGTAGCGTGAAACGACCCGGATTTCCAAATTGGAGAATCCGACTTCCTGTACCATTGTGATAGTCCCAGAATCAACTGCTATCACGTACAGAACTCATTTCAGCATAATATCATATCCGTACATCGAATCAGAGTACAATTATTACAAGGATAATATGGAAAGCGTAGCTGATACAAGCCCTTTGGGCTAAACGACAAGAAGAAAGCCTACGAAGCGGTAGCTAGGTCTTCAAGTCTTCATCTCCAGTCTTCGCCACAGGCAACCTTGACCGAAGCATCACAACCCTTCAAAGTAGCATCCGACGAATGAACTCGGAATCCAAGTCCAAACCTGCAAGCTCACGAACTGTCCCCAAGGAATGGGACAGGTCCACGTCACCATCCGTATGCAGCTTTAAGGTGGCCTAATTCTAGTATATCAAATATATCAAGGAATAAAGCTGAGGGTTTCCTATGCAGCAGCAGCAGCAATGAAATAAAGATCTCCAACAACTCCCCAAGCTATCATCTCCACGGTCAACCCTAGCACACCAGGGCCCCGTCACATTCTCACCTCCTGCTCCTCACGAGTCGATGGGAAGACTCCCACTCTTTCCATCTCAGCGGCTACAAGCCGGAATCCGCACTATCAGCTCTCAACCAGCCCAAGGCTATGAAAAAGGGGAGAGGTAGAATATCCCAAAACACTAATCAGAAGAAGCCGGATCGAGGGGTGTCCATGACCGAGGACGCGGCTATACGTATAGTTTTAACTCTGCAGAGTGTGTACACCTGGACCCACTCGGGTTGCAGACGGTCGCGATCCGTCTTGAGACACAACCCACAGCCATGACTTCCTAACCAGAACGGTACCATACTGTATTCCCAGGCTTGGGACCCGGGATCGTGAATCTCTAGCCTGGCCACAGTGGTGTCGAGAGTCTCGGAAACTAAGTGCTAGAATAGCCGGGTCCCGAACATCCCAGTGTTCGGCCAACCCAATCCTATACACACTTCTCCACATATCTGGTACCGCCCAGCTAGAAATGGCTGGAATCCTCCCCATGAGGATAAGTGGTGTGCACGTTTGACAAAGTCCCGTCACCAGATCCAACTGACTCGGCCTAAGCCAGAGCAAGCAAGCCTCCAAACTGGGCCATCCGACTCCGCGGTCCGCCCGTCTACCCATTACAGGTAATATCCACCAACTCCTCCAAAGATCCACAACAAATGTACCCGCCACAGGTACTCCGTAGGAAGTGCCCAACACACCTCCCGAGCCCCGACCAGAAGGTCGGTTAATGTCTGCTCACTCCAGCCGGGGGTTCGAAACTCTTCAGTTTTATCCCACCCAAAACTCACGCCAAGATGATCCAGATCACAGCTAATCCCACACATGCAAGCATAGCATGAATATAACAGTGTACATAGGTAAACAAGGATATCGGGTAATCATCAAAGGCTATGCATGGGTTTAACATCATCATCATGAATTAAAGCGCTAGCAATTCTAATAGCAATGCCTAATAGGATTCAAAGTCGGAATGGGCGTGAACCTGAAGCATGGTCCTTCACTTTCACTTTCTTGATGAAGTCACGATCGTCGTGGTCGTAGTCGACGAAGTCGTCCAAGTCCTCCGAGGATCCTAATAATCGAATAAATAATAAACAACGATAAGCTAGTTACAATAAACTCCCAAATAAGAACCAAGAAAGAGCCAAAAGCACTCAACTCCTACACTAACGCGTAGATCATGATTTTAGAAGAATTATGAAACTGGTTTCATAATTTTCTGAGCTAAATTGAATTTATTATGAATTTTCTTTGATAAATCCTAATTCTGAAATTCCGAAAAAGAAAAAGAAAAGGGCAGACACGTGGCAGCCTGAGGAGGTGACACGTGGCAGGGTGACGTCATCATGACGTCAGCAGCGGGGTCCGCCACTGATGACGTCAGCATGATGTCATCGTTGACCAAGTCAACGGTCAACATTGACCGGGTCAACAGGTCAGCAGTCAGTGAGTCCCACATGTCAGTGACACAGAGTGTATGACCGGTGGGCCCCAACGGTTAGATGGGTCGGGCCAAAAAGGGAAAAAGGATTGTGCCGGCTTGGATTGATTTCTCTGGTGAGTTGGGCTCTAGTTGGGCTTTTAAAAGGGAACAGGGTCCAAGGGTCTTATCAGATTCGGCCCACGGCTGCTTTGGCGTGGAGGGGGATTCCGAGAGGAAAAGAGACGTCGGGGTCCACAGGTTAGTGACGAGCGGGAAGGCGAGGTGGGGTCTGCGCGTCAGTGGGTCTGGGCGCCGCGGATATCCTCTGTGAACGGTGCGGCCAGGTCTCGTTGTGGTCTCCCGTGCGTTCTCGTCGGGCTTCTGGACGACGCGGTCGAGATCGGCGAACGAGACCGGGCGGCTTGGCGGTTGGTTTAGTGCAGGCGGTCGAACGGACAGGGAGAAGGGCACGAGGGAGAAGCAGGGAAGAGAGATCACGAAGCAGAGACAGGGCGCGAGAAGCAGGAGCAGAACGGCGAGATGGTCGCGACCGGGCGGTGGTGAGTGGGCACGACGACGAGCAGACGCGAGGAAAGGATGAGAGAGGGAAGGGGCGTGCGCGAGAGAGAGATGCACAGTGATGAACGGAACCTGCAGGGAAATAATCGCGGCACGAAGGCCGGCCTGGCAGTCAAACAAGCAGAGCAGAACACAGAGCTGGGCATATCCATGGCGGCACGACGGCCGGGCAGAGAGACTCCACGAGGGGCGAGCGAGAGAGGCGGGTTGAGACGGGGATAAGGCTCACAGGAAGGCGAAGGTGAAGATGTGGCCGAGCTCGACGCAGTTCTCGCGGTGCGGCTTCCCGAGCAGTGCTCCCCCTTGTCCTCGGCGGCGCTCCGGTCCAACGACGCGACGACGTCGTCGTGGTGACGAGTCCGGCAGCGATTCCCGGCGCGGTGAAGTTCCTCCCGTCAATTCCTTCCACGAGCAGCTTCCTCTTCTTCTTCTCAATTGGGCAGTGGCGTGGTGGAACAGGGCTCCGCCCATGGCGGCCATGGATTGAGGCAGAGAGATATGGGGATGCGGGTTATATAGGGGAGGAAACTTGGGGAGGAGGAAAGGGTTGCGTGGGCGAGGAGGTTCCTGGGCGCGGCCAGGTTGGAAAGAGCGGGCGCGGGTGCCGTGGGGGCGCGGCGTGTGCGGTGCGCGCCGTGACGCAGAGGGAGAGAGGCGTGCGGAGGAAGGAGATGCAACTGTGCCGGCCGGGCCCGCTTGTCGGTGAGTAAAAGAGAGAAGGGAGGTGGTGCTGGGCCGGTCGGGTGACTGGGCTGGGAACTGGGCCGGAGGAAAAAGAGAAGGAGCATCTCTACCTAGCATTTTGCGTTTTTGGGCTCAGCCCTGTCAGGACCGGTCTAACCGGGTCCCAGGACCGGTTTAACCGCCCTGCACAGAGCTGCTCCAAATTCTCAAAATTTGCTGCACATTCTTTACTTTCTGATTCTACAAGTTCCTGAGACCTTATATCAATTCTTCCAAACTTTTGTGACTCAGGACAGCAGCAGCATGGCTAGCTATGAGAGAAGGAAGAAAAAGAAGCTTGATCCTGCTTCTCAAGAAAGCTCAAGTTTAGGTGCTGCAGAGGGCAGAACTTTGAGACCAAGGCCGCCAAAGAGGGCAGCAGAGGAGCAAATTGATGAGATACTTGAGGAGGATCCAGCTGACACTAGCAGTGATGACAGTGTTGAGGATCAGGATTTTAGATTCGAGCGTCGACATGGCAAGGGGCCAGTCAGTGATGACAGTGATGATGATGGGACAGCAGCAGGTCAAGGGGGAAGTGGTGGCAGCAATGAGAGCTCAGAGGCAAGACAAAGGGCTGCTAGAGATGAGGTTCTAGTGCTTGCACCTAGGAGACCTACTTATCCAGGTAGAATGAGGCCAGTTGACTATTCAGGCACTGGGATGACTGAGGTGGCAAGAAAGAAAAGAAGAGAAAATCCATATGCTGTAGAGAATACCACAGCCACTGATTATAGATTCTGGACTATCTTTCAGCAGGACTTCTACACCACCATGTTTGATAAAAGGCCCGAGATCACATTGGAGGCAAAATACATAGATTGGGAGCACATGAGAAAAGCCAACAATGTGGTATTTAATCAAGTCATTGAGGCCTGCAGGAGACAAGGGATGAAGCGTTTAATGGGGGTCAAGCGCCATTGGAACAGAGAGCTCATTGGTCAATTCTATGCCACTGTTCACTTTGGATATAGAGAGAATGAAGAAGCTATGACTTGGATGACTGAAGGGACTGTGTACTACATCACTTTCTCTAATTTTTGTGCTCGTCTTGGCCTTGAGAATGATCCTAATCATGTCATGATTCATAATCCCAAGCCTATGGAAGACAAGGAGTTAGGATTTATGTATCCATCAGGGACTAATCCCTCTGAGTTTGGCAAAGTGAGTCACCTCTACACTTTCTATAGGGTGCTGAACCGGTTGTTTAGAGTGACTATTTCTCCTCGTGGTGGGAACACATCGGAAATCTCACGCCACATGAGAAACTTGTTATGGTATATGCGTGAGGATGCACCTAGAGTCAATGTTGCTGATTATATCTGGGAGGAGATCAAGTATATTTCTGAGCATCCCTTGAATGGTTGTGGATATGCACCTTACATCATGTATCTCATTGAGAAGGGCACAGATGTTGGCAGAATTGAAAAAGATGCGAAACATGAATCTCTCAGGCCACACAAGCCCTCAACTCTCAGGATGCCATCCCCAAGAGCAGCACCAGCAGCAGCAGCAGCAGAAGGACTTGGACAGCCAGAGATTGAAGAAGAAGAGCAGCAGCATACACATCAGACCCAGGGCGGTTTAACCGGGTCCCAAGGCCGGTTAAACCGGTCTCCCCCTGGACAGCAAGGAGCCTCTTCTTCTAGGCCTAAAAAGTCCTCATCTGGTTTCAAAAAGGTTTTCAATCTTCTTGCTGGCATTTGTAAGAATCAGAGGGACATAATGGTTGCTGATAGGGACAGAAGAATCAAAGAAAAGAAGGATAGAGATACTCTCAAGAGGCTTTATGAAGCTCAAAACCTTCAACCTGCTCGGTCACCTATCTCACCTACTATACCAGAGCCTGAGATTCCTTCTCCAAACACCATGATTAGGAGCTTTCAAGAGACAAATATGTTTGGAATATTTTATCCTGATGAGGGTGATTCTTCTTCAATTCAAGCAACTCCTACTCAAGAGGATATCACAGGAGCCACAGCAGCTATGGCAGCAGCAGCAAGAGCAACAGCAGCAGCCCCTCCATTTGTGCCACCATCACATGCACATCCTTCTTATGCAGCTACTGATTTTGGAGGGTTCTCATCCACATTTGCTCCCATGACTATGCCTAGTGGTATGATGACTCAGCCTCACTCTCAGACAGCTTATGCCTCCGGACTTGGATATACTTGCTACATGGGAGCCTCCTCGACAAGCTTTGGACTTGGTGATCCGGGAGTCTCTTCTTCAGCAGCAGCAATTCCCCCCAGACCTTCTAGTGCTACTGAAGAATTGGCTCAAAATTTATCTACTTCCATCTTTGGATCAAATACTACAGGCGTGTTTTGGACTACTGACTCTCCTTCGATGGGTGGCAACGGGCAAGGCTCTGAGGGACAGTGATCAACTCTACAGGATGCTCTTCAGGTCTTTTTGATGATGGATGACAAAGGGGGAGAAGAGCAAGGAATTAAAGCTTCATCTTTTATCTGATCTGATCAGGGCGGTCTAACCGGCCTCAGGGGCGGTTAGACCGGTCTCTTGTGATGTTAGAGACATGGATCTTGTAATAAATTCGAACCTTATCTATTTATGGGCTTGAGAAGTTGTAATGTGTGATAATATGTGTGTTGAACCTAGTTATGCATTTAAGTGTTTTTGAGATAATGTGATGCATGGTTGAATGGTGATTGTTGTTCAGTTTGGTTTTCTGTCTGACAATAGCGGTTTAACCGGCCTTGTGGGAGGTTAAACCGGTATTGTCCTGACAAACTCCCAAACATCTTCTATTTTTTTGTTGAAGTGCTTTTGTCATATTGCATCACATGTATTGATTATTTATGTCACACACTTGTTGCACCCCACAGATTCTGAGATATAGGGGGAGCTCTCATGTGTTCATGTTAATATGTGCAATTGGCATGTGAGGCCAATTTTTTTTAAATTCCACTCAAAGCACATATTAAGGGGGAGCTCTTGATATATCTGAGAATCTAAAATGCTTTTATTAATTCATTTGTAAGTTTTAATCGGGTTGTCATCAATCACCAAAAAGGGGGAGATTGAAAGTGCATCTAGGCCTCTATGTGGGTTTTGGTGAATTGAATGACAAAACGATTAAAGGACTAATATGTTTCTTACAGATTGTGAGCAGGGATTAAAATGTATATTTTATGATACGCTATTATTCATGGCTTGAATACAATGTGTATGGCTCATAGTGACACAAATGAACAAGTGTGTGGTCCCATTATGCATGAATGTGATGAATGGCAAGCTATGGTGAAACAAAGAAAGAGACATATTGACATGTGTGATATATTGGTCTCTAATTCGATGAAGGCTTGGTGAATATATATATATATATATATAGGATATCTAAGATCATGGTGGATAAAATATTGAATATTGCAAGCTTGGCTTTCATTGGTGAATCTAAATGTGATACAAACCTATATGGAGCTGTATGTGATGCAAGGATGAAGAGGTGGAATTCGGGATAATGTTTCAAGGTACTAAGCAATGTGTGATCAAGTGGTGGACTTGAGTCATGTATCTTTGCTAGGGTGATGAAGTGGTGGACTTGAGTCATGTATCTTTGCTAGGGTGACGAAACTTTCTTGGGATTTCAACTTGAAGAATCTTGGTTACATATGGTGTTCATATTGGCAAGTATAAATCTTTCAAGAATCATATTGTGAAAAGGGTGAATTGAACTAGAAGTGGATTTCATTCCAAGACAAAAGGTTCAAGTCACTAGCTCAAGTTAGTTTTGCTCAGCAAGAACAATGTGGACATTCCTCAAGTTGAAGAAATAATCACGTATGGCATGATTGAAGACATACAAGCTCAAGTGGATGATTCGGTTTTATATTTATTCTTGAGTATAGGTATGCCGTACTATCAAGAGGGATGTTACATTGGCTAAATGACAAAACACCAGTAAAGTGCTCAAATAGTTGACCTATGTGAGAAAGCCTTGAGAGTTAACCCTTGAGATGAGTGAAAAGTGCTAACAGGGCAATAGCGGTTTAACCGGGTCTAAGGACCGGTTTAACCTCTATTGACCCTCTGACAAGGGTAACGGCTAGTTGAGTTCAAATACCGGTCTAACCGGTATGGATAGCGGTCTAACCGCCTTTGGCTGGGTTCCAACGGCTAGTTTGTGATGGCCGGGGTATTTATACCCCTTAGCCCTCTCCTTTGAGGGCTGCTGGTTCTGGGTGAATCCTAAGCCTCCTACACACGTTTCCAACAGCAGAGAAGCTCTCCCCAACACCTCTTTGTGAGTTTGCTTGATTTGAGTGAAAATCCTTGAGTTGGGTTGAGAGAAGCCTTTGTGTGTGAGCATTGAGAATCATCGTGAAATCAGAGAGCATCTGAGAGCATTTGCTAGCTTGAGCACTTGTGGTTGGCGTCAAGAAAGTCCGTGTGCATTTGTTACTCTTGGAGGTTCGCCTCCTAGACGGCTAGGCGTCGCCGGCGAGCTCCCATTTGTGTCGTGAGCGGCTGGAAGTTTGTAAGGGCTGGTCTTGCCTCCTTCGTGGGAAAAGATCAACTTAGTGGAGCCGAGGAGATAGCTTGACCTAGGTGGTGGTCACATAAGCTTTCTCAACGGAGATTAGGAACCACTGAGCTTGTCATGGTGGACATGCAGTGGGTCTGAACTTCGAGAAACAAATCCTTGTGTCTTCTCTTTGGTTTGCCTCAATTGTTTACTTCTAGCTTTATATTTGCTTCTGCTTCGATCTACTTGGGTGTGCTCTATCTGTGTGCAGGGACTTTGTGAACCTGCTGAAAAACATCTGTACAAGCAGTGCCCCAAGCTTATTTGGTGCTAGAAGAACAAGAGGGGGACGAGCACCACTTGTGCAGCCTTACTGTCCAGGACCGGTTTAACCGGGTTGCTATGCTGGTTAGACCGGGTTGCCCCTGGCAGCAGGCTGAAATTGCAATTGGTGGTTTTAATCGGTCATCTCGCCTATTCACCCCCCTCTAGGCGACATCTAGGTCCTTTCATGAAGTGTGCTACCTTCATCAAACGATCCACAATAACCCAAATTGAATCATTGCCTTTCTGGGTCCGGGGGAATCCAACAACAAAGTCCATACTGATGTCTTCCCACTTCCATACTGGAATATTCAAGGGTTTGAGTAATCCTGCCGGTCTTTGATGTTCGGCTTTCACCCTTTGACAAGTGTCACAATTAGCGACATGTCCGGCTATATCAACTTTCATATCCTTCCACCAGAAGCGTTGCTTCAAATCCTGGTACATCTTGGTACATCCGGGGTGTATGGAATATCTCGAATCATGAGCTTCTTTCAGGATTAACTGCCTAAGCTCCTTCACTTCTGGCACACATATTCTTTCTTTCTTCCATACGGTTCCTTGTTCGTCAACTCTGAAAGTAGGAAGGTGTCCATCCTGCATTCTTTTAACTATTTCCTGAATCTCTGTACTTTCCTTCTGAGCTTCCCGAATCTTATCTTCCAAATTATACTTGATCCTCATTTCGTTCAATTGACTAGTACTCACTATCTCTAGCTTGAGTTTCTCCATTTCTTCATACAAAGCTGGTTGGCATTCTTGCACCATAAGATTATTGCAATAGCTCTTGCGGCTCAATGCATCTGCAACTACATTCGCTTTTCCGGGGTGATAGTGAATTTCCAACTCATAATCTTTGATCAATTCCAACCATCTTCGTTGTCTCATATTCAACTCTGATTGCGTGAAGAAGTACTTCAAACTCTTGTGATATGTGTATATGTCACATTTGTTGCCAATGAGATAATGTCTCCATATCTTCAGAGCATGCACTACGGCTGCTAATTCCAAGTCATGAGTAGGATAGTTCAGTTCGTGCTTCCTCAGCTGGCGTGAAGCATAAGCAACTACTTTGCCTTCTTGCATTAACACACATCCTATACCTTGTCTGGAGGCATCACAATACACAACGAAATCCTTCCGATTATCTGGTGTCGTCAGAATTGGAGTGGTAGTGAGTCGAGTCTTTGAGCTCTTGAAAGCTTGCTTCACATTTGTCCGACCATACAAATGGAACATTAGTCTTCAATAAATCAGTCATGGGCTTGGCAATCTTGGAGAAATTCTCAATGAATCTGCGGTAGTAGCCTGCTAATCCAAGAAAACTTCGGATTTCTGCGACATTTCTGGGTTGCTTCCATTCGGATACAGCTTCAATCTTCTCGGGATCGATTGATACTCCATCTGGGGTCATCACATGTCCAAGGAAGGCTACCTTCTGCATCCAGAACTCACTCTTGCTGAACTTGCCATACAACTGATGTTGTCTAAGCTTCTCTAGCACTTTCCTCAGATGTTGTGCGTGCTCTTCAGCGGTCACCGAGTAAATCATGATGTCATCAATGAAGACCACAACAAATTTGTCCAACTCTTCCATTAATACCTTATTCATCATACTCTTGAAGTAAGCTGGTGCATTGGTCAAACCACTTGTTACGACCACAAACTCAAATTGTCCGTATCTTGTCATGAACGCTGTCTTGGGAATGTCAGTTTCTCGAATCCTCATCTGATGGTATCCCGATCGAAGGTCGATCTTACTGAAGTACTTTTCCTTCTTGAGTCGATCAAGCAAGTCATCGATTCTTGGCAACGGGTACTTGTTCTTGATGGTTACTGCATTCAACGAGCGGTAGTCAATGCACATTCTCATCGAACCATCCTTCTTCTTGTCAAACAGTACTGGTGACGCCCAAGGTGAGGCACTCGGCCTAATGATTCCTTTGTCCTGCAATTCTTTGATTTGCTTCTTCAATTCATCCAGTTCTTCAGCTGTCATTCTGTACGGTCTTTTGGCGATGGGAGCTGTTCCGGGCACCAGATTAATCATAAACTCTATTTCTCTATCTGGTGGCAATCCTGGTAATTCATCTGGAAAGACATCTGCATACTCTTGTACTACTGGTATTTCTTGCAAGGTCTTGGTGGTGAGATTGTATACCATCTTTGGCACATCTTTGGACTTCAGAGGTTCAAACTTTATGTGACCTTCATACGGGTGCTTCAGAAACACAAGTCTAGGTGAGCATGAGATGATTCCTTTGTGCTTTGTCATCCAATCCATTCCAAGTATCACGTCAATTCCATCTGACTTCAAAACAGTTAAATCTGCAAAGAATTCGTATCCATTGATCAAGATACTCACTGATTTACACATCTCTGCACATCTGATATTTCCAAGGGGTGAACTGGTGAGGATGGGCTTCTTTCGGCGTACTACAGGAATTGACTGTCCTTCAACAAACTTCGAAGAAATGTACGAGCTGGTTGCTCCAGAATCAAACAATACCAAAGCTTCAGTGCCATTGACTTTGAACCTTCCCATGACGACTTCGGGTGCATCCTTTACATCATCTTCTGTCATATGGTTCAGTACTTCTCGAGCTTTACCTTGCGGTGGCTTCCTTTGCATCACGGGTGCTCTTTTCATGATTGCCGGTGTCTTAGCTGACTTGGCATGTCGACGTGAATTCTTCCCTGGGCATTCACTCACCATATGTCCAAGTCTCTTGCAGTTGAAGCATTTGATCTTGATTTCAGTTGCGACATTGGGTTGCTCTGGACTATTTTACCAGTTGTGATCTTCTTGGTAATTGGGTTCTTGATATACAGGGTCTCCTTGTCCATTTTTACGTTGTCGTAATGGGTGAAAGAATAATGGGTACTCAGCTTTTCTCTTTTTAGATTCTCTCTCTTTTCTTCTGACTATTTCCTCCTCAACTTCCATGGCTCTGTTTACCATTCGCATGAACGTTCGGTAACAGCCACTTACATACAGCCTAATCTCTGGGTTCAGGCCTTGGCGAAACCAATATTGCCTCTTCTCTTCAGATTCTGTGCGCATGGGATCATATCTCGCCATCTTGGTGAAGTTTCGTAAATATTCCTGCACCTTCATTGTGCCTTGGGTAAACTCACGGAACTCTTCTGCCTTGATTACGCGAGCTTCCTTGGGAATGTGGAACTCCAGGAAGGCTCTTTTAAACTCTTTCCAAGTGATACGAGCAGGGTCTTCATGGGTTCTGCAGTACTCGTTCCACCAAAGTCTTGACGTACCGATCAACTAATAGGCAGCTACAGATACACACTCCTCATCAGTGCAAGAGGTCAAGTCCAATCTTTTCTCGATTTCATCCAGCCAATCCTCGGCTTCCAAGGGATCATCTGTTTGGTCAAAGGTGGGTGGCTTCAGCTTGATAAAGCTCTTGATCATTTTCCACTGTTTATCTTCAGGTGTTTCTTGTCCGAGAGTCACTGCATCTGTCATGCGCTGAAGTATCTGGGTCTGAGTTGCAATCACTTCAACAAAGCCCGACTCAGGTAGGGGTTGTGCTTCTTGCTGGACATTGCTTGGTCCATTTCCTGGATTCACTTGGACGTGCTCTTGTTCTTCGACTACTCCTTCCATATTCTATAAGGCATAGTGGAGGTCAGTTCCAGCTAGAAAGGCACTCATGCTATCTAAAAATGGAGTCAAGTACAGGCATGTAAATACCAACTATTGTATAAGGCTACACTCAAGGGTAAGAACAATAAGAACCAAGAAACTGCGATAAGAAGCGCTCACTCAAGCATGCAAACATTATATACAGTGCTATCTTAAGGCTGACTCCTATTGCCTTAAAGATCTCACACACTTAGCGATAAAGCTACATCGTGGCATAATGGATAGGGTGGACTCTATTCTTATTGGTTCATAGTCTTCTCAGCAACTTCTCCATTGAGTTCCAAGTTCTTCTGTTGAGGCTACGTAAGGATTTGCTTCAACGTAGGTAAGATAGAAGATTTTCAAGGTACGAGGGGCAGAATCAATGTAGTTCAAGGTGGTATATATCAAATAGAGCGTTTAGAATATTCTTAAGCTATCGACCATCTTAGGGTTGCGTGCTACGGTCAAGTACGGCTCTGATACCAACTGAAACGACCCGGATTTCCAAATTGGAGAATCCGACTCCCTGTACCATTGTGATAGTCCCAGAATCAACTGCTATCACGTACAGAACTCATTTCAGCATAATATCATATCCGTACATCAAATCAGAGTACAATTATTACAAGGATAATATGGAAAGCGAAGCTGATACAAGCCCTTTGGGCTAAACGACAAGAAGAAAGCCTACGAAGCGGTAGCTAGGTGGTCTTGGGCCCAACCTCTCTAACCCATCTAACTCGGCCCAATCTCTCTTCCTCCTTCTCTTTTTCCTCCGGCCCAGTTCCCAGCCCAGTCACCCGACCGGCCCAGCACCACCTCCCTTCTCTCTTTTACTCACCGACAAGCGGGCCCGGCCGGCACAGTTGCATCTCCTTCCTCCGCACGCCTCTCTCCCTCTGCGTCACGGCGCGCACCGCACACGCCGCGCCCCCACGGCACCCGCGCCCGCTCTTTCCAACCTGGCCGCGCCCAGGAACCTCCTCGCCCACGCAACCCTTTCCTCCTCCCCAAGTTTCCTCCCCTATATAACCCGCATCCCCATATCTCTCTGCCTCAATCCATGGCCGCCATGGGCGGAGCCCTGTTCCACCACGCCACTGCCCAATTGAGAAGAAGAAGAGGAAGCTGCTCGTGGAAGGAATTGACGGGAGGAACTTCACCGCGCCGGGAATCGCTGCCGGACTCGTCACCACGACGACGTCGTCGCGTCGTTGGACCGGAGCGCCGCCGAGGACAAGGGGGAGCACTGCTCGGGAAGCCGCACCGCGAGAACTGCGTCGAGCTCGGCCACATCTTCACCTTCGCCTTCCTGTGAGCCTTATCCCCGTCTCAACCCGCCTCTCTCGCTCGCCCCTCGTGGAGTCTCTCTACCCGGCCGTCGTGCCGCCATGGATATGCCCAGCTCTGTGTTCTGCTCTGCTTGTTTGACTGCCAGGCCGGCCTTCGTGCCGCGATTATTTCCCTGCAGGTTCCGTTCATCGCTGTGCATCTCTCTCTCGCGCACGCCCCTTCCCTCTCTCATCCTTTCCTCGCGTCTGCTCGTCGCCGTGCCCGCTCACCACCGCCCGGTCGCGACCATCTCGCCGTTCTGCTCCTGCTTCTCGCGCCCTGTCTCTGCTTCGTGATCTCTCTTCCCTGCTTCTCCCTCGTGCCCTTCTCCCTGTCCGTTCGACCGCCTGCACTAAACCAACCGCCAAGCCGCCCGGTCTTGTTCGCCGATCTCGACCGCGTCGTCCAGAAGCCCGACGAGAACGCACGGGAGACCACAACGAGACCTGGCCGCACCGTTCACAGAGGATCTCCGCGGCGCCCAGACCCACTGACGCGCAGACCCCACCTCGCCTTCCCGCTCGTCACTAACCTGTGGGCCCCGACGTCTCTTTTCCTCTCGGAATCCCCCTCCACGCCAAAGAAGCCGTGGGTCGAATCTGATAAGACCCTTGGACCCTGTTCCCTTTTAAAAGCCCAACTAGAGCCCAACTCACCAGAGAAATCAATCCAAGCCGGCCCAATCCTTTTTCCCTTTTTGGCCCGACCCATCTGACCGTTGGGGCCCACCGGTCATACACTCTGTGTCACTGACATGTGGGACCCACTGACTGCTGACCTGTTGACCCGGTCAATGTTGACCGTTGACTTGGTCAACGATGACGTCATGCTGACGTCATCAGTGGCGGACCCCGCTGCTGACGTCATGATGACGTCACCCTGCCACGTGTCACCTCCTCAGGCTGCCACGTGTCTGCCCTTTTTTTCTTTTTCGAAATTTCAGAATTAGGATTTATCAAAGAAAATTCATAATAAATTCAATTTAGCTCAGAAAATTATGAAACCAGTTTCATAATTCTTCTAAAATCATGATCCACGCGTTAGTGTAGGAGTTGAGTGCTTTTGGCTCTTCCTTGGTTCTTATTTGGGAGTTTATTGCAACTAGCTTATCGTTGTTTATTATTTATTCAATTATTAGGATCCTCGGAGGACTTGGACGACTTCGTCGACTACGACCACGACGATCTACTTGGTCAACGCTGACGTCATGCTGACGTCATCAGTGGCGGACCCCGCTGCTGACGTCATGATGACGTCACCATGCCACGTGTCACCTCCTCAGGCTACCACGTGGCTGCCCCTTTTCTTTTTCTTTTTTGGAATTTCAGAAATAGGCTTTATCAAAGAAAATTCATAATAAATTCAATTTAGCTCAGAAAATTATGAAACCAGTTTCATAATTCTTCTAAAATCTTGATCTACGCGTTAGCGTGGGAGTTGAATGCTTTTGGCTCTTCTTTGGTTCTTATTTGGAGTTTATTTGCAACTAGCTTATCGTTTTATTTATCCGATTATTAGGATTCTCGGAAGACTTGGACGACTTCGTCGACTACGACCACGACGATCGTGACTTCATCAAGAAAGTGAAAGTGAAGGACCTTGCTCCAGGTTCACGCCCATTCCGACTTTGAATCCAATTAGGCATTGCTTTTAGAATTGCTAGCGCTTTAATTCATGATAATGATGTTAAACCGATGCATAGCTTTTGACGGGACTTTGTCAAACGTGCACACCACTTATCCTCATGGGGAGGGTTCGAGCCATTTCAAGCTGGGCGGTACCAGATCTGTGGAGAAGTTTGTATAGGATTGGGTTGACCGAACACTGGGATGTTCGGGACCCGGCTATTCTAGCCCTTAGTTTCCGAGACTCTCGACACCACCGTGGCCAGGCTAGAGATTCACGATCCCGGGTCCCAAGCCTGGGAATACAGTGTGGTACCGTTCTGGTTAGGAAGTCATGGCTGTGGGTTGTGTCTCAAGACGGTTGCGCAGCCGTCTGCAACCCGAGTGGGGCCAGGTGTACACACTCTGCAGAGTTAAAACTATACGTATAGCCGCGTCCTCGGTCATGGACACCCCTCGATCCGGCTTCTTCTGATTAGTGTTTTGGGATATTCTACCTCTCT
>CM014273.1:2427943-2466990 GCA_004135705.1 Alloteropsis semialata | reverse complement strand
AGTTGTTGGAGATCTTTATTTCGTTGCTGCTGCTGCTGCATGATACCAACTGAAACGACTCGGATTTCCAAATTGGAGAATCCGACTCCCTGTACCATTGTGATAGTCCCAGAATCAACTGCTATCACGTACAGAACTCATTTCAGCATAATATAATATCCGTACATTGAATCAGAGTACAATTATTACTAGGATAATGTGGAAAGCGTAGCTAATACAAGCCCTTTGGGCTAAACGACAAGAAGAAAGCCTACGAAGCGGTAGCTAGGTCTTCAAGTCTTCATCTCCAGTCTTCGCCACAGGCAACCTTGAGCGAAGCATCACAACCCTTCAAAGTAGCATCCGACGAATGAACTCAGAATCCAAGTCCAAACCTGCAAGCTCACGAACTGTCCCCAAGGAATGGGACAGGTCCACGTCACCATCCGTATGCAGCTTTAAGGTGGCCTAATTCTAGTATATCAAATTGTTGACACCAGATTTTCGCACCAGATATGCTGAGTCATATGATGACGTGGTAAGGCTAATGGACCCATTGACTGGTCAAAGCCGAAGATGACAGAGAAGGAAGCCGATATGCAGAAGAGGTCCGATAAGGCAAGGAGTCCAATCTAGTGACGAACGAAGAAGGGCGCGTCGGCTGAAAGAGGAAGCGTATCAGATATGGGGACTATTTCCTTTTTAGAAGGCGTATTAAAAGTCCCATTCTATCTTAGAATAAGTTTACTTTATCTGCAAGTTAGTCTGGTCCGATCAGGACTCTCCTTGACCGGGGTATAAATATAAACCCTCGTCCATTGTAAAGAATTATTCTCACAATCAATACAACCCGGCTTCACGCCAAAAACCCTAGTAGTAGTTACCGACGAAGCTCATTGGTGGACGGGCTGCATCAGTTCTGATCTCCGGCTTACCAGTAAGTTAGTCAATTTATCGAACTAATATAGGCTTTGAATTGAGGCGCATCGCCCTTTCTCGTTTATACTGTTCAACCGATTTATCTCTGGATAAGCAAGATTGATATAGATTCCCTACGTCGGAGCTAGATCAATATTGATTATCCAACAATTATCGTTTATCGGACTGCACTTTAAGTCTAGATTCCCTACGTCGGAGCTAGATATCAAGATTAGGCTAGATTCCCTACGTCGGAGCTAGACTCATCTTGGTTACTAAAGGCAGTTTTTGCGGTTTGTTTGGAGTTGCTAGATTGGTTTAGATCTACGCCATGTGAATCAATTCTACTTATTCAACGGCTTTGAGCATTGGTCTTGGTCCGATTTAAGCAATATTTATCTTACAGCATCGTTCTAGGTCCGATCCTGCTTTGTGGTTTAATCTGGTTGTTCTTTGAGTATTGCGCTGGTGTAGATTCCCTACGTCGGAGCTGGATCTTCGCAATACGATTAGATTGATCTTTGATTGTCATGCTTGGTCTAGATTCCCTACGTCGGAGCTAGATTCATCTTGATTAGTCAAAGGAAGCTTTGGTTATGCCTTATTGCTATTTGAATGTTAAGTGTGATTTAGATTCCCTACGTCGGAGCTAGGTCTCGCTTGATTATTTGGTAGCATATCTTAGAATCAGAACGATCCTGTTAATGTTTTATCTGCTTATTTGCTTAATCTGGTCAACACCTGTGCGAGCATCTCGTTTAATTGACAGGTTGATGAGTTGAGTTTGATTGTCTAGCTATCCGATCTGATCATAGTTGGAGAAATCTAGATTCCCTACGTCGGAGCTAGATTTCTCTGAAAAGGCTATAGTCCGATCGGTTGGTTAGATGGTCCGATAAGATGAGTCAAACTGGCAACTAGGCAAGGTGGACAATGTATCGGCTTACACTTTGATTATTTGATATCTTGTTTAAATACACAGCTGATCCATTACTTTACATATTGGCCTTGTTTTATGCTTTATTTTATTATTCAAAGGCTAATCTGTTATATCAATCAAGGTCCGATCCTAATTGGTCCGATTCTGAGGTCCGATTCGGTGTCTGATTGAGGTCCGATTACTCGGTCTGATTGACGTCATCAATGAAGTCCGATTTCGAGGTCCGATTGGTATCGGCCGACACGTGCCTGATTGGGTCTTGGCTAAAATTCGACGTTACTCCATCGTCTGAAATAGAGCCGGCACAATCAAAGAGTAATTTAACTATTTTATCTCCTTGTCAATTTCAGGTCAAATTGACTGGCACGCTGCGAACCTAAACTGGAGTGTAGGCTGGCACTGGAGCGAAGCAGATCTCCCTGGTCTTCGTGTGCTGACCGCGGAGAATACGACCGCCGATTTTCCGCGTCAACACAAATATATCAAGAAATAAAGCTGAGGGTTTCCTATGCAGCAGCAGCAGCAGCAATGAAATAAAGATCTCCAACAACTCCCCAAGCTATCATCTCCACGGTCAACCCTAGCACACCAGGGCCCCGTCGCATTCTCACCTCCTGCTCCTCACGAGTCGATGGGAAGACTCCCACTCTTCCCATCTCAGCGGCTACAAGCCGGAATCCGCACTATCAGCTCTCAACCAGCCCAAGGCTATGAAAAAGGGGAGAGGTAGAATATCCCAAAACACTAATCAGAAGAAGCCGGATCGAGGGGTGTCCATGACCGAGGACGCGGCTATACGTATAGTTTTAACTCTGCAGAGTGTGTACACCTGGACCCACTCGGGTTGCAGACGGTCGCGATCCGTCTTGAGACACAACCCACAGCCATGACTTCCTAACCAGAACGGTACCATATTGTATTCCCAGGCTTGGGACCCGGGATCGTGAATCTCTAGCCTGGCCACGGTGGTGTCGAGAGTCTCGGAAACTAAGGGCTAGAATAGCCGGGTCCTGAACATCCCAGTGTTCGGCCAACCCAATCCTATACACACTTCTCCATAGATTTGGTACCGCCCAGCTTGAAATGGCTCGAATCCTCCCCATGAGGATAAGTGGTGTGCACGTTTGACAAAGTCCCGTCACCAGGTCCAACCGACTCGGCCTAAGCCAGAGCAAGCAAGCCTCCAAACTGGGCCATCCGACTCCGCGGTCCGCCCGTCTACCCATTACAGGTAATATCCACCAACTCCTCCAAAGATTCACAACAAATGTACCCACCACAGGTACTCCGTAGGAAGTGCCCAACACACTCCCCAAGCCCCGACCAGAAGGTCGGTTAATGTCTGCTCACTCCAGCCGGGGGTTCGAAACTCTTCAGTTTTATTCCACCCGAAACTCGCGCCAAGATGATCCAGATCACAACTAATCCCACACATGCAAGCATAGCACGAATATAACAGTGTACATAGGTAAACAAGGATATCGGGTAATCATCAAAGGCTATGCATGGGTTTAACATCATCATCATGAATTAAAGCGCTAGCAATTCTAATAGCAATGCCTAATAGGATTCAAAGTCGGAATGGGCGTGAACCTGAAGCAAGGTCCTTCACTTTCACTTTCTTGATGAAGTCACGATCGTCGTGGTCGTAGTCGACGAAGTCGTCCAAGTCCTCCGAGGATCCTAATAATCGAATAAATAATAAACAACGATAAGCTAGTTGCAATAAACTCCCAAATAAGAACCAAGGAAGAGCCAAAAGCACTCAACTCCTACACTAACACGTAGATCATGATTTTAGAAGAATTATGAAACTGGTTTCATAATTTTCTGAGCTAAATTGAATTTATTATGAATTTTCTTTGATAAATCCTAATTCTGAAATTCAGAAAAAGAAAAAGAAGAGGGCAGACACGTGGCAGCCTGAGGAGGTGACATGTGGCAGGGTGACGTCATCATGACGTCAGCAGCGGGGTCCGCCACTGATGACGTCAGCATGACGTCATCGTTGACCAAGTCAACGGTCAACATTGACCGGGTCAACAGGTCAGCAGTCAGTGGGTCCCATATGTCAGTGACACAGAGTGTATGACCGGTGGGCCCCAACGGTCAGATGGGTCGGGCCAAAAAGGGAAAAAAAGGATTGGGCCGGCTTGGATTGATTTCTCTGGTGAGTTGGGCTCTAGTTGGGCTTTTAAAAGGGAACAGGGTCCAAGGGTCTTATCAGATTCGGCCCACGGCTGCTTTGGCGTGGAGGGGGATTCCGAGAGGAAAAGAGACGTCGGGGTCCACAGGTTAGTGACGAGCGGGAAGGCGAGGTGGGGTCTGCGCGTCAGTGGGTCTGGGCGCCGCGGGGATCCTCTGTGAACGGTGCGGCCAGGTCTCGTTGTGGTCTCCCGTGCGTTCTCGTCGGGCTTCTGGACGACGCGGTCGAGATCGGCGAACGAGACCGGGCGGCTTGGCGGTTGGTTTAGTGCAGGCGGTCGAACGGACAGGGAGAAGGGCACGAGGGAGAAGCAAGGAAGAGAGATCACGAAGCAGAGACAGGGCGCGAGAAGCAGGAGCAGAACGGCGAGATGGTCGCGACCGGGCGGTGGTGAGCGGGCACGGCGACGAGCAGACGCGAGGAAAGGATGAGAGAGGGAAGGGGCGTGCGCGAGAGAGAGATGCACAGCGATGAACGGAACCTGCAGGGAAATAATCGCGGCACGAAGGCCGGCCTGGCAGTCAAACAAGCAGAGCAGAACACAGAGCTGGGCACATCCATGGCGGCACGACGGCCGGGCAGAGAGACTCCACGAGGGGCGAGCGAGAGAGGCGGGTTGAGACGGGGATAAGGCTCACAGGAAGGCGAAGGTGAAGATGTGGCCGAGCTCGACGCAGTTCTCGCGGTGCGGCTTCCCGAGCAGTGCTCCCCCTTGTCCTCGGCGGCGCTCCGGTCCAACGACGCGACGACGTCGTCGTGGTGACGAGTCCGGCAGCGATTCCCGGCGCGGTGAAGTTCCTCCCGTCAATTCCTTCCACGAGCAGCTTCCTTTTCTTCTTCTCAATTGGGCAGTGGCGTGGTGGAACAGGGCTCCGCCCATGGCGGCCATGGATTGAGGCAGAGAGATATGGGGATGCGGGTTATATAGGGGAGGAAACTTGGGGAGGAGGAAAGGGTTGCGTGGGCGAGGAGGTTCCTGGGCGCGGCCAGGTTGGAAAGAGCGGGCGCGGGTGCCGTGGGGGCGCGGCGTGTGCGGTGCGCGCCGTGACGCAGAGGGAGAGAGGCGTGCGGAGGAAGGAGATGCAACTGTGCCGGCCGGGCCCGCTTGTCGGTGAGTAAAAGAGAGAAGGGAGGTGGTGCTGGGCCGGTCGGGTGACTGGGCTGGGAACTGGGCCGGAGGAAGAGAGATTGGGCCGAGTTAGATGGGTTAGAGAGATTGGGCCCAAGACCGGTTGGTTAGGAATGTTAGCATTTGAATTTGTATTTGAAATGGAATTACAAATACCAATTCACACAACAATTTGAAACCAAACAAAAAGCCAAATCACACAAACAATTATTTTCCCTAATTACTTTTAAAAGCACTTTTTATTTACTAAGAGTTATTAGAGGAGAGAGAGAGATCACACTCCTAGGTTTAAACAATCAATTCAAACAAAAATTTTTAAATCCGCAAATTTTCAACACGGAATGTTACATAGCGCTCCACTGAGCTGACCTACCACCACGCTACAAGCGCGTTCGCATCATGCACATGCATATTTTGGAGTTTGCAATGTAATCTTAAGGTGCCCTATTGTAATTTAAAAGCTAGATTTGTTACCGTACCAGATAACGATTGGGCAGTCGCATTTTGGAGGTAGAAGCGGAACAGGACGAAGGAGCGAGCGAGGGAGGATAGAACACGAAACGGACAAGGTGATGGACCTACGGGCATGTTTTTAAGTACCACGGAGTCAAAATGTGGGCCAGCGACAAGTCAACAAAGGACCAAAAACTGAAAAAAAAATATCCTCACTTTAGAAATAGGTATAAAAAATCGATTTAGAAAGTTTAATTGGGTGGTCCGGTTTTACATGTCACGAGGATCTTGCTGCGCAAAACAGCACACCTTCTAGAAACTTTTAGTGGAGGATAGATTTGTTACCGTACCAGATAACGATTGGGCAGTTGCATTTTGGAGGTAGAAGCGGAACGGGACGAAGGAGCGAGCGAGGGAGGATAGAACACGAAACGGACAAGGTGATGGACCTACGGGCATGTTTTTAAGTACCACGGAGTCAAAATGTGGGCCAGCGACAAGTCAACAAAGGACAAAAAACTGAAAAAAAAAACTATCCTCACTTTAGAAATAGGTATAAAAAATCGATTTAGAAAGTTTAATTGGGTGGTCCGGTTTTACATGTCACGAGGATCTTGCTGCGCAAAAGAGCACACCTTCTAGAAACTTTTAGTGGAGGATAGATTTGTTACCGTACCAGATAACGATTGGGCAGTCGCATTTTGGAGGTAGAAGCGGAACGGGACGAAGGAGCGAGCGAGGGAGGATAGAACACGAAACGGACAAGGTGATGGACCTACGGGCATGTTTTTAAGTACCACGGAGTCAAAATGTGGGCCAGCGACAAGTCAACAAAGGACAAAAAACTGAAAAAGAAAACTATCCTCACTTTAGAAATAGGTATAAAAAATCGATTTAGAAAGTTTAATTCGGTGGTCCGGTTTTACATGTCACGAGGATCTTGCTGCGCAAAACAGCACACCTTCTAGAAACTTTTAGGGGAGGAAGATTAGGCTTTAGTTTGGAGGGAATTCATGTGCGTGATGTGCCTACTATGGACCCATAGTTAGGAATAGGATGGGCCTCCCTAACAGCCGCAAGGCCCACTACTGCGCGTACAGTGTAGTGAACAGCTAGCCAACCCATCACCACCTCGCACAACAGTGCAGGATTTCTTTTCGAAATGGAAAGAAAAAACTAGAAAGAGACTTGCCGTCATTTCAAGTAGAGGAATAGTAGGTAGTAGTGGGGTAAAGCTAAAGCTCGAAATTAACCACTAATTGAAGTGACTACTAATTGCGGTGGCCACAATGAGGCGACACCACTCCGAAAAATAAAGTTAGGAATATACCTTCCTGGCACTCCCGCCGCATTATGCTGTTGACCTCTGAGAAATTATTTCAGAAATTACTATTACCATTTTAGTTTTATATTCCAAAATAAATGCACTGTTAAAAAACTTTCATGCACGGTGAATTTAGTGAAGCTAATCAATTGAATATTGTAAATGTTTGAGCTTTTCATGACGTCGCTGTTGCAGAAAGCCGGTCCTCGGTTCGTTTTCGATCGCCACTTTCTCTTTTTTCCCTTTTTTATTAAGAAAATAAGCACAATTGTTTACTATAGTTGCCCTTGATCTCAATTAAGGCACACACATCATTCTCATGGGATAATTATCCGCTTGTATAGTTGTACTTAGTAGTTAGTACGTTTGACTGCGTACCATTGCTCGCTATTTTCTTTTTTTATTATAATTTAATAAAAAAATGGTATAGATGCAAACACTCATAGTGTGTTCACGTGGCACCGGTGGTAAGTGATACTCGAATCTATACATATATACTCACCACACAGTGGATCAAACCTTCCTCTTGATCAAACGGGGGAAAAAAACACGAGCACCTATACTACTACTCAGTAGTATAAAATATAGAGAAAGGGCATTTCAGTAATCTGAGAATCTTTTTTCCCTTTCTCCATCCCAAGTTCGAACCCCGTGCCTGTGTATCGTTCTTTTTCTTCTCCCTGTGTTTTCCTACGGAGAGCACATTTGCTACGGAAGAACTCCTGCAGCCGCCGGTCGTCCCTTTCCGCGTCCTCCCATTCCAATGCCGTCCTCGCCGTGAATCTCCTGGCTGCTCCTTTATAGGTTTTGGTGAATTGAATGACAAAACGATTAAAGGACTAACGTGTTTGTTAAAGATTATGAGCAGGATTTAGATTATATATTGACGATTCACTATTGGTCATTGGTTGAATCCAATGTGGATGGCTCATTTTTTTAGATAATGGAACCAAATAGTCCCGGCCTCTACACTATCAAAGATAGTGTACACAGCACGGATGGCTCATGTTGACATGAATAAATAAGTGGTTACTCCCATTATATATGAATATGAAAGATGGCAAGCTGTGGTGAAATAAAGAAAGAGGCATAATGACATGTGTGATTTATTGGTCTCTAAATTGATATAAGCTTGTTTAATATTGATATGGGATATCTTAGATCATGGTGAATAAAAATGTTGTATATTGCAAGATTGGATGAATGGACAAGAGACATGGTGATATGGCTAATTCTTGGTCTATATTTAAAGAATGATTTGCAAACAAGACATGATAACTTTGATAGAAATGAAAGGTCAAAGTGAAGTGGATATATTGCATATCAAGAAATGGTGTTCATTGTTGATACACACTAATGTGAAGCTATATGCGATGCAAGGATGAAGAGGTGAAAATCGGGATAGTGTTTCTAGGTACTAAGCAATTTGTGATCAAGTTGCGAACTTGAGTCATGTATCTTTGCTAAGGTGACGAAACTTTCTTTGGATTTCAACTTGATGAATCTTGGTCACATTTGGTATTCATATTGGCAAGTATCAAACTTTCTAGAAGTAAAGTTGTGAAAGAGGTGAATTGGACTAGAAGTGGATTTCATTCAAAGACAATAGTTCAAGTCACTAGCTCAAGGTTGAAGTGCTTATAGAGACAAGGTTGGATGCAACTCTCAAGTGAATATGTTGATCAAGTATGGCATGACTCAAAGTGAAGAAACTCAAGTGCATCATTTATATTTATATTTGATCTTGAGTATAGGTATGCCGTAATATCAAGAGGGATGCATCACATGTAGCCTTGAAATTGTCTAAGTGCTCAAGAAACCCATGTGAGTTGTTGAGAGACACAAAACCCTCACGTACACCTTATAGGTTTTGCCAGGGCAAAACCGGTGGCACCGGTTTTGGGAAACCGGTGGCACCGGTTTTGTGTCAGATAGCTCCAACGGCTAGTTGGTTTGAAATCTCGGTGGCACCGGTTTCAGGAACCGATGGCACCGGTTTTCACAGGGTTCCCAACGGCTAGTTTTTGTGGAGTGGAGTATTTATACCCCACGACCTCCACAGTGGCAAGCTGCTGTTCCTGAGGTTGCTATAGTGCTTCCCTGCTCTTCCTTGCCAAGCAAAAGCCATATTTGCTCTCCCCAACCCCTCTTTGTGAGGATTGCTTGATATTGTGAGATCTTTGAGTTGGGTAGTAGAGAGAGCAGCCTTTGTGAGAAGATTGAGAGCACCAAAGCACCTTGAGCACTGTTGGACTTCATCAAGTTCGTGTGATTCATTTGTTACTCTTGGAGCTTCGCTCCTAGACGGCTAAGTGTTGCCCGTGAGCTACCAAGGTGTGGTGTGCTGCGGGAAGTTTGTGCAGGTTGTGCTTCACCTCCGAAAGGGAAGAAGCAAACTAGTGGAAGGAGGAGATAGCTTGACCTAGTGTGGTCGCATAAGTTTCCTCAACGGAGAGTAGGATTCACCGTGCCTTTGTGGCTGCTTGGTGCAAGCGGTGAATCCGAACTTCGGGAAACAAATCTTGTGTCTTCCCGCTGGTTTGAGCTTCTTTGTGATTATATTGCTAATTGGTGAAGTTGCTCGAAATAGTTCTACTTGTGTTTTTGAGTGCAGGGACTTGGAGATACAACCAAAAAGGGCTTCCAGTCATAATCTCCAAGTTTGGTTTGATTCCGACCTCTCTAGCATACTTTATTCTTTCGGGGGTCTCTCTGCCAGAGCAAAACCGGTGGCACCGGTTTAGCAAAACCGGTGGAACCGGTTTTGGTGGCTGAGTTCTTTATCCGCTGTGCTAGGCGTTATATTTCTCATATCTGGGGATTCCAAAGATCTCTTTAGGAGCTCATTTACTGAGCTTCTAAAGGTGTAATTTGGAATAACCAATTGTCACTAATAAATTTGTTTTAAGTGGCAAATTTTTAGGTCTCGCCTATTCACCTCCCCTCTAGGCGACATCAAGGTCCTTTCAATGCCGGGGGCAGCAAGCCCCTCCTCTGTTTTCATACCTTGCCGACGCTGCACCAGGGCGGAACCGTGCTGCTCGTGGCCATTGGCGCACTAGGGCGCCACCGGTCTGGTCCCTTTCCGCGTGCTCCCATTCTGATGCCGCCCTCGCCGTGAATCTCCTGGCTGGACGCCGGCGCAGCAAGCACCTCCTCCGTTTCCATCCCTCGCCGACGCTGCACCAGGGCAGAACTTAATCGTACTGCTCGTGGCCATTGGCGCACCAGGGCGCCGCCTCCCCGGTGGATTAGGCCTGGTCGTGCCCGGCAAATCCGTCCTGCTTGTGCCTAGTCCTTCCTACCCGCCGCTGCCAGCTCGCTGCTGCTCAGGCGCACCTCCGTCCGCCGATGGACGCCGAACGCTGCCGACGCCGCCTCTCACCGTGCCACGAACCGCTAGCCCGCCGCCCTCGCCTTACACCCCGTGCCTCCCGAGGCCCTCCCTCCGCCCGGTCGGCGCCGCCGCCGCCGCCGGAGATGAGAGCTAGGGATGAGATGGAGAGCGAGTGAGATACGAGAGGTGGGGATGAGGTCGGGATGAGAAGAAATGCAAACAACGTGAATGCTGTGACTATATTGATGTCGTGACATTGATTGTTAAAATATTTACAGTTGTGTCATTATGATATTTTTAATAATATTAGATTTGTAAAAATAAAATTTTTTATAAAATTACATTTGTGCCATTATAATTTTTTCCATAATACCTATACTACACTATACTACCCACCTATACCACTATACCACAGGTCAAGTTTTCACCGGTATACAAAAATTCTGAGCCATCCGATTCTTTAATATTAATCCTTTTTTATTCCATACTAGTTCATCTTTAGAGTAGTATAGGGCACCGTAAAAGAGCTCAAAAACACACGGCCGGTACGGTGGATCTAATCGATCGTTGGGCGCTGCTAGCTAGTGTCTGCTTTTTTTACTCTGTCTAAAAAGGATTGACGTACGTAGGGCTGAGTAGTAACTTAACTTGTAAGTATGATTTTATAACTATTTCTCCCACGCGGACGCTTAGCATGCTTTGTACGCATGGCCGATCCTAAAATACATTTGAAAGAAACCCAAGAAAACAGTATTGAGTGCATATATGCGTATATATCCACATAACGTTGACATGGATGCAGAAAGCTAGCGCATGCAAAACACATGAACACTGCTACAAAAAAAACGTTTGTAGGGGCGGGTAAAAACACGTTTCTAGGGGCGGCGCCGAAATCCGCCCCTGCTTTTGGCTACTAAAAATGGCCAATTGCAGGGGCGGGTTAGTAGCCCGCCCCAACAAACGTATTTCCAGGGGCGGACCATGCCATTACCCGCCCCTGGAAACCATCTTCAGGGGCGGACCATGCCATCACCCGCCCCTGAAGATGGTGTTTTCAGGGGCGGGTCATGCCATCACCCGCCCTTGAAGTTCTTTTTGCCGATCAGTAATAAATCGGAAAAAATAGCAAAAAAAATTATTTTAATGTGGGAAGGACTCCAACCATACAAGCCGCGCAATTTTTCGCGTAAAATTCGCGCGCTCCGCGGCTGGTGGGATTCAAACTCACGACCTCTGCCTCGCGCGTAGCCTCCTCTACCACTGCACCACACTCTCACCTGTGACTAGATGTTGTTTTGGTTCCTACCAAATTATACGAAATCGAGTGTAAATTGCTTGTTTAAGGCCCTAAACGATTTCAAATTAAAAAATTGTCAACTACAAAGTTTCATAACTTTTTGAAATCTACAAGTTTCATTTTGGTAGTTTCTCCATCCGAGGTCGTTTACAGAATTTGAATTTCAAATTTGAGAACATTAAAATTTAGTTTTCGTTGACAAGATGATTTCAAATGAAAAAGTTGTCAACTACAAAGTTTCATATCTCATTGTGATCTACAACTTTTATTTTGACTGTTTTTCCATCCGAGGTCGTTTGAAAAATCTCAAATTTCAATTGAAGAATTACAAACATGCATTTCTAGGGGCGGACCATGCCATGACCCGCCCCTAGAAATGCATCTATAGGGGCGGCCCTTAGCTACAGTAGCGCGCGCATTTGTAGGGGCGCGTCGCCTCAAAGTCCGCCCCTAAAAAAAAACCTCTGGCTCTTACAAATGTTTTTTGTAGTAGTGGAACGTACTTCACACAAAAGACGCACCAACTTTTTTATTATATTATTAGCAACAGCCAAAAAAAAGGAAGAGGATTCTTGTTTCACAGTTTTTCGACCACAAGCAAGACGAAGGATAGAATGGGTAAAGAAAACTAAAGCAGTTTTCTGATTCATGTGTTCTAAGAGGGTATTATCCTAACCGTTCATCAAGATGTTGTTACGAATCAAGACGATGCTCACTGAAAAGGATTGTGATGTACAAATGTTAACCGGTCAACGCCACCTTTTGTGCGGTACTGTATGCTTTTCTTCGTACCCCAAGCAAAGGTTGAACAGGAAAAGGTTTTCAGGTATATCACGAGACGCCGGATCTTCCAGGAGCACAGTGTAGGACAGTAGGAGATGTCCGGGCGGGGGCAGCAGGAGTACGCGTACACTACGTACGAACGTGCGGGCCTCACGGACGGGTAGCAGTAGCACCCAGTGTTGCCGTCATTTCAAGTAGAGGAATAGTAGGTAGTAGTGGGGTAAAGCTAAAGCTCGAAATTAACCACTAATGGAAGTGACTACTAATTGCCGTGGCCACAATGAGGCGACACCACTCCGAAAAATAAAGTTAGGAATATATCTTCCTGTCACTACCGCCGCATTATTATGCTGTTGGCCTCTAAGAAATTATTTTTAAAATTTACTATTACCACTTTAGTTTTATCCTAAATCAAACTGTTCCAATTTCGACTAAATCATAATAAAAGATTAACATCTATACTATCAAAATAAATGCATTGTTAAACAGCTTTCATGCACGACGGATTTAGAATAAGCTAACGAATCGAATATTGTAAATGTCTGTGCTTTTCATGTAAATTTGGTCAAAGTTTGAAAAGTTTGGTTTAGAATAAGCTACAATGAACTATAATTTTTGGAAAGGAGAAAATATATAGTTACTCCCACATCAGTGGCTAGCTAATTAGTTAGTCCAGTAAAACTAAGGTTGATTATATATCCGTGGATCGGCAAGCAAGGTAGCACCGTATGCTATGCTCGGTGTCGGCAAGATAGTATATAGGTGGGGAGTTTGGAATGGAGTCCATGGAGGCATGGACTAGAAGCATATGCTAGCTAGCAGCTTCCTAGCTCCGGGTTGCTATCGTCGATCTCGTGCGGTTTTGCAGCGACGTCACTGTTGCAGAAAGCCGGTCCTCGGTTCGTTTTCGATCGCCACTTTCTCTTTTTTTTCCCTTTTTTATTAAGAAAATAAGCACAATGGTTAACTATATATAGTTGCCCTTGATCTCAATTAATTAAGGCACACACATCATGCTCATGGGATAATTATCCGCTTGTATAGTCGTACTACGTTTGACTGTACCATTGCTCGCTATAGCTATTTTCTTTACTTTTTATAATTTAATAAAAAAACATGATATATAGATGCAAACACTCGTAGGGCGTTCACGTAGCACTGTGCACCGGTGCTAAGTGAAATACACGAATCTATATACTCACCACACAGTGGGTCGGACCTTCCTCTTGATCAAAGGGAAAGAAAAAAACACGGTACGGTGGATCTAATCGAGCTTTGGGCGCTGCTAGTGTCTGCTTTTTTTAATTTGCTATGTCTAAATAGTATTGACGCACGGCTGAGTACTTTAACATCTTGTAGTATGGTTTTATATCTATTTCTCCCACGCGCTCGGATGCTTATAGAATGCTTTGTGCTGTAAGAGTAGGCGTGTGCGTAACTGAAACGACCCGAATTCCCAAAACTGAGAATCCGAATCTCTGCACCTCTGCGATAGTCCCAGAAGTGGCTATCGCGTGCAATCCCTGTTTAAGCTGTTACAAACCATGCAAAACACACAATAGAGATAATAGCAAGGTTTATAGATAAATAAAGCAGTTATGTTTATTACATCATTTCGGCATTCTAGCCGGTACAAGTCCGACAGGACTGAATCATGAAATGTAAAACATCTACGAAGAGCAGCGAAGTAGAAGCGAGGGGAACTCCCATCCCTCAGTCCAGCTTGAGCATAGGCGGAGCCCTACTCCTCCCAATCCTTGTCTTCAGTGTGGTACTCCGGATCTGTTCCTGAAACACCACCATCTACCCGGGAAGCGGGTAGGCCGAGTCACTCTCCATAGCAGCAAGCCAAGGAAACGGGGGAATTAACTATATGCAAGGATTCTATGTATTTGGCTGTGGATTTCCTAGGCAGCAGCAAGCAATCAAGGATTATATTATTATATCTGCGGGGCCTCGCCCCATCCAAGGAAGTCTGCACCAACACCCGGAACATCTCCCATGTTCCGGCCCAACACAGTTCGATGTGAGAGCTCCCTCCCCTGCACATCTCAGCGGTCCCCAAGACCGGAATATCAAGAAGAGGGAAGGTAGAAGCACAAGAAAAGTCTAGTCGGAGGTAGCAGTAGATAACAGTACCGTCCATAACCGAGGACGCGGCTATACGTATAGATTATACCTCTGCAGAGGGTGTACAACTGTACCCACCCGTGATACAGCTGGCTGGGGATCAGCCATCCAACTATACCCAATTTTCTTTTGATTTCTCTCTTTTTAGATCTCTTATTTTCTCTCTTATAAAATATAGATCTAATCCACAAAAACAAAAAAATTAATCTAATCTAGTTTTTATTTTGTTTTTATTCTATCTTTTTCTTTTAGATCTTGTATATATATATATATATATATATTTTGTTTTCCACTAACCCTAACAGGAGATGGATGGCTATCTCTCCAACAAACCGAAAATTTTTTTGTGGACGATCCTGAAAAACTTTACAGGCAAAGGAGACGCGAAGCACAAGCTAAGAAGCTGCAATTAGTAGATCCGAAAGGCAAGACCGGAAGTTCATCGTCTACACCTCAAGAAACTCAACCACCAAGTCCAAGGAAGCCACCGCCGCAACTCGAGATGGCGGAACGTAAGATCTGAGAGCTATGCATCCCGGACGTCAATGATTTGCCTATCCAAGACCTTGGTCATGTCGGAGGACCATTCAAGATCAAGATTTCAACCATTTGTATGGTGCAAAGCTCGCCCTTCACCGGAAAAGAAGATGCCAACCTTCACCTTTAAGCATTCATCCAACTATGCCGGACCTTCGACATGCAAGGAGTAACTCATGATCAAGTGAGAGTGAGTCTCTTTCCGTTCTCTCTACTTGGGAGAGCACTTCAATGGTTTCATTCTCTACCGGTGGAGACGGTGAAAAGTTGGGATACCTTGATGAAAGCTTTCATGACGAAGTTCTACTCGCTGGGCAAGACTCAGATTTTGCGCAACAAGATTGTTACCTTCGTGCAAATCCCGACGGAGACTATTGTGGAAGCCTATGAGCGCTTCAACGACTAAATCCGAGCTGTGCCACATCACAAGTTTCCAAAGGAGGATGTAGTCTAGAAGTTCTACCAAGGCCTCACGACCGCATCAATGATGCGTGGGCATCATCGGGACGGCTGCATCCTACACCATCCGCGGGAGTTGCTAAAAGTGTTTTGCAGGTGGAGCGTGAANTGGGCGGCTCGCAAGCCACGGCCTTTGGCCGGTGATCGTGCCCTGCAAGGAGAAAAGGGGCGCGGCTCGAAGGCCGATCAACAAGCCCGTGCACACAGGGAAGACCGGCGGCGATGGCCGGCACAACTCGTCCCCGGCGAGGTCCTTTCTACCAGCAGAGGAAGGAAAGGCGGTCCGTGCGTGTGGCTCACCGAGGGGCGATGGTGTAGTGGGTAGCAGGCTTGTTGAAGACTTGCGGTTCTCTTCCCCGGCTCCGATCGACGGTGGCGGCGGCGGCTCGGTGTAGATGAAGCAGAGCGGCAGCTCGGGGCGGCGGCGGTGCGTCTCCTCCTCGGCCCGAGCTCGGTCGGCTCCTCCTCCTCGCGGCCCTCCTCCTCCTTCTTCTCCCCTCCCCTTTCTTCCTTGACTCCGGCGGTGTGGTGTTTGGGGAAAGATGAGGGCTTTCGCCCGAGTGATTTGGGGAATGCGGCGGCGGCCGAATTGGGGTTTTTGTAGAGGGCAAGTAGGGGGCTAGGGTTTGGGTGAGCGGCGCGGGAAGGTTCCGGAGGCGGTGGGCATCGGGCGGCCGGCGATTTTCGGGGTGCGGGCCTAGGCGCGTGGCGCTCATCCGCGAAGGCGGATTTCGCCCGGGCGCCACCCGCGCTCCTCGCCCGGGGAATCTTCGTACGGGAGGATAAGCCGGCGGTTACGGTGGCGTCAGCGCGAGGCGCGGCCAGCCTTGGCGCGTTGCGCGCTCCGGTCCCGGTCCGGTCAAGCCGCGGCGGAAGAAAGCAGAGGAGCGGCAGGGGGAAGAAGAAAAGGGAGCGGAAGGAAGGAGATGACGTCGGGGTCCCGGCGGTCCCACGCGTCAGCGGCACAAGGAGACGGGCGCGCGCGCGGTCGGCCTCGGCTCGGTCTTGGGCCGCGGCTGGGCCGGCCCGCGTGCGAGGGAGAGTGGAGAGCTGGGCCGGTTGGCCTGTGGCCGGCCCGGCTGTGGGTGATGTTTTATTCTTTTTAGATTTAGGTTTTGGTTTGGTTTTAAGTTTGAATTTTGAATGAGAATCCAAAATTCAAACGCACTTTTGAAATCCAAATAAACCATTAAGATCCAAATCACAATGCAATGCATGATTGAATTTAATTAATAGGATTTTTCATGATAGCTAATTATGAATGAGAGGAGAATTTGGAAGGTTGACCCTAGGTTTGACCTTGTTTGCATGATTACCACAACACCATACAAAAGTTTCAAATTTTTGATAAAAACCAACTCCAATACAATGTAATACTTATATTAATAATCTTGGATTATTACAGTAACAGTGTGAGCCAACCCCCCGACCACACGACACGGCCGCCTGGGGTACGTAGCTTTTTGGCAAAGTCACGCGTGAGGTACTTAATTATCCTTCCCGTTAGAGATTAGTTAATTGTAAAACTTCCTTTAACCTAGCAAGTACTACTAGGTAGCATGCGCGTGACGCATGGCCGATCCTAAAACACATCAGGCCCATATAAACATTCAGTTCTTTTGAAAGAACCCACGTAATAAACAGTATAGTAGCTGATCGAGTGCATGCTTATATATCCACACAAGGTGTTACACAGTAGGAGCAGGTTGTTTAACGATGGCATGGACGCAGAAAGCGCATGCAAAACACATGTGCTGAATGTTTATGGGCCACTAATAATACAGTTGCGGCACACACGTACAGCTTGATTCCATCTCGAGAGCCACATATGGATGTTAATAAGCGGCGATTCCGAATGAGTACGTACGTGAAACCGACCGACCGCGGTGCTCGAGTAGTACTGTAGTAGCAGAACAGCGACCGTCACGTTCCCACTAGATATCGATCGATGCTGAACAGTTGACCACACATGCTGACATGCATGTGCTGATTAGCTATAGCTAGCTAGCAGAGCAGGATATCTACAGCTTGGTCTCGGGCGCGTCTTTGCGGTGGAGCACAGGCGAGTATCCAATTCAAATGATAGATCGACCATGTGATGGGCGTGCTACTGATCATATGCCTTGCAATTGCAAGCTGTCCATTCCTTAACTTTCTAATGAAAAAGAAGCTACTATGGCCCTGTTTAGATGGTGGAAACTTGGCAAATTTGGTGAAAAAAGTTGCCATTGGAAAGCGTGTTTGTGAGAGGGGGCACGAAAAATATGGTGAAAAAAGTTACCGATTTCAATGGAAAGTGAAGGAACTAAACAGGGTCTATATATATATATCACTAGATCGTGTGGTATAAAGCCGATGCCTGCTCCAAGCCTCCACCCTTCCTAGTGCAGATATATGCGTGTTCACACAAAAGACGCCCCAGCATTTTTTATTATATTAGCAACAGCCAAAAAAAAAAGAGGATACTTGTGTCACAGTTTTTCGACCACAAGTTACTCGTTATGTACTCCCTCCGTTCCAAACTATAATTCATTTGACTTTTTTTACTCCAAGTTTGACCACTCATCTTATTCAAAAAATTGTGCAAAATATCACATCTTTTGTTGTGGCTGGCTTTATTAATAAAAGTTCTTCAAGAATAGCTTAAATTGACTATATTTGCATAAATTTTTTGAATAAGACGAGCGGTCAAACTTGGGGCCAAAAAAGTCAAATGAATTCCAATTTCGGAAGGGAGGGAACACAAATTAAATGCTAACTGAAAAGGATTGTGATGTGCTCCGTACAAATGTTCACTGGTCAACGCCACCTTTTGTGCGGTACTGTATGCTTTTCTTCGTACCCCAAGCAAAGGTTGAACAGGAAAAGGTTTTCAGGTATCACGAGTGCGCGTACACTACGTACGTGCGGGCCTCACGGGTAGCAGTAGCACCGAGTGTTGTCGCATGCATGCGTATGTGCGCGCATATGGTGGTGATGATGATGATGATGATGATGATGATGATGATGCAAACAGGCGAGTACACAGACGCACGCGAAAGAATCATTCCCTTGTGCATGCGTAACGCAAGCTGCTGCCGCTGTTTCGTACGTGCGTGTGCGTTCATGCATGATTTGTCACCTTTTTCCCCCGTACGTACTTGTACAGTTGTACCGATGAGTATTCCATTTGGACCTCAATGTACGTCGAGCCGAGCATGTCCGTGGTGCGTGCCTTCAACATTGATTCTGTATCCTCCCTCGCTCTTCACAGTCAATTCAGAAACATTGGATTTTTTTAATAACGACAAATGTAGGTATTTTAGATGCAGATTTAGCGTGTTATTGTAAATTGGCATATGAGAGTTACTTAGATAAATATCATGAAGTTAGTTTATTTTAATTTTTTATAATAGCAGAGGTGGGTAATTTCTCTATAGATTTAGGGTCTTACTTTATGTTATTTTTTACAATGGCAGATGTGGGTAATTTCTCTATAGATTTATAGTGTTATTTTATGTTATTTTTTTATAATAGCAGAGGTGGGTAATTTCTCTATAGATTTAGGGTGTTAATTTATGTTATTTTTTATAATGACAGAGGTGAGTAATTCCTCTATAGATTTAGGGTGTTATTTTATGTTATTTTTTTATAATGGCAGAGGTGGGTAATTTCTCTATAGATTTAGGGGTTACTTTAATCTATTTTTATAATGACAATTGCTGGGTAATTATTTAGAAAATATAATAGATCTAATGGCTATGATGATTAGAGACTACAGATGGATGCCATGATGTTTTTGTTTTTTATGAGTATTTTTAGGATTTATCCTTTTTTTCCACCGCATCTTGTGAGGATTAACATGTAGGCTTTGAAAGGAGCCTCCAATTAGTAATAGTAAGATGGCCAATCGAGGTGTTCCCTTGCAGCACTCATGCACTGCATGTAGGGATGGATTTGGATGCTTCAGTATCCGAATTGTTCGTATTTGTATCCGTCTAAAACGTTAATATGGATACCCGTATCCGATTTTGATGTGGACGTTAAATGGATATATCCGAATTCGCCTTTCAGTTTTTTTTATCTCTATCAGAATCTAGATTCGTATTCGAATAAAAGATGAAGACAAGTAAAATAATATTATCCATATCTATGAATAACAGAGATTCAATAAAACCATCTGCCCGAATACGAATCCGTATTCAAACTATTCGCTTTTATTCATATCTGATAAGAAACCAGCACACTCGAGTTGACCCGAGCACAGCGTGACAGCGGGCGTGGCGCGCTCGGATGATTTGTTCGTTGGACCATGCCATGCACGGACGCACGCATTCGGCAGGACAGACGACGCATGGTTCGGCTGGCTCCTACTGATTCACTGTGGACGAAGAACAAGGCGCCAGAGGGAAAATAGGAGACAGAACATATGTTCTCAACACACACTATCATATACCGTCCATGAGTGCATCAAGATTCGTGTTTTCGTACTTTTCACACACACACACACACACACATATATATATAACAAATACATTCATCAAGATTCGTGCAACTGTCTTGATGCACGGATACGATAATACCTACTGAGAACACGAAGACCAAAAAACTGCTTTGGGCACCAGAGCCTGCACTACAGCACTAGGGCTCGGGGGGCACAGACGCACGGTGGCTCTTCTCATGCACATGGAGAGGAGATGGCCTGGGATGCACATGCACCGCACGCGCGGCGCATCGGAACGTCGAATTAAAGCCGTTGCCGTTGTCACGTCCTGTACCCCGTCGGCCCACCTGGAACAGCAGGGCAAGCAGCTGCCTGCTACGCCCGTCTCGTCGCTCGTCGTCAATTCGTCATCGTCTTGCTGCTGTGGAGCAGGCGCTTTTGCCTCGCGCTCGCATCATCATTTCTTGTCGTCCTCGCCTGTACTGTGCACTGTTGTGCTCGGCCTGCTCGGCTCGCCGGCTGCGTCGGTCCCAGGCCAACGGTTACGGAGCGAGCATTGGCCACGGCCATCCAACTTCCAACCTCACGACACGTCAGACGTATCCTTTTGGCACGCACGTCACGTACGGCTACCAGTGTACTACGTACCTTCGTCTTCGTGACGTCAGCGTACAGCCAGGAGGGCCCAGCAGGTACTCCAGCGTCCACTGTCCGATTCGACGATCGACGGCAAATTTCCCTCGCTTCATGGTGGCCGTGCCACAATCCTGCCATCAGGCAGCAAAGACTGGCCATCAAAACACACTGCCCGTCTCGGCCCTTCCATCATGCATTCTGCATTCATGCTTTCTTTCTTTCTTTCCAAGAAGAAGGATATGCAAATGCAGCGAGATGCCCTGGCGAGCAAAAAAGCGAGGATCTCCTCCGGGCAGGTCCGGAATCTGTGCCTTTTTCGCACTTCATCCCTGTACACTTTTATATTAATATATAATCATCTAGTAGTACGAAGCTTGGGCTTTCTGAATCGCTCCCTGCTCATGATGGAAAAAGCTAGCTATAGCGTGGCCATGCGTCATAACGACTCCACCACGCCTGCATATGCTCCCCTCCTCCTATACTACTCCGGCGAAAAGGCGCCGCAACCAAAAAGAAGTCAGAATAGTATTATCGATTCGGCGCCGTAAAGCCTGATCTGCAATCATCTAAATTAAAATTAGTACTAACAAATGCTACTAGTACTGGTGCATGTGCATGTGCATGTGGGGAGCTCAATCACCAACTTTGTTAGAAGCTTGTCCCTTTACCTTCCCCGTTCTTGCTAATCTCCATTTGTTACAACTTATAAGCTTTGTTAGAAGCTTCTCCTTAATCTCCACTTTCTTATCTGTACAATGATTTCCCACCGTTCTAAGAAGGTTGAGATGGAAGGCATCAGCTCATCGTATCCTTGTCTAGCTACAAGTCCGCTCTCGTGCACGGGCAAACCCAGCCCAGAAATTCTTCAGGGTCAAATTCATAATAGTAGCATGTTTCATGAGTGTAGCAGTAATTGCAGAGACCATAAGGCCATCCGCAACCCATAGTGTCCATAGACAGTGTCTATGTTGCCAAATAAGCAAGACACTATATTTAGACATCACATCCCTCAATGCATAGTTTCTTCATGTGAGTCCATAATTAATACTCACTCAACTATTCTCTTTCCTCTCTACCAATCATAGTTATTGTTTAATTGTCATGAGGACACTACCCTCTTCTAATGCATAATTTAGTGGTGTCTAGTGCATTGGTTCTCGTGTTGACACTGGGTCTTGCATGAGACCCAGTTTCTTCCTCTCTCCACTCTCTCTTATTTAATACAGTGCCACATAAGCTAACCATCCTATGTGGCAGTCTAATTAATGCCATGAAAACCATCCTAGTTGGAGGGTTGCGGATGGCCTAAGATGGATTCGGCACGTGTAGGAATGTTTCTCTGAAACAAATAAAACAACGCCGTGCTGACCAGGGCGTGCTTGGTTCTGAGCCACCATTTGCCAACCGACGGATGTGGCAGCCACAGGAAGTTTGGTAGGTTTTTTAGTTGGTAAGTTAGTACGGATAGCCACATGCAAAACAGGTCAAATCTACAGCTACTTCACGCCACAGAATGTGGCCTTCATTTCCGACGCCACAGAGTGTGGCGCGCCATGCCGTGGCGTGGCAGGTGATGGCCTGCAACCAACCAAGCAGGCCCGGCGGTTCAGCCGTCCCCAGCGGCCAGCACAGACCTGACCGACCAGATTAACTTGATACGAGCAACCAACAATCATCTGAAACCAGACGGAATCAGTGGCGGTTTGAATCCGAAATCCCCAGGAAACTCAGCACCGTACGTACAGGCCAAAGTCAAGACCCAAGACGGGTGCACATGGCTTGGCGTATCTCCTGGCCCCGGCGCTCTGCGTTGCGTTTGGTGTGTGCGTGCACGGCCGCTCGCCGACTGATCGGCCATCGTCGCCGCTTATAATTCTGGTGTGGGTCGGGTGCGTGCAGCGGTGGCATCCTCATGCATGACAGCATCACATGGAATGTCCGTCCGTCCGTCGCTATTGTTCTGGTCGGCACATACGTACATGGCTACATCTATACTGTATATTTATGCCACAGGAGTATGCTTGCAAGTTGCGCCCAGCGTACAAGAGGGCTCTTTTGTTTTTTTTTGGCAGTCATTCACAAGCGTATCTGATAGCCATCTGTTGTCGTTTGCAACGCTTCGTTATGCTGTGCTGGATCTCGATGCTTTATTGGCGAAATGATACGTCTCCTGGTTGATTGATGCTACTAATAAAACGTACTACCTCAGCAAATTGCCAATATATTGTTTTTTAAGTTAAAATAATTCTCGATGGAGTTTTTGAGAAAAGTTTGGTGCAGACGGATTACTGCCGCGTACAGTATACTAGTAGTAGTTCTGCCTCAGTACAGTAGCCGGGTACGTACGTCAGGTGAATGACACGAATCTCCACGTATAGAGAAGAGAGAAAAAAAAGGCTAGCCGTTCCGTCAGGCGGGCCCGACACCATGCCTCGCGATCCGGGCCGCTTGGTCAAACCCTGCGGGCCCACGACGCGCATTTCCGGGGAACACGAAAACCACGACGCCGGGCCGGGCCCACACTCGTGCTCCCCCCAACACGCCAAGATAAATAAAAATATACTACTCCAGTAGTACTGTTTGTGCATATACTGTAGGAGCATGCACGGTGGTGAGTGGTGACGAAGCACGGACGGGTGCGATGTCGAGGAGCGAGGATCGGATGGCCGCGGGTCGTCTGCCTTGTGCCGTGGAGAAACTGTGGAGGTTGAGCACGAGCGAGGTGCGAGGACACTCGACACGGGAAAAATGGCGCAGTGCTGTCGCTGTCACGGATGTAGTGTCCCGTGGGCCCGGCAGGCAGACGCCAGCAAGCACCCAGCAGCGACCACGTCAGCAACGCATTTCTATAGGAGTAGCGCGTCCTGGGTTCAGGGAATGTGTTTCCAAGTGGCAGCTGCTTTTCAGCAGGATTAAAAGTAGGGATTAGGAGTGTCCGTCCCTTTCTGGATCAGTCAAAGTACGGAGCAGCCGATCCTAATTCCGGATGCTCGGCTCTGTATAGCTCGACGACATGGATATCATTATATCAACATGGTTTTAATTCCAGTATTTTTTACGTTAAGTCCTGCTGTGTGTGTTTTTTTTATATGTAACGCTATTTACATCCTTCCAATCCACAATCTCTCTCATAATATTAGTGTCCATCTGTCACATGAAAAACAAGTATGTTTTTGAACCATACACAAATTCAAATTGCAAGCATGACAAAGTATTGTTGGCCTGGTTTCTCGTGGTGGGACTTATAATCTAGTCTTAGATTTAGGGGTAGGCGCTACTTCTACTAGTTGGTTAGATTTTTTTTTAATCTAAAGCTAGTTGTCAAGCTGTTTTACTGTGAGCTCTACCAAACGGCCCCCCAGTGCAATCGAAAGCTAATCCATGAAAAGCGGCCATTTTGAGCCCGTGAACGTGACCATCTCGAGCAGCACGAGTTTCCCGTGAGCCCACCCTCCTATCTGAATTCTGAACCATCTCTCTCCATCGACACTGACGCCGTCGAGCAAAACGTGCAGAAACAAGGAGAGTCCTTCCTCTTCTCCGGCGGCGTGTAGTGCGTACCGTCCACGCCATGGCAGATGGCACTTGCACCTCGCCCGCTCGCCGTCATCACCGCGCGCCCGCAGCCTCGGCGTGTAGTGTGAGGCTCGGGCGTTCACACGCAGTACCACACGCACGGGGGGAGCACGACAGAATGATCATCGCAGGCCAATCGGCAACAGGCGACGCGGCCGTCACCGCCGTAGCGAGGCGAGGTCACCACGTGCCGTGTCCGGCCGGGATGCTTTGCGGCCGATGATGATGTGGGCCGTCGGCGTGTCGTCCTGTCTCCGCGTTTTGGTCACGCTTTTCGTTGGGTTTTTGGGTTTATGGACCGCTGTTTCGGCTACGCCGATAGGCGATAATCCTCTACGAGTAGTACCAGTGCCACATGACGCCCCAGCCAAACTTAAAACACATGCACCCGCAGTCTAATGACAGATATGAGCCTAGCGATTCCAAATTACCTTGAAATCTAGAGCATCTCCGATAGTCCCGCAGTAAATATTTTCTAATGATATTCTAATGTAGATGTGTCAATATCTTCTAAAGGATACACTCCCCTCCCCTACGTAAGAGAGAATATATGTTTTACCGCAGGTACTGACGTGTCAAATTACAAGTATTATATATAGTGCTATAGCCTATAGTCAAACAATCGGATTAGGCAGTCAAGTCCTTTAACCCAACAGCCTGATAACACTATTAGCGAGCACCTAAGGCCTAAGGATGATGCTGATTTGCCCTAGCTAGCCACAGGAAGCTAGCTACTAGCTAGGCGAAGGCAATCATGCTCCTAATAATACTAATATTCCGTCCATCCATGATCCATGGCAGCTGCAAGATGCCATTTGTTTAACAAAAGGATAGAGATGGGCCTGAGTGAGAGAGAGAGGAGGGTGAACTAGTTAATTCCAAGTGGGTGGTTAGTTTAAGGACGGGAGCACATGGGATGGGGAGGAGGAGGGGGCTGATCATATTCATAATTTCATACCAATGATGGAGCTGGTGAGGAGGTGAGGCCACAGCAGATTAGTTGGCCGCTGCAGATGCATGCCCCGCCGGGTTTCCGGCTTTGCTTTGGTTGCCCCCCTCTCCAATGATCGAGGCCCACGCCCTTTGTTTGTGCTGTGTTGCCCCACCTATACCCATGCATGCATAGCTAGAAAGTTGAGCATAGGTTTGGTGAAAGTATATACACGGTGCTTCCTCCGTTCCAAAAAAAATATGATTCTATCACATACAATGTCATGTTTTAATATTTTAAATTTGACCAATTATAGATAAAAAATATCAATATTTATGGTATCAAATAAATATAATTACATTAGTTACAAACTGTATGAATACATTTATTAGAAACTTCGTCAAATGTGATTTACTTTAACTGGCACGCAAGTTGCATTTTTTAGACAGAGAGAGTAAAACTAGTCACTAGCACTATATTTCTTCTCCTACTCCCAACTCAAATTGCACTGGTTTAAAATTGCAGAGCCTAGAAAATCGAGTACTATTTTTTAGGGGTTGTTGGAACAAGGATGCAGATAATATGGAATGTGTCTCAGGTACTGCACAAAGGGGTCTGTCATCTTGTGCCGTGTGGTTGAATTAGTGGTCTTTTTGTTTTTTATTTATTCTTTTTGATTTGGCAAGTGCTCTTTCGTTTCTTTGAGATGCATCTGAAACTGAAAGTAGTGCAGACGTTGTGCTGCTACGCTCGCTTACTTTCTGCAACTCCTTTTACTATATGGAGGAAGAGAAGTTTTGCTTTGATCCTTTGGGTTTCCAGGTTGACTTCTAATGTGTTATAATAGTTACTCTTTGGTACATGGAGTACGGTAATTTTACACCTAGAGAATTACTCCTACATGCCAATACCATCACGCTAGGTCCCCTCACCTAACCTGCCAACCCATCCAACCAGTGAGAAAACTTAGGGCCTGTTTAGATCACCACGAAACTTTTGAAACTTTAAAACTTTACTATTCATCAAAGGAAATCTTACATGCATGGAGTATTAAACGTGTGTTAATGACAAAACCCATTCCATAACCACCGGTAACTTTGCGAGACGAATCTAATGAGCCTAATTAGGTCATGATTAGACAATGTCGTGCTACAGTAAACAATATCTAATGATAGATTAATTAGGCTTAATAGATTCGTCTCGTGATTTCCCGTCCATCCGTGTATTTAGTTTTATAATTAGATCATGTTTAGTCCTCCTAATCTTCGATTTAGAATTGGAAACTTTCTTTCGTAAACTTTCTTTCCAAACTAAACGGGCCCTTAGCTTCCGGTGCCATAGTCAATATTAGCGGCTACATGTGTATACTTTGGAGTTTAGAGGGGCTTGTTTGGCATACAATGCAAGCACACGTTGAGGGTTGTACCCAGCAATATATTGTTAATTTGGAGGGTGAACCGAATAAGTAAAATTCAGTTCACTTTAATTTGAGAGGATTAAAAGGTACTCCTGCTTGAGCCAGGTGTTAAGGTTGTGATTTGTGAACCGGAAGGAGCAAGCAACTGAAGCAACAACAACAACAAAAGTATCTAATGCAAACAATAAAAGTCAAAGGACAGCCTCAGGCCAACTATTCCGTGAAAATTAACTCGACCAAGATTGCTCTAATTTCTCCACATTATTCAAAGTTTAGCTTATACCGAGCGACACCAGTTGTCCTGACTCTACAGAAATTCCATGCATTTTCCAGACATATTCTACAGAATAAGCGCCTTTTAAGGTGGTCTAAGTTAGACCGTTTTAGTTTTGATAAATAAATTTGTGTAAATAAATTTTCTAATATAAAAAATGACATATTATGTCAGTTGGTTTTTACCATAATTATAGCAACACTATTTTTACATTGTTGGTCTTTATGATGATTTTTTTTATCAACAAACAAAGTTAAAAATGTTTGTCTTAATACATACAGTGCGTATATTCGTAGATGAAGGGAATTGGAATACAGGGATGCTGTAATGCTATGACTACATGGTACATACAAATTGTGCAATTGTGGGTTTTATCTCAATTTGACAGAGGGTAAATCATCCACCCAAATGGATCAAATAAAGGTATGACCCAAGACAAACTATATTTGAAGTTATCGACATTGTTGTATTACTACCATGTTATCTTTAGTGTGTGTGGTGATAATGTCATTAACCGTCTTGATGTGTCTTGATGTACTACTACTCTCCTTCTCATGTGCCATCCAATGGTCATACGGGTGTTAGTCTCGCGCCACGTTGCCCAATGCTTGCATACGCTCTCCTCTATATCTAGTGTGATCGTTCACGCAGAAGCGAGCTGAGCCATACTATCATCAATTCACCATGCATCCATTTGTGGGCTCACTTCCTAACCTAAAATGTTTAATTTCAAGCATGACAACTTCCCACCTAAAATGTTTGATTACCGAGAAGTGTAAAAATAAATTGGTCAGAAAATTTGATTGATTTTTTTGACCTTTTCTTCTACCTACTGTAGTGGAGAAAGAATTGATAAGAAAAATAACGGGGACAAAACTAACCTACACTAGGGAATGGGAAACAAATGTAAGGGCCCACACGCACAAAGAACAAAACGGGCGGATAGAGGGGGTGTTCAATTCTCCAAAAATTTCTCATCAAAATTTTTTTCAAGAGAATTTTATATGCATGGAGTAGTAAACATGTGTTAATAACAAAACTCATTCCATAACCCTAGGTACTTTTCGAGATGAATCTAATGAGCCTAATTAGACCATGAATTACAACAGTGATGCTACAGTAACCATCCGCTAAACATCCACTAATTATAGATTAATTACCATCATTAGATTCGTCTCGCGATTTCCAGACGAGATCTATAATTAGTTTTATTATTAATCTACATTTAGTACTCCTAAATGATAAGATTCTCTCGCAAAATTTTTCACGCCCCATTAACACCCCCAGAACCGGGGAGAAAGAGAGAGACGCAGGCGCAGCTGAGCTCACCCTCCCTTTCTCTCTCCTCAGAAAAACTTTTTACTTCCCCGAGGAGGCCGAGGTCCGCAGCAGCGCAAACAAGAAACGCAGCGAGCAGAGAGGAAGCAGAGGGGAGAGAGAAGCAGCACAGCACCATACACGCATACCCACGCCTCCCCTCCCCTGCCTCTCTTTCTCTCTCTAGAGCCCTGGCCTAGACAAACAGGTCTTTGGTCTTCGTGTTGGCCGGTGTTGGCCTTGCCTGCCTTCTTGTGCTCGCTTCCTCCCCCGCCTCGCCTGCTCCCCTGTCCCTCCCGTGTCGGAGGGGACACGCGCACGCGTGCTCGGCCGTGTGGGACGGGCCTGCTCCGGCGCCGGCCATGCGTGGGTCCCGCTGAGCTCCCACGCCGGCGAAACTAGCGCGCTTCGGTTGCGGGCGGGTGGTCGGAGTCCAGAAGATGATCAAGCAGCAGCAGCCGGCGAGCTCCGTCGGGCCACCGGCGGCCGCCGTGGCGGCAGCGGCCGCCAGCGGATGTGAAGGTAGGAGCTTTGCTAATGGTGCGGGGTGGAATGGAATAGTGCCGGCTTGGTTTTGCTATTTGGTCCCTGCTTTGTCGAATTATTGCGTGATGAGATTGGAAAGTGCCTTTTGATTTCCTTCTTGTCGTTGCTGCTGTAGCAAAGGCGCGATTTTTCCGAGCATTTTAAGCGGGGTGTGGGGGCTCTGTGTGATTTCTGGAGAGTTGAGGGGTTCATGTGCAAAAAACGCTGGTGGCCGGCCGGTCGCGATCGTCGCCGGCGACCGGCGGGGAACAGTGCGAACGTGGACAAAAGTGCACGATTATTCTGCATTTAAGCCCCTCGGCGTCTCAGAAATCTCTGAGAACCCATCCGGGGAGCTACGAGTGTTCTAGTATATACTTTTTTTAAACGCGTTGATCCTGGAGGACAGCCATGGCGGTCGCCGGCTTTACGGGCTTACGGCGTGATGCAAGACGCCAAACGACTATGGGAGTGGATTGGATCGAATGCATTTGGGTTGGGTCCCGTGTTCTCGGCGGAATTTGGTGGAAAAAGGTTCTCTTTAGAAACGGTTACTGATGCTGCCGTTGGTTTGGTTGGCCGTGCGTGCGTGCAGGGGAGAAGAAGGCGCCGGCGATCAACTCGGACCTGTGGCACGCCTGCGCGGGTCCGCTGGTGTCGCTGCCGCCGGCGGGCAGCCTCGTCGTCTACTTCCCCCAAGGCCACAGCGAGCAGGTGCCCCCCTCTTTCTCTGAGCTTACCTGTGCTTGCTAGTACTCTGTGTTCATGGCTTCTTGGTTGTCCACATTTTTTTGGCGATATTTTTATGAGTTTTTCCATGTGGTTGGACTTGTTCATGTGCAACGACTTTTAAATCCTTTCTAGTTGGCAAATTTTGCTTTGGTTCTATGCATAAAAATACTTTAGTCCTTGTGGGCCCTTTGAGGTTTTGACAGGGGAAGATTGGTTTCTGTCGAATTTTAATTGCTAAAAGTATCAGTGATGTGACTTTTTGATTTGCTGTTCTCCATTTTGCTGAGTGGTGGTGCCAGTTAATTTGATGGGATCTTTCGCTGTTTATACTGCTTGACGCTATATACATTTTTATATCATATATTCATTTCTCGGAATGTTTCATTGATGACTTTTTAAAATCTGATTTGTTCTGTACTTTAGACCAGTGTTCCATCATATGATTAATTCATTTTTTTTTTGGTTTTGTAAGATTGGTACCGCCTTCCATACATTTGAAATAGGAATTAGTTGAAATATGGATATGCTACAGCGCAAAAAAAGGAGAGAGGATATCCTGTGGGAATAGGATGTACTTTGTAATACTTGTTCAGTTGGTTGCTAGTATATTTTGCTTTGTTTGCTGCCATTTTTTGGCTTAGGGCCAAAGTAGTTGGGAGTAATGGGCCTACCGCCCCCACTCTTTTTATGGGTTTCTGGTGTGCTGCACCATTCCCTTGCTTGTTGTTTGGTGGATGAAGCAATCAAAGTACGATGGAATTTCTAGCTTTTATAGGTGATGTGTTCAGTAACCTCTATTGCAACCTACGTGGATTTGGCACCAGACAAGCTTGTTTGAGCAAGTTTAGAGGATGGAATCATCACATGTTCGGATGTGGTAAAGATTCTCTGTCTGAATGCAAGTGCTGGAGGTGCCCAGTTCTGATTTTCCCTTTCCTTTCTTCTCAATGAAAGAAAACAGAATCTTGTGTTCGGCAGCCGGGACAAAAAATTGTCCCGGATTACTGTCGCATGCATGAGGGCCTAAATGAAGTTTATTTACAAAACCTTTTCACAGATGAGTGCAACTTTGCGCGACGAATCTACTGCACCTAATTAATCCATGATTTGCTACAGTAATGCTACAGTAATCATCCTCTAATCGCGTGGTCAAAGGCCTCATTAGATTCATCTCGCGAATTTGACAAGGGGTTGTGGAGGTAGTTTTGTAAACTGACTTTATTTAATACCCTTAATTAGTGGTCAAAGTAGCATTTAATACCCCGGACAATTTTTTTACCTCACATCCGAACACTGGCTTTTAATAGCTATTTGATGCAATGATTGGTAGATGGCTTCATGGCACATGGTGGTTTTAATAGCTATTTGATGCAATGTATCTACTTGTGTTTTGTGTTGTCAAATCCCAACCTCTTCCCATCACAACTTTGTCGTTTGGCTTGTAGATGGTATCTAGTTTACATTGTGCTTGTGTTTCAGAGATTTTTCAACCTGAATAAATTGTCTTCACTCAGCTGCTGCTTCTTCTTTAACTTTTTATTGTTTACTTATTTCATTCTTGATTGCCTACAACACTATGTAAACTTATGTCCGCATTCTTCCAGAAGAAGATTTTTCCATCTTTTTTTTCCTTGGCAGACTATGCTTGACAGCATGAGTGGTTTGGACTCCGAGATTTAATACCTGTTTCTTATTGCAGGTTGCTGCTTCTATGCAAAAGGATGTTGATGGACATGTTCCAAGCTACCCAAATCTTCCATCAAAGTTGATTTGCCTTCTGCATAATGTCACTTTACATGTAATATGCAGCTGTGCCCCATTTTATTGTCTTCTGCTTGATCAATTATGCTAAAAGGAATTTTTTTTTGGGGGTTTCATAGGCGGATCCAGAAACAGATGAAGTATATGCACAAATGACTCTCCAGCCAGTTACTTCAGTAAGTATATGGACTGGCTTGCCATGCAACCCCCCTTTCATTTCCCTTTTTGTTCAGGTATATTGACCAAGGTCTTTGTGTTTCAAATTGATTGTGAATGATGGTCAGTATGGAAAGGAGGCATTGCAACTATCAGAATTAGCTCTGAAACAACCAAGGCCTCAGACAGAGTTCTTCTGTAAGACACTGACTGCAAGTGACACAAGCACTCATGGAGGCTTCTCTGTGCCGCGTCGAGCTGCTGAGAAGATATTTCCACCCCTTGTACGCAAAGATTTGATTCCACATGATTTGAGCATTTTCTTCGTTATTACAATTAAATGTTCTCACATCCTTCTTTAGGATTTCTCCATGCAACCACCTGCTCAAGAGATACAAGCCAGGGATCTACACGACAGCACATGGACATTCCGTCACATATATCGAGGTAAAAACTGCAGCAATCAATGAAGTCTTTTGGGCCGAAAATATGTTATCAGTAGTTCAGGACGTTAATTGAGCTTTACATGTAATTTTTATTATTGCCTTTGTTGAATACTTGTGGTTATATATGCGCACATTCACTTGCGAATGCACTTAACAGTTGTCATCTTGTTCAGCAATTATATATTTTTTCGTGCACACAGAAACTTTTCAGGATGTTTAACCATCCCCATCTTTTGGAATGAACAGGTCAGCCAAAAAGACATCTGCTCACCACTGGCTGGAGTCTTTTCGTGAGTGGCAAGAGATTATTTGCTGGTGATTCTGTCATTTTTGTTAGGTACAGCACAGCTTCTGAATATAGTCCTATGAAGTTTTCTCTAAAATCAGAGATCAAAGCTCCTTTTTCTGTTGTTCCCGGGTTTATCCAACACTAACTATTCTTCTTTCCGTGTTTGTTGTTATATTGTTTTAGGGACGAAAAACAGCAACTTCTGTTAGGAATCAGGCGTGCTAACAGACAGCCAACTAACATATCATCATCTGTCCTTTCAAGTGACAGTATGCATATAGGAATTCTTGCTGCAGCAGCCCATGCCGCTGCGAACAATAGCCCATTTACCATATTTTATAATCCTAGGTCAGCTCTGATTTTCAACTAAATGTTTAATATCTACTTACATGTGCTTATTCCTACAGAGTTTCAACTTTATGTCAAAATCTTAACTTCAAAGCTTGTGTTTTTCAGGGCCAGTCCTACAGAGTTTGTTGTACCTTTTGCTAAGTATCAGAAGGCACTGTATGGTAATCAAATATCCTTAGGAATGCGCTTTCGCATGATGTTTGAAACTGAGGAATTAGGTACAAGAAGGTATACTGTCGCTCACTTTAGTTTTGTTGCGCTTCAATTTTCTTGAGGATTTTTTTACAAACAAAAAATGTTTTAACGGTCCTTCCATATTATTACCAGAAACCAAATTTAGCTGTTTTGACAAAATGACTGGTTCTGAATAATCTTTCATGTCTCCAGCCTTTCATATTCTTTTGTGTTCACATTTTGCAGGTACATGGGTACAATTACTGGCATAAGTGATCTAGATCCAGTAAGATGGAAAAATTCACAATGGCGCAACTTACAGGTTGGTTTTCTAGTTATTTTGTTGCATCTTATGTATTACCCTTTTCTCTTTTTCTGTTGCTGGTACAGAGATTCTTTTGTGACCTAAGGGATCCTGTGTTTTTTCAATAGGTTGGCTGGGATGAGTCTGCAGCAGGCGAAAGGCGGAACAGGGTTTCAATCTGGGAAATTGAACAAGTTGCTGCTCCATTTTTCATATGCCCTCCACCATTTTTTGGTTCAAAACGTCCCAGACAATTAGGTATGTTTTGTTGCTTACATCAGCACTAGTTAAACGGGAGGACTTTTTTTTTCCTTCTGTTTCTTAGATAGTTTGGTAGATTGGGGACACTATTAGTCAAGCTTCAGTTACTACATCCTTGGGATTATGGACCTGTAGGCTGTAGACAAGGTAGCGATCATGTCAGTAATCATATTGGTTTATAAGATTATATTATATGTTTATGTTCTGACATGATCATATGCCTTAAATTGGTGATACCATTCTTATTTGTGACCTTATTTTAATGAAGGTACCGTTACCTGTCTTTAAGCTTTAGTAATAAAGTAACTAAGTTTTTAGTTCCTCTTAAGAACAGATAAGACATGAAACTAGGAGACATGTACCATATTACTTTCGGTACAGTAGACTTTTATAAATAAACTTACTTATGAGGTTGTAATATAGCTAGAGTAGCCAAGTAAATGGAGTCAAAGTAGGATGCTGGGTAATCTTCGTTAGGTTATAGCTGAGATATTCATGGAATTCTGTATATCTTTTGTTAGTTTAAGATTCAAGAGTAGTCCTGAGTCCTGATTGACAAAGTGTTTAAAGTTATTGTGCTGTGTGCATGTGGAATGAAGGGTCTCCTCTGTGTACTTGCAGATGATGAGTCCTCAGAAATGGAGAATCTCTTAAAGAGGGCGATGCCATGGCTTGGTGAGGAGATATGCATAAAGGATCCGCAGACACAGAACACCATAATGCCTGGTCTGAGCTTGGTTCAGTGGATGAACATGAATATGCAACAGAACTCCTCGTTTGCAAACACAGCAATGCAGTCTGAGTACCTACGATCACTAAGCAACCCCAATATGCAAAATCTTGGTGCGGCCGATCTCTCGAGACAGTTATGCCTTCAGAACCAGATTCTGCAACAGAATAGCATTCAGTTTAGTTCTCCCAAACTTCCCCAGCAAATGCAGCAGGTCAATGAGTTGTCCAAGGCAACACTCCCACCGAGCACCAAACCGCAAGAACAGGCTCAAGACCCCAGCAATCTGCAGAGGCAACAACAGTCCATGAACCAACTACTTCCATTGAGCCAATCTCAAACCAATCTTGTCCAGGCTCAGGTCCTTGTCCAGAATCAAATGCAGCAGCAGCAACAACCACCATCCATGACTCAAAATCAGCAGCCAGCTTCCAGCCAGCCACAGCTCCTGCCCCATCATCAGCAGCAGCAACAACAAAAGTTGCTACATCAGCAGCAGCTTTTACTTCAGCAACAGCAATTGCAACAACAACAGCAAAATCAGCAACAGCTAAATAAGATGGCTGCGCAAGTGCCAAATCTAGCAGCTCAGCAGCTGCAACTGTCTGATCAGCAGCTTCAGCTGCAACTGTTACAGAAATTGCAGCAGCAGTCATTGCTAGCACAACCAGCTGTTACTCTTGCACAAATGCCTCTAATCCAAGAGCAGCAAAAGTTGATTCTTGATATGCAGCAGCAGCTGTCAAACTCTCAATCACTTTCCCAGCAACAAACGATGCCTCAACAAAGTACTAAAGTTCCATCACAGGCAACACCACCACCACAGCCACGCATGCAGCAAGACCCACAGCAGAAGCTTCCACAGAAGCATGTTGGGTTCATTGACACATCACACGCTGCCATCCCTCCAACTACATCAGTCAACACCATTTCAGCAGCTGGAAGTCCTTTGATGGCAAATGGTGCCACACATTCTGTACTTACCGAGGAAATCCCGTCTTGCTCAACATCGCCATCAACAGCTAACGGTAACAATCTTGTGCAACCAATCCTTGGAAGGAACCAACAATGTGAAATGATCAACAATGACAAGGTGCCTCAGTCTACTGCTCCTATGTCAATACCAAGCTCCCTTGAAGCTGTCACAGTGGCACCGAGATCGACTAAGGAATTGTCGAAGTTGAATTCTAGTTTCAAGCAAAATGTGATGGGTTCAAAGTTACCAAATACAGGGTCTGTACCGCAGAATTTGGTGAACAGTGCACCCCCAACGGACTATCTGGAAACAGCTTCATCGGCAACTTCAGTGTGGCTTTCCCAAACGGATGGACTTTTACACCAGGGTTTTCCCATGTCTAACTTCAATCAGCAGCAGATGTTCAAAGATGCTCCTCCCGAGACTGATATTCAGGGTGCGGATCCAAGTAATAATGCACTTTTTGGAATAAACAGCGATGGTCAACTGGGTTTTCCCATGGGAGCGGATGGCTTCTTGTCAAATGGAATTGATGCTTCCAAATATCAGAATCATATCTCAGCAGACATTGATGGTAACTACAGGATCCCAAAGGATGGTCAGCAAGAAATATCATCATCCATGGTTTCACAGTCATTTGGTGCATCGGATATGGCATTCAATTCAATTGACTCTGCTATGAATGACGGTGGTTTCTTGAACAGAACTTCTTGGCCGCCTGCTCCTCCACTAAAGAGGATGAGAACATTTACCAAGGTTGGCACTTTTTTATTTGTTTTGCTAAAGCCAATCTGTTACTTTGGGTAGCCAAAGATAATAGTATTTGTGCTAGAACTGTTATAAACTGAAGCATATGCCACTTTCACATTTTCATGTCGCCTCTTCTGCCTAACCTTTAGGTTCTTGTAGGTGTATAAACGTGGAGCTGTAGGCCGGTCCATTGACATTAGTCAGTACTCTGGATATGATGAGTTGAAGCATGCTCTGGCTCGCATGTTCAGTATTGAGGGGCAACTTGAGGAACGTCAGAGAATTGGCTGGAAACTTGTCTACAAGGATCATGAGGATGACATCCTACTTCTTGGTGATGACCCATGGGAGTAAGTTCAGCTCTGTCATATATTTCCCCCCACCATAAAAATCCCTGACCAGAGTATCTAGTTTAGAAGTTGGAAAATGGTAATGATGACCAATTTGTAAAACTGTTGTTTGTTCTTGCAACTGGTACTGATGATATGGAATTTCCTCAATAAGAATGATGAATGAAAATGTGAACCAACCTAAATGCATTCTAATTACTGACTATGGCTTACACATGTATCATCCTAACAAATGCTATTGCTTATCACGCAGGGAATTTGTCAACTGTGTGAAGTGCATTAGGATCCTGTCACCTCAGGAAGTGCAGCAGATGAGCTTGGATGGTGATCTGGGAAACAACATTCTCCCTAACCAGGCCTGCAGCAGCTCAGACGGCGGGAACGCCTGGAGAGCTCGCTGTGATCAGAACTCCAGTAACCCCTCTACTGGTTCATATGACCAGTTTGAATGACCTAACCTGCCGGTCCATACATGCTGTGCTGCGCCGTTCCAAGTAGGTGTCACTTGAATGGTGGTAGGCTAAAGGCGGGCAGTGGCAGAATGTTGTGTAGATGTGTTGCCAGTTTACATCCAAGAGAGCAAATGGCTCGATGGATTAGTAGTATTTTTGTTCATATGTGTAGGTTTCCTCACATGGAAGGAAAGTAGGGGTGGTAAATGGAGCTTACCTTAGGTGAAAAATGATGTTGTACTATGAGAAAAGGCACGCTTGTAGCAAAAACTAAACTGCCGCTTCAGCTGTTTTGATGCCACTGGCAAAGATCTCCACGTATCTCAAATTGCGCGCAAGTGGAATTTCTTTGTTGACTACGTGCTGTTTCCAAGTGTTACATCTTGTTCATTGTTCAGGAATTGAATGAAAGAACTCTTGTATCAGATGATCACACAAAAACAAATTTTGACTGAACTAGAAGAGATTATCTTTAAAATGACACAGAAACTTTACCAAACCATAGAGCTTTGAAAGATGACCAATTAACTGGTGAATAATCACCAAGTGATAAATTATGCTTTGCTTGATTTCTATTTGTATGAAGACCACTCAAATATAGGACTTCTGTGAAGTTGATAACCTTTTACGCCTTAATTTTTCCCAGTCAATTTCAGCCAGGCCAAAATTGCTGCTCACTTGTTCAGGTTTGTTCTGGAGTCACAGATTGCCTGACAAAACTTGAGGTCTAAGACTGTTGATAGTAGTAGGTCAAGAGTCAACATAATCCTTGCAGGCTGAAGCCACAGGTTAGCGTGATCACAAACAAATTAGAAAGGACCCAACCATTCCCAGAAGCAGGGAAAGAATCTGGGTGATTTTGTGAGCAAATTCGGAATACTTGGAAAAATTAAAAACCATGCATCAGTACCATATATTGGATCAACAGAAATCTCTCGGAGGAAATTTATTTCATGTGTAATTATTATGATACTTATACGGGATCCTATAAAGATCTTATTTGCAAATTATGTAGGCAATCTATTACAGAGTACAGCACACTGCCAGTACAATTCTTCCCAAGATTGACCAGCAGAACAGCAGGTCTCAGCTCTCAACCTTGGTCCGATGCAGGCTGTTCCTGTTGTTGCATGAATGATTGGTAGGTCTCGACCCTGGTCTTCGCTTCAGGCTGTTCGAGACCGTGCATGAAACCATTGGTCATCTCGAGGAAATCCTTCATATGCAGCTTCTTCCATTCCTGCAGAGAAGACATGACCTTCGAAATTAAAAAACTGAAGCCTACATGTAATATCACATTTTGGTCTGTTGGTGTAATTCAAATATATAGACGAGAACATGGGAAAATATATTGATGAGTACATTCCTACCGTTGAGCTGATTATAAAGAGGTCTTTCAGAAGGATCAGATGAAGGATGAAACAACCAGAATACTCACACAGACTGATGAATGTCTCCGGACTACAGGAAATCAGAATAATATGAATCAAAACATCCTCACCTCAAAATCCCATTCTCCATAAAGATTTGGATCCTCTGCATCGCTCCATACATAAGTGTCAGCCAGCATTTTCTCCGAAGAGTCCTACATCGCAAAAACACCTTTCTTTAAGCAGAGCCCAATCAACACGGGAAATCAGAGTCTGCAAATAGTGACTATTCCTGGGTAAAATAAGATGCAAAACAATGAGTGATGGCTTTCCAGTTGAAATTTGGTATGGCACTCCAGGATTGAGAAATGAAGAAAAGCATGCAGACTCATTTAAATTCTGTAGAGAACAAGGCTATATATATTTCTTATCTGTTGAATATTCATATAGAGGACCTCCTAGCGAAAACAATGGGTGCCTTAAGATGACAGAGGAAAATGTAGTTTCTGCACCATTGAAGACTAAAGCAGTAACAGATATTAAGGTTTCAGGTCGGCGATCAAGGTTTTTTTACTTTTTAGTAACAACCAAATTACTTATAGGCACGGGCAGCTTATCCTAGTGTTTGCACTTATCAAAAAATTTATTACTAGCAGCATGTAGTGTTTGCCTACGTACTCACCATTAATGATATCTCAACTCTTGTCCTTGTGTACTCCACGTCTTCAAATGCATCCAGAACCTGTAGTTCTTTGTCAGTAATACCCATGACAACCTGCAGACCAATCAGCATAAACAATAAGCAAGACCGTGGTGAAGGGTCGAGGCTGCAGGTTGAGTCGCGCGTGACAATGAGCAGCCCATTCCAGCGACTTTCTTGCTGTCGACGGGCAGGATCGCCGGATAAATACGGCCCTTGATGTTGAACCGGTGGCTGCAACAAAAATAAAAATGGCACAGCGTGTTAAAACTGAACTTGCAGGTTACAGGCAACAATCAGTATCCTCCTGTTTTTTAAATAAAAAATGTGTCATCACTACAATAATACTCTAGGAATTTCGCTGTTTGCGTGCGTGGCGCACATATCTACTCCATGAATCGGCGAATCACTGCATGATTGCAGCTAGTTAAAAACCCGCAACACTCATCAACTGTCGTGGTCGGTGAAACCCGCGCGGCCTGAATGTTCTCGTGCCCCAGGTAGGTACCCATAGGGTTATCTACCGTCCAAACCTGCATCAAGATTCGCACACTACCACACTGCATCAAGATTCGCACACTCCCCCCCTGAATGAAGATCGTGGCCGTCCAAAACCCTATGGGTACGTGCCCCCCTGGGGCACGAGAACCATTT
>CM014273.1:2398562-2409787 GCA_004135705.1 Alloteropsis semialata | reverse complement strand
ATCGCGTTCTCTTCTTCAGAGTCGCTGACGAGATCCACGAGCGCTCTATCTCCAGGGATCCCGATCAGGTCACGGTTCAAGGAGACGAAGAGGCGCCGGGCGAGTTCCTCGTCGCCGCTGGTGTCCACCGGAGCAGAAGACGAAGATGCGCCTGCGTGCGCCGCCTCTGGCTTCAGTCGGATTCCGCTCCCTCCTTGCTCTGGCTCGTCGTCGGAGGAGAGGGAGACGGGAGATGCCGGGGTTGGGGAGGAAGATGCAGGGCGTTTCCCGGCGGCAATGCTTGACGGAGCAGCCTCGGGAGATGGCGGCGCTATCGCCGGAGCCTCCTCCTCTGGTAGCTCGACCTCGACTCCGTCATTCCCATACCAGGGGAGAGCTAGGAGCGGAGCCTGAGGAGGAGCGGTAGGTGATGTCGTTGCCGGCGGGTCCTCCGGCTTGTCTGGCGGTTGTTCGCCGGAGCTGCGAGGGGAGTCTCCGAAAAGGAGGCGAGGAAGCTTGAACCTGCAGCTAAGCTTTTTCTTTCCCATGGCGAGTGGAGGAAGAAGGTTTAGGATGGAAGTTTCAAGTACACATCAATCCAGGAGATCTGATATTTAAAGACTCAGGGGTGCGACGCTTCGCGCGAGAATCGAGGAGCCAGAGCAGAGCCGTATCGCGTGCGCTGCTAAAGTTCCGGGAGACGTGCGGAGTGGGTTTTAATGCACTGGGCAGCAGTTACATCAATCCTGGGGCGTTTCACTTTCCAAGACGGAACAGTTCTATTTTATTATTATGGCTGATATTTTTCTTTGACCTTATCATTCAGATGCAGGTTTCTACATTCAAGAGTTCGGGAACTTTTCTGGCTCTCATACAAAAGTGATTGACGAGGTATTAACATATTCCACCCCGCAGGCGCCGCGAAGGGACGAGCACGACCCTAGCAAGCTCAGGACTAGGACCTACTCCTGCATCACCCACAGTGCCCCGCAGGCGGCGGGGCTTCTTCAGCAAGTTTCCTGTAATTTGTTATTTGTTGAACACGCCACACTCTCTCTCTCTTATTTTTATTTTCTCTGACCTCCTCTTGAGCTATAAAAGAGGAGGCCAGGCCTCCTGCGAGGGGCACGAGACGAAACTTCTTTCTTCTTTCTCCGGGAGCGTTCTCTCCCGGCCTTCTTCCTCCTCCAGCCGGTCATCGGACGAGGATCGAATCCACCCGACCGGCACACGCACACACTCACAGAGACTTGGGAGCCCCTCCCTCTCTCGACTACTTGTAACCCCCTACTACGAGCAACGCGAGTAACACGAGCAGCCTCGAACTGGACGTAGGGCGTTCGTGCCTGAACCAGTATAATCCCTTGTGTCCTCTCGCGAACCATCCGGAGCCCAAACGCGCAATCCACTAAATTTACTAGTCGGCCATTTTCGGCGTCGACAGAACTACTAATGTGTTATCTTAGAATGAAACAAACCTTAGCACAAGAATGGAGAGACTCTTTCCAGTTAATATCAGCATATGGAATACTATAGAGCTCCTCCCGTAATGCCAATACAGTTGGAGTGATGGTCCCAACAAATTTCCTCCCGTAAATATATGCCATTGGCATATACACTAGCCGAAACATGCACCAGAACCGTCCTACGAAGGAAAACTTCTTCTTGGATTAAATATATCAAAATATTAAATGAATGAAATTTCACAAACCCACGAGTATATTGTTTCAATTGTAGCAAACCCAACACACAATAATGTGCCTATTTCACAAACAATACTTAGGTCTAGATTCTCATCATTGTGATTTTCCATATATTTTGAACATCTAGGCTAACACATCAGCCTCATCAAGTTAATGGATCTGAGCTCATTTCACCATACTATGTCATCCTGAGCATGCTCTAGGAAAGCTAGCCTACATGTTTGCACATGGCCTATTTAGCTTGGGAGGTACATGCCTAGGCCGCCCACATGAAACATTCTCCACTGACTAACTTTGCGGCTGACATGTGGGCCTAGATTTTGAATATGAGCTTGTTTCACCACACCATGTCATCCTGGGCCTGCTTTAGTAAAGCTAGCCTACATAGTTGCACATGGCTTGTTTAGCTTGGGAGGTGCATGCCTAGGCCACCAACATGAAACATTCTCCATTGACTAACTTTGCGTCTGACATGTGAGCCTAGATTCTGAAGAACAATGGATACCATTGAGTTACAGTTTTGTGGGTATGTAGTTAGCCCCTTGTTAGTACTTACTAGTAGGTTTATCTAATGTGCAAAAAACACGATGGATTGGTCTACAAGGTCAATATATGATAACTTTATGAGATTTAGTCTATGAAAAAAAATACAATTGTGTTGAAGAAGATCATATGAATGCCATGGTGGTACTAGGAAAATTCAAGAGATCATGTATTAAAGAGGGTGAAATGACAAAGTCTTATGAGGCTTATTTAGACGGGGCTTTATTTTGCTCCCAGTTTTGGATAAAAAGAGTATATTTTGTTCTTAGTTGTAGCAGAACTATTTTCTAACAAACCTTTCTTGCTTTGTAAGCCAAAACCTTAGGTATTTCTACTTCACACATTTTTATTCAGTGTATTTTTGAATTAATCTAGGGTGAAAAAATATTTAATTTGTTCAATGATTTATTTTGCCTATTTAAAAATTGATGTCGTGAAATGAACAATAATGGAATTAGAAAGGATTTATGTTGATTAAATAGAACTTTTAATGTTGTAAGAATCATTTTTGAACCCTAATTAAACCTAAGTTACTCCCATAAAGTAATAGTTAATTACCTGGATGAATCGGAAGAGCATATGGAACCATCCATAATTCAGGGATAATTGGATTATTCCCTGACCAATCATAAGCACCAATTATCTGTGCAAGATTGCAAAAGATAGATTACATTAGCCTAGTCATAAGAAAAATATCTGGTACACAAGAAGTTAAAAACAAAGGAAGAATAGGAAAATCACAACAATGGAATGCCTCCACAAATGGATTGAAACATGGTTTCAAAACACATGGATGCAATTGGTGATTGATTCTGATGGTGCATAGAAAGAACATATGAAATTTTGAGCCATTATGAAGACAATGCACAGAGATGCATGTACTTCCAAAAAACATGAGATTTGAGCTATATATTTTGTTGTTTTACTACCGTATTGGGGCATATGAATGCAACTAAAGAATTCCCTTTCATTCCTTTGTTCTGAAGGGGCCTGATGGGAAATTCCTAAGGATTAGAATCCTTAAAACTTCAATGAAAAAAAATCTTCAATCTAAAGGAGAAGGTCATTGCATTTGACAATGTCTAGTAGAAATACAAGTTGAAAAATATTACCATGCATTATGATTATTTCACATTACTCCTAACAAAAAAAATTGCAATATAGTTTTTGTAGTACAACCACAATAGAAAAAAGATCGATATGGAGAAAATATTATTCTTTTCTTGTAAATGTTTATTTTTTTTTCTTTTAGTCTTTCTCATTATAGCATAAAATTAACACTTCTTTGTATCTTCCTTTTTCGTACCGAGAGCCATATCTTTCCCCATTGTGGTAGTGCAGTTGCACCTCCATGGGATAAAATCCAAGCACGCCCTTTTGACAATGCATCATTCTCACCATATCCTACCTCACCAAGAAGCCTTAAGGCAACATAGTTCATGCATGATCCAAACATGCTGCTTGTTCCTAAAACATGTGTGCTCCAGCCCCCATCTTTATTCTGCAAATATTGTTTTTTGAGATTTTTCAATTTTTGATACAAAAAATTCAGATCTTTTATGGATTTTTAAATTGAGTGAAAATGCATTCTATAATACCTGATGGTTGTAAATGTAGCGCAGTATCTCATGTCGATGTTCAAAGGATATGATGGTATTAATTGATCCAGTAACGTATAAAGATAATATCTGCAAGAAAAATAGAAGTTCCCAACATGCATCATAACAATGTACTTAACTAAAGTATTGGTCACAAGGAGTGATATTTCAAATCCTAAAGGGGTTGTTTTTAGCATTTGGAACCATACATTAAATTTAATCACTAGATATTTGGGAATTATCGATCAAGGTGAACTCTCTGTTATAGGCTTATAGCTATATATAAACTTAACCAAGGAAACTAAGTCTAAAACTAAATTTCTCCTAAATGACATACGACAGACTTTTTCTCATGATACAACTTATCATAGGCATTACTTTTATAGGTAAACCATAGAAGATTTTTTTTCAAACAATGCAATTACTACTCAAAGTCGGTATCACAAATAGTTAGATTTGATAGTGATTAACTGGCAGTGATAATTAGTGTCTATCACTATTGGTAGAGATACAAACACTATTGGTTCTAGCAATAGCAGGGATACTGCTCAAATCATGTTACAAACTAGAAGTGGTACCCAAAATCCAACTTTTTAGCCTTGAAATTTGGCTTTTTACATGAGCAACCCCAGTTATAATCTTAGGGAACATGGAAATATGTGCATCACAAGTCATAACATGTGATCTTTTGTGCAAAATGTACCTGCACATGCTCTCCCATATGAAGGTTCCTTACGATGTCACTTAACACTGGCTACTGATGGAAATGTAGTAATTTTTTTTCTATCAAAAACTTTTCTCAACTACCAAAATGAAAATATTATCAACTACAAATTTGTATATTTCTAGACAAGTATGATTTTTATATACCTTTCTTCATCTAAGTTTGGTTGGATATCTTATAACTTTCAAATATCTCATACAAGCATGCAAACCAACACATTTTTCTAGCCTCAACATGAAGTCCAATTGAAGCATTGCGTATATTAATGTTTCACCATTTTTTATACTAATGTTAGATAGGATAATTATTCAAATTATAGTTTGTATTATCATTCTTATTCTATCCAACTTCAAATTGAGTTGGCCCACATGGAAGTCGCATAAGAGATTTGACTAGTGCATTTCATATACATGACATGTTGACAAGTTGATCACTTTAGTGCCTAAGAAGTACATCACACGAAGGAATGAGTCACATGCCACAAGTTATGGATGTTAAATCGATTGTAAAAGGGCTTCTAGACTACTTTAAGTAAAATAGCAACCAAAAAATTTTGGATCACATTAAGATCTACTTCATATAAAGTGTGCCTCTATCAAAATCCGCATGGAATAGTTACAAATTCTGAACATATGCTACAAGCAATGCTAGTTCATAATATAAACCATCACAATGTATCAACATTGGTTCATGTTATCAAAACCACTGTAATAACTAGTAGTGACACCCTACAAAGAAATATTGTTCTATGATGTAGTGCAAAAAATGATGTTTTTTCCCTCCTAGATGAAAGACAAATGAAGACAATAAGTCACTAATAAAGAAAGTTTGAAATACTTACAAACATCGGCATAATGAATAGAACTCCACTGTAATCTCCAGGCCAATGGCCGTCATGTGCTTGTAGAGTGGATTGTTGATTTAAAGCCTGCCTTAATGAACTTAATAAGATTTCTTCAGTGACTTCTTCATCATTTTCAAGGTCGTTCATCGATGGAAGATTTTCAGGAACTAGTGGGTTTAATTTTGCATACTGCATACAATAGGAAAAATAGACTATGGGTATTATATGTATAGTGGGTGATAATTAAGGGAAAGCTCATCTAGAAGATGGTGTCAAATACTGGCAAAAGAGGAAAAGTACCCTGTCAAGTAGTCTCCTAATAAGACATGGACCAAGATCAAGCAAGAGTTTCAAGTGTAGATTCATGTCCAGAAAACTTGTAATATCAATATATTTTTTATCTTTAAATAATTATAATTTTATTTTAACAAGATTTATATAGGTACAGTTTAAGAAATCTAGTGTTTATGGGAGTTCGTTGATCATGGACACTGTCATGTTTAGGGCCATAACAAGCTCAAACTCAAGCCCAAAAATCATTGTTTTGATTGACCATATGTATATCTAGATCAATAACCGCACAATCCTTCTCATCCTATTTGTAAATTGTAAGTCCATTTAAACTATTGCACACTTCCTCCAATATTCAAATAATTGTCGTTCTAGATAGTGACACGAACACCAAGACATTGCTTTGAATTAATTGGGTTAAACATATTAAAATATATTAAAAGTGTAATATTTTGAAATTAAACTGCTTTTGAAGATAATCTAGCCAGACAACTTTCAAAAGTTAATTTAAAATACTCCAAGAGATATTGACGGCTAAACACTAAATGTGTTGACTACACATATCTCAAAACGCCAGTTATTATTTGGATATTGGAGGAAATAAACGCCAGTTATCATTTAAAGATTGGAGCTGGAGACTATGATTTAAACGCCAGTTAAAACAATTAGGTGGATAGTAACTCTATTGGCCATCATCTATTTGTCTATCTATTAATGATGATAAGATGGATGTGGGAAGTTGATTAAATACTAGAGTAAATTTAAGCAATGGACAAAAGAATCAATGAAGAAATCCGATTCAGAATTTTAAAATTTAGTTAGTGTTGATGATATCCAATGTGGCAGCAACTTTGTTCATTGCTACCTTCTTCTTTGTCAGATATATTTTTAACCCCACGGAGTAACAGTTAGTGACAACTGCAAAGTTGATATCGTTGCCACAGTTCCTTAAAAACATGAGATATCTAAGGAAAAAAAAGTTTGGGTTGGATATGGATAATTTGTGTATCCAACGAAACATGGATTTGTTTTATTCTCTTCTCGTTTATAAAGTTAATCTCTCAATCAATCTTAACTGGGGGATTCAAATTTACATTTATTAATAGGCGATGGCTTTTATTGTGCCATCTGGCTCACAAAAAATTACGTTGTTTTTAGAAGTTCCAACAAAAACTTTTACGAAGGTCATTTTTAGAGGAGCACACTAGCTTTAGCACCGGGCACAGTTGCAGCGGGACAAGGATTGAAAGGAGCAGATAATCAGCCTGTTCGGTTGGCTGGCGGCTGGTGGCTGGTGCTGATTTGTTGTGAGAGAAAAGTACTGCTGGCTGGAGGCTGATAAGCCAAACGAACAGGCTGATTAATATAACAGTGCACCGGTCACTAGAGACATCAGCACTTCGTATTTTTTGCCTCTCATGGTTTACGGATTGGTTTCTCATACTCTGATTTTCTTTGTACCCCTTCCCCCAAGTGGGATGAAGATGAAATTTTTTCTATTATAAAAAAATCTTTTAATTTTTTCTCACATCCTGCTTAATGAAAAACGTGCTAAGGCACGGTCGCTAAAAATTTCTCACATCCAGTTTTGTCCAATTCGATTTTCATGCAAGATGTTATCTCATGTCCTCCTTCATGTCCGAGAAAAAATAAACAAAAAAGGAAACAATCATAAAAAAATCTACATATATACGCATCTTATACTATATGAAACAATAATGCAAAGGAGTTGTGCATAACAGTAACACAACCTGCAGGCGGAGGAGGAGGTCCTGCGACTCTTTCCTCTCGAAGCGGTGGCGGGAGAAGTCCTGGCGCAACCTCTCGACCTCAGCGCGCTCCTCCGGCGTGCCAGCGTCGGGGTCGAACTCCCAAACCTGCCTGCCGACGAAGTCGTTCGCCGACCGCAGCCACGGCCCGCCGCCTTCACTCACCTTGAGCCTCCACATGACTAGCTGATCGAAGAAAAACGCAGGTGTGGTCACGGCGTCACGCCTGGACATGCATTGTGGTGTGTGCGGGCGTGAGGCCCTCCTTCTACGGAGGCTTCTACGGAGGCCACACGTACTATTATCCGGACAGTAAGTGCTGCACTGCGCGCTGGATTTTTGGTATCCACACAATGTTAACATGTCGAGTTAACCGTACTATTGTGGAAATCGAAAGCCAGTGACATTTATAATATCAATTATATGTACTATTAACATATACTTTATGGTGAACTCAACGAAACAAATTTGATGTTGTAGATGTTTTTATATTTTTGTATAAACTTGGTCAAAGTTGGATAACTTTGACTTAGGACAAAGCTAATATGACATGTAAAAAAAACCAGAGGGAGTACCAGTTAGTGGTATAAAGTATCAACCCCATCAGTAAATAGTAGTTCAGTAATTTCATTTATATAGAAATAAAATTAGAGATTGGAGATGTAAAAAAAATATATCAAGGATCAAAATGTTTTTTTCAAAATACAAATATTTCAATTACGTCATTTATTTTTTTTTAAATGTCCATATACTGCAAAACTACTCATTGTATACTACTATACTACGGTTAAAGTCTCCAGTAGTATACAATTAATCTTAATCGTACGATCTTTTTTTACTAGTCCTTTTTGACACTATTATAGAGTAGTATGGAGTACCGTAAAAGAATTCACACGAATCTGATAGGGCTTGCCACATAGACACAATAGAGCGCGGGCACATAGAGCAAAGAGCACGTGGAGGCTAACATAAGAATGTGTTTGGTTGGGTGTATGAAACATGCATGATTCTAGATGATACGATTCAACCAATCAAATTTTTTGAACCATGTACTTTATGCAGACAGCTAGACTAGGGCTCTCGCTTTAGGATTACCTAGGGTCCCTCGAGGCCTAGCCCACGTGCACGCATCCCGTCCACTACAACACCACTACGGGAAATAGGTCCTTTGCCGAGTGCCCAGACCCAAAAACCCTCGGCAAAGGGTTTGCCGTGCGCAGCACTCGGCAAACGGCTCTCGTAAAAAAAAAAAGACTCGGCAAATAGGGCCTTTGCCGAGTGCCTTATGTCGGGCACTTGGCAATTTTTTTTGCCGAGTGTTCTCTGACGCTCGGTGAATTTTATCGACACTCGGCGCAATAAAGTGAACAAACAGCGAATATGGATAGTGACAGAGCCCTTTGCCGAGTGCCAGACGGCCGACACTCGGCAAAGCTCCTGGCTTTGCCGGTCACAGCCGTCCCTCGGCCGGTGCACGTGCGTGTCACGAGCTGCTGTTTGCCGAGTGCCTGTTGTTTGCCGAGTGTTTTCGCTAGATTTGCCGAGTGCTTCGCTCGTGGCACTCAGCATAGATGTTATTTGCCAAGTGCCCGATGAACACTCGGCAAACATCGGATTTTCCGGTAGTGCCTCCTGCATCGCACAAGCAACCTTTATCCTTTCGACAGACATAGAGTAGCCATCCCTCTATAGGTCTGATGGGCATAGAGTGCCCCTCCCACCTCCGAAATCCTAACCTCAAACCCAAATAACCAAGTCGAAACTGCCAGAGAAGACAAGGTGCCCGCCGGAGGAGGAGGAGGAGGAGGAGGTCACCGAAGGATCTGCTACTTTCTTTTTGCCTTTGCTACTTATTTTTTATACTTTTGTCTTCCACCTCCATTTGTTTTTCTCGTACGCTTTAGATTGGGAGGGCTCTCGAGCTAAGAAAAATTGAGAGCCCTCTCGATTTATAGTTTAGAATAAAAAAATAATACAAGTGAGATGGCTTTCTCTTGAAAAGCGTTAATACCATTTATCTGACCGAATAAACACAAAGATCACCTGAACCAGGCATGAATTAAATGGACGTGCTGATGCTGATGAACCTCCATTCGATTTGTCCTCTCGCGATGAAAGCAGTTGTCGCCTTTTCCATACGTCTGCTTGTGCTCGCAGGATGTGAAATAGGAGTAGGAAGCAATCATTAGCAATCATCTGCTTGCATTTGCATGCCATACTCTTCTTGCTTGCTCGTCGGATAAGCTCAAGCAGAAACAAGTGGCCCACGAAAGAAGGCCAGCCCTGTGTCCTACCAACCGAGTTCAATTTTCATGTACCATCGCCGAGTCATCCACGGCGTTGTATTGACTTCTTCCCATGCAACTAAACACCCGTTCAAATTTTGGTTTCAACAAATTTATGAATTTTTGGTACTAGATTTCAAAGTTTGCAAACTTTGTGCAACTAAACAGGTCCTATATTGACTATTGAGGCTGAGGCTTAGCTAGCAGTACTCCTGTATCCCATCTCGAAGCTTGCGTTATCTTTGTATTTAGAGCATGTTTGGATCTTTAGATCTAATACTTAGCTAGCTAAGAGTTAATAGTTGCTAATTATTAGTTAGCTAACAATTAGTAGAGTGTTGTTTGGATCCACCTACTAATAGATAGCAAGATAGTTGGTTTTGTACTATCAGCATCTATTAGCACCCTACAACTAGCTAATGGACTAATTATTAGCAGGATGATGTGCTAATAATTAGCAGACCCGTTTGGATCTCTAGCTGCTAACTATTATTTCTAATGGATCCAAACATACACTTATTATGTGTTGTCGTCTCGCCCAAGCACACTGCACACGCACAGTAAGGTCATCCCCAACCCTTTTAGTAGGATAGTTTTCTTAACATTAATGAGGGTGCCATGTAAGTAATTTGGTGATATGGCAAGAGAGTTAATGATGTAAAAGAAGAAAATAGTTTCTCATGCAAGAAACCATGTCTATACAAAAACCAAGAAATGAAGGAAGGGGATAGGGTGAGAAAAGAGAGATTAAAGAGAAGATTGGATAATAATTTATTTTGAAGAAACTATGTATCGGGAGGGTAGTTTTCACGGTAGTGTCTATGTGACATGACAACTATAGAAACTACTTGATAATAACTTGGTTGGGGATGGCTAGAAACATACTGAAGTGCGCAAGGCGAGTGACACGTGTTGTCGTCGCGTCTCGCTCCGGTGATTACTGTAAAAGTCATTGGGACTGTAATTGGGTGCTTCAATTTCCTGATTTTTCCTGAAGCATCTACGTCCCTAGATAAGCTAAAAGGACTTGAAGAACAGTGAAAATCTATATATTCTGTATCAAGCGTGGTGGAGTTCTTGTACGTGGTTTTGAAGCCCGCCACTTCGGAGTGTCAGATAAACTCAATGTAACCAAGTGCTTGATGAGTTTTTGGCCGGCTGATTTGGTAGTTCATAGTTGTTGTAGTGTGAATCGGAGTTGTTGACTGGCTGATTTAGATTGACTTGTTGTAATGTGCATAGTGCTTGTTTTTGTTGTACAACAACCAAAGCCAGCCTCGACGAGTCAAGCGTGAAATGTACTCAGTGTGAAGGAATTTTTATTTTCCTCGCCACATATAGCACGAAGCTGTCCACCAACAATATGAAGGAATTTTTATTTTCCTCGCTATGCGCGGCTGGCGTGCCTCGGCCCCGGCGGCCTGGGCGGCCATGGCCGGCAAGCACGGCCCTAGGCGGCTGCCGCGGCCGGCGTGGTCCGGCTATGGGG
>CM014273.1:2364491-2397207 GCA_004135705.1 Alloteropsis semialata | reverse complement strand
CCCTCAAAAAGGAGCTCTTAGGTATAAATACCCAAGCCCAACAAAACTAGCCGTTATTCTGTCAGACAAAACCGAGCTAGTTGAGTTTAAAAACCGGTCTGACCGGTTTTTAAACTCAAGTAGCCGTTAGTCTCTCGGAGGCCAGGAACTGGTCAGACCGGTCTCTAAAACCGGTCAGACCGGTTTTGGCCAGACAATCCCACTAAGTTAGATTTCACTCGGTTAGACTCTCATGGGTTTGACTTCACCACTTTCAGTGAATGTCTATCAACCAATGTTGCATCCCTCTTGATAGTACGGCATACCTATACTCAAGACATATAAATAAATCATATTTCAATCACTTGAGCTTGTACGTTGAGAATCATGCAAATACTTGAATATGCTTCACTTGAGGGCTTTCAACATTGTCCATTATCTGAGCAGATCAACTTTGAGCTAGTGACTTAGAATTTTCCACAACATATGTTTGAGTTCACTTTAATCCATAAGTCACTCCCTTTATCAACCATAACATATATATATGCATTGCAATGCCTCTCATGACAATACTTGGATATGATACTTCAAAACCCCCCGGATACTAGATACTTCACCTTAGCATTACGCACATGGTCATAAGTCGTCACTTAGCCAAAGCTTGCTTAGTCCCTCGCTCTAGTCATCTCGATTTGTTTCTTCACCACTTACCCTTGCATCATCAAGTTTAGCTTTGCTTTGCCATTGAATGAATTCCATTTGAAAGACTCTTCAAATGCTTGTTCTTGATTGATAAAGAATATCCAACATAATGCAAGCTTCCAATCATGAAGACCAATGTGTAACATATATGCTCATGTCCTTTTGTCATACATACATGAAGTCTTGCATATCATTTTTTTCTTTGTCAAATAAGTCGTCTTATAATCTTGGAGACCCACGTAGCATATTCCCAAGTCATTGCTTCATCATTGCTTGTTTTGACCTGACACCTGGGTCACCTAGCTGAGCCAACTTAGCTTCACTTTATCTTTTGCAATGAGCATCATTTCTTCACACACTTGCTTGCTTATATCAACGAATAACCATATATCATGATGAGCACATTGAATACAATGAATAATAATAATAATCCCCTGCTCATCATCTCAAGTAAACAAGTTAGTCCTTTAATCGTTTTGTCATCAAACTCACCAAAACCCACATGGGGGTCTAGATGCACTTTCAGTAGTTCTCCCTGTTGGGGCATTGTCATGGTCTTTACTCCCCCCTTCTTTGGTTCCGACGGATGAAAACCTGGTTCGTCCTCTGACGAGTGGTCAATGGCGACGCTTTTTGCGTTGTACCCTTTCTGAAGGCATCGTCCTATAGTTCCTGTTATGCCCTCTGGCCCTTTGTTTCCTCAGTCGCCTTCTCCATCACAGGCGTGTGCGTCTTCGCTATGGTGGTCCATGTCGTTTGGTCGCTTGGCCGTGTCGGTAGTCGTGGGTTCTTTGGTCGTCTAGACCAGCTAGGTAAAGAGCTCTTCACTTCTACTGCGTCGTGGTTTGCTGTCTTTGGCGTCTCTTCGGTATTCTCCTATAAAGCGTGCTTACGGAGCCGTAAGTTGTTGGGATAGAAGCCGAAGCTAATGAACCCACACAACAGTTGAAACAGAACAACTGAAACAGGCAACAATAAATTATCTATCAACAGTATTCTTGGAATCAACAACCTTTACATGAAGGGGAGGGTTCCCTTTTATAGGGAGACCAAGGGTCTTTACATTCCCATTGTACCCTTGAGATCAGGCATCATTCTCTAGACTATACAATACAAATAGCCTATGGACACTTTGGTACATTTACTCCTCCCAATGTGAATGCGTAGACTTGTGATTCCGTGTTTGACTTGGCTTGGACTTGGTCTCCTTTGACTCGGTCCATGTCAGCTTCGCCTGCTTCCAAGGGCTTTGTAGCTCCTGGATTTGGCTTCCTCTGAGTCGAGATGACCCTAAGCCGCTTCCCAGCGTCCAGAAAGCCGATGACTCCTCCAAGGACCTGCAGTATAGAGCGAACCGAAGCTTGCCATTAACTCATTCATAGTTTTTGGCATTCAACAGTATCAATACTTTATCACATTGGCTTCTAACTTGGTTCTAATAACGCCACTTCGGCATTCTGCTACACGATGACCGAAGCCAATTGGCTTTTGTATACGGCGAGATGTGATCACCGAAGCCGATTGGCTTTTGTATACGGCGAGATGTGATCACCGAAGCCGATTGGCTTTTGTATACGGCGAGATGTGATCACCGAAGCCAAAGTAGAGATATGTAGAGCAAATGAAGCTAAACTGGCTCAATTTCCTTGGTTCATTGTCGCCCTCACGCATGAGATGAAGCAAAACAAGTAGAAGGCGTTTGTCGGCGGGCCAAATCCCCAACAGTAGCCCCTCGAGGACGAGGGCTTTCTTCAACAGGCCGAGCTCCACGAAATTAGGATTGCTTGCCAGCCAGAGAAACGCCTCCTCCTTGTTGGAGAAAGCCCCTTAGTGTTTTGTCGTGATTGTTCTATTTTTGCTTCGTTTGTCTGTGAAATCAATACACATTCGCCATTTTCCATTCTTCTTCTGAACTGGTACAGTGTTTGCTAGCCATGTTGGATATTTGACTTCGCGTATGACATTGGCGTCCAGCAGCCTTTGCACTTCGGCTTTTACTGCATCAGCTTTCTCTTCTGACATCTTTCTCAACTTTTGCTTTTTTGGCTTCATATCAGGACTGATTGCCAGCTTATGCTCAACTATGCTTCTGTCAACACCTGGTAAATCTTTGCTTGACCAAGCAAACACATCTTTGTTATTTCTGAGGAATTCGATGAGCCTATCTTCTTCGTCCGGCTCTAGATCTGAGCCAATGATCACTTCTCTGTCAAAGACATCGGGCTGCAGCTGCACCTGCTTCGTCTCTGCAGCTTTCTGCATCTTCCTGCTATCTTTCTCGATATTTGGCTTTTCTTCTGGGTAATATGGATCTTTTTCTTCAAGCAAATGAACATTTCGCTGACCAGGTGCTCTGGCTTTTTCGATGTTTCTGGCTTCTCTCTGGTCGCCATATACGGTTATAACTCCTTTGAGAGCTGGCATTTTCATGCATAGGAATGACTGCCTTATGATGATGTCAAAAGCATTTAGGACTCCTCTTCCGAAGATGACATTGTAATCAAAGACCATGTCCACTACATCAAAGGTGATGTATTCTGTTCTTGCATTGGATGTGTCACCGAAGGAGACTTGCAGTGAAATTTTCCCGAGTGTTTGGGTTCGCTTCCCCCCGAAGCCGACCAACGGAGTGTCTGATGGCTCCAGGTTATCTGGGTTGATATTGGTCATGTTTCTCAGTGTTTTTGCTAGGATGATGTCAGTAGAGCTTCCTGTGTCCACGAGCACCTTTCCAATCGTCCAGCCAGCAATATTGGCTTCGATCGACATAGCATCGTTGTGTGAGTAGTTGTGGAGCTTGAGATCTTCCTCAGTGAAAGTGATGGGCACATGAGACCATTCCGACTTCTTGTACGGGCCATCAACAGAGATGTTATTGACTTGGCGAAAATAGCTTTTCCTTTGCTTTTTGTTCTCAAAAGCAAGCGATGATCCTCCAGAAATGGGCATGATGTGCCCATAGCTTGGGAGTGGACTTGGAGCTTCTTTCTGATTGGCTTTTTGCTGTGAGAGTGGTGGTGGTGGTGGCAGCTCCTCAACCTTTATGTTTTGCGAAGCCGCTTGCTGGGAGGTTTGAGGGTATAAGTGAGGATATATGCCTTGTGGGTAATAGTGCTGAAAGGTTTGTGGCGAAGGCAAATATTGGGTTGCCATCGCTGTTGATGGATGCACAGTGTTTGAGTTTAGCGAAGGATATACTTGGGCAGTATGGTTGAATAGCTTGGAAAGGGTTTTGGGTATTTGGTTGCGAAGCCGATATTGGCTTCGTTTGGGTTGCTTGAATCTTCTCTGCTCTTAGCTTTTCTATTGTTTTCTTGATATCTCTGCACTGTTCTGTGCCATGGGTATGATTTTTGCCGTGGTATTGGCAAAATAGCTCAGGTCCCGCTGGACCTCTTCCTCTTCCTCTTCCTCGGCCTCTGCCGGCTTTTCCACCCCTCTGAGTGGGCTCATTTCTCTGGTTGTGGTATTGGCTTTCTGGGTACGGTGGTTTGGTTTCGTAGGAAGGAGGCGGATTGTCCACCTTCATGATTGTTTGGTGGGAGTAGTTTTGGTAGTTGTGGCTGTGGTGATGGGTTTTGGCTTGTGACTCATATTGGTTTCTCATGATGGCTTCTCTTGCCAATCTCATTCGGTTGTCATTGTCAGAGCGACAGTATTTTTTGAACTCCTCATATAGGTCTGCCAGAGTAGCTGGTGTCTCTCTTGCGATATGCTGTGCAAACAATCCTGGGCGAAACCCTTGTATTGCTGCGAATTTTGCTGCTTCATCAGGGATATGTGGGGCTTGAGCACGTAGAGTGACAAATCTGCGGAAGTAGTCCTCTAGTGGCTCCTTCGGCTGCTGGTGTAGTGTGAGTTCGGCATATGAGAGTGATTGGTCTCCCATAATGCCAAAATTTTTGATAAGCTCCCTCTTCAGATCATACCAGCTGTTGATTGATAATCCAGACAGCTTCGTGTACCAGTTCATTGCTGTGCCATCGCAAACAATGATGAAGGATTTTGCTAGGACAACATCATCTCCCCCTGCCGAAGCTATTGCAGCTTCATAGCTCATTAGGAATTGCTTTGGGTCGGTGAGGCCGTTGTATCTTGGTAGAGAAATGGGTTTATAGGAGGGTGGCCATCTTGCCAGTTGAAGGCTTTCTGAAAGTGGGCACATATGGTCGATGGGACGAGTGTGGAGTGTTTGGAAGCCAGTTTGGGATGAAGAGTTGTGGTTTGGTGGGTTGATGGTGATGTTTGGCTCATTGAGCTCTGCTTGGAGCTCAGTGACTTGCTTTTTGGCTTTCTCGAGCTCTTGACGCAGCTTTTCAGATCTGGAGCTTGTGTTGTTCAGCCTCCTCTGCTTCGCTTGCCTCAGCTCCTCGAGCTGCTTCTTGACTTGCAGCAATTGATGCTGCTGCTCCTCTTCCTCCTCTTGCATTTGTTGCTCTAATTCGAGCTGTGCAGCATTCAGCTCTCTCTGTTGCTCAAGGCGTCGGAGACGAAGCCTTTCTTCGATTCGTTGCATTCTCTCCTGGGTGGTCAGGGTTTCTTCATCGATCTCTTGATCATCGAGGATGGCTTCGGTTATTGGTGGTGAGTTTGTTGGTGGAATTGTGGGTTGGGGGGCAGCTTCGATGCTGAGGGTTGCATTTGACACAGTGGTGGTTGGTTTGGTTGGCTTTTTTGGTGGCATGGTGGTTATCGTGGGTTTTGTTCGTGCACTGCACAAACGGTGGGCGCCAGTTGTTGGGATAGAAGCCGAAGCTAATGAACCCACACAACAGTTGAAACGGAACAACTGAAACAGGCAACAATAAATTACCTATCAACAGTATTCTTGGAATCAACAACCTTTACATGAAGGGGAGGGGTCCCCTTTTATAGGGAGACCAAGGGTCTTTACATTCCCATTGTACCCCTGAGATCAGGCATCATCCTCTAGACTATACAATACAAATAGCCTATGGACACTTTGGTACATTTACTCCTCCCAATGTGAATGCGTAGACTTGTGATTCCGTGTTTGACTTGGCTTGGACTTGGTCTCCTTTGACTCGGTCCATGTCAGCTTCGCCTGCTTCCAAGGGCTTTGTAGCTCCTGGATTTGGCTTCCTCTGAATCGAGATGACCCTAAGCCGCTTCCCAGCGTCCAGAAAGCCGATGACTCCTCCAAGGACCTGCAGTATAGAGCGAACCGAAGCTTGCCATTAACTCATTCATAGCTTTTGGCATTCAACAGTATCAATACTTCATCACATTGGCTTCTAACTTGGTTCTAATAACGCCACTTCGGCATTCTGCTACACGATGACCGAAGCCAATTGGCTTTTGTATACGGCGAGATGTGATCACCGAAACCGATTGACTTTTGTATACGGTGAGATGTGATCACCAAAGCCGATTGGCTTTTGTATACGGCGAGATGTGATCACCGAAGCCAAAGTAGAGATATGTAGAGCAAATGAAGCTAAACTGGCTCAATTTCCTTGGTTCATTGTCGCCCTCACGCATGAGATGAAGCAAAACAAGTAGAAGGCGTTTGTCGGCGGGCCAAATCCCCAACAGTAGCCCCTCGAGGACGAGGGCTTTCTTCAACAGGCCGAGCTCCACGAAATTAGGATTGCTTGCCAGCCAGAGAAACGCCTCCTCCTTGTTGGAGAAAGCCCCTTAGTGTTTTGTCGTGATTGTTCTATTTTTGCTTCGTTTGTCTGTGAAATCAATACACATTCGCCATTTTCCATTCTTCTTCTGAACTGGTACAGTGTTTGCTAGCCATGTTGGATATTTGACTTCGCGTATGACATTGGCGTCCAGCAGCCTTTGCACTTCGGCTTTTACTGCATCAGCTTTCTCTTCTGACATCTTTCTCAACTTTTGCTTTTTTGGCTTCATATCAGGACTGATTGCCAGCTTATGCTCAACTATGCTTCTGTCAACACCTGGTAAATCTTTGCTTGACCAAGCAAACACATCTTTGTTATTTCTGAGGAATTCGATGAGCCTATCTTCTTCGTTGATTTGTTGATGGTACTGCTGGCTGGCTGGTGGCTGGTGCTGATTTGTTGTGAGACTGAAATACTGCTGGCTGGTGGCTGATAAGCCAAGCGAACAGGCTGTTAGTAGGACATTGGAAAAGCAATGCCACCCCTTGCTAGCAACAAGGAACATGAGTAATTGCCAGGTAATTCATATGCACTTCGGCTTTTAAATGTATCCTTAGGGGTTTAGCCTTTTCTGCTCCTTTTGAGCTCTAGCTTTTGTCTTGGTTCATGGATGCACAATCATTTTATTATGCTGTACCGTGTGCCAGACTTTCTAGTTGATGACTGAGCATGAGTATCGTTATTATTCAGTGTCATTTGCTTTGATAATTTATCTATATAATCCGAGCAACTTCAGCATAACAAATTAGTGAATTTTTTTCTTAGCCACTGGATAAATCCAGAAATCACATGAGCAGTGTTCCTTTATGTGTCACATAATGCATCAAACAGCATGATTGATACGCCTGTTTTGACCCTCATATTTTGGGGCATGTATAGCACGTTGCTATTACAACCAACCTTTCCTTCTCAAGTAACACCTGACATCTGACACCTTGGCCCCACTAGCAGTCATCATTTAATTTATAATCTTAATTAGCATGTAGCAGAGCCAAACAGTCTTTCTACATTCTACCTCACGGCTAAATTGTTGCTAAGTGTCAAACAGATTAGCACAGAGCAATTTAATTTCTTATTTTCAGGGAAAAACAGAGAAATCCTCAGGAATGGTGTTTTTCTTATTTCTCTACAACACATCTTGTGCATATGTATGATGATGGCAATCATGTGCACTGACAGTATCTCTTGTTTGCAAGAATCCGGCGGCGAAATTCTCCAAGAGCCCAAATGGGGAATAAGTTGCGATAGTTGGGGTAGTTGTAGTAGAAAGAGGAGTTAAAGCACCCAATATGTTCCTAGAATAAAAAAGAAAGTTAGATCATGATGCTTGGTTGAGGTTTTAAGTGGTAGTTGTTGGTAAACATTTTTTTATCACTTTAGATGACACGGTAAGCATCTTGCTAGCACTAGAAAACCAATGATATTTCCAATTTAGACTGCTCTTTTAATCATCATATACATTTTCATTGTTTGTTAGCCAATACTGCTGTCCATATAAAAATAGGTATTGTCTGTTGTCAATTATTAGCACCTCAATTTTATTGCAAATCTGCCAAAACAGTACTACATATTCTGTCAGGATAACTGAACTTAAAACTTACCTGCTGCGGAAATTCGCCTGTGTCTAGCTGCATGTTGATTAATTCTCTTGCAGCATGATACAGTGGTAACGGATCTCGCTCAACCTGTCCAGAATATCAATTACAGAAAACCACTGCGTCAGATAATGCGACTGTCCTGAAATGGCGCATTAGTATGCCTCCCAAGGAAAAATGAACAAACCTGTCCAGAATAAATCAAAGCTAACATTGCCCAAGCAGTGTTCAATGCATGAGGAGTACCTCCATCAACATAATTCTGTTCAAGATTTTCATGAAATCAAGTTAAACATTTTATATCAGTTGCTAGAGCACTATTGAAAGTGAGAACTATTCCAACATTTGAGCCCCTAAAAGGGCTGTATGCATTTTGCTAGATTTGAAATTCGATTGCAATATATTGTATGTTATCATCTGAATCAGATTATCTCTCCAAGCTAGATGCCTCCCTTTTAGCCATATGCACTTCCTTTTTTTCACCAATATATCACCCATTTGCAGGTGAACATTCAACATGGACGGCTATTGTGAAAACAAATATAAACAAGATACTGGTAGGTTTTCCATCAAAATCAATTTAAAATTGTATATTACTGTAGCTCTGTAATATCGATCTGCTAGGTGGGCTATAATATAATTTGTGATCAAAGACAACGATGGAAGCTATCTTTTACTATTTCTTAATATAATGATGCCCAGTCCTACGTGTTTGAGAAAAAAATATCTGTGAAAAGTGGGAGCAATATATTAGATAATAGAAGAGCATTACTCTAATTGGGCAAAATGTATAGGATATAGTATGTCATGTGTTACCAATGACTTCCAGGATATATGCAAGCACGTGGTGGCAAGACAGCTCTTAATTAAACAAACAAAAGCTAGATCACAGGATTCTGTGATGTTTAATAGTGGTATTATATATCTGCCACAACAATTCTACAGGTAAACAAGTTGAACCTTATTACCTTTTTCTGAAACAAAAACAAAAAAATCTTAGTTGAGAAGAGAAAAAAAAATACCTCTGTTTCGTTGGAAAGATAACTTCCCCCCATCCACCTGTAAATTGTTGCTTTGACAACAGAAAGTTACATGCTTTCCTGATGGAAGAACTAGTATCATACTTTCTTCCAGCAGCAACTAATCCTTTCACCGCAAACATGGTTCCATAGGTGAAACATACACTCCAAGTGCCATACCTGCCAGATGAATAAGTAACATAATTGCTTCTAGCATAATATTGTACCGAAATATAATTTGCATTGACAAAATTTCACTTACCATGAACCATCCTTTCGTTGCTTGTTCTCAATAAACGTAGCACCATCCTTAATACATTTTTCTATCTGTTTGGCACGGTATGGTGGATATAGCTCTTTGAACAGCACCAGAGCTTCGAGCACTGATGATGTGCATTCAACAGATCTACCATACACGCCATTTATTAGCTCTCTTAAGTAACTGGGAGGTAAAATCGTTCATAGTTTTCATGTGGCATTTGGAATACTTACGGATAATCCACGACGATGTTCAGAAAGCTCTCAGAAGGATTGAGAATCTAAGTTTCCACACAAAATTAAGAAAAAGATATATAATCCATCTTAGTTGAACTGGTAAAAGTATAATGAGGGATACTTTACCTCTAACCAGGAGACTGTTCTTTTACATTCATATGTCGAAAAGGTTCCATCTTTGTTCTTCAATAGCCAAAAATGGAAAAAGAGAAGTGGCAGTCAGCTGATAAACCTTCATTATAGTTTCATAGTACATCCTAGCTGTTTAATTTCTATGAGCATGAAGAATGTAGATCAAAGCATCATGTGTTAATTAAATGGTTTTGGTCAGAGGGCCGTACCATAAAAGAAAGGATGCAGTCGACAGCATCATATATCCTTTCCTGTTTCATTGGATGGCCAACAAGGTTGGGAGAAATCTTTGATAATAACATTAATGCCTGAAGAAAGTGATAATATGCAATTTTAGGGTCCAACGAACCAAAGCTATTTCATTGTAGATTCTATGAATACCAGTTCAACTTTTATAGTTAACCTTGAGAGCTTCTGCTGTACAATCTGATACGGACCATCCATTGTCTGCTGTTGAAAGAGTCCATGAACCTTTTGATCTATGACGATAATAACTTTCGTAATTTGGATGGTTTTCCAGAACCTGCGAGCAGAGAAAAATGCTGTCTCAATTTGTTCTAAAAAGCTTCAGTAACATAACATCAGAAATGTCAAACCTGTGATTTCTTTATAAAATCATGTGCTCTTTCTAGAGTCTGGCCAAATTCATCGACGAGATCTGTTGAGCAAAAGGCTTGAACTATGAATGCTGTTTCCCAGCTCTGACAGCCATCATAAACCTATTTAGATCGAGCAAAACAAAATTATTGTCCATTTTTATGTTTGAAAAAAAGTGAGTTTCTTTGGGAAGATATCTTCTATTGTAAAACAATAATTTTCTTTTATGTATGCAATAGACTTTCCTATTCATCGCATGAACAAGAACAACATGACAAATTGGTATGCCATCACAGAAACCTAAAGCATACTAACAGGGTCATTTATTTTTATTTCTTTCTGTAAGGAGAACTGCTGGCTCTTTGACCATTCCTTTTTGCACATTCAGATCCATTTTTCATGCATTCAGAAAGGACTTGGATGATACTTCTAAGAGAACACCTCTCCAGCACAGTATTAGATGCTAAGTATCAATTTAATTATGAATCAAATTCAATCTTTCAATGGTATCCTGAGGCATATAAATATCTAACATGTGGAAGTTATATGCTCCTTTTATACATAGTACATGCATAACAAGCGAAACCTAAAAAAAATAGGTTTCTTCTTCAGATTCGAATATGCAAGAAGACAGGTTCCCCTAGCTTACTCCTGTTTTGCTTCAGCGGTTATATAATAATTTCATCTAGAAAGGTCATTCACATATAAGTTTATGGCTATAGTACAATTTTGCCCAATTGGTTGGCAAAAATACACACAGGTCTGATTATTACACAGGACTCTAAACAATTACCTGTGCCTTCATGCCGTCTTCTGCAAGCCACAGGTAATCATAAATCCTTGGAAGATGCTGCTTGAATGCATCTGAATTTGGATTTTCTACCCACGAGCAAATCATGTTCAATGCCTGATAAAAGAAGTTGTTGCCAATTATTCACAGAAAAGAACAAGCTCTGTCCGTGCTATTTTTTTAACAGCTACAACTTCCAAGGTACAAGTTTAGAATAAACAAGGAATAGTTCCAAAAAGTGCTCAAGTAAAATTTATTGGCTTTAGGATAGTATAAACTACAATGTAATTGCTGCTTCCTTGTGCATTACCTTATTAATAGGACAAATACAGATGTATTTAGTAGTTTCCTCTTCATAGTGGATATGCTCCATGAGGTTATTCAAAGCTTGCTCCCGCAGCTTGTTAACTGGCCAGCAATTTAACATTGGCTCCACAAACCTGTTGAGACAACTGAAAATAATATCTTGCGCCTGCGAGCGGGGATAGCGAAGGTCTACCTGTAACAAATGACGAGCGGATCAAGCATTAAAAAATCTAAATGCATAGTGCCCTTTCTTAAAATATTTATGTGTCACAAAAGCTTTGCTTGTTTGAGCCAATAGAATTTATTCCTTTTAGTGCAATATAACAGCATGAAATCCGCATAGTTCCAGAAGTCCTCGAGAAAATAATGTTTGTGGGACTTTGCTAATGCAACTTTTCAGTTGTGAACTCGATCTTGATTGGGGATTACAAAAGCCTGTTTCAGTTTTCCAATCAAATTCATCCAAAATTACATGTCCTATAAAAATGAATAGCTTTTAGTATTCTTTTGGAAAAAAGTTAAATATCTTAACCAATATTCTTGTGTAAAATTAAGTCCATTCAAAACTGCATGTTCTATAATTGTACTTCTTGCTAGAATTGTAGCTTTTTCTGTCCCTAGAATCTAGAGTAACTTGAATATGGCCATTGTTATTAAGTTCTTAGCATAGTATTTTCATTGTGCAATCATGCGACATATGGCTATTGGCTAATCCAGATTATTTAGTGCTTCCTGTATATGATTTTAATTTGCTGACTAAACAGTTTTAACTCTGTCCAAACATGTTACTCTTACAATCAGAGCAACTGGCATCTGAATGCATACATAATTATAACTAACAGCACTGGCCACTTCCTAATGAGGGTTGAGGGAATAATCTGTGAATAGAGTTTTAATCGGGTAAGGTAATCTGAGGCCATGCATATCTTAAATAAGGTACACTGAACACCAAAAGTGATAGAACTTGGACAGTAATAACAAACCTTTGCACACGAATGGCGAGCCTTGTCCCAGTCAATAGTGTCGTATGGTACACTATACAGCTCTTCCCTTAATGCTAGAATAGTTTGGGTGATGGGCCCAACAAATTTCTTCCCATAAAGGTATGCCATGGGCATATACACCAGGCGGGTAAAGCACCAAAATCGTCCTATGAAAGACAATTAGCATACAGAGTTTGCTTAAGGAAGAAAATGTTAAAGAAAGTACAATTATCTTGCGAGAAGATTAGGTGAAGATCATGGCGACAAAACGAAAAACCAAAACGGTTGCGAATTGACAAAGAGGTGAAAGGGGAGAATTGGGATGAAGAGGGTTTATCTGGACCTTATCTAAATTTATTTATATTAGGATATATGTACTAGGTTTGTAATATTTTTTCATTTCTTAGGAGTGTTTTTCCAGCAAACCTCATTTTCTGTAAGACAATGACATCAGCTATTCTTGCATCCCACATTATTGTTCTACTAGATTAATTCTTTTTCTAATAACTCTGGATTGAACTTACAGATTGAAACTGTTTGTACACTTTTTTGGATTCATTTCAAGCTATTTACAAATGAACTACAAGCTATAGAAATAACAATGGAATAGTTACAAAAAAATATGATAATTCAAATATTTAGGATCATAGTATGATAATCATTTTATCTCTTGAACCTCTGCAGTTTAAAAGATCCAAGTTATCTGTCTAAATGGAACAGTTACCTGGATGAATTGGAAGAGAATGTGGAACCAACCACAATTCAGGAATTACTGGATTATTTCCTGACCATTCATAAACACCAATTATCTGTTATTGAAAATGTTACCTTACATTAGTCTCATGTAAACAAGAATTTAGCTGTGGTCCTTTTTTTTTAATAAAAGTAAAAAAAGCTTAGGATTAGTTTCTGGTACTAATATATGTGAACAATCAGAGCAAAAGAAAAGCAGCTGATGTGTGTAGAAAGACTAAAGTAGCATCTTTTTGTCTTGTTTTCCCCTTACAGAGAGCCATATCTTTCCCCATTGTGGTATCGCAGTCGCACTTCCATGGGATAAAATCCAAGAACGCCCTTTGGCCAATGCATCATTCTCGCCATCAAGCGCCTCATCAAGAAGCCTCAAGGTAGCATAGTTCAAGCATGATCCAAACATGCTGCTTGGCCCCAAAACACTTGTGCCCCAACCGCCATCTTCGTTCTGCAGGTATTGCAGTGCTATATGAATTCTGTTTTATTTTTTGTATATGATACCAAAAATGCATAATCTTATTTATTTGAGTGAGAATACTTTCATACCTGGTGATTGTAAATGTAGCGCAATATCTCGCGGCGATGCTCTGATGATATCACTGTGTTAATGGACCCAGTGACGTGCATAGCAAATATCTGCGAGGAAGATAAGATGGAAAAATAAACTTCGGGGAACATATATTTCCGATGGCAGCACGATACTAAAACACTATGAGTTGGAAATGCTTACAAATATTGGCATAATGAACATAATTCCACTGTAATCGCCCGGCCAGTGCCCATCATGTGCTTGTAGAGCAGAATATTGATTCAAAGCTTGCCTCAATGAAGTTAATAGAATTTCTTCTGTAACTTCTGCACCCTTTTCAAGTTTCACAGGCGGAATGTTCGCTGGAAGGCGGTTTAGTTTTGCATACTGCATGCAATAGATGATTCATTATAAGGTTTTTGAAATGAGATGATGATCAATAAGGAGGAATATATAGCAATATAACTATTTTAGTGAACTTTTATCAGGAGAATTTGAAATATTTTCGCAAGCTGGTTGCTTAAATTATTTGGCATAATCTTTTTTCTATTTGTTTTTGAGAAGTACGTGCATGCTGTCCAACTTTTAAAGCTTGATCGTCGGTATGTATAATTCATATATATGCTTCTTTATTCTGTGCAAAGTGGCCTAATATCAATCGTGGGGAACTCAGATACTTCTCTGTGCAAGATTATTTCTGAAATCGTGATGATGCAGAGTGTTTTCAAGGCGTCACCTAGGCGACAAGGTGGTGATGGATCGCCTCGCCTAAGGTTTCACCTTAATTAGCCCTCGTCTAAGGGCAAGTACATCGCTACACGTATCCGGTTTCATAGATTGTCTCATGTAGTTCCACATAGGACTTTTGATGATGTGGAAGAAAGAGAGGGGCGTGAGAGAATAAAATGGTTGTTTCGCGAAACAATCACCTCATAGCTAAAATTTAGGACTATGAGACCACTAAATCACTATTGTATGAGTTATTGTTGTCATGCAACTCACAAATAATTATTTTTATATCCACATATTAAGAAATCATTAATTACTATAAGACAACTTATAAGACAACCTATATTGTACAGGTTATCTATGAAGCTATCTTAATATTACGCGTCACTGCATGAAATCGTCTATTAGACGAGACCAATGTACCTGCCCTAACGCATTAAAAAACATGGTAGCGATATATTAGTTATACCTGCATGCGCAGGAGGAGATCCTGGGACTCCTTGCGCTGGAAGCGGTGGCGCGTGAAATCGCGGCGCAGCCTGTCGACCTCGGCGCGCTCCTCCGGCGTGCCGGCGTCGGGGTCGAACTCCCAGACTTGCCGGCCGAGGAAGCCGTTCTCCGACCGCAGCCACGGCCCGCCACCTTCACTCACCTTCAGCCTCCACATGACGAATGCAGCAGCCTCTCGTCGGCAGACGAACGAATTGAAGAAGATGAGCTGCAGCTGATGAGTTGAGGTGCGGCCTAGCTTGCAGATATATATAGAACTTGTGTGCAGTGCAGATAGCTGTGGCGCGAGGCCCTGCTTATATAGGCATGCTCAGCAAGAATGGATGTATGCAATGCAGGCATGACGCACTGGAGTTATCACGTACTGATGGCCAAAGCTAGCTTGCAGAAATTTTCTTCAATTTTTTTTGAGCAGGAAAATTTCTTCAATTTGAGCACTTAACATATACACAACCACACTCAACCAGTACGCATGCATGCATCATGTTTCATGCATGGTTGACTGTGTGTCTAATAAAGCTTGCTAGTCTGTAGTGAGCTCCAGCTCGCCACCGCGTCTCATCTGATCATGTGACATCGCAGTTGAGAGCTCATGATAACTGCATGGAGCGGATCGGACAATCGGAGTGAGCGGAGCATGCATCCGCAGCGTCCCAACTGCCACCAGAACCAGCCTGAAGGTTGGGAGATTGCATGCGTCAATTGGATGACCAGGAGCTCTTGGCACCTGCATCTCATCATTTCCGCCATATCCGATCCTTCGTTCGTCGTCCTTCGAGCACGCGATACCACGTGGGGCATACACATATCCGTAAATTCAACACGTGGATTTTTCCTTACTTTCCTTTTTAAGAGAGAACAACACGCAATGGGAACGCCAAGAGGGTGTGAGCTCACACAAGGGACACTAGCGCAGAGAAGCTATTTATGGCACCAGAAAGTTGTTGGATGCTAGAAGAACCGCCAGCGCAAACCACTTTTACCCTAGGAAACAAACAAATCTCTGCACTGGTGACAAGGCATTGCAGCTCTGCTCTCGAGCCTTGTTGGGCTGGGTACTCGTTATAGATGTGATGTTACTCCTTCTATCCACCGATTATGAAATTTTAGAACATGCTCACTACCAGAAACAGGAATAGTTCTGTCGGTCTAGACAATTCCTGTCAGTTTTACAAAAACCGTCAGAAATCGCAAACATATCCTGTCGTGTCCCCTTCAATGCCCTGGGCCGCTCCTAATCGGCTAGATTAATGTGAAGTTACGTTGTCTACTCCAAATTGGCTACATAATGTCAAAGGCTAATGCATGTAACGGTACCAAAGTAACTTATATACTTATGGACAACATCTAAACTCAGAAGACAGAGTGAATTAACATCGGGAATAAGGGGAACAACTTCTTTTTCTATTTAATTAGGCCATGTTTAGTTGCGGCAAGTTTCGTAACTTTTCGCTATTCACCCGTCACATCGAATATTTGTACACTAATTAGAAGTATTAAATGTGAATCAATGATAAATCCCATTCCATAATGCCGGGTGAAATTTCGAGTTGAATCTAATGAAACTAATTAGACCATGATTAGACAACGTCGGGCAACAACAGTTCGTTTTTCCACTTTCCGCATATACTCAAGTTCGTTTCCGCAGGCCGAGCCGCGGAGGTGAGGTTGGCGGACGCCAATTGCGGTTGCGACTACGTTTTGTCTTCGCTGCACGGTGTCTGCATCGACACTCTCTTCGCTACGTACGTACTGCATCCAGCGTACGGACCCCGGCGGAGCGTACGGACAGCGACGGTTTCTTGGCTACTGCATCGAGCGTCCGGACTTGGCTCCGGACGACGACCGCGACGGTTTCTTCGCTATACTCCGGACGACCCGCGACGTTTTATTCGCTAATGCATCGAGCGTCCGTGCTCCGCGACCGCGGTGTTTTCCTCTTCCTGGTACAAATAAATTCACAACAAATTCGCTCCAAAGATATATAATTGCTCTGCCATCTCAACTACGAGGTAATGATAGATTAACTAATTCTATTTCACAAACTAAAACAAGTGCAGCGATAAGAACATTTTTTACAAACTTCGTTTCACTTCATGGAATACATTGTTGTTCAATCAAATGGTGATTAGACCAAGCATATATTACCCTGTTCATTGCCCGTACGCACACACCGATCCCGTAACCTTATGTAGCTAAGCCGTACGTCGACCCTACTGCCTATGACACGATCAGATCCTCACCGCGCGGGGGCATCGGCGGCCGCGCCGCCGCCGCCTTCTTCTTCGTCGTCGGCGGCGAGGACGCCCTCGAGCGTGATGACGACCCTGTCCATGGCGGGCCGGACCTTGGGGTTCTGGCTGAGGCAGTCGTACGCGAGGCGGGCCACGCGGTCCAGGCCCCGCGCCGGGAGGCCCATCCTCCGGTCCAGGATCCGCTCCAGCTTCTTGGGCCGGATCAGGATGGGCCGCGCCCAGTCCACCAGGCTCCCCTCCCGGGCGCCCGCGCGGCTGGGCTCCACGGCCCGCCGCCCCACCAGCATCTCCAGCAGCACCACGCCGTAGCCGTACACGTCGCTCATCACCGTCAGGTGCCCTGCATCCAAAGCGCCCGGCAGCGTGGTGTCAGTGAACAACGCCGGCATCAGTGCGGAAGCGGCGGCGGCGAGTACCTACCGGTGGCCATGTACTCCGGCGCGGCGTAGCCGTAGGTGCCCATGACCCTGGTGGACACGTGCGTCTTGCCGCCCATGGGCCCCTCCTTGGCGAGCCCAAAATCAGACAGCTTCGCGTTGAAATCCTGCATCCAAGATGTAAGAGAGATGAGGTTCTTCCTCCTCAGCCCGACAAGCTCGAGACTCTGATCGACGAAGGGATCACCGCGTCGAGCAAGATGTTGGAGGTCTTGAAGTCCCGGTAGATGATGGGGCGCTCGGCGCCGTGGAGGAAGGAGAGGCCCCTGGCGACGTCGAGCGCGATGGCCAGCCGCGTCGTCCACGACAGGCTGCACGCGCGCCGGAACAGGTGGTGCTCGAGGCTGCCCTTGGCCATGAACTCGTACACCAGCAGCCGGTGGTCGTCGTCGCAGCAGTAGCCGATGAGCTCCACCAGGTTGGGGTGGCTGTACTGCCCGAGGTAGCTCACCTCCGTCTGCCGCCGCCGCCGCCGCATGCACAACCAACATGAATCATCCATGGTGGAGAGCTAGTAGCTAGGTTGAAGAACATGATCGATGCAATTTAATGCTGACGACTGACCAGCCACTCCCTGTCCCCCTGGAGGCCCTCCGGGTTGAGCTGCTTGACGGCGACCTCCGTGCGCGGGTACCCCTTGCACACCTCGCCGTCGATGACCCCTCTGTAGACGACGCCGAAGCCGCCCTCGCCGACGATCTGCTTGGGGTCGAAGTCGCCGGTGGCCTGCCTGAGGTCATCGTACGTGAAGAGCTTGAGGCACCCGTACGCCGACATGGTCCGGAACTCCTCCACGTCCTTGGGCACCGCCAGCATCCCCTCCGACACCATCTTCCTCAGCTTCGGAGGGGACGTCGGCTCCTGATCGACCGCGTCTGCTCGACGATCCGCGTGCGACAATCGATGCATCACAAGAGCATGATCCATCATCAATTCATGGCGCACATTGATCGATGAGGTAGCTAGTGTTTCGATCGATCGACATCGATGGATCACTCACCTCGACGGCGGGATGGCCGGGACAGCCGGATGTCGCCGCAGCTAGGGATGATCCAGCGATGCATTTTCCGGAGAAGCGGTGTCAGGCTGATCATCCAGTGGAATTAACCTATCCGGCGATCCGGCCGGGCGGTGATGGATCGAGTTTCTTCAACCTCTCCAGCCGGGCGGTGGCGGGGGCGGCCGACCCGACGGCAGCCTCCGACCACGCGCCGGGGAGAGAGACGACGGTGCGCGCGGATCGGGGGAGGAGGCCGATCGAGCTGGGAGAGATGAATAGGCAGGGACGCGACGGGAGGAATGGTCGGCGGCCCGAGCTTTTGGGTGGCCCGCCCGGCTCGCCTTCATGCCTTAATTTGGCCACCGCGGCGCATCATGCACAAGCACGCGCACTCACGCGTCCGCTGCGTGCGTATGCAATGCATGCTGGTTCAGGCCGTCTGCGGCGGCGGCGCGCCGACGAGGTGCACGCACGCGCTTGGTAACTACTGGAACGCAAACCCATCCTCTCAGCTCGGCTGCCATGGCCCATGGGTCGTGGATCAGAGAAGCAAACATCAGAGCGAGAGCAAAACTTGGGGTTCACCAAGCTAGGGAGAACATCACAGAGCCAGGTATACGAGCACATCGTCAGACACAAATAAAAGTCGCAGCAACATCACGATGAGCGGAGCGCAACCTTCGCTCCAAATCTGATCATTTTTTTAAAAAATAAAATCTGATCATATGTCGTAGCATTAGTGAAACAAGTAGCTCACAGAGAAGTCAGGAATTCGCTTGATGGGTTCTCTAATGGGATGGCAAAACATAACTTGTTCAGGCAGCAACAAAAGTCACAAAACTGGTTCCAAAATGCCTAAACCAAAACGATCAGGCAATTCAGCAATTGCCTTGCCTCAATTATTCTCCGGACTTCACCTCACCAAATGTCTCCAGTGATAGAGGACTCGCGTTGTGCCGAGACTCTCTCTGGCAAATGAAACCTGCAGATGATCATCGCGTGACTAGCCAGCTGTTCCTACAGCCGTGACTCTGGTAAAGCATCAGTACATTTGACTACAGTCAAAGATGAGCGAATGCCTTTTTTGCCTGAATCTGCAGAGTCCCATCAAGCCGCAAGCAGACGCCCTCACGCGTCCGCTGCGTGCGTGCAAGGCATGCTGGTTCAGGCCGTCTGCCGGCGGCGGCGCGCCGACGAGGTGCACGCACGCGCTTGGGAACTCGGGCAACGCTCGCCTATCAAAAGTCGGTCTCTGCTGCAACACACGAGAGAGAAGAAACTGGCCCTGTAGCTCCAAACAGGGGGGCCTTTGGCGCAAACCCTATGTCAACATTTCACGTGAGTTAGTTTAACGTTATATATGGACCGAGAATGAAGGGATGCCAAACTCATCTAGATTCTTCATATGATACATGTTTCAATATTTTTTATAACAAATTCAACAATTAGCGAACTTTAATTAAATATTTCAGCTAGACTAGTTTAACATTTTTCATCTAGATTCTTCATATGATGTGGCAAGTTTAACATTTTCATCTAGATTCTTCATATGATGTGGCATTTGACCCGAAAATCCTATATAGCTTTCGGATTTATTTTTTCTTAGCCAACTACCAATGCCTGAGATTCGTGCAAAAATACTCACAATCGCCCGTCATCTTGCTCTTTCCCGCTTCATCTTCCTCCTCTCGCCGGCTCGTCTCTCACTCACTCGTTCTCGCCCCACCGCCGCTCGCGCATGGTAGCTGCTCGCCAGAGGGGTGGCACCGTGGGAGGTGGGTGGGTGCGTGCGGGCGTGCGGCTCGCCGAGCGCCGCTGGCCGCAGGTGGTGGTAGAGGCGGCGGCGGGGCTTAGGGTTAGGGTTGGGTTACTGGGGGTGGGGCTCCAATGTCGGTGGCTATAGAGGAGGAGGGGGTCGGGGCGGTGGAGAGCGAGGCGGCACTCGGGGTTGGATCCCCGGCGGGAGGTGCCGCCGGCGCGGGTGAGGACGGCCGTGGGATTAGGAAGGGCGGGCTTGCGGGCGGCGATGGTCGGGGTGGGTGGGTGGGGGCGGGGGCGGTTTTTCCATCTGAACTAGAGATGGAGGGAGATGAATGGTAGAATTTCCCAATCGGACATGCTTTTCCGCATCGGCTGATCCAGGCATCCGGTAAGTTTTGTTTAGAGAGTTTCCATCCAGTTCGCGTTTGCCCTGCTTTTATTGATATTATATTATGCTGCTCGCTTTTATGAACATGTTGTCTTCTATAAATCTATATGCTGATCCCTTTATGAACATGTTGTCATTTGTTGATGTGTGCAACTGCCTCAGTCTAAGACATCCATTCATTTGTCAAGTCCATAATCCATATCAACTCAAGTCCATAATCCATATCAACGTACCTGGAAGGCTGGAACATGACAACATGCAGTGATGCAATTGCAAAGCAACCGTGGAAATTGGTAATGTTCATGTGCGGTATGCACTTTATTTTTGACACAATGAAACAGTCCGAATTACTTCATAGATGCATACAAATCATTGTCCAATAAAAGATTACAAATGTGCATAAACTCAGTCTTAGCACATATGACATACTTGATGCTGAACAGAGTTGCAATTTTAGGTTAGCAATAATGTGCCATCAATACCATACGCTGAACAACAGAATCTAATCGAGAGAAATAGTAACCAGGGGGAATTGGGAATTCGTCATTTTGGGTTCAGTTCCTTGACAACAGAGATTTGGATTGACAGTAGTTTGCTTTAGAAAGTGCCCTTTATTCAGAAGTACTCCCTGCAAAGGCGTGTAGACCAGCATACTGCAGAACAGCAGTGAATGAGGGAATCTGGAGCTAGGAAATTACCGAAGAGGAAGCTGGGAATACATAAAGAAAGGTTTTTAAGGGATTACTGGTTAACTTCACCCCAAATTACTACAAAATCACATAAACAAATGGGCATTACAAATAATGCAACATTAGTACCTTGAAAACGTTGCCCTGCATCTTCACTGGATATCCATATCATCCCTTGGCCTTGAAGAGGAGGACTCCTGATTGGCTCTGGGGGTTGAGTCTGAACTCTGAACAGGCTCCGTAGTAGAAGCATTCTTCGGAGCACTATCATCCTCATGATCATTCTCTTGTGACCGAGGGATAAGAGCTTCAACGTCACTGGATTGGTCTTGAGTTGGCTCCTCCTTTGCCTGTTCAGAATTCTGGTGAGTTTCTGTCATGGAACTAGTTTGACCAGCTTCATTCTGTGGGTCGTCGTCATCGCTATCTTCTTCGATGTCCTTCTGTCCTGGGACAAATTTTTCCTTTCCTTTTTTTGAGACGAGTGGTGGAGGTTGAGGTGGCATGGAGTGTTTGTAAGTTTTTTGTGCATCTGCCATAAGCTTACTTGGAGCAGCTTTGGAACCTAAAGCTGAAGAAGTGCCATCACCTGATTTTGTATCCTGGGTAGTGTCTTGATCACCCCTGTTACAAAATAGAAAGCTTGGTCAGATAGTGGTCGCTAATGCATCACACATTTTGTAACGGAGGACAGAGGTGGTAATAAGGAGTAAGGACAGTTTCTGTCGGTGCTCACTTGGGTGACGTGATGGGAGCGGCAGCATTGGTTTGGCCACTGTAGGTGGGGACATGGGCTTGGGTGCTACGGTTTGGAGCTGCCCTGCGAGATTTGTGGAAGTGCATGTCGATCTCATGAATTTGCGCACCCTTTGCACTGGCTTTGACACTCTTACCACAATCTTGGTGCATTTCAGACAAATACACGTGCTTGAGAGAGAGAATATGCTCAAGCCCCTTTGCTGAACTAGTGAGTTTGTCACACTTAGTAAACATCAGCTCCTCCAGGTTCTTCATGGTTCCCATGCCAAATAGGCACTCGGTCAGGTTTTCCATGGAGACTATGGACAACTTCTTCAATTTACGGTAGCCGCCCTCTACACAACTGAGTTTCAAACATGTTGAGGCATTGTGTAAGGAGAGGACAAGGAGGTCTCGAAGGACTTGAAGACAAAGTAAAACGTCGACATCCAACTTGCTGTCCCAGAGATAGAGGTGTGTGACAGAATGCATCATGGAGATGCGGTGCGCACACAGTTGTCCCATGTCACCACCCAGCTTTAGCTTGCGAATATTTTGTCCAATTTTCAGACAGCCCATATCAAACCCATTCCTATCAGGAGTTTCTTCTTTCTTTTTGAGAGGCTCCCCATCAGATATTTTTTCCTTTTTCTCGAGAGGCTTCCCATCAGATGTTTTTCCTTCTTCTTCGAGAGGCTCCCTGCCTTCTGATGTATTTTCCTTTTCCTTTGCAGGATCGTCGTCATATACAGTAATAGCAAGCGAGTGAAGGAATCCCATATTGCTGACTGCAGCACATATGTTGTTGGAGGATGCACTTGATACTTTAATTGACAGCTTCCTGAGGAAGCTGAGGTGTGATAATTCTCGCTCCAAATTTTCCCCATCTGCAGCACCCGACAGCGTTCGCAGATGGACCAACGACCGCAGACCTCCACTGATAAGAACCGACTGGCCACGGAAGGATTTTGCGAGATGGAGATGCCTCATTTCTAGGAATGTGGACACATCATACAAACTTGTTATGCTGGTGTCCCTGATATCAAGGCACAACAACTTGGTGAGCCTGTTCAGGGATGCAGGAAGATCCTCCAGCTGAGTATTCCGCAAACCGAGGTACCGCAAGCACACAAGGCACCCAATGCTGCGCGGTAGGCAGTCAAGACGGGCTCCCTGAAGTTCTAACGTCCGTAGAAGCCTGTATGTACTGCGTCTGATGGGTAGCTTGTGTGTGCACGGTGGAATGAAAGCTTAAGCTTCTCACGCTGCATCTTTCCATTTCCAAAATATAGCAAGGAACGAAGATGAATGTCCTTGCGGATCATCTCTGAGTCTGATAGTAGCAGCTCTTTGACTCCTGTGTCTCCACGCACGGAGAGCATGCGATAGCGAGAAGTTGGAGAGTCCGGAGGTGGGGACGCCTTGTTTGTACTATCATCGGGCACAAATCTGCAGTATTTCTGTCGCTTGCACATGTCTAATGCCAGGGGACGGATGTGCTTGTTGACGCTACATTTGAGCACCTTGCCATCAAAACCTTTCTTCTTTTCTACGAGCAGATTCTTTTCGATGAGGCCCTTTAGCAGGCTCTCTGCTTCATGCTCTTGGCTGTGAAGCGGGCTGTCTTGGACAAATCCTTCTGCCATCCACAGTCGAGCAAGCTTCTGTGCTGATATTTCCAATCCTTCTGGAAAAGCCAGACAGTACAAGAAGCTACGCCAGATGCCAAGGGATAATTTGGGATCCTCCAGCTCTATGGGCGGGTCAAGCTTTCCTATTACTCTATTGCCATTTATCAGCACGCCATCGATCCTCTCCTGGATTTCCTCCCACATTTTAAATGGATGGGCTGCAAAGATCCTCCCCACCGCCTGTATGTTCCAAGGGTTGCCCATGCATTTCTTCAAGACTTTGTCCAGTATATTGCTTTTCTTGTCCACATCAGTTACTTGTAAATCATCATCCTTTAGTTTTCTGTTAGTCCTCCACTCAATAGCTTTCTTAAACTTGTCCCCATTGAATCCGGGAAAAGCTGCATGCATGAATAGCCTGTGTTCATCATTTGCTTTAAGAGGGCTGACTGTAAGAGTCTCGCTATCTCCTTTTATACCATCCTCTACATATTCTTGTATATCTTTTCTTGTGGTCAGGCAGATGATCTTCCCCTTGCAGCCTTTCAATACGTGCTTCAGAGTATGCAAGGCATATGTGTCTTCGACGTCATCCAGGTAACGTCCTTTGCCTTCCCCATGGAAGGTATCTTGGATCTTATTCATTATCTCCAACTCACTGATGGCATCAGCGTCTTTACTGGGCTCTTCATCTTGGTACACTTTTTTGCCGAAGTGAACAGGAGGGGTAACCTTGACCATGAGCACCTTTCTCAGGAGGCCAGCTAAATCCGTAATCTTTGCTACGTCCTTTACCCACGAACGGGTACTGAAACTGCTCTCAACATCCTGGTACAAACTATTCATTAGCGTGGTCCTCCCTGAGCCCTTCCCTCCGATGATGAAGATCACGGAATGATTGCTACTGTCCACCACAAGTTCCCTTAGCCTCCTGGTTTCGCTTTCCATTATACTAACGGTTCCGTCTGCCCGCACGGAATTAGAATATCGAATGAAAGGGTAGATCTCACAAAGTTGTTCCATGAATTTGGATGAGTTACTTTCAAAATCCTTCACATCATCTGGTATTTTCTCTATCCATTCCTTGATCGTTGAAGTGAGCTCTTTGATTGACCACTTCCCAATAGCCGACTTCATAGCACGTAAATCATATAAGTCCAAGCCCTGTATTCTGTACATAGCAATCTGATCCTCCAGGGAAAAAGCAGTCTGTTGGGCTTTGTGGATCCACTCAGAGACTACCTCGGGTTCGTTGATCGCTCCAGCAATGATGAGCGAAGCATAGTTGATGTAGTTCTCGATTTTTAGAAGTTGCTGTTCAGCCTCATTGATGTTGTTTCCTGATTTGATTTTATTAACGTCTTCACGTAGCAGGAGCTTCCATAGGCCCCTCCTTGTCACTTCCAAAAGTAGTTCCCCGTAAACCTGGACTACGATTTCAGCCATGGTGCCAAATCAAAGCTAATCAGAGATCTGCAACCAGAAACACAAGTCATCATTCTATCTTTCGGCGCTGGGTCAAGTTTAAGTCTAGACTAAAAAATAAATAAAATACACAACTTTCATCTTAATATTATAGTGTTAAAAGAAGTCATCAATTTCGCTCTGAAGGAAAACCATTTGTGTTGTTCGCTCCCATGGGCTACAAATTTCTCCATCCGATATATGTCCTTTTAGTTTTGTACTAAGTAAAACTTCTCTAATTCTGACAAAGTATAAGAAAAATATACGAACATCTACAGTAACAAATCAATTTTGTTAAGTGCACCATGAAATATGTTTTGTTAATGTATTTATTTGGTATTATAGACACGAACATCTACATTAACAAATCAGTTTTGTTAAGTGCATCATGAAATATGTTTTGTTAATGTATTTATTTGGTATTATAGATGTCAACATTTTTCTATAAACTTGGTCAAATTTGGAAAAATTTGACTTATGACAGAACTAAAGTAACCTATTTTGGAATGGGTTTGTGTGTGATCCTAGATCCTAGAGAGACCGCTTTATCTATCTTTTGACAACCCCTTCACATCATTGTTTTGTTTTGTTTTGTTTATTGATTTAGTCTACTCATATGTTGAGTTTTCTTAGTAGAAGTAGTATAAAGTTAAAGCCAGTAGTCCACTTGTTCCTTTTGGTTCAATAGAAACCTTGGAACATACTGAAAAGTTTAATGATTTTGTACCAGCAGTTACATTGCAACTAGTGTTCATGTTCATTATAGGCCTCATCAGTTAGGAAGGCAAAATACCAAGATGAAGAGTTCATCTCAATTAACAAATAGCTCAAATTTGGAATAAAAATAATAATTTGTAAATATGGCCAAACAAAAGATACATCTTAATACGACTAACAAACATTCAAATATATAATAAAAAATTACTAATTTTATTTCCATGTAGATTGGGCACTACTACATAAATACAAAGTCTATATAAAATAAAATAATTAATAACAAAAAATTGTAATAAAATATGAAAATAGTCTACAATCCAAAATTCTCATAATGTAGTTTGTCTATTAAATCAATTTGTATTCCACCATGAGACTAAATCCAGCCTCTCATATATCTTTAGCTAGGGTTGTCATCATAGTTTGCCAACTTGTTCATATTCTACTAGGAGTCAAATCCGGTCTCCCTTTGGTGGGGGCAATACATTATGGTAGTGGAGTGAAAATATCGTCTTGGTAATAACACAACGACAAAAAAATAAAAATGAATATGCTGTGTAAATTATAGATCATAATAAATAAACTTGAGATTATAATTGACAAATACGGGAGACCATATAAAATATAATTACATGAAAAGTAATATGATCTTTTATGAAACCTAGTAACATTAATAAGAAAAAGAGAATACTTATATCATTAATTTTGATAAGTGAAAAATGATAATATTGATGTCGATAATTTTGATATTTTTTTTAGAAAAGATAATTTTGATAATTGTGTTTGTGATAGAGTCGGAGTACTACCCTATGCTGCACGGATACAGATACGTGTATCGGTATCGGGCCGATACGGATACGTGGATACGCCATTGTCCAAAAAAACATGATACGTGGATACGTTTAATTATTTTTAAAAAATTATAGAACATTAAAATTATAAATCTGGTAGCAGCTTAGCCAGACCGCTGTCAAGCGCAGCTTGCAACTCGTGCTTCTTCGTCTATATATGCTTCATGCCCACCTCTTATTGTTGCTATCATCTACCAGAAAAAAGAACAAGCAAGAAAAGGAATACTAATCAGATACTCAAAAGCACTAAATGAGCTGTGCGGCCTGTGCCCACGTGCATGCTGCTGTGATAGCCATGGAAGGAAATGATGCACAGAAGAACAAGCAAGCGAGAAGCGAAGCGCAGTATTGATATGTTAGCTAGTTGGGCCGTATCCAACCAAGAAATCGATGGGCTGATACGTATCGGCCAAAGTATCCCAAATATCTCTATTTATTTTTTTCCCGATACTTCAAGGATACGTATCGGCCACGTATCCGACGCGTATCAGTATCCGATACGTATCGGATACGCGATACGTGGGTCAAGTGGCGTATCCGTGTAACGTAGGTACTACCTATAGTTAAGACTAAAAAAGGATAAAACCTTCATATTAGAAAAAGAAACGTGATCTCACCTTGTGCACGCACAAAAGTTAGGAAAAATAAAAAGGAACATATGGCATCTACGTCTATTTTGTTACATTCAGCATAGTCAGAGCGAGCGACATTGGTTGCTAGGAGAGGGCTTTGACAACTGTGTTCAACGTAGGACAATCAAAATGGGCACTAGTTTAGAGGTTAGAGTATTCCAACAGATCGAGAATATGAATCCCTTTTCCTATATCATTGGTTAAAAGGGACTGAGATGAAAAAAATCTCTCTCTAACAGATTTCCTTTCTATTTCTCTTTCCCTTTAATTTTTTCTCAATCCCCTTTAATTCCCCTCCTCTCCTCTTTCTAATGGGGATTTGTCCCTCTTCCTTTTTCATTTCCCCTTTCCTCCAGTTCTCTCCAACTGCAAGATCTGTTGGCCACTCGCTCTCCCAGCCGCCAGATTCCCTTCTTAATCAATGCGAGCCGCCAGACGAGCGCGTTGCGGGGCCGTTCCGGCGAGCCATCGGGCGAGCGCGCCACAAGGCCGCTCCGACCAGCCGCCAGGCCAACCGCCGGCCATCCATGCCAGGGCGCCACGGGGCGAGCTGGCTTCGTTGGCCACCGACCACAACCATGGCCGCCCCCTCCCATTCGACCATTGGTAGCTTCACCTCTAAGCGATAGCAGCAGAGAGAAGCAGAGAAAGAGAGAGAAAAAGAAAAGGGAAAATGAATGCTTATGACATTGACATGTGGATCCCACACATCAGATAAGATGGAAAGGTGAAAAAGGAAATGAGATCTGCTGCAACATCTCTATTTAATATCACTGAATTGTGAAAGGAGATTCCCGTGTAAACAGAAAAAAGACCGGAAAAGGAAAACCGTTAGAGTGACTCTTAGGACAACCTATTTTCCCTCTCCCGTATAACAAGGATGCAGGAGATGCCCATTGATTAATGGTGTTAGGACATTGTAGACAAAGTTGCTGCAGCAACTCTGACAATCGGTGAGCCTCGACTAGATCAGCCAAGAAAATTAAAGGTAGCCAGATGAAGGCCTCAATGCGATAACCGAGTAGACAGTAGGCTGCTCCGGAGGACTGGATTTACCATATAGCACTGTACTAAGTATTGTGATCAGCATCCAGAGTAATTTCTAGGTGCTGAAACCAATTTCTAGATAGGATGAAGAATACAGTAGTGAATTTGGACCCACTGACTCGACCAGGAATCCATTCTCTCCAAGACACCTAGAAGCACCCTTCGTGCATATCTATACAAGACCAGAATAGCAGATCGTGGTCGTACGAAGTACCCACTTTTTTTTTTTGCGAAAGATCAGTACAGACGCAGATGCTCAGCTCACACATGCACGTACACTCACTCTTATGAATACACGCACTATTTGAAGTACCATTCAAAAAAAAAATTGTATGGTTTCGGTGGTTTCGACCAGAAATGAAGACTTTGTTTTTTAAAAAACAAGCTCACTATGAATCATAAATTCATAATAAAAGAATTATATTTTGTCTTGCAGATACACACAGAGGTCCCAAAGATTTTAAAATATACCTTATATGACGACAAGGCCTAGCTATGCCACCTAATAGTAGGGCATGGCAATGGCAAAGAGGGGTGTGTAGCTCATGGAGTGCTCGCTAACCGCCACAATGAAGTGCTTCGCCGTACTTCGGGGTACGCATCTCAATAATGTCTTGCTCAATGAATGTATGTATGATGTCACTGAAGATGAGCCTCAATAGTGTCCCTCAAATTTGGTATCTGCTGCATGCACCGGATCTCCATATGGATGAAGAACCTGATGAAGATGTAGAGGACCAGTATATATGGCAGTGCTCATCATCAGTTGCTCATAGTCATACCATCACCTTTGGAATATCTGCCAACTGAGATTCAGTGCTACAAATGAATTTGAGTACAATACCATGCAACAAGAGGAATTAAGGTGCTTCATTTATCCACGGTACCTGTTTAAGTAGGAATGGACGAATACAGCGCGCCTTCTCTCTTTGAAGTTCGGAGCTTAGATCTGTCTCCGGTAGCCAAAGTTAGATGTCGATGATAATGCGCAGCTGTTGACTCTGAACACGAATGAGTATCGTGCGTCTGCTTAGAAAATAAACTTGATCAGAATTAGGTGGATGGCAAGGAAAAAATAATAAATAAAAATCAATTAGGGGCAGGTGGAACCGTGGAAGGGCATCTTAGGGTTGAACACGAAAATATTAAGACCTAGAGATCCACAACTAACGTGCAGAGTAACGAGTCCATTAAGTACAGTATTGCTTAGTAGTTGAACAAATTAGAGATCCACAAATTAATGCATTAGGTATCCTCAACTAGTAGTAGGACTCCTCCGATTGTTAAAGTCAACCATCACTCTTTCTTTTTTATTAGATGTCCATTAGGTTTGTACCATGTCAAACCCGTCTAATTTTGACAAAATTTATATAAAAATATAACAACAACTACAATACCAAATTTATTTCATTGAATTCACTATAAGATATATTTTGATAGTGCATATGTTTGGTAGTATAAATATTGTTATAGACAAACCTAATGTGACATCTAATAAAACAGATGAAGTAGCTCATAGCAATAAAAATGACATAAGAAATAACTTTTACAGTAGTGTAACTCTTAGCACGTCACTCAAAATATAGATGAACCCACATACCAGCCTCACGTAGTCTTGAAATGTGTGTATAGGACTATCTTCTGATTAAGAGATAGCTTTTCTTTCTCTCTTCCACCTAGACAAAATATTGTACATTAATCTTATAAGCTAACTGACTTGGCACCATTGAAAGAGGTCGTAGCGTGTAAAAAATAAAAATGAAAATTATTTTCCTGTCACGTCTCTGCATGTTTGACATCGACACAATATCTAAAATGGCAACAAGATTATATCCATTGAAAGCTACGAGGCCATTCCCAACCCTCAGTGTCTATATAGTAGTGTCTATGTTGTCAAATAAGTAAGACACTATGTTTAGATATCACAACTCTCATGTATAGTTTCTTCATGTGGGTCCAAAATTAATACTTGATGTTTGATTCTGAAGGGCTTAAAATAAACCCTGTCACATCGAATATATTGATGTCATTAAGAGGGCTAAATATAGTTTAATTATAAAACTAATCCCATAAGCCTATGATTTTTTTTCAAAATGAATCTATTAAGCCTAATTAATTCATGATTAGCACACGTTTACTGTAGCATTACATGGGCTGATCATGGACTAATTATGTCTAATAGATTCGGTTCACCAAAAAGTCTCGGGATTATGAATTCGTTGTCATTGGTATACGTTTAATACTCCTAATTACCAACCTAGCATTCGATGGAACGAGACTTATAATAAGCCCAAAAACAACCAAACACCCCCTTACTCAATCATTCTCTCTCCTCTTTACCAATCATATTTGTTATTCAATTACCATGATGACACTATCATCTTTTAGTTCTGAAAAATCGACACTGCTCCTCTACAAATCAGAATCACAGCCGCACCCTCGCCCGCTCGAACTTAGGGCATGTTTGGATCCATTAGAACTAATGGTTAGCAGCTAAAATTAGCGGCTAGAGATCTAAATAGGTCTGCTAATTATTAGCACTACATCTGCTAATAATTAGTCCATTAGCTAGTTGGAGGGTGCTAATAGTACAAAACCAACTATCCCGCTATCTATTAGCAGGTGGATCCAAACACTACCCTACTAATAGTTAGCTAGCTAATAATTAGCAATCATTAGCTCTTACCTAGCTAATTATTAGTTCTAAAGATTCAAACAGGCCCTTAATTAGTTCTGAATGCTTAATTGGTTTATAGGCTCTTGGCTGTCGTGTTCTTGGATTGATGCACAGCCAAGTTCAGACACAAATTGACTGTCGTGTTCTTTTACTTATAGCGTCGATTCATGTTGATGGGCTTGCCGCCGGCCCGCCGCTCAGTCAGGCCTCTGCCGCATCCGCATGGCATCCATGGCTACACGCATCGCTGCCTCGTGCCAGCTGCCGCACCACTTCCGATCCACCTAGCATGCCGTCCGCCGCAATCTCCACCTCCATCGGTGAGGCGCAGGGCGGGCGCGACGCAGCACATAAAAGCAAAGTCCGCACGTAGTGCTGGCCTTCGGCCTGACTCTGGTGTTGAAAAAGCTAAGTCCATCACCAAAAATGTGCTGTATCATTCAATTGGAAACAAATGTCGGGATGCGTAGGCTTAAGTTATGCCGTGACACATTGCTAATCTGTTTCCGCCGGGGAGGTGGAACTGGTCGGACCAGATGGGTCTGCGCTTGGTGACCGCGAGTCCACGACTTCCTTTGGGCGCGGTGGTCCTTGACGGCCGCCGCCGTAGAGGTGGCGCTCGGCGGCGGGGGATCCGGCGAGCGCGGACGGACCTAGCTAGCGACTCCACGAACTACTCTAGCCTCGGGAGCTGCGCCAGGTGCTGTTCCAGCAACGCGGCCTCGGCCATGGCGGCGGCGCCTCCTCCGACGCGGCAGTGAGCGGGAGGAGCAGGAAGCCAGGAATCATATGTCTTGGGTGCTCTGCCTCAAGCCGGCGCGGGATTGGAGAGAAACAGATCAAGGGAACATAGAAGACAAGCCACCGTGGCTTCTTGCTTTGCTTATCCTCCAGCCAATGCCGGATCAGAGAGGAACGGAGCGAGACAGGAAAGGCTTGCTTGTTGGTTCACGGAGACAACGACGATGATTTTGCCATCGCCGCCGCACTTCCCTTTCAGCGTGTTTGGTGTCCTGCACATGCCCTGGCCAGGCCAGCGGGGTGCAGGCACCGCGTGTTCGGTTGCCTGCACGCCGGTCGGGGCCAGCCCGGCGGGGTGCAGATGGCATTGCTCGCATGATGCGTCATTAGTATAGTTAATGATATAATTTATACACTAATTAGTATATATTAAATGATATTTAATATAGTTTAGATAATTATTAAAGTCTAATAAGATAGATAAAGAATATTAGAGTTTAATTATGTGAATAAATATTATGATGATTATTTAATATTTTTTTATCTCATGCAACCTAATTTCGTACGGTCAACTAAACAACATCTTTTCTTAGCCAGTCTCAACAGATACAATCAATCAAATATAACGTGTTGCATGCACTTAGCTTGCCAAGGTAAGACTGTCTCACACATACGAGCCAAGCTAAGGTCATACGACCAACCAAACAGACCCTTTATGTTTTTTTTCTTTTGACCGGCTCGTATGTAAATTGCAAATAATAATGTCAGGTTTGCCAGATTTCTTGGATTCAACTCGCAAACCAGCTAACGCAGTCTTGTTTTGTACCAATCCAACCCATGTTAGGAACTCCTGATCGTCTCGAGCCTAGCGAAACGCGTTTTCTCCTCCTCGCCTCCAGAGACCCCAGCTCAGATCTG
>CM014273.1:2310060-2363491 GCA_004135705.1 Alloteropsis semialata | reverse complement strand
CCGCATGAAGCTCCCCATTCTTGATCACCAGTTCCTCCTTTTCATTTTGGATACAGTCAATCTTCTTATAGCACTCGTCCAGTTCCTTCTTTGTGTGAGCGCACTCCACGTCCTAGGCTGCTTGCTCTTGCGCTAGCTTTGCTTCAGCTTCTTTGGCCCTGGCGACGCTGGTGGTTGCTCGGCGTAGAATCTCGCTCTTCTGGATCGAGCGCCGGAGGACACTCTGTTTTTGACGATAGAACAATCAAGATGGGATATTTCTTCCTCACAAAGGATAAATCTACAAGAGAAACTTACCTCATTGCACTCCGCAGCTAGTGCCTGCATATCATTAAATCGTGTGTACAGCTCCTTCATCTTCTCCAATTCTTCGTCATCAGTCTCGGAGTTGAATACGAACCTCCGATCGTCGTCCCATCCAGCTTCGGCAGGTGCGCACCGAATTTGAAAGGGCCGCGGCAGAGCAGCAACCTTGGGGCGGGGGATTTCCTCGATCACCAACCCGGTGATATTAGAGTCCTCCGTGCGGGCCGCGGCGCGACGAATGCTTCCGGCCGATTGAGGCCACGCGGCAGCCGGAGTCGTGCTCAGAGCTGAAGAAGGAGCTGGCTCCTCGCGGGCAGGGTTGACGTTCTCGGGGGCTGGAGAACTTTGAAAAGATGGTGCGGGGGCTCCTCGAGCCTCCTCGCCAGAAGCCAACGCCCTTGTAGGACATACAGCCGGTTCCGTCGAGGGACTTGGCGGCACCACAGGGGCCTTGTTTTTCCATGAACTGTAGACGATGTAGGAAACATTTGGCTTGTTGAGCAGTACAAATTCCTTGGCCTCAGGAGACGGCCTTGGCGGAGACACGGTCGCCGATATCGGTACCTCTGGCGGTGGCGCCACAGAGGTATCTGCGGCACCTTCCTCACCCTTTCGTATCTTGTCAGCCACACAGTTAGTCCGTGTGGTGGCAGGAATCTCGAAGTGCAGCAGGTTCCTGGAGGGGATCGTCCTGCGCGAGGAACGGGCCTTCTTCGTAAGAGGAGGCGACTCTGGCTCACCCGGCTCTTCGGATGCAGAGGGTTTGATGCCAGAGCCACCTTGGCCCTTATCTCCAGGATGACGGGCCCTGAAGTTGTCATCCCATTCTTCACCTTGGGGAGGAAACGGGTACGTCACCTTGTTCTTCCTCATCTCTAGTACCACCTCACACGCGCCAGGTGGGACCAAGTCCGAGTTCTTGGTACGCTGCTTCAGGTGCTCGGCAGTTAGGTACTCGGGCAACGGAGGTTTGCACGAGTACACATGACAACGATTCTGCATAAATTTTCGTATACAGGATTCCATCAAGTTTGAACATGAATGCTGTAAGATATGAGAAAGTGCTGAATGATCAACGATAATACAAGCAATGCATTGCCGAGTAGTTTTTACTTACATTGGACGGAGGACTGTACATGTGCCAACCCAAGAACGCCTTTGGCAACGCTTGAAGATTATGGAAAATCCTCTGCAGGCGGGCAAGGCACTCGGTCACCCCGAGTTCAGCCTTGCACATTCTCGTTGGGTCTTCAGGACCCAAGTACTGGTAGCCAGCATGCACCCTATCCTGACAGGGTTGCACGCGACGGCGGATGAAGCTCAACACCACCGACTCTGTCGTCAGGCCTTTCTGCTTAGCCAACGTTATCATCCCGAGGAGCTCAGGGAGCTGGTGGCCTTCGTCGCCGGAAGGGGCACTGTTCCAGTTGGCGTTATGCTTGGGCAGATGGCCGGTGTGCGGAACGAGCTGAGGTGGCTGATTCTTGACGTGGAACCACTCGGGGTGCCACCCCTTCTTCGAATCCTTCAAGCTGAACTCGAAGTAGTCCACCTCGCGCCCTTGGCGCAGCTGGAAGGTCGCACCTCCGACAACGGTAGTCGGGTCTGGCTTGACATGGAAGAGATGGCGCCACAAGTGGAAATGGGGATCGATCCCCAGAAAAGCTTCACAAAAATGGATGTAGAGGAAGACCTGAAGAATGGAATTCGGGTCGAGATGGATCAACTCTAACCCGTAGAAGAAGAGAAGGCCGCGGAGGAAATCGTGAGCCGGCGTGGCGAATCCGCGCTCATAGAAGGAAGTGAACACCACGATCTCGTCGATCGCATTGAAGGGCCAGGGCATGCCTGGGCCCGCCCTCCAGCCTGTGATTGGTTGTGGTTGCAATAAGCCATCCTTCACAAGCTTCTCCAGGTCTTCATTCTTGACGGAAGATGGTTTCCACACGATCCCTTGTGCTGGAGTTGAATCGTAGTGTGGTTTCCACACGGCCTCTTGTGCTGGAATCGTCTTGTACTGCGGGTCTTCGAAGGGAGCAAGCTTCCTTTTCTTAGTCATCTTCTTCCTCGCTCTGGTACCCCAATTCAGCGACATTCTTGGTGGACTAGTGATTCGAGCTTCAATCTCGGCCGCTACAGCCACGGATTGAGGATTGGAGGCTCGAGGGGTCAGATTTGTGGAATTGGGGGCAGTAGCGGCAGAGTGGCAGCTATTGCTCGAATTGGGGATTTACCAACAAGGTAAACCGAACGGTTAACCCTAGGCAAGTAGGCGTACTTGTGAAGTGCGCCACCACCGAAGCGTTACGGAGTCTGCACGCGTCAAAGATGGGCGCAGACCCCGGTCGCCGCAGACTCGAGAGGCGCTCGTGACACGTCGGATCGGAGGGAGAGGGGCAGACTTGCAGCGCATCTCAGTTGTCCATTTCGAACCGCCAGCCAGACCATGAACCGTCTCACCTAACCGTTCGCGTGGGGCCCGTTACCCTGTATCTCCCTCATTTGCCCTCGCACGCCCTTGTCTCTCTCCCACCACCGCCGCCGCCGCTGCCTCCTCTTGCCATCACCATCGCGGCCACGCGCTGCGCCGCGGCCCTCGCGTCGCCTTCGAGGAGCGTCGCGGCCTCATCTGTCCCACGCAGCGCCGCCGCCGCTCCAAACCCTAGAGCACCGCCGGCGCTCCAAACCCTAGGTCACCCCCGCCGCCCTAGGTTGCCACCGCCGCCATTGGTCGCTTCTTGGCGCGTACTCTCGCTGGCTCCGAGACCCATTCGCTCCCTCGTGTCCCCGTCCTTCTCCTTCGCCGGCGTGATTCGCCAGCTGACGGACGGCTTGTGAGTGAGGATTTCCCTTTCTGGCTACATTTTGGTCTCAGAAGCTATCTTTTTTTTCTATTAATGGTTCTAGAAATTCAACAATATTTGTTTCGATAAAGCTAGTGCCCGATTTCATGCATAAAAGTTTCTAGTTCTAATTTTTTTACTTTTTTTATACCAATAAGATAATCCTGTTTACAACGTCAGGGGTTCGGCGATCGTCACGCCAAATTTCTCACGTCACTCGGAGTTTCCGGGCTTCACCTTCACTGTTCAAGGTATTTATGCTCCCCTCTGTCTCACATTTTTGTTGCTGTTCAGATAGGCTACTTAGGTCTAGAATTATGCTTACAAATTATTTCATCGCCCTATATCCTATCTTGTAGTGTGTGGTTTGTTCAGTTAGTTGGTTGCTTGCTGTGTTGGAGTCAGAGGCGGTCATTTGACAGTTGGGGATTGAGGCCAAGCCTCTGAAGGTGATTGCCACTGCTGCATTTGTTGCTTTTGTGGTCAGTGATGGCTAGTGTCAAGCAGACTGCCAGACGTGACGATGAGGGTGAAGGCAACGAGCCACCTCGCAGACCGGCGAAGGTCAATGGCAAGGGTGTCGCAGATGAGCCTAAAAAGAAGAAGAAGAAGCTGTCCAAGGAGGCACTGGAAGTGTTAGCAGCAGCAGCAAGTTCAGGAGCTTTGAGGATCAGAGAACCTACTTAGGAGGGTGAGTGTCCACCTCGTAGGAGATCCACCAACAGTCGAGCCTCGCATGCTGGGACGGTAGCTCCATCCACCACTCAGTCCGGTATGAAGAGGGCCCACACCGAGACTGCATCAGAGCCGCTAGTTCCTCTTGATGCTACAGCCAGGACAGTCAAGAAGCTGTGGTTTGTTACTCTTGAGGAGTGGTTTAGGGAACCCCGAGACGACCGTGCTGGTAGATGTTTCTACACACTCCTTCAGGAAGCCTTCTTCAGGGCATATGAGGCTAGGGGGATTCAGTTGAGCAGGCACAATGTGCTCAACTACCACAAATTAAGCTGTGCTACAGGGGGAGCACACATTGAGCCGCATTTCACCTACTTGAGAGAGCTTGCCGAGTTGCTTTCCCGGTCAGGCCGATATGTGGCGCGTTGGGTTAGAATTTTCTACGCCACAGAATGGATTGAGGGGAACAGAGATTTCATTCAGTTCATGTTCAGGGGCAAGGCTTGTAGACTTTCTTCTGTGTGAGATTGAGGATAGTATTGCAGATGGATTGAAGGTAGGAAGACAGCAGCCCTATGCACGTATTATCAGTTATTTGTTGGACAGGGCCATTGCTCAGCATTCGCGGACCCTGGTTCGTCACCCGCTTGCAGACAGCCCTTCTTGTTATAAGGTCTACAACCTGCCGTCTTCCAGGGATCCTCACCATGGCCCAAGAGCTCTAGTAGCTACTCAGAGTGAGCTGACTCAAGAGGAGCGAGAAGCAGCTATACAGGAGGATGATGCTATTGAGAATTTGGATGCCGTTCAGGGGTTCCGGGACGACGACTATGCCTCTGACTCGTCTGACCCAGACTACAGAGTTCCAGCTCCACCTCCTAGAGCTCACGATGCAGAGGCGAGTGGTTCCAGTTCAGCTCAGATAGATCCAGCACCAGCTCAAGCTCCATTTCCACCTGCAGCACCGACTCAGACTACCGAACTGATGCAGATGATGCTCACGATGCAGATGCAGTTTAACGAAAAGATGATGAAGATGCAGGAGGAGGCAGCAGCAAGGGAAGAGCGCAACTCAGCCAGGTTTTTTCTCTCCAGCAGCAGCAGACAGAGATGACAAAGGCAATGCGAGTGCCAGGGAGTCTACGACACTCAGGTTCGAACGCCTGTATGAGCATATCGGCATTGAGCCACTTCCAGTACAGCCTCCATTGGCTATCTCAGTGCCCTCAGCTCACTTACAAATTCTGCCTGGACAGTTGCCTCTGCAGCCAGTTACTTTTGCTACACTTCCAGCTGAGCCAGTGACTCTGCCAGTTTCCAGTACTCCAGTTTCACCTCCAGTGTCAGATCATGAGTTACCAGAATTACATGCCGGCAGCTTGATTGATGTTGATCCTTGTACTTCTCCACGGCTTGTGCTGGTGAAGCCCCTATGCAGGAGCCATCAGCACCTTCAGAGCATTTTGCGACCGAGCAAGGTGACACGATGGAGCGTCCCATCCCACCTTCACAAGGCACTCCAGCACCCGAACAGGTCAACCCTGCCCAAGAGGGGCCAACTTCTTCTCCTCCTTCCGGTCAGGACACAGCTCAGGAAGGCAGCAGCTCAACCGAGCAGAGAGACGAGCAGCATCAACCCTCAGGGCTGGCAGGTCAGGAGATAGCTCAGGCAGGCAGCAGCTCAGAGGAGACCGGGGGTGAGGAGATCCCGACATATCAGACAGCCGAGCAGCAGCCCTTAGAGCTTGCAGGTCAGGCCACAGATCAGACAGGCAGCAGCCCAGACACCGACTCCGGTACCGCGGCCGTCAGAGTTGAGTACCATTCGCCTATCATAGTTGATGACATGACTATATATATCAGCTATATGCAAGGTTTTTTGTAGATATAGTTCCAAGATTGGTCTGATGCTGGCTTTGCTATTTGGTGTTATATTTGGCAGGAAGAAGTGAAGACCTGACTATGTTGCTAGGAAGAAGTGAAGACCTGATTATGTTGAGTTAGTGACAGTCTTTTGGGGATATCTGGTGCAACATCAAGTTACTAGTTTGAATACGAAGTGAACACCTGACCTACTATATATGTATGCTGTAAAATATCTGAAGTGCTGGCCTTATGTGGCATGTAGGAAATGTGTACTTTGGGTTCATGACCTGACTATATATGTGTTCAGTTAGTTAGATGCTTGCTGTTTCTTGGAATGCTTTTTTTTCTGGAAACATTGTTTTTGCAGCAGCATGAGTATCCAAAATGAAATGACTAATTTGAGAAGGAGGTACTTTAAAGGCAAGGTAGCAATTTCTGTTCACCCAAATGAAAAAAAAAGCGCTGATGTTGATGCTCTTCATTCATGCTTGTTTGTGGTGCTTTTGTTGATGCTCTTCATTCGTGCTTGTTTGCCGTCGCCATCTTCTACTCTTTGGTGTAGCTTTTGATCTGAGGTCACATCGGGAACAGTTGCTTGGAGATTAAGAAGCTTCAGGTATGTTGTGAATATCTTCTTGGGTTTTTTGTTCGGAGCGTGGAGATTTCCTAATTAGTTGCTCTATGTCTACGATCTGGTAGGGAGCGAGGAGATTTCCTATTTCCTACTTAGTTGTTCTACATCTATGATATAGTAGGCAGCCCAGGAGATTTCCTAAGTTGCTCTACGGCCTAGTAGGAAGCCGAGGAGATTTCCTAAGTTGCTCTGCGGTCTCGGCCACCGGCGCCGGAGGGGATGCGGCGGTAAACGAGGTCGGAGGGGATCGATTCTATCCAGGCACTGGGGACTGCGCGTGGTTCTGTATAGTCCGTCAAACGAGTTCTCACTGGGCACTGAGACGGTTCCAAAAAATTTAAAATGGAAAGACACGGGGAAAAAAATTCGACAAAGGGGCTTTTGTCATTTTTATTTCACTGGCCGTTACGGTACATAGACAATGACCTACGGGGCGTTAGACGCCACGTCGTTGATGTCGACGGCCGCCGCGACAGCGGATGCGGCTTCAGTGAACTCGGCAACAAGCCGCTCCACCTCATGCAGATCAGCGCCCTCCGCGAATCTAGGTTCCAGGCCGCGGAGGTCATGCCCCCGGAGTTGTGCCACCGCGAGCACCACGCCAGCACCCTGTTCGACGCGTACCTCACGGCGCTGATATGGCACGCGGCGACGGCGTTCAGGCGCTCCTCCAAGGACACGCCGCTTGGGTTCACGGCCCGGACCGCCGCGAAAGCTGCCGTCCTAAGCTCCTCGTGGCGGACCTCCAGTGTCATGAGGCGGCGATGGAGATCTGCTGTGTCTCGCTCGGAGGCTGCCAGGCGCTCCTCCATGTCTTACAATAACGACGAAACAAGGGCGTAAGAAACGAGTTGAACCAATAGTAAGCGACTGAGGTTAAGGCGCAGCGCACGTACCTATTAGCTTCGCAAGGTTTTCGTCCACATCCTCATCAGAGGCCCGCAGTGCTACCTGGACAGCCTCGAGGCAGTTCTTGAGGCGGGCGGTCTCGATGCATTCGGCGGAGTAACCCTCGTGGGCCTCCTACGCAACTCGGACGAGGTCGCGTATCTCGAACTCGCGGCTCGGTTGGGACGACGAGGTTGCAGCCGACGCCAATGGGGATGAGTGCTGCCTGGCGGGGGAGAGCTCCGCTTGCTCTTCGTGGACGCTCAGCGGCGGAGTGGCAATGGAAGGTCCCCTGAGGAGAGAAAGAAAATGCATTAGCGCAGTCAGACGTGCCCCGGCATTGGAGAACGGCGGCGACGCTGCTACCCTTGGCGGATGAGGGAGGCGTGGAGACGCCGCGACCGGGCGCCGGAGTCCGGCGTTGGCTCCCGCGAGCGCTTGCTCCCTGCCATGGCAAAGATCGATGGAGTGGAAGTTTTGCCCCGTGGCGATGATCGACGTGTGATGAGGGAGAGGAGAGGGGCGAGCAAATCCGGGGGTCGGCAGTCGATACCTCGATGGGCTTTATCAACTGGACGGATTGGCGGCCAGCGCCCAGCGGACGGTTGGTGTTCCCGTAAAGACGCCCGCATTTGTGCCATCATTTCGAATTCGAGGGCACTAAAACGCGGGCCCTTTACCTTGGGGGTGGCCACGCTGTCAGTCACACCGCAGCAGTTTGAACGTGTAGCGGTTCGACTCTTCGTGCCTTGGCAGTCGTCTCGCCATGATGGCGGTTCAGGCGCAGCAGTTTCACCTGGTTTCGAGACAGTTCCACGGGAGGCGAAGGGAGGGAAGGGAAATACGAAATAAAAAAAAGAAAAGGCTTCTCGTTTGATTGGGACCGGACCGATGGAGCCAGCACGGAGCAGCCACGTCAGATGTCAAGATCCCACGCCACTGGAAAACTTTTGCAGAGAGCACCGGTCCGACTGGTGCTGCCACGCAAAGGACAAAAAAAGAAAAGGCTTCTCGTTTGAATGGCACCGGTCCGACTGGTTCAATAGGCCATGAAGTGGGGCTCATCCTAAAATATTGACCAGTATATTGAATGGTGTTCAGCGGTCCAATTGGTGAACGCAAACCATCAGGAAATCTGTCAAGCACATGAAAACATGTCCGGTGATAGCACCAGTCTGAGTGGTGAGAGCAACGGAAGCAGGCCGCGAGGCAGATGGGCCGGATGGGCAAATGCAGAGTAGGAAGGGCAAATGCAGATCGCAGTTTTCTGAAATATGGATCGGTGTCAAGAACTATGAACACCGGTCAATAGATGCACAAAAAGAACAGTTCCATCACGATATCTGTCGAGTCCATCAGAAAATGTCCTGTGAGTCCACGGGTCCGACGGGTGAGAGCAGTAAAAGAGGAACACGTCCAAATTTCAAGTCCTAGTTCGTTACTCAAATTCTTTCGCAAAACGCCCGGTGAGTGGTGAGTTCTTAGTTCAATTCTTCGGTTCAAATTCCTTCATAACAATTGTCCGGTGACTGTAATTACCTTAAAATATTGTCCGGTGAAGGTGAAGACGTTGAAATATTGTCCTGTAAATGGTCAAGACATTGAAATATTGTCTGGTGAATGTCAAGACATTCAAACAGTCAACCTTGAAATATTGTCCGGTGACTACCAAGATTTGATACACTAACCAGTTCCAAAAGTTTTGAAGTACAGGAAAACGCTGCGGTGATGTTGTACGGTGCTCTCACCAGTCGGACCTGTGAGTGCAGTAAGACATAATGTTGCCGCACATTCCACTGCAACAAATTGCACACAGAGAATTCAAAAGTTTTGGGAGAGAGAAAATTGTATTCACAAACGCATACAGGCGCTTTATATCAGGGTAATACTTAGGGTTACAATTCTAACAAGGTCTCGAGATACACCCATAACTAAGTCTACTGACTGTGCTAACAAAATGGGATAAGAACAATGAAACACAGCTCCACTGATCTCCATTGTTGTCACTCTTGATAAGACGACGAGCTAGCGCACGAAGAAGATGGATCCTGCTAATAGACCAAGTTCTATAAAAGAAGGAAAAGAAAGAATAATTTAGTCATCGTAATGAGGAGTTTGCCAGCGAAAGAAGATGTAAATTTGCACCTTACCTATAAACATTCTGTAGCTGCAATCAGATCCTTGGTAAATCATAAATCTAGCACATCTTCAGGGAGCTTTGTTTCCTACAAATGAAGATTAACATTAGTCATAACTACACATGCCTCACACATGGCCAGTTGACAGCTTTGATGAACATTACTGAGAACTACCTCTGGTCTCAAGTGGCATGTTCGCCGATTGTGACCCAGGCCCTTACATAGGGAACATTTCGTCTTAGATCTAGTCTTATCTGAACTTGACCTGAACTTTTTCTTAGGGGCCCCTCTGCTAGGCACATGCATGGGATCCAGGACATCTACGAACTCTTCACAATCAACCTCCGGCGCTTGCGGCAGCACCGGTCCATAAATCTTGCCTTCGTTCGCTCCTGCATTTGGCACGATCACAGCAGCATCGTGTTCAAGGACATGTTTCAACCGCTCATATCCTTCAATTGAATGAGATGCTACGAAGGCTGCAGCGCGACTGAGATTGCGTAGCTCACGGTACCTCAGTAGGGTAGGGGAATAGTCATACATGGTGCTCTTCCTTATCGGCGGAAATGCACGCTTCGCCGCCATTGTCCACCTTTCCAAAACACAGCAGTTCGGAAGCATGCTCTCATCCCGAAGGCCCAATACAAAGAAGATGTGTGAGCAGGGGGTTCCAAGGGATTGCAGCTTACGACAAGAACATGAAATTCCCTTTAGATTGGCCTCTTCACTGAATTCACATTTCACATAGTACATGATGTCTCTATCGTTCCTTCCAACAATATACTCAGATGTCTCATTGCCATCTAGAATCTCAATCAGAGAACACTTCTTGGATGCTTCTATGCTGAACTGGACCGCCTTAAAAACGTTTGGTGTGAACCTTTTCTTCGCATTTATCTCAAGAATTGAAGCATCTGGTTCTGTGAATGGCTCAGATTGGAGTGCATTAGTGTCATCATCCGCCTCCATTCTACGCACCTTTGTAAGGCAGCTCTCATAGTGCTGTACCATCTCTAACAGGGTCATTTTACCATCCAGTTTCATCTGAAGCCTAGAGTTCAAGCTCTCACTCCGTTGGTTGCTCCTCAATCCTAAATAGCAATTACCGGCATGATACGCAGCACACCAGGTTCCCCTCGCTTCATACATCTGATAAAGCCACGAGCCCTCTCTGACCTCATGCTTAGCTAGGAATACCTACCATTTCCTCTCAATCTCTTGTATGGAGCAACGGTCATACATAAAAATCCTAAAGTCCTCCTTCGCTGTATCATCGTGAACATTGCGCACGAGGTTCTGCTCAATATGCCATCCGCAAAGCCTATGCGGTGAATTCGGCCACACCACACTGACTGCTCTCTGCATAGCAAGGTCTCCATCAGTGATGACGGAAACAGGATGCTTCTGAACATTAGCTTCAGTAAATATTTTCAGCAGCCACACATATGACTCAATATTCTCATGAGCAATAATTTCGCATCCAAAAATTACTGTGCGGTAATGGTGATTCACCCCAACAAAAGGCACAAGGGGCAGGTTGTACCAATTTGTTTTGTAGGTGCTATCAAATACAACGACATCACCAAATGCTGCATAATCAAGCAGACATTGAGTATCACACTAGAACAGCCCCTGCAGGTGTCCTTTGTCATCAGTCATGCACTTGAAAAAGAAATCAGAATCTCTGTTTTGACGTTCCGTCATGTGACTAATGACTGTTTGAGCATCACCACCAGCAATTATGTCCAGCTTATGGAGATGACAGAAATTATACAAGTCCCTTGATGTATAGTCAACCTTGTCATACCCACCGTACTGCATTTCCATAACTTCAAATATCTGGTGTTTGCGGATCCCAGAAATCCCCAACTCGAGAATTTCAGCTTTCTGCTCATCACTGATTTTTCAATGTGAACGCAGCAGACAACCAAGGTCAGCTGGCACCAGTGGATGGTTGTGTTCATCGATGAAATCCTTCACATACCACTGCCTGGTGTTCTGATCTAGTGTAATCACCAATTTTGCAGGGCATCCAACACGAGTTATATCCCTGGGCTCCGCTGCTTATTCTCCTTCTTCATGTACTTCTCTTCACGATAGCCTTGACAACTGCAAACATACCTCCGAAGGGTGATCTCAGTATGGCCACTGTTCCACTCAACATAGCTTTTCCTCACACTAAACCCTTTATCAAGAGCGTATGCGTTATAAAACTGAAATCCTTCATCTTCGTTAGCGAACATCTTGTTAACAATTTCATTGTACTCCAGCAAAGACTCTAGATCCGCCATTTTCTCCTGCATCCATCAACAACATTAAACAAATTAAATATCCACATAACAAATTCAAACCATTTCTGTCACTTGAGAACCCAGACTACAAACAAAATATTTTGCTGCAATCATCGAATACTATCTTGAGCAAGTTATCATCTGATCATGAAACAAGGCACACAACAAGAGGAGGCGGCGTCCAAGTACCTGTGGCTAGATGACCAAACACGGTGCAGCTGGCGAGGAACGAAGCAGGCGCAGACGGCAACGTCGTGACGTGGTCGCAGGAGAAACCTACGCGGCGTTGAAACCGTACCGAGCGCGCGGAGTAGGGCGACGGCCTTTGGCGGCGGGGGCGAGGGCAGGGCGGTTAGACGCAAAAGAGCGAGGGCGGGGCCGAGTGCAGGGCGGCGGCGGCGGCGGAGTAGGGGTGCGGCGGCGGCGGCGGGAGGGGGGGCGAGGCAGCGCGCTTCCGCGGGCGGATAGGCCAGGCCGTGCGGTTTGGGGGGGCCTGTGGCGGGGGCGTGGGGTTTGGGGGTGGAGGGGGATGACGAAATTACCTTAGTACCCTTCCGCACCTGAAATTAATTAAATTAATTATTTAGGGGAGGAACCGGGAGGAACCGCCAACCATTGTAAAAGTCCTCATGTTTTTTATAGGATATATGCTATACATATTTTTTAAAAAAATCCATTGATCGTTTTATATCTGCAGTTCTATGAAACTTGAATGTGAGTTTAGATTTTTTTCTATTAAACTGTGCTTGCTAAATGATAAATGACGCATTCAAAATTCGAAAGTAACAATCACCGGTTGTTCCTTATTTTTGAATCACTGCACTCTAATGACATGCAACAGGAACTTACATAACTGTTTGACATAGGCAACAATCTGCAATAGGTCTTCAGAGGTGGCAACATAACTTGATTTTCTGAACCGCTTGTCATTAGAGTATTCAGAACCACTGATTTTCTTGTTGAATTTTCTGAACTATAGGTTCAGGATTGTCCATGTTCTTGAAGCTATAGATCGGAGAACACGTTGTTGGATGGCATCCTGGTGTCGCAGGTAGAGCAAGAAGGCCTTTCTTTGTTAACCAAAACAATTTGATTGGCAACATTTTACAGAATAATATTAGATCACTAAAGTTGTTAATAAGAACACACCTCTCCTGTGTTGGTAAAGAAAAAAAATGGCAATAGAAATTTGTTCAATTTCTCACGAGTGAGAAATTCAGTTATATTTCTTTGCTAGGTCCTTTTATTTATTTGCAATGTACTTCTAATCTGGTTTTCCACGTGCTAAGCACTTGCTGTGAGCTCTTGTGCCTTGTGTTACGAGAAGACGCATTCTGAGGCTAGATGTTCACTAATATATTGTTTCAGTAGTACATTAAGCTACAAATTCAGGGATGTTAGGAATCTTTGCAATATTGTATTTCTGTGTATCCAGATGTGGCATCTCTTTCTAACTATGTGTGCAATATAATGGAGGCACCATCGCCATTCCCATTGCATTTTATCGCCACTATTTGAAGCGGATGACGATACAGTTCCTGCAATGTATGATCGTTATTTCTTTTTTCTCTGTTCTTTAAATCTCTCTCTATAGTGGGATTTAGAACTAAAAGAGATATTCCAATGTCGAACTATGCTTCATGTGTGTCTCATCTGAATGGTATTCGTCTTCCATACCACTTAGGTCTTCATGTGGCTTGAAGGGGAATGGGAGGGCTTGAAGAGAATATTAGTTCATTTTTCTCTGGAACCCCTTCATTCCAATTGTATCCAAACAAAGCAACAAGAAAACACTAATGCAACAAGAAAAATAATAGGATCCTAATTGGAAAACCACTTGAAACAAGAAAATAAACCAAATAATAAAATGGACATCATTGTCAAAAGGATCACTGTTACCAATGACATGTAAATATTGAATTAATATTTCTAATTATTATTGTCCATTATATAGCACGCGCGTGCCGCATGGGCATTGTTGCTAGCGAAGAGAAACGAGAGAGAGTTTCATCATATGTGAGAGGAGTTTCATCCCCATGAAATTCAACTGGCACGGTTACCTAATTTCCAGTCTAGATAACAGTGTAATGAAACTATGCACTGAGACTGGCCTAATCCAGGGCATGAATTCCCAAAGGTGGATTTAGGTGGCATTATGATTCCAGGAAAGAAGTTCTCCTCACCGTCAGAGCATCTCCAACAATAGCTCCTACTCTAGGCCCCTAATTGTCCGGGAAGTCCCTACTTTCTGAGGCTCTAGTTTTAACCCACAACTCCAGCAACATTCCAAACTTCGAGCACCTACTTTTCATATGACATGTGGGACTCGCTCGTCAATGGGTTAAGTATTTTTTTTCATTCTCTTATTTTTTTATTCCCCTCTCCTCTTCCTCTTCTTCTGGTATTTTTCTTCCTCTCGTTCGGCTCCCCCGCATGTTCTTCCTTCGAATCCTTCGCCTCTTCTCCCTCTCGGCTCCCCAACTCGCATCGCTCCCGACCTGGCAACCACCTCTTCCTCCTTCTCCTTTGCCTCTTCTCTCTCTCTCTCTCCCTCCCCCCCCCCCNCCCGTGTGCGCTCAGGTTGGCGGCGCACGGGCCAGGCCGGCCACAGTGGCGGCCGCGACATCATGGCTTGATTTGCCGTGGTTAAGCTCGGGTGCCATGGAATCAAAGATGACGATGTCGTCACGACGAAGCGGGAGCGAAGTTCCAGGCGCACGCGGACTCCAACAACTGCAACTTGAAAGGACCTTGATGTCACCTAGAGGAGGGTGAATAGGCGTTTCTTCAAATTTCTGCAAATTACAAAAGCTAAAGCCCGCTGTCAGCAGCAGAACCGGTTAGACCGGTTCCTGAAACCGGTCAGACCGGTTTGCTCACACAGACAGTCAACAATTATGAAGAACAACCCCCTAACAATTCTAGCACAAACCAGTTTGGACAACAAGCTTCACCAAGTGTTTCTAAGTGTATTTATGAAGCTCCTGCACACAGCACAAGTATACCAAAGTAGAGATATGCGGAATTTACAAGTAAATGCTAGAATTGACAAATGTAAGTAAATGGAGACAAGACACAAGATTTGTTTACCAAAGTTCAGATTCACCACATGCACTAAGCAGCCACCAAGGCAAGGTGAATCCTAGTCTCCGTTGAGGTGCTCACGAAGAGCTGTGCCCGACATATTGCACTCGGCAAAGAACCGGGCACTCGGCAAATATCCGTTTTCCGGTAGTGAAAGGGGTAGCGGATACAGATGATGAGAGAGAGCTCGATTAGAGGCTAAGAGCTGCAGGTATCGTCGTTCTTGTTTGTTCTTATTTGCTCTACAGAGATCCATGGTTGCCTTCTTGCTCCGTGGTGACGAGCAAACAAGGAGAGAAAAAGAGAGAGACGTAGGAAGATGGAAGGGAAAGAGGGGAGAAGTAGAAGGTGATGTGTGAGGCCAGCACGTCAGCGAGTGGAGAGCAAGAGCATTAAGAGGGACATTTTGGACTATATGAAAATTTAGTGAAACATACGTGGACACAAAAGCATCAAATACATCAAATTTAAATTTTTGCATCAAATACGTCAAATTTAAATTTTCTTTCTAAAATAGTTATTTATATGTATGAATCTCTAGAAAATACCTTGTTTTAAGGTCATTTTGCATATAAACTGTCTTTGAGGTCTTTAAGGGCGTTATAGGCATTTAATATCAAACCCACGCAGTCAATTCAACCAAACGGTTTTAAAAATTTTCATAGCTCATAACTCACAACAGTTTTTTTTTCAAAACAACAGCCCAACCGAACACATCCACCTAGGTAGAGCATTGAAGCTTCCGCTCCATCGCGACTGTGAGCCCCGATCTTCCCCGGCCAAAACATGCGGTACTAATAAAATTATCCTCCCGTTTGATAACTAGCTACAGAGCCGCTCCCCTCCCATCCATCCTGACTCCTGAGCGTATTAGTTGTCTCTCCAACTAAACACGTACAGAGTACGCAGTTAGATACAGTAGAAAGAAAGGTAGGTAGGTAGATCGGATCGAACGATGGCAGGGTACCGGCAGAAGCTGATTGAGCTCTGGAACGATTGGCAGCTGAGCGCCGTGGTGCTGTTAAGCCTCTCCCTGCAGCTGCTGCTGCTCTGCACCGGCGGCGTCCGGAGACGCACCACACCCAGCCGCGAGAGCGCGCTCTACTTCTGGGCTCTCTACATCGTCTCCTCGCCGATATCCATCTATGCCCTCGGCATCATCTCACGCGCCTCGGCGGGGGACGCCGACGCCGATATCCAAGCGTTCTGGGCGGTCCTCCTCCTGATTCACCTGGGAGGCGTCGATGACTACACCGCCCTGTCCCTGGAGGACAACAAGCTCTGGGTCCGGCGCCTCTTCAGCCTGTCCATTCAAGTTGCCACCACCGCCTACATATTTGTTCGCTACTTCAAGGACGAGGGATTCCAGCGCTTCATCGCTCCCTTTTGGCTCATCTTCCTGGCTGGACTGTTGAAATGCGTGGAGCAAGTGGTTGCTCTGCGACAAGCAACCATGGAGGCGCTCACAGATTCCATCCTCGGGATCCCGGATCCCGGCCCGGATTATGCAGACACCATGGATCGCGTGGACGGGATTCTCAGGTCCGGCGTGCTGCCGTCCCTCAACATCGACAACGACCGCCCAAACGCAGGTTAGATCCCATCCCATTCCTTGCGCAGCTATTACGCTTGTGTATAGTGTAGTACCCCATTTTTATCTGGATGCACTTCTACATCGGTTGTTAATTATTAATTGGAAATAAGCACCCTATTATTACTATTAATAAAAAATAAGCACCCTATTTGAAATATATATATATATATATATATTATTAATTGAAAATAAGCACCCTATTTTCAACCGCAACCAACCAAATTTCTAGGCCAAAATTGACCGAAATTAACAACAAAACTAAATGTATGAATCCCTGGCAAATCTGCAAAACTAAACAAAATTTGAACAAAAATCAAATTACATCAGTGCCCAAGAACCAACTTTTAGTTGGTTAGGTTCCTAGGTTGTAGTGAAATCTGTCCATTTTGGTTCGAGTTCTCAAGTCAACACGTGTGCTCGTATTTTTTCTTGATTTACTCTACCAACTAACCGGAGTTACTCTTTTAATGGTAAAATACTAGGACCTCGGTAAGCCTGGATACCAGTGATATATACACTGCTCCGCCCCCGCACCGTCATCCTCTAGCCGCGTCCGTCCGTAGCCCCCTCTCGCCCTAGGTTCGAATCACAGTGCCTCCAAAAATTCTAATCGAAACAAAATTTAAGACACAAAATTTTAAAAAAAATCTTGAAACTTTTTTAGTAGATGATATAAATCAAAAGTGACCCATTTTTCTTTGGTCTGACATGATAGCAAATTTATATTTTGAATTAAAAGTTATTTTGAAAACTATATTTAGATTGTCACGTGAGTTGTTTACCCTCGAGATGGTATCCAAAAATCTCCAAACTTTGTGAAAAGAATACTATAAATCAAATTGACCCATTTTGGTTTGACCTGGCATGATAGTAAATTTAGATTTTTTAACTAAAAGTTATTTAAAAAACTATATTTAAATTACCACATGAGATGTTTACACTTGAGATGGTTTCCAAAAATCTTAAAAAATTGTGAACAAATACTATAAATCAAAATCGACCTATTTTAGTTTGACCTGGTATAATAGTAAATTTATGTTTGAAATTAAAAATGTTTTTTAAAAAACTATATTTAAATTGTCACGTGAGCATATGGTTTCAAAAATTCTTAGACTTTTGCGAACACATACTATAAATCAAAAGTGACCAGTTTTGTTTTGAAGTGGTATGATATAAATTTTTATGTGGAATTAAAAATTATTCTAAAAATTATATTTAAATTGTCACATAAACTGTTTACACTCGAGATGGTTTTAAAAAATCTTAGAACTTTGTGAACAAGTACTATATATCAACATCAACCCATTTTGTTTTGATCTATCATAGTAAATCTAGATTTTAAATTAAAAATTATTCTAAAAAATTATATTAAATTATCTCGTGAGTTGTTTACATTTGATATGTTTTTCAAAAATCTTAAAACTTTGTGAACAAATACTATAAATAAAAAACGAACCATTTTGTTTTGATCTGGCATGAGAGAAAATTTAGATGTTTAGTTAAAAAATATTCTTAAAAATTGTATTTAACTCTTAGAACTTTTTTCACTGAAACAAAAAAGTGTTTGAAGCAACTAAAAAAAAGTTGAGTTCATCCTGACAGATGGTGCAGATGACACGCCAGTGGACAAGGAGGTGGATGTTTATAACAAAGACGATCCACAGGAGGCGATGAAACTCATCCAATCGGCACACTTTTTGTTCCGGACATTTAAGGTGCTTTTCGCGGATGGTATATTTAGCTACAAGGACAGGCGGGACAGCCGAGCGCAATTCTCGAAGAAGGGCGAGGCTTGGGCCTTCAAAGCCGTTGAGATCGAGCTCAGTTTCGTCTATGATCAGCTCTACACAGAGGCTTCGGTGTCTCGCTCGGAATGGGGACTGCCGACCCGGATCGCTAGCCTGCTGCTCACCCTTGCTGGCAGCCTCTGGACCTTGTTCGTCACACTGCACGCGAGCCAGTACCGAGCGAAGCACAGATGTGTCACATACGTACTCCTCGCTGGGGCTGTGGTTACTGACGCAGCCATACTCGCCTGTCACAGTCTCTCCATCTGGTCCCTTGTCCAAAGCAATTGGCTGCAATGCTGCTCTTGCCTGTTGGTAAACCGCAGGAGATGGCGCAGTCCAATTTGATCACGTTCTGCCTGAAAGAGCTGCCCGCCGAGTCTAAATTGGATGCATGTATCCGTGAACAACTTGCCGGTAACCCCATAATCCTTAGCAGAGATAAGCGGCAACACGAGCTGCCACTGCTGGCTGAACTTGGGAGAATAGTCGCTCGGGAGCTGACGGGCTCCAGAAGGCCTCTGCTGCAGAAACTACTCGCAAGAAGGAGCTTTTGGGGAAAATACGAGCAAAGAAAATATGTTCCGGTAAGTGAGCAACTCAAGGCCTTCATCTTTGACGAAATTAGGCAGAAAGAGAGACGTTTCCATGATTGGGAGAGACAGAGGGACTGGGAGAGAGACGGAGAGCCTGGCGAAACTTCGGACAACCACAACCCCTTCACCTCCTACAGGGGCGATCAAGCTATGCAGAGACAAGGAATTGCTGGCCTGGAGTGGAGCCTGCAAGAGAAGGACTTCGACGAGAGCCTGCTCATATGGCACATTGCTACGGATCTGTGCTTCCGCAAGGAACAAGGAGATCAAGATCAACAACATGCCTACGGCAGGAAGGACATGGCTCGAGAGCTATCAAATTATCTGTTCTACATCATGGTGGTGCACCCGTTGATGCTATCGCCGCCCACGACCATGGCCATCAAGAGGTGCAAGGACACGTGCGCCGAAGCAAGGAGGCACTTCTTGAAGGAGCATCTGCAGCATATGCGGCGCCCCAGCAGTGAGGGCGCGGTGAGCGAGGAGACCGCCCACAAGTTCCTGCTCAAGGTGAAGACGCCGCTGCCCGCGGCGGCGGTGAAGGGGGACAAGAGCAAGTCGGTGCTGTGGGACGGGTGCTTCCTCGCCTGGGAGCTCGACCGGATCATGCGGGATGACAAGGAGAAGAAATGGCGAGCCATAAGCGAGGTGTGGGCGGAGATGCTGTGCTACGCGGCGATCCACTGCGGAGGGTACCAGCACGCGGAGCGGCTCAAGGAGGGCGGCGAGCTCATCACCTTCGTCTGCCTCCTCATGACCCATCTCGGCATGGGCAAGCATTACAGGACCGAGGTCGGGGACGCCTACGCGCACCTCACGGCCTACACCGCCTAGTAGTATGTAGCTGTGATTGGCGAGCCAAATAAATGGCACGCAAGAATTCCTAGCAGGCATGGCCATGGGAGTTCCTTCATTCGTCGTTATCGTTGATTCTGGTTGTGAACGTGACTGCTGTGATTACCATTTATCTTCCTGAAACTGTAATTGTTTTTATTTCTTGCTTGGCTTTCCTGAAACTGAACGGCGCCGCTGTGATTACCTCTGCTTCTATTTACTTTAGATAAGTTGTGTGTGTAAGCAGATGGAAATGCGCCGCTGTGGAACTGTTCAATTGGTTTTGCTTGGTAGCTTACAGCCTTCAATTCACATCTGAGCTCGGCAGTCATCAGCCGTGGATCAGAGAAGCAAGCAGAGCCAAAGCAAAAACTTGGGGTTCACCAAGGAAGAGCATTATGTTAGAGTATATTTGGTACGTTAGGATATGTAATCCCAGATTACCATATGTATGTTTGGTAGGTTAGGATATGTAATCCTGAACTGCCATATGTATTGGGAAGGTTACCCCCAAGTCTTGTACCCCCTACATATTCGCCCTAGAGGCTCAATGCAATACATCCAACGTATTATACACAATCTTACATGGTATCACGAGTCTAGGTTCAAACCCTAAGCCTCCGTCTTCCGCTGCCTCGCGCCGCCTCCGGGGAGATCGATCTCCGCCAGGGGCAGCGTCCCTGTAGGATGCGCCGCGGATCAATCTGATCCGCCGCGCCGTCGTGGTCAAGAAGTAGAGCAGATGGCCTACCTCCCGTGGTGATTGATCTCGTCGGCTACCCCGGCCTCTTCCCTGTCGTCTCCCCTGTGCGCGCGCGTTGCCCCTCTCCTCCTGCGCCGTCGCTGCCCTGCGCACGACCATGCGGTCGCGGAGGAAGCACGAGGGGCGCAAAGTTGCTGCGCCATCGAAGCCGCGGGGACGAGCCGGGCCGCCGGTAGACGCTGGCGGTCTTCGTCAAGATCCGCGCCGGGACGGGCTGCAGCGGGGCCACCTCGCGCCGTCCCGGCCTCCACGCTCCTCCACTGCGCCGCTACACCGCCGTCGTCGGCGACTTGCGCCGCCGTGGGGGATCCACCCCATCTCGACGCCCCCAGCGCCGGTTTCCTACCCTACCCGATTTCTTTTCCTCTGTTGTGTTGACCACAGTGCGGAGGAGATAAGGGAGTGGGAGGGGAACTGCTAGGACACCCCTGAGATTGTACCCAAGGTTTCGCTTGCTGCTGCTGTCTTTCTTTTTTTTTCGATCTAAGATCGGTTTGTGTCGCCCTGTCGTTCGTCGCCGCTTCGTCGTCGACACCTCGAGGACGAGGTTTTTGTTGCGCCCCTCCAGGCTGCAGCAGCGACGCTCGTGGTCAAGCCATCATCGCCGGTGTCGCCGCCCTTTCAGGCGATGGCGCCACTCGCCGCCGGTCCTCGTCAAGCTGACACTCGATCCGACTCCACGCCTACTGCTGTTTTCGCGCGCACACCACCACTGATGTCTGAAGGAAGACGCCCGTGCGCAGCTGCCTCGTCTACCATCGCTATCCGCCGCTCACCGTCCTGCTGCTGTTCTCGGCAAGAAGTTGCTGATTTTGTGTACTCAAGTGCCTCGTTGACTCTACGGAACCGCGCCCTCCTCCACGGCTTCGACCACGTCCACCTCGACCTCGGCTACTTCGGCACTAAGGGGCTATCATCTGCATGAGCTCCAGTCGCAAGCATTCACACCGGCGTTCCGACTGCGGGGGGATGACTCCATTGTTCTCCAGTCTGTACGTTTGTGTTGCTACCGTTGTGACTGTGGAGGGATGTTAGAGTATATTTGATAGGTTAGGATATGTAATCTCGGACTGCCATATGTATGTTTGATAGGTTAGGATATGTAATCTCGAAGTGCCATATGTATTGGGAAGATGCCTTACCCCTCAAAGTCTTGTACCCCTATATATTCGCCCTAGAAGCTCAATGCAACATATCCAACGCATTATACACAATCTTACACATTACAGAACCAGGTACACGAGCACATCGTCATCAGACACGAATAAAAGTCACAGCACCATCACGATGAGCCGAGCGCAACCTCGCTGATCATGTTGTAGCATTAGTAAAACAAGTAGCTCACAGAGCAGTCATGAATTCACTTGATGAGTGTTCTCTAATCGGATGGCCAAAACAAAACTTGTTCAGGCATCAACAAAAGGAGGCACACAACTGGGCCCCAAATGGCATTTGACTCCTATCACTCTTCGGTCTTCACCTCACCAAATGCCTCCAATGACAGAGGACTCGCATTGTGCCGAGACTGTCCCTGGCAAATGGAAGGCGCAGATGATCATCAGGTGACGAACCAGCTGTTCCCACAGCCGTGACACAGCCATGACCGTGCTTTAGCATCAGTACATTTGACCGCAGTCAGAGATGAGCGAATGCCTGAATCTGCACAGGCCCATCAAGCGGGGGAGCAGCATCTTGCCAAAACCTTCCCAGGGACGGATCCAGAGGATGCATGGCAGCATTGGAGACGGCAACAGTGGCGAGGGGTGGCAGCGCACCAGCAAGCGCATGAGAATTAGCCTGCTGGATGGCAGTGGAACTTGAAACCCAAGAGCTGTCTGACAGAAGAGAGAGAGCACGCCCAAGTTCTAGGGCTCCATTTGAGTTGGATGCGGTCGTGGAAGCTTCCACACCTGAAACAATCACAGATGTAAGATGTACATAAGAGAACAGAATTGTTAGCTTTCGCACCTGAAATAAAAATAATGACAGGTGTAAAATGTACATCAGAGCACAGAATTGTTAAGTCGTGTTGTTTGATCACCTAGTAAAATCATCTAAGATAAAAATGTGTAACATGACTGGTGCTATGCAACTACTACCAACCACAAAGAACAACATGCTGGCTCGGTGACATGAAAGGCGAAACTGCCTAAAAATGACAACAGTAGTGTAGGTATCACTGAAACAGCAACTACTACCAACCACAAAGAACAACATGCTGGCTCGGTGACATGAAAGGCGAAACTGCCTAAAAATGACAACAGTAGTGTAGGTATCACTGAAACAGCAACACTTACTGGAGAATAATCATTCAGATATAACGCCCAAACTATCTGTGTTGTTTCTCTTAGAAAATGTAAAAGCTGATCTCAGTCAGATATACCATCAATATGATTTAACTTCTAAGTGCTGACAGAATTCACTTTTTAACCATTTCAAGTTCAGTAATAGATCTATACACTAGCAAAGTACCTTGGTTAAGGACCTTTGTGTTAGTTCCCTTGAATGGCATGAACCCATCGAAATTACGATGATGTACAGCGTGAGGAGCAACAGTAGTTGACATCTGGGGGGTTGAGAAATGCAGTTCGTCAAGGCCTACTGTTTTCGATGGCTGCATCAACACTTCTTTTGTTTCCATAAATTTGAAGCCTCCCGAATTATCCCATGACGAAACCGCATTGCTTCTCACTTGGCCATAAAGAGGTTGACTAAAGAAAAGATTTGTTCGCTGGCTTGTATCTGCAAATGCAAATAATACCAAGTGTTTCCACAACAACAACAAAGCCTTTTAGTCCCAGGAAAATTGACTCAGGATAATTAAAGTTTTTCCACACAACCTAAAATACATCTAGAGAATGTGCTAAGAATAATCCTGCTAAAAGAGGAGTTATACAGCTATGATATGAGGTTACTAAACATGTACTGAAGTTGTGCTAAGTCCTTGACTAAATCTGTGAATATGCATCTGCGAAGATCTGAACTGATGTTTATTTAAACTGCTTCAAAGTCCAAACAGTATCACCATCCTATTTAGAAGTATAATTTGGGTAAAGAATTTGCATTCAGTCGCCAATATGAAAATATGGGCAGAACAACTTATAAAAGCAGATTAGCCATTTTACACCTATATAAAGTGCTCTTTTATAAGATTCAAAAGTAGGCCTCGAAGAAAAGTAAAGAGATACTGAATGAGTAACATGTAGCTAAAGATGTTTTTGAGAACTCAATACTACCATAAAACATTGTTGCGAGCCGTGATGAATTGAATGAAATTGTATCTGCCTGTGGTTTCCTCCTCCGTGCGTTATGATGAGTAAGACGCCTACGACAACTTCGTTTGTTCTGGTCAAACTCTGCTAAACCATGAAACCTACAAACAGTGAAGGTTAGTTATAATTAGCTTATCTGAAATTTTCCTTTTTCAAGACAGTGTATCAACTGTCCAAGTCCAACATTCCACATACACATGAATAACAAACTAGTGCCAGAAAAAAAAGGAAATGCCAATTTTCTTCACTATTAATTTCAATCAAGTGTTTCTGTGTACCTTGATTAGCAAGGGGTAGATAAACATCGCAAATATCATGGAAGGCACAGTCATGCAAAATAACTGAGCATGATATACTAAGGAGTAGCAATGGCTTACTTCACTCTACAACTAAAATGAGTGGTATTGCTTTTAGCTGGTCACATTTTAAAAGCTCCCTTCCCTCCCTCATTAAGGATGCCCCAAAAAAAGTGATTACGTGAATATGAATAGGACTCAGTTTAAAGGTAAGGAAATCTTACCGGCTACACTGTTGGCAAAAACGGCGCTCTAGACCAGCAACAACCACCTTGGGAGCTTTAGCATGAACTTCACAGACTTTGTGCTTGCGATGGTAACCTTTAGCAGAAGACAGATCAACATTGCAACCTTCAACCTGACAGTAGGAGTTTTTCGCATTTTGCTGAGACACATTGGTCTTCTTGACCACAGTTAGTGAAGAAGTCACAGTTGAAGGTGCGGAATCCTTGGCATTCTGTCTTCCACAGACATTTTCAAAGTAAGCCCTCCTTCCAAGCTTCAGGCCCATTGATGGCTCTCCATGGCTGAATGCTATCATTGACGATGAAGATGTTCTCAAGTCATCAATTCTGCCATTCTTACCCATGTCCTTAACATCCCTTTCGACAGCAGCAAAATTGAACTCTAAGCTGTTCCCTACTCCACAGGGTGGAGAATCAATGGATGCTGAAATGGAGCTCTTGGATGAACCATGCCCTAGCTCTGAGCTAGAAGTGAGAGTACCACCAGATGAATTTGCAGATCCATGCCTTTTAATTTCATTTGAGAAAGATGGTGCTAGATTTTCCCAATCCAACACCATGGAATTCTTCTGATTCCAGTTCATCCCAAAAGAACCCATAGCAGAACTGAAGATCCCAATGCTTCCAAGAAGAAGAATTAAAAAATCTCAACCGCTGCTCCCACCTGTGTATGTGAAAGCCGGCAGCACTGCAGGGAAGAATAGAAAGGATAAATGTCACAGACAAATTGCAGAACTGAAACAGATATAGATAAAGCAAGTATGCTGTGCTTAAAACTCTTAAATTCGCAAAAGAGATACTAGGTAAAAAAAGACCCTGGCGGTGAATCATGTGCACCCAATTCAGTAAGGGAATCACAGCAGAACATAAAAAGATCAGTTTTGGGGGCAAAAAGATCAAAGACCTCAATTCTCTTTTCTGACGAAACAAGAACATAACAGAATAAGCAACACCGCACAAGACTTGATGAACTCACGAGCAGAACCAGGAACTGTGGCTCGTCAATTGAATGGCAACTAAAGCACGGGGGCGCAATTGTCGTCAACTGGGCTCTCATCTGGCCTTTGAGGTCTCTATCATGCCTCTCTTTCCTCAACCTAGACCAAAGCGTCCAGGTCGCCCCATCTAGGGTTGCCCTATCCTATCCACCACCACAACCACCCCAGTTTAAACCCTCCGATCTCTGACATCAACTACCTCAGCATTGCATTATTTGATCAGCTTTACTGTTCCCACCAACGCATGAACCAATATTACATCGAAATCCAGTTGCTCTTGGGGAGGCAAAGGTGAAGCATCGCATAAAAAGGGAAACTTCTATACAGAAAAAGGGGAGGAAACGCTGGACGTGAAATCAAGAATCTCACCTCTTTTACTTGAAAGAATCTTTATTCGGCTGAAAATCTACCTGGCAGGCACAAGCAAAAGTGCAAAACCAAGAACCATGAGAGTTCAGCCACAAAAGAAAAAGACCAAGAAAGCAAAAGCAACAAGACACACAGAGGCCATGACTCAAAAAGATCCAAGAGACACACACAAGATGGCAACCTTTCTCCTCTCTCCCTCCCTCCATAAGGGCAAACCCCACCAGATGCAGGAAGAGGGTGAGGCCCAGTGGATGGCTGCCTCCCCACACAGCAACCATGCACATGCCCTACCCTGACTCCCTGAGACCCCAACAAGGCAACTACTACTAGTTCAACTACTCCCTTCGGACCCTCCTAAGAAAAGAAAAAAAAAAGGAAGCAACACCGAAGATGGCCGATTCCTTTTGAGCAAGTATCTGAGTGGGCATGGGGGGATCTATAAAAAAACTATTCTGGTTTAGAAAGAAAGTGATAATTCCATACCTGATTGCAGGGATGCTATGCCATGGACGGGCTGCTTTTCTACCAAACCAGTGCCAGGAATCCAGGGTGATCTTTGCAGCTGGAGTTTGGTTTGATCCTTGGTGTCATGGTCAGTGCGTAAAAAGGATTCAGAGCTGAGAGAGGGTGGAGGGTAGAGGACAAAGCTGCCACTGTTCTCAATCAGTGCGCACAACAGTAGGATCATGTGCAGGTTGGGTGGGATGAATGAATGAGTGGGGATCTCTTGGCCACGCACAGGCCAGGTGCAGCCTTCCACAGTCGCATCCCCTCCCTGGTCAGATCCTCCACAGCGATTCCACTGTCGCATGTCGCCTCCTCCAATTGGGCACATCGAAATGAGCAGGGGAGAAATCGCGCTGTCAGGTCACTAGGTCAGCTGGTTGGTTGGCTTAAAGAGGTTTCTTCTGGAAAAAGGGGAATAACAAGTACCGATAGCTATAGCTTTTTCCTGCAAAAATATGGTCCTTCGTGTTTTCTTTTCTCCTGCAAGAGGAGCAAGGACAGCAGGACAGGCCAGTTGCCCCAATTGTTGCTGTGAAACATGAGTTAGCACATGAAGTAAAAGATAAACAACAAGTGCCTCCTGTTTGTTTAGTAGTACTCACAAGCTAAAATTAGGGCTTTAGCAAAAGGAAAACGACGATTAAGACTTGTTGGTGTCAAGTCCTGCTCCACACTTGAACCAACACTCTTGTCCTATGCGAATACAACACTCCATCATCTGCTACTAATTGCTTCCAGTCAAATAGAACTTGTGCAGAGAGGGGGAAAAACAGGACGATAAAACGGATTTCCATGAGGGGGGAATCCATCAAAGAGAGAAAAAAAATGGATTCACTTCAACAGTTCGTCAACCCAGACTGTATCGATCAAGGCCATGATTATCCCGGCCATGAATGACGTCGTTTTGCGCAAAGAAGAATCGAAACAAAAACATGGAGACAAGGAGAAAAATATAGGACAGAGTAGTGTTTAGCAAAGCAATTAGCGCGAGGAAATTACGGAGATTTGGCCCCGTCCGCATGCTGGGCAAGCGACGCGGCGGAGTGAACTGAACCGCCGGCCCGCCGCTGCAGCTCTGCTCCCCGCGCACTTGATCTGCTGCCTCTGCTAGGGACAGGGTTGAAGAGAAGAAATCGGTGGGAAGGAAGTGGGAGGCAAACGCCAAACGGGGGGAGGGGACGGGGGGCAGCGAAAAACAGATGGGCCGGTGGTGTTGATCGTTCGGCTAAAGTTTACGCCTCGTCACATTGGATATTTGCATGGTGATTAAGAGGATTAAATATGAGCTAATTATAAAACTGATTGCAGAAGTTCTAGGCTAATTCGTGAGACGAATCTATCAAGCCTAATTAATCCATCATTAGCAAATGGTTACTGTAGCACCACATTGTCAAATCATGGATTAATTAGGTTTAATAGATTCATCTCGTGAATTAGCCTCCATCTGTGTAATTAATTTTATAATTAGTCTACATTTAATACTCTTAATTAGCATCGAAACATCCGATATGACAGGGCTAAAAATTAGTCCTACCAGGTCCAAACACCAGAAAACTAGGGAATTTTTAACCTACTCGTCGAGTGATGATGCAACGCAAGCACATAAACGTTCAGCTATGACCTAGCATCCATTTTCTCTGGTGTACATCCTTCGATTTCGTCATAACACGCAAAAATGTCTCTTAGGTGACCACAATGTTGCAAAAAAATTGTCCATAGAAAATAAAAAATACATGCAAGATGTCCATAATCATTGTAGAGGTAGTCTATAGCAAAGAAATACTTTCAGCTACCCATAGATAGTTCATATGGAATAAAAGATTAAATTTTCTCTCTTGACTCCTCTCTCACCAGCACAATGTTTTATTTGAACAAGGGTCCCATCCATTTGGCATACCTAAACATTTAACATTGTACAAATTTCTAATGACCACTTGCAAGGGTCCTATCTATTTGGACCAATCAGTCCAAATACATTGTGGTTAGAGATTACGACGCGTTCGTGTGTATCGAATCAGCAGCGGCAGCGGCAGCGGCAGCGGCAGCGGCTGCAGCTGCAGATAGCTGGCCGGCGACCGTGCAGTTCAGTGTTTAGTTTCCACAACAAACTTCACTATTCATCCAACTTTACCATTTATAAAAGAGAATCTTACATGTATGAAGTATTAAACGTGAGTTAATGACAAAACCCATTCCATAACCCCCATAACTTTGCGAGACGAATCTAATGAGCCTAATTTGGCCATGATTAGACAACGTCGTGCTACAGTAAACAATCTCTAATGACGGATTAATTAGGCTTAATAGATTCGTCTCGTGATTTCCCGTCCATCCGTGTAATTAGTTTTATAATTAGATCGTGTTTAGTCCTCCTAATCTTAGGTTTATAATTGCTACAGTAAAGTTGCAACTCAAGTTGCGCGAACTAAACAGGGCCTTAGTTCCCACCCCAAACTTCACTATTCATCAAACTTCACTATTCATCAAAAAGAATCTTACATGTATGGAGTATTAAACGTGTGTTAATGACAAAACCCATTCCATAACCCCCGGTAACTTTGCGAGACGAATCTAATGAGCCTAATTTGGCCATGATTAGACAACGTCGTGCTACAGTAAATAATCTCTAATGACGGATTAATTAGGCTTAATAGATTCGTCTCGCGATTTTTCGTCCATCCATGTATTTAGTTTTATAATTAGATTATGTTTAGTTCTCTTAATCTTCGATTTAGAATTACTACAGTAAATTTCGTAAACTTTTTTCCCGAACTAAACAGGCCCTCAAGCGATTTTCATCGGGAAAACAGCGAAACACAAGAACACAGCCATAAGCACGAGGACGCAGACTGCAGATCTGATAACACTGCATGCACAGCTGCATACTTGCAGTTGTACATGGGACCTGTTTAATTCCGGTGAAAGTTGAAAAGTGGTGAAAACTTTTTATATTAGAAAAACGTGTTCTGTGAGAGAGGGTACGATTGTCAGTGTAAAAACTTTTTGGTAACTTTGAAAAATTACTGGAATTAAACAGGGCCATGGTAACATGGGTTCCTGCACTGCATCACAGGGAACATGGAGTCTCTTGCACCACTCTTCCGGTCTTCCCCACCGGCTGGCACACCACTGTGCCCAACTGCCAATGCACAAGCCCCGCCTTCGGAGTACAGTGAGCCGAAGGACCGTGTTCTGACGGAGGAACAAATTTTTTTACCATACTTGACCACTAATTAAAGGTATTAAATAATGTCAGTTTACAAAACTACCTCCATAACCCCCAACAAATTCGCGAGACGAATCTAATGAGGTCTTTGACCGCACGATTAGAGGATGATTACTGTAGCATTACTGTTGCAAATCATGGATTAATTAGACTCATTAGATTCGTCGCGCAAAGTTGCACTCATCTGTGAAAAAGTTTTGTAAATAGATTTCATTTAATACTCCATGTATACAAGATTCATTTGAACAATTTTTTTATCAGTTTCATCCGAACACGGAGCATACACTTTTTTCCACGGACGCAATAAATGAGGTTGGAAAAGGTGGTTGCTACTACTGGTACACTGTACACAATAGTTGCCTTCATCCGAAAAACGCGGTTGCCTTTTGCCGGTGAAGCGAGTGAATTCCGCCGGCGGCCGGCCGTTCAAAGTTGCCGGTGAAGCTATTTTTGGTTTGCTTTTCAGGTGAAAGTGCCTGGTACAAACTCCCTCTGTTCATATTTATTTGACGTGGGCTAACTCAAATTTAAGCTAATCAGCGTCAAATAAAAAAGAAAAGAGGGAGTACAAAACCTAAAAGTTCAATTTGTGTGTTAGTTGCATAGTGCAGGGAGATAATAAACTTGTTTCATTCATCGGATTGATTTGCAATTTTGTTCCAGAATCCACGGATAAAGCCCCACACAGGCAGTCAAGAAGGCCCAAACGGCTAGGCCGTAGAGACGCACTGGGCTGGTTTAAAAATTGGCAAAAGTCCTTTCGACATCCCTCATGTATTGCCATAATCTGAGTTTGGTCACTCATGTACAAAACCGGGTATTTGCCATCTCTCAACTTTAAAATCCGTTAGTTTTCTGTCCCTCGGCTGCTTTGAGGGTGGTTTCACGTGACGTCGCGCTGGGTCCCACATGTCAGGCGACAAATGGCTGTGGGCCTCACATGACAGGTGGCTTTCTTCTTCCTCAATGCCATCCGACGACCCCGTGGTGGCGCTCTACGCCATCCGCGCCGCGCCAACACCGTCCTCCGCTCTCTCCCTCTTCCGCGCGCTCCCCTCTGCGCCACCGCCGCTACTCCCGCTCTACCACGCCCTCGTCGCCCGACTCACCTCCCTCACCGCGCTCCCCGACCTCCGCGCCCACCTCGCCTCCTTCCCGCTCCCCGCGAGCGGCGCGCCCAGACGCCGAGGATCATCCTGAGGTCGTTGCGCGCACCGGCGCCGGCGCCGGCGGCCGCCGCGGCCAGCGAGGACGGGGCGCGCGCGAGCTGGCCGCGCACCCAGTGGCCCCACCCTTCCTTCCTCCTGCGCGCGCCTCCTCGGCCGACGCCCCTCGTCGCTGGACTCCGGATTGGGGCCCTCCATGAGTGGCGCCAGCATCTCACCGCCGCCGCCGCACGGTGAAAACGCGGCAGCCAGGTTCCCGCCTCGTTCAATTCCTTGCTCGTCCATGGCCAGAATCGCCGGGAATCTGAGAATTTTTGGCTTCCGGTGACCTCTGCTCGTCGCCGAGCAACCCACACATGGTACTCCATCCACTGGCTCTCCTGTGCCCAATTTGAACAGTAAAACGACATCATGGTGAGGCCCTGATCCTTCCCCACCCCTCTTCCCCTTCTCTCGTGGCCATCCCCTTGCCGGGCACCGCCGCCACGTCGGCCGTAGGCCGTTCGCGTGCGCGCGGGCGCTGCCATGCCTCTGGCCGGCCCTTGGCCGCAAGCAGGGTGTTGCCCAGGCCACGCCGAGGGCTTGAGCCCAGGCCAGGCGCACCGTCCAGACCGCCGGCGGCCAAGCCTCCCCAGCTGGCCGAGCCCCTCCCTATCATGCGCGAAGGAAGAGATGGAGGAAGAAGAAGGCCACCTGTCATGTGGGCCCACCGCCATTTGTCATCTGACATGTGGGACCCAGCGCCACGTCACGTGAAACCACCCTCAAAACAGCCGAGGGACCGAAAACAAATGGGTTTTGAAGTTAAGAGCCAGCCAATACCCGGTTTTGAACGTGAGGGACCAAACTCAGACTACGGCAATACATGAGAGACATCGAAAGGACCTTTTCCTTAAAAATTTCACAGATGCACTTTGCTGGGCCTGGCTCTGGCCATTTTTTACTAGGCCTATGAAGTGCTCGGCAAGCCGCTGGGCCTGGCTCTGGCCATTTTTTACTTGGCCTATGAAGTGCTCGGCAGGCCTAGAATGCGCAGCAGCTCGAGTTGGAATTAGCGATATTTTTTTTTGTTCTAACCTGAATTTTCTTTTTATTTTTTATTTTGCGTAAAGATTTTTTTAGTGAAAGCCGGACACTATTGATTTTTTTTTTGCGAAAGGACTCTATTGAATGTTTGGTATTCAGTGTTCATACTAAAAAAATTATTCTGTGAGTTTCAAAAAAAAAATTCTGCATTGTTGTTTCGTCTCTAATTTTTGAGTGCATCAGTTGTTTCATTTCTTTTTAACCTTACGAAATGACAGAATGCACGGTTTAGCCTGTCACATTGTTGATGGTATTTTATACGACATATACTTGGTTGCAACTTGCCAGCCCTTCTGCTAGTGCTAGGCTGCTCGCAATGTTTATTCCATTTCTTAAAAAAAACAATCAAGTTGGTTTAGGTGATTAAAGATAACTGAACAGAACGAGGGGTTAACTGCAATTCTCGTGGGAAAAAAAGGAGCACGTGCTACGGAAGCTTCCCGAGACATCGGGAGGAACTTACTCAAAAAAAAAAAGACATCGGGAGGAAAAAAATGATTGAAAATTGGGAGGCAGACAGTGCTGTCGCCTCGCGGACGCGAACTCTCCTGAAGCCGAAGCAGCCCGACCCAAACCAAACTGCGCCAAGGAGCGAGACGATCTCCGCCGCCTCGAGCCCGCGGCTAGCGCGAGAGATGGAGGAGACGGCGGCGGTGGAGGCTGCGGCGGAGAAGGCGACGTCGTACAGGTACTGGGTGCGGGAGGCGACGGGCGACGCCGCGCCGCTGCCCGCGCCCCGCAAGCTCGACGCCGCCGACCTCGCAGCCAACCCCGCCCCGGCTACCCTCGGCTCCGTCTGGAACCAGGTCCACTATCATTCTCCCCCTTTGATGTAGCTGATAGAGAAACGGGCAAATTTTCTTCTATTTTTTCTCCTTGCTATAGACGCCTGTATTAATAGTGACACAGAAGGTACACTGGTTGATTGACTTGGCTTTGGACTTGCCCTGTTGAGAAAAAAGTGCGGAGTCACTGTAATTTTGTTGTCTGATGTCAGTAGTCTAGTCGATAGGTGGGGGATACAATTCTATGGGGTGTTTAAATCCGGTCAATTGGTGAAAAGTTTGCAGAGAAAAGAAACCAACTACGGATCTCGAGGTGAACACTTTATGCAAAGCTTGTGAATTTAAACACCCCCTATGTCTCTGTGCTAGTTCTCAAGACTGAAATCGATGGATCCATGTTTGTAAACACGAATGCCACAATCTCACAGTTCACAGCATGGAATATAAATTATAAATCAATCATCTTGCGGCTCTGACTCTCAGTGACATCTCACGATGTAATAAGAAGCTGATTCCCGAGCTGATTGCATTGGAGTTGTTCAAACGCGCAGAACACCTTGAATATGTTGTTAATTGGATTACACGATCAGAACTTTTCTGCGGTCATTTCAACTTGACGGGAACTCATTCGATGAATGCTTTCTGGCACAATTATCTCATGACTCTGTTTCAATATTGCCTAATGCCTGGTCATTGGGGTGGCCTGATCTTTCCTGACCAGTTCTTGTAGCTTCTATGGAATTGATTGGTTTTAGTATTGGGCTATTGGCAGCAATGTAGCTCAATTAAGTTTTGTTTTGCTGCTTGCAGGCTGGCACCTGGGAGGAGAAGAACCTGAATTCGTGGGCCAATAGTAGGATTAAGGTTGGATACTATTGTATTCTATTTGGATGTCGTATGTTATTGTTTCTTTTTGGATCTTCATCTGAGCAGTCTTTTGAATACTTCTCAACTGCAGGATTTGCTGGGATCTTTAGATCCTTTGGAATTCTCTACTGGCAAGGCATCTATTTATGAAGTATCAAGATGCACAGGCGATGTGAGTACTTAGTACCATCTTTTCATTCGAAAATGCTCAATGGTGGAGAACCATTCATATTATTTCCTCAGTTATGTTTTGTGTGCTATTGTCGTCAGTTTTTGCTTATATTATCACCTCTTATAGTCTATTTTTTTTGCGAGAACCTCTTATAGTCTACTATTAATATAATGCAACGTTTTATGAACTTTCATGGGATCTTTGCTGATCTAAGGATGTTCTTTAATGTAAACAAGGAAACTGTTAAGATATATTGTAGTTATCAAAAGGATTTGGAGTTTTGGATGGAAAAATAGGAAGATTTATATTATAAGATTATTATGATTTCTTAGCTTTATTTTTAAATGTGTCTCAGGCTTCACCCCGATCATATTAATTTCCAGAAAATCTTTCTAATTGCTTGTTTATGGATCAACAAGCATGCACTTTTATCACTAATGCTTGAGTTGTAAACTTGTAATTGACATATTGCCAATGTGACAAACAATATAGATAGAAGTAGGAACTGATGAGTACCGGAACATGAGCTAGCCATCAATAGTAGATTAGAAGTAAAAACTTGTGCATGGGTTTCCGGACATTTAGCAAAGTTTGCTGTTGTTGAGTTCACAGGTTTTTCAGTCCGAATTAGATAGACATTCAATTTAGCACTGTCACACCCTAAGCACTATGGTAGCCTTTTATTTCTCTCTTGACTCTTGTCAAACAACATTCATGTATTGGCTTATGGTGGGCTATTCTTTTCTATATTTTGATAATGGGAGCGATAATTTCTGTTGTTGTAGCTTTACCTTTCTCTTTGTGTTGTAAGAAATTGTCTCTAGCGCCTCCGAATATTGCTGGTTGGAGTCCGATGTATGTTTGGATGATCTTTCCCTTTAATTGTAGAGCATATGTTACAGTGACCTAACCTTGGTTATTTGGCAGGCGTTTCAAGTCACCGTTCGCAATAAGAAGAGGGTGGGCTATACATATGAACTGAGTTTAAAATTCAAAGGTAATTATGTTTAAAAATTTCTGAGTTATCTTCATCATGGTTACCTTCTTTACTGACACTTGTGGCGGTGTTTTTCAGGTGAATGGTTAATCAAGGAAGAAAACAAGAAGGTCAAAGGTCATCTGGAGATTCCTGAATTTTCATTTGGTGAGCTTGAAGACTTAGAGGTAAAAATACTGTTTTTGGTTATATTTGTGTCAATGTGACTTGAAGGGGTAAATTGATCCATTTCTTGGAAACAATGTCAGAAAACACGCATTCTAACATGCGCTGAATCTGGAAATGCCATCACCTGGATGTATTTTGATTGGCTGCCTCTCATGTGGTTCATGATGTATCCTTTTCCTGTATTTTTCTGTCAGGTAAATGTAAGGTTCAGCGATGACAAGGATCTCTCCTCGGACGAGAAAGCACACATTTGCAAGGATATGAAGACCTTCCTTTCACCTATTCAGGAGAAACTGCGCGAGTTCGAGAAGGAGCTGAAAGATAGATAGCGAACAAGCACCAGTGATACTGGCTGGCATTGTTTTGCCCATTAAAACCATGAAAGGTATTCATGCTACTGTTTGACTGCATTGGACGTTAGCACGTACTACCAAGATCCGCAACGTTGCCGATCTGTGTACGTCATTGGTGGCTGTGTGTTGTACCAACGTGAACACGAACTCTGTAGCTGTCTGCCTGGCTTGTGCTTTCAGAGCAAAGTTTTGTGCATGGAGTACTGCAGGTTGCAGGACGCGCTTCGCTCCGTTTGTGTCGAGTCAATTAGGCCCATGGATCCCTGAATGCATTGGGCTTTGGCCCAATCATGCTAAGTAACTGGAAACTCGCTATGCTGCTGCTGCAGCAGTCACAGATGAACAAATAAGAACCGTGTTCGGTTGGAGGGACAAAATTTTTTTTTTCCTCCACTAAATGCTACTTTGACCATAATTAGGGGTATTAAATAAATCAGTTTACAAAATTACCTCCACAACCCCCTGGCAAATTTGCGAGACGAATCTAATGAGGCCTTTGACCGCACGCTTAGAGGATGGTACTGTAGCATTACTGTAGCAAATCATAGATTAATTAGGCTCATTAGATTCGTCGCGTAAAATTGCACTCATCTGTGAAAAGGTTTTGTAATAAACTTTGTTTAGGGCTTCATGCATGCGACAGTGTTTGGGGACAAAAAAATTGTCCCCAACTGCCGAACACGGCAAAGATCCAATCAATAGGAAGCAAAAAAAAAAAGAAAAAGTGCATTGGGCTGCGTGCATTATGCAAAATTTATGCAAAAGGGGGTGAATTAAACACCCCATATAGTGCGCATACTGACAGAAAGAAGGTTTTTTGTAGAAATTAAAAAAAGAGAGAAATTAGTAAAGAGCAGCATCATTATTGGTGCGCACTGTTGCAAATCCAAGGACAGTGGGAGGACGCAGATTCAGACTAATCAGCATGCGTCATCGTCACCAGGAAAGCAGAAAGGTATTGTCTTTCCCGTGTCGCGGTCAGCCGGGGCACGCCGAGGCGAGCAGTGGCGGAGCTGTTGGCTGGCCGCGGCCAGCGCGTCGCCCTCACGCGCGCCGGGCCCCTCGTGCGCTGCAGGTCCTCGGCGAAACTGATTCCGCCATAGTTGTGCCGTCCCCAGATGACATCCCGTGCCATAGCCCTGTAAGTGGTCCGGTTTTAACCCGTACAATCCGTCAATCCGGACCGTATCAAACTGCTTATGCACTCCGACTACGGGTTAGGTTTAGGCCGGGTTGCACCGGCTAACCCGGTGCCAGAAAACGATGTCGGTCTCATGCTGGTAACTCCGTGTGAAAGTAGCGGTCCATCAAACCAATAAAAAAAGGAAAACAAAGTTATTTTATTATTTAACTCATCTTCTTCTCAGCCGCACCTCCCCAATTTCTATCTCTGCTGTGCACACCCGTCAATGGAGACTGGCCTTTAGATCCACCGCCGGCAATGGCGGATGTTGTCGCTAGCAATGAAAAATTGGTTCCCTATGCTGTTCCGCTGATGTTTATCCCCTCTTTCCATCTGATTAGTCACCAATTGATCCACCGGAGGATCAGAGCACCTGCTGCTGGTGACGAGTGGCACGCAGAGACGAACTTGGAGAATTTCTGGACATGCTACAAGCACCGAGCTCCCCATGGGGCTCTTCAAGATGTCGCACACCCGCATTCCGCATCCTGTTCATCCTCAAGCGGCTCACCCACGTTCTAGAAGGAGATCGCTGCCATGAATGCCGCTACGCTGCCGCCGACAAGCAGCACATGCTCGGCTTGCATCAGCTCCGCGGCCTTGATTGCTAGTGTTCTTCTGATCCTGTGTCGTTGCGTCGACATCTGGGACCTCGGCCGCGAGAACACATGCAGCCTCGTCGAGCGGCTCGTTAGGCAGTGGAGCTCGCTCGAGCACAGGGCTCACCGTCGACTTCTCCCCGCCGAGGATCTTAGGGAGGCAGCGAGCTACTGAGCTGACGGCAACGACAGAAGGCAGGAAGACATCTTGGGAGAATCGAAGAAGCTTTCCTCCCTGACGATGACCATGGAATAGTTTACACTACACCAACCATCGTCAAACCAGCGAACCCGTCTAACCCGCGGTTGTCAAACCGCTCAGCTCGACTCCCTCGTGGGCTGGATGGGTCGGTTCAGAAAACCCGCTAAACCCGGACCATGAACAGGGCTACCGTGCCACGTGAACGGGCCTCTAGCCCCCTTTTTTTTTACGGACGTCGTATTAGGTTTGTCCTAAATTAAAGCTTCATAACTTTGACTAAACTTATAAAAAAATATAGTTATATTTATCTTACCAGTAATATGTATTATTGTAATATATTCTATGGTGAATTTAAAGAAATAAATATGGTATTATAGATGTTATTATAATTTTTTAGAAATTTAGTCAAAGTTGAACAAATTTGACTTAGGACAAACCTAATACGACATGCAGAAAAACCGAAGGGAGTACTGGTATACAGCTCACGGCTCAGTAGCATTTGGAGATCGATCAGATTACAGATACACAAAAGCCTGGTGTGCGTGCCTTGTTGGTTGCAGCAAAAGGGCCTCCTGACGAACTGTCCGAAGATGGACGAGAGATATGGTGTGACAAAAATCCAAAGATATCGCGAGTGGCGTCGGCATATTACATGCCAACCGGTGGTCGCGAAGATCGCTCGTAGAGCCAGCGACCAACGAGCCGTGGAATCAAATAAATCTGTCGCGGTACGGTGGCGGTCGCTCTCGTCGGCCGAGCTCCACTAGCGAGAGTTGCGCCGTGCGCGGCGGCAGTGCGCGTACGCCCGCGACGCGACGAACCGGGAGGAGAGGGGGCGACGGTTCAAGCTTCGCTGGAGGCCAGGGCAGGAGCTCGGTGTCGTCGTCGACGCCGGGGCCCGTCGCGGCCGTGTCGGCCCGCAGGCCGCGGCGGGACCAGCGGCGGCGAGAGCGACGTGTATGCGGCTGCAACGCATCGTGTCTGGCGCCTGCGCCAGGCCAGGGTCCTCCCCCGCCGCGGCTCTGGCAGCCTGGTCCATCGCCTGCCGCGGGCCCGCCACAGCCACGGCCCACGGGGGATTCTCTGCGCTGCTGCGCTCCGTCACACACACGAGGCGCTCGGCGGCGCAGACGAAAGGATGCGCATGCGCTGCTCGTGCGGGCCACTGGCTTTTGGGAGAAAGCGACCCGATCGAGCAGCGAGCGGGGACGGAGCGGTTGGTCCGAGTGTAGTGACGGCCCACGCGGTCCGTCGTCGGGTGCACAGGCACACGCTCGGCTCCATGGGATGGGAGGGCCATGGTTGATTGAGATGCGAGTGGATATACCAAAAGATACCATTGCTTGAATCAACGGCTGATGCAAAGCTGATGGGCAAGCATGCAGATGCGTATAAAGAAATGTATAAAATACACGGATCAGGTGTAGACCGTAGAGAAAGCAACGAGGTTTCACAGCTATTCATCTACCTCTCGTTGCCCAGCTCGTGGCTGCGGTGTGGCCATGTCAGCACCGCGCGACACGTGTGCAATCCTCTGCTACCTCCAGCTCATCCGCACGCTTAATATACTCGTACTGTATACCAGGCTTCCCAGCATTATGATACTACTAAAAAACTCGCGCAAATAAACGACGGGGGAGTCTTTAACTGGGCTGAAATTAGCGGATGCACACGATGGTCGATTTTTTTTGGCGAACCACACGATGGTCGATTGGGTGCTTGCAGCGACAGATTTGGATCATCTCCGGGCCGGACCGGGCCCGCACGAGGCCGACCGGGCCATCAGTGGGTGGCAGCGCCGCGGCGGCGACCTCTCGCTCGCTCAATCGGTTCGCTCCGGCGCCGAGGGCGAGTGACCCCGACGTGCTCGCGCGATATGCCGCCGCATATTCCACATTTCCACCACCTCCCCTCCAGGCGCCCGGCGGATGGCGACGCTGAAAAAGCCCTGACGTCGAGAGGAGATGGCGGCGGCGGCGGACAGGATGCATGCATTCACCTCACCAAAATTACTGTCATGTAATAATCATGTCTAGGATGAGGACATGACAGACCTGGATCGGATAAGAACGGCAGGTAAAAGAAACGGCCAGGAGGAGAGGGGGAAAAATAGGGCAGCGCGCGAGAGAAGCGATCATAATTTGACACACCCCATGCATGTTCTAGTAATCCAAGGTGTCTACAGTAACTTTTGGACATGCCTTAGCAAGTTTTGAGCAAAGGATAAGCCTATAACAGACACAGACAGGGCGAGTTTTAGAGCTTTGAATTTGAAAATATTATGACAAGAACGGAACAACTGACAGAGTATATATGGCAATGTGTGTGATAAGCCAAACCTTTCCTGCAGATAAAGGGTGCACTAGACTTCGAGATAATGGTGGCGCTTAAGCCAAGCATCATTGTTACGGAGAAAATAATTCATGGAATCATATGTCGCTGTCCAACAAGGGGAGATTTTCACCTACAAAAGCTACCACGACACGAGGTCCCGCCGCCAGCGTCACCTGAAGTGGAGTCCGTTTCGTTCTTTACCGCTCACTCATGTGTCTGATCAGTGTACACAGTGCAGTGTGTCCCGGCATCGTAGCATCGTCTCCTCAGAGGCCAGGCAGATAAGTCTATGACAATTTGGTGGCCATATTTGGACTCTATCCTCCAATTAGGGAAGGATTTAATATCTGGACATCCAAACTATCCGTATTCATATTCGATTAACACATCAATATGAATATACGTATTATTTGTATCCGCTTTTAATATGGATATTTGATGGATATATTCGAATTCGTTTTTGTCATTTTTCTCTATCCAAAGCCAATTTCGTATTCGAATAAAATATGGAAACAAATAAAATATCCGATACTATCCGTGAAGAATAGACCCAATGAAACCATCTATCAGAATGTGAATCCGTATTTTAGTTACTTGTTTTGTATTCGTATCTGATAAGAATTGACAAGATTTGTATTCGGTTTCCGTATTCGAATTGAAATATGGTTTAAGATGCTATCCAGATTCAATTCCATTAATATCCGATCCGAATCCATCCCTAACTCCGATTGCAAGAGGGGAAGTGCATCATCGTTCTTTATCTTGCTCATCAGAAAGGCAAGGGCAAAAGTGTCATTTGCGGCATGCATTATATATGACGAACTGGTTTGTCCTTTACTGGATCTATATCGACCAATCCTAGACCGAGGTTACAGGGAATCTACCACCAAATCAGTGGAGGCGGCCCCCAGCAGCCTACCCATTGCTTTCCATCTTTTCTGTGAGCAAGTGGATCAGTGATGGCGACAGAAAAAATCCAACAAACATGGAGCTTCCTGAACCTCTCTGAGCATGAAGGGGTATGTGTGATCATTGACAGGTTAATAATACCACAATTCACGCACAGATAATAATCTGAAGTTCACTTGCCAGTATTCTGCAAATATTGGCATTCACGAACTCGTCATACATGCATTGTTTGCTTTGGCCTGTTCTGCTCTGCCCTCACATCAAATTTGGGATTTCTGAGTCATCCTAGATCTGCACAAACACAAACCTAGTAGCTAATACTGCTAGTATTAGCCATGAACCTCATTGGCCCCTCTCTTTATGTCTTATCCATTCCTGCCTCCGCGTGGTTTGCACTAACCCCTAATTGTTGGACCCAGATTGTGTGCCCCTAGCTAGACTAAACAAAAAGATGCAAAGCAAAACCAGCAACCTACGTCACACCACATTTTCCACTCTGTCTGTGCATGACAGGCCAGTCCCACCAGTTTCTGAATGCGCCTGTCACTGTGAGCTTTTGGCTAATGACGATTCTTGCAGTGGATTATTGCTCATATGAAAACCTGATGATTCCTTTGGTGCCCATGTCTTGGCATGCTTGTCCTCTCGATTGGATCAGAGGTTGCGCAGATTCCTTCTCCCATTACTCTAAAAAAAGATTCTTTATCCCCTTTGTTTATCATCCAATGCTTATGTCAGACACACACCAGGACTACTAGTTCTTTAACGTAACATGACTAAAAAGGGCATTGCAATATCCCCAAGGAAAAAAGGTTTTTTTTTTTTTGCTTTTTTGGTTCCAAACAATCTCTGAAGATGTTTGCGTCCTCTCAATCACTACTGACAAAACTAGGTGATCCAACGTCTTAGTGGTAAAAAGATCCCAAAAAAGAAATCATAACATTTTCTATTTTTGCAGCACCTGCAACAAATTCATTTGTCACACCTCCAGCTTCTAGCATGTGTTTGTAGTATGATTTTCATGCACGGATCAACGCAGCAATCAGCATGTAGTTTTAGGCAAATCTACTCAACTTTGTGCCTACCACTCCTGGATTGTCGCACATGGTTTGCAACACAAAATATTATTAACAGCAAGTTGGCTAACATCGTTTCAAGATGGCAACACAATGATTACAAAAAAAAAAGAGCAAAACATGGCTGGTGACAGCATTGACACATACTCCCTCCGTCCCAAAAAGAATGCAACTCTGGCTTCCCGAGAAGTTAAACCATTTCAAGTTTGACCAAGTTTATACAAAAAATTACTAATATTTATACTTTTAAATAGATTTAGTATGAAAATACATTTCATGATCAATCTAATGATACATATTTTGAACCAATGTTATCTGATCGTTCAACTAATCGTGATTAGTCGCGATTAGTCGACCTTATCGGTCCTTGGCCACCGATAAGGGCCGCCGAGTAGGTTTGGGCGATCAAGAAATTAGTCGTCCGATTAGTCGTCGCCTAATCACGATTAGTCGGTCGATTAGACTGAAAAACGATCAGTTTGAAGTTGATTTCGGGCATGTCTAACTATTGGGCTTTGGCTATTGGGTGGGTTGCGAATTAAACCCATTGGGTTTTGCTATATAGACATAGGTGCTGCTGGAGCTGACTGCCTGTCTCGCCAAAACACGCCAAAATGCACCGTCGCCTACACAAAAGCACGCTGGTATGCTTGTTATATACTGAGTATTGTGTAGAATACATACATATTGGTCCTATATATATAGGACGACTAGACAGACGACTAGGACTGACTAGGCTCGACTAATCGATCTGATCGACGACTAATCACGACTAATCAACTTATCGGTGCCATGGCGACTTGGTTCGATCAGACGATCGTATAACATTGTTTTGAACCATAAATGTTAGTATTATTTTGCATAAATCTAGTCAAACTTGAAATCGTTTGACTTCTCGGGATGCGAGAGTTGTATTCTTTTTTGGACAGAGGGAGTACCAACACTGAACCAAAAATGGACTGGTTAGACCACAAACAAATTTACCACAAATGGTTGATGGGCTTTTTGAGAATTCTCATTTACCTTTCTTGCTACCAGTCAGGGTTTTAAAAAGAAGAGAAATAAAAAAAAGAAAATCGGCTGATGGAGAGTTCAGGTATGGTACAAAATTCAGAAATAACCAAAACAGATGGAAAAATAAGTTGGAGAAATGAAGAAGGGCTGCTGCACATTATTAACCCCCTCGAAGACCAAAAGCAAGACAGCCAACCAACCAGTCAGGATGGAGCACACCAAGAAAGGGAGTAGCATAGTTGCCGGGCGCCAATGATCTGCAAGAAGAGGGATAGGATTTAGGCAGCTGGTAGCTAGGTCTCTCAGAGAGAGAGAGAGAGAGAGAGAGAGAGAGAGTGCCAGATTGGGTCTTGCCGTCTTGGATAGGAGTCGAGGGAGTGGAGCCGGGTGGAGTGACAGAGGATTGGCCGCTTCCAGATTCTGAATCTCCTACAATCCGTTCCCCTACCTTCGCGGTCTGAGGTGAGGCCAAGGTTTCAAAGATCCTTCGATTTTATCGGCATTCCGTCGCCTCCCCAGTCTGGCCGTGTAGGAGTACGATTTTTTTGCTAGATTTAGCAGTTTCTTTTGTGCTAGTCTTAATGTTTCTGAAGCGCAGATAAACCCCATTCTTGATTTCCCTTTCCTCCATGAGTCCATCTCTGGTTGATGCGTTTCATATGCCCTTTCTCAAGTCAAATTCTCCTTCTTTATCACGTTCGAGCTCACTCTTTGATTCCTTTTCTGGGGGAGGGAATAGTCTTAGCTCTTTCAGGGATTTGTCTCGGTGCCTGTGTAATTTAATTTCTCGGGACTGTTCCGAATTCCATCAACTGTATGCCAGGTTATTTCCCCTTGACCTCTGATGCTGCTTCTAGAGTGACAGAGTATGGGCATGACATGCTTCGCTGTCGGTCAGACAGGGCGGCATTCGCTCGCCTAGCAAGAACTTTTTTTTCCCAAAGTCTGTAGAATCTCGTATCTAGTCTTTCCGATGCTAAATTATATTCCTTTCTTTGTTGGTTTTGCCAAAATTGAGAAACATTTGGTTACTTGGTTTACAAATGAGAATCCGACCGTCGTCAGAGAATCAGGAAAGTTATGTATCATTTTTGGAGTTTTGTCTTTTTCAGCACAAAATAGTTTCCGTTAACTGTGTGGATCTCGTGCCGAACTTTTTCTAGTGGATGTGCTTGTTTGCATTTATATGTCAAAATAAATATAATGTTAGGTTCACATGGTGTTTTTATACGAGTACTGTTAGCACAAGTTATCATTGGTTAGCTAAATTGGAAGTGTCCGAAACATATAAATGAATTCCATGTGTTCAAAAACAAGCTTGTCTGTATGTATTTTTCTTAATATTATTGTTTATATTATGAACTAGATGCTTATTTAAGTATTGAATTTGTCGCACAACAATCTCCTTACAATCAACAATTTTCATGTGCAGGCCTTTTAGCCTATCAAGTCAATAATCAGCAGAAACAAAATGAGCTCCCAGAGTGTTGCTGGGGAGCAAATTATTGCTTCCGACCAAACAGTACATGCCTCCACATCCACACAAACTTCAGTTCATAAACTGTTTGATGCTAAATTGGAGCACCGGCTCTTGATGGATGACACTTTGTCATCCACAAGCCAATCATCAAACATCAAGACTGAGTTGATCAGATCATCGAGCCTGTCAAGGAGCCTATCAGTTAACCTTCAGAAAAGAAGCCCAGAATCTGATCCAGAAAGCCCGTTGTCTCATGTCTCACTTCCCAAATTTTCTGACCCCATAGTGTCCAATTCATCAACATTCTGCACAAGCTTGTTTTCGTCATCTTCAAAAAACACAGATCCATGCCGTCAAATGGGCACTTTACCTTTCCTGCCTCACCCTCCTAAGTGTGAGCAGCAGGTTTCAGCTGGGCAATCATCGAGCTCCTCTCTTCTTTTAAATGGTGATACTAGCAATGCTTTAGATGAAACTGAACAGTCAGATGGTCTGAAAGATTTCCCCAATCTTTCTGGAGATGCTTCTGATGGCAGCTTCCATGGAGAAAGCCATGCCTTGGCTTTTGATGAACAGATGGAATTTCAGTTCCTGTCTGAACAGCTTGGAATTGCCATCACTGACAACGAGGAGAGTCCTCATTTGGATGTAAGTGATAAGTGAACTGAATGTCTGAATCCCTTACTGAAACAGTGCTGCAGCACTTCAGAGCCTCTTTTTCAGTCTGTAGTGTTTTTCTTGTATTATTTCTCTGACAAAATGTTTTTAGGATATATATGGCACACCACCACAACTGTCATCACTCCCGGTATCATCTTGCTCCAATCAGAGTATACAGAATCTAGAATTACCAGTTAAAGTCCAGCTTAGCTCATCTCGGTCATCTTCTGGTTCTGCAACAACTAACAAGTCAAGATTGAGGTGGACACTTGAGCTTCATGAGCGTTTTGTGGAGGCTGTGAACAAGCTTGAAGGACCTGAAAGTAAGCTGGTAGTTTTGCTTTATCACCCACATGTTTTCAAGTTGTCTGTATTTACTCTCCCACATGTTTCAAGTTCTATATTTAACAGACCATCCTTGATGAATGTTTTACTTTCATATCTTTACAGAAGCAACTCCTAAGGGTGTTCTGAAACTAATGAAGGTAGAAGGCCTAACAATTTATCATGTGAAGAGTCATTTGCAGGTACAAGTGTACATTTTTGTTCACTGAAAATCAATTATCCCTTCTATGCTTTTGTTGTAATTAACTTACATATTTTCTCCTGCACTTGTCATGTAGAAGTATCGGCTTGCGAAATATCTTCCTGAGCCTAAAGAAGGTAAGATAAAATTACCTGTAGTTGGCGCTCAATGCGTACTTCTTTATAATAGCAGTCTTTTCTGGAAAAAAAAATGCCATCCTAAATGCTTACTCTATGTAGACAAGAAGGCTTCCTCGGAGGATAAGAAAGCACAATCAGGTAGCAGCAGCAGTGGTTCAAGCGAAACGAAGTGAGCCCTCTTAACTGCTTAAGCGAGGGAACTTGCATATAGCATCAGGATCTTATAATCTTACATTGCTTTCCTTAACATGTTTCTTAGGAATTTACAAGTGGCAGAAGCTTTAAGGATGCAAATGGAGGTTCAAAAACAGCTTCATGAACAATTAGAGGTGTGTATCAGATGATCCAGAGGACAGGCCATGTTATCACATTGCACTAGTACTACTGTTAGATCGTATGCTTGGTTAAATAAATTTATCCAAATTCATACTAGGAATTAGTCTTGAGATGGGTTTCAGTTTTAGATTAGCATGTACTTGGATATATTGGCAACTTGTATTATGTTGGTCAGCCATGAACCATCACTATCCTTGAACTGGCCAACTTATGCACATCAGTGAATACATTGAAGAACTAATTGTCTACTATGAACTTTGACCGTAGTAATAATTAAAATTTAATAGTTGGAATTGAATATATTGCAGGAATGCAGGTAATCTGTAATTCTGGTTTAGCATATATGTCATTGTCGTGTGATATCTAAAATAGTCATGAAGCATGTAGTACACTAAAAGAATCTCTATGATCTGATATATCCAGCATTGATAATTTGAATTCACCATCAGGTGCAAAGGCAATTGCAGCTAAGGATAGAGGAGCATGCAAGATACTTGCAGAAAATACTGGAAGAGCAACAAAAGGCTGGCAACTTGTCGCTAAAAGCGCCAACCAAAGCACAAGCAGAGTCACTAGAATCGACAACATCAAAGGAGAGAAGCGAATCTGAGGCTGGCGCCACTTCTCCTCGGCCATCCAAGAACAGACACCCTGATGTAGACACAGAATACAAGTCACAGGTAGGGAGCAAGAGAATAAAGGTTCAAGTTGATCCTGAGAGTAAGGCCTCGTGTTCTTCATAGCCATGCGGCCGAGGAAAAAGAACCCGTGCTCCTGTTCTTTTCTTCCAGGATCTATTTGCTACTGCTTGAAACTTGTACAATAGTATCTCTAGTTGCCTGTTGATATCTTGTCAATGAATTGTGGAATGGTATTTGGTACGGACTTTCATATCGTAGCCTAATATTTGGTCCGTATAGAACTTAACTTTGGAATGGAAAATTAAAGTTGATGTAACTAGGGAAATGAGTAGCAGCTGCTTGGGTGTTGAGAATTGGAGAATGATGGGGAGGGGAGGGGGCAGGATGTGAGCATTAAGATTTAGGTTTAGGATTGTCATCGAAATTTTTTCTTACCTTTTCAATTTCGCAGTGTTAACGAGAGATAGCAATGTGATGAATTTTTTTTTTACTCTACTAGGGTGATGGCACAGGCCTCAGTTTGCCATAAGCATACATAGAAGAATGAAAGGACCAGGGCGAGTATTATTTCATTGATTGGAAAACTCTTTATTCCAAGTACATGTTCTGGCTTCCAATATATAAGGAACGCCCATGAAGATCAACAGATCAATCCATGACCATTATTACATAACGCACACACTCACACATAATGCACACACTCACGCATGCAAACTGCAAGCTGTAGTGGACTCGCCACTCATGGAAATGCAGATGAATACATGCAGTCGCTGCTTCATGGAGATGCATGCCGAGCCAGGGAAACGTCAACATAGGGCACAGGCATGTGTTAATATCCAAACCCATGGGTTTGTTTGATAGGAAAAAAAACCATTCGGGGGGCGTGTTTATATCCAAACCCATGGGTATGTTTGATAGGAGAAACAAAACCAATCGGGTCTATAATGGGCCGAATGGTTAATATCCAAACCCATGGGTTTGTTTGATGGGAGAAAAACAAAACCAGTCGGGTCTATAATGGGCACGGTTCAGTCTCATGTGACCCCATGGGTTTATTGTTTAACTAACCTGACTTGATCTTGATCCTTATTTGTGCATACTAGCCCAAAGGTGCATCTCATGGCCCATCAGGGCACTTGAATTATTGAATTTGTTGCTTGTAGTTTAATCCCCCTAGTACTTTCACACAGTGAACTATAAACTTATGAACTGGATGTAGTGAACTATGATATATGAACTTATTGCGCTGGTTCTCTAAAACTTAATTTGATTGTGTTTCAAATTCCATCACATCGTTGCTGGTTTGATGCATGCATATAAGCATATAATTAAACCGATCTCTAGTGTACTCGGTTTGCTGCATATAAATTGAAGGCATGCCAAAAAAAAAACCCTTGTTGGCCCAGACTGTCGGTGTTCACAGAGTTTGCTATCTGCCTCGTTGTCGAGCATATTTGAGCCGCCTTAGGATCGGTCAATACCCCATCCTTGATAATGCAATATGCTCGGTGCATGAGGAGGTGATGCACCTCCACGTGGTTTGATATGGTTGGTCATTGACTTCATGCTCATCCTCTCTTCTTTGAGGATGTGAGAGGGTTTTGTGTTCGACTTTGGTGACTTCAGTCATTCGGTGGACGTTGGGGCGCTATCTCGTTCCTTTGGCTATTCGATTGCTCACTGCTAATCAAACATCCACAAAAAAACACGCTAAAAAATTCGGTTGGAGCAAGTAGCTAGCGGGTTTCCTTACCAAGAGAAGAACCAAATCAATCAAGGATACACCCGGTCAAGAGGCCAACACGCTTATGAGACAAATCTGCAGTTCACTGAACAAAAGGAAGAAAGATTAGCACTTGATAGGCAACAACACGAGTGAAATTGAATCCACATCCGCCAAGCATAGCAACCAAGGAGCTACCTTTCCAAAAAGTAAAGAAACCAACCACCACCACACTGAGACAAATCTGCAGTTCACTGAAAAAAAAGGGAGAAAAATTTTAGCACTTGATAGGCAACGACACAAGGGAAAATGAATCCCACATCCACGAAAGCATAGCAATAGATTGCAATTTTTTCCCATAACCATAAGATAGGAAAGTCAGAACAACACAAATTAATCTTCAGAAGTTTTAAAAGGAAAACACAAATAATAAATGCTCAAGTACATCGGAAAAACCTAGCAATGCTGAAATATACTAGTTCCTGTTCAAACGTCCATAAGTAGATCAATGTATTTAGCATATTCAGATCTTGGGGACATGACACACACAACGAATAAAATAACGCGCTATTTGGTGTAGCTAGTCGTATGCTTATAACGTGTCCATGTTCTTTGTTAATGAGCATTGATCCACACAGTGATCTTTGAAAACTCAAGGAGGGACCAATTCAATGCTAATGAGTAAGCAATAGCTACACAATTCTCCTTTTCTATAAATAAACTGACACACAATTCAATGCTAATAACTAAGCAATACACAATTCTCCTTTTCAGAAATGGTTGGAAGAACCAAATTAGTGTATATACCACACAGAAAATGAACTCGTGACTAACAGCACCCATGGGAATATGGAATGAAAGAAATTGACTCAGATTTCTCACAGTTCGTGAAACATTCACTACAAATAAAAGCCATCCTTACCAATAGAAGAATTACCAGATCAATGATGATAAGAACCCGCTAGGGTTTGTGCCCAATCTTTCGATGAGAGATGGATAACTTCGATTTGGACTGGAGAGACGTTCACGGCCCGACTACAACCATCAAAGGATGTTGCGCCTTAGCAACCGATACACCAACTCCAGCGGTCGCCGCGATCTTGTGGAGCACGATCAACCAAACCACGAGGGTAATTCCTGCAAGCAATCGAAGAACAAGCAAGAACAAGTAGAACAAGCAACTCAATTGCAAATATGGAGATGATACTCAATCTGAAATCACAAAGGTGGGGTTCTGAATCGAGTAGAACGGATGGTCTTGCCGACACATGCGTCTACAAGGAAGTAGCAATGGCTAAACTTACATCTAAACAAAACTCAAACCCTAATGTGGCGGCGGCTACTGAATATATGAGTATTAGGTCATGCAAAACCCCCTAGCCACGTCCCTATTGGACTCCCAAACGATACACAAGCCAACAGCCCAAAAGACGGCGGCGTAGCATCTTGACAGATTCTAGACGTCCAATTGTTTTGACGATTCCTGTCGTTTCCTATTGAATTTAGACATGGGACTGGCGGCATTGGAAAGCCTATCTTTTTAGCTTTCCAACCATATGTAGAACTCCCAAAACCGAGCCCGTATGCGACCTGGGCATCATTTTTTGTGCAGGCTACTCCGGGACTCCGAAACAGACTCGAACTTGACGTGAACTGGGCCTCCAACTTGTCATGGACGCCCTTGCTGGCCTCCAAAGGTGGTGGCCAAGGAGGAGGACGTGCAAAGGCTTCATTGATGTGTTCCCCACATGGTGGAGCTGTGATCCAACTTGGGCCAGGGTCCCATGTGTGAATAAGAAGCCCACGACGACATAGTATCACCCGGCAGAAACAGAGATAACATGTCTTGATGATCTGGAGGCCTTGACGACATGATGTTTAGGTGATATCAAATCTATTTGAAAGATTATAAAATAGTCTTTCCATCAAGTGCTTATGGACCTCAAACACACTCCGGATGAAGGAATTATGGCCTTCCCAATGAAGTACTCCCGAACTGCTGGTGAATCGAGTGTTCAAGTTTGATGGACTTGCACTTCGAGATTGGTCCTTATAATCAATGGTTGTATCTGAAGGTTTCATGTCCTCATCAAATGATCCAGGATACACGGATGACGGATTGGTCAAGAGGCCACGAGGCACACGTAAGAAAATCCACACGGTTCTCCACTTATCAGAGGTAACAATTAGCGCTTGATTTAGGCAGCGATGCAATGGAAATTGATTAATTCGACATCCGCACGAGCCTAGCACGAGGTAAAAGCCATGCTTTGTGCCCTTGCTTCTGTGGGATTAACTTCCTTTTTCTGAAAAAGGTGGAGGTGACACAGTGCACATGTAGTACTAGATGAAAAGCTCGTGGTTCGCTAGCTTGCCCGACTCGGCTCGTTAGCGGAGTCGGCTCAGCTCGGCTCGATGAAATTTGTTTACGAGCCGGGCTCAGCTTTTAGCCATAGTACAAAAAAACTATGAACCGGTGACCCCATCGGCTTGGTTCGCTTAAAAGAACGCCTAAGAAAAGCCGATCTCATGCACTCTATTGGGCTGAAACGGCTCAGTTCCAGCCGTAGTATAAAAAACCAAGCTGGGTTACTGGTTCAATCGGGAAAACCGTGAACCGGGGTAGAGAGAAAAAATGGTGGCGAAGGGGTTCGAACCCTAGCCTCTAGGATAAAATCCTACCGCCCTTACCACTTGACCATTGATTCACGTGTGAATGTTCAGCGTATACACTGAATATATAGGATTACTGAACAGAATTCTAACTGGCCGGGTCACAGATTGGACAACTGGACCATCATGCAAGTGGTTCGACGACCGGTCTGGCTTTTCATTCTAGGATGTGTTTAGTTGAAGGAATGGGATATGATGGGACAGGATGAGTCCATCCCTCTATGTGTTTGGTTGGAGAAATAGGAGGCACGGGATGGCATCTAAGAAGCATACTCCTCTAAAAATGGGACGATATGATTCTTCCAAATCGACCGGACCGATCCGTCCCTCTTCAACGTTGTCCGCACTCCGTTTCGGTCACGTGCCGAACACCTTCGCCTCCTCTCTTGCTTGCACTAGGCAGGACGAGCCTTGGCGAAGGGGGCGGACCAGCCAGCCAGAGGCGGATGGCCACACAGCAAGCCTATCGTCAGACAGCTGCGGGGCGAGCTGGGTCGAGAGGCAGTCGCAGGGCCATGGCGGCCAGAGAAGGGCGGGGCAGTATGGTCGGAGGAGCCAGAGGAAGGCAAGGCCCGGCCCGGAGCTCGCGCGGTCGCCCTGCCCGGTGGTCGTGGCAACGGCCCGGCCTGGAGCTCACACGGTCACTCTGCCCAGCGCTCGCGGCTATGGCCTGGCCTGGAGGTCATGTGGCTGCCTCGCCTGGCACTCACAGCGGCGACTTGCGTGACCGGCCCACCCGGAGCTCACGGCGGCGGCTCCGCTCGGATGCTTGGCCCGAGTTCCATGGGCGAGGGAGGAGAGATCTCGGGCTTGTCCTCAATGGACGCCGACCTGCTGTGTTGCTTAGCATATGACATGTGGGCCCCATGGGCTAGTGTGATGGCATTTGGACTCACTACTAACGGAAGGATAACACCATCTCCGTTGTCCGTCTCTCGTCCTTTCAACCAAACACTAGAATTAGAATCATCCTATCCCTACAACCAAACACTAGGTAGGATCGTTCCATCCCTCAAAAAAGGGATGGTCCCGTCTCATCCCTCCTTCACTCCTAACCAAAAACAACCCTAGACTCTCAACTGTGTACAGATAATGGGGGGCTTCAATGTGGAGACAAGAAGCTAGCTAAGCAAGTTAGCTTTCAGCCCACCACAACCTGTTTGCCTTGGTCTTTCTCGCCTTCCTTCGCTCCCACCCCTTTCCTCCTCCTCCCCGACCGCCGGCTACCGCCGCCTGCCCACCATTCGCCACCCCCTCGACCCTGCTCTTCCTAAGAGCATCTCCAGCAATAGGCCCTACTTTGAGCCCTTACTCCATTGAGTAGGGACCCTCCCTACTTTCTAGGGTCCTATTTTTTTCACCCAACTCCAGCAGTAGCCCCTCAATTTTAGTCCCTACTTTAATTATGACACATGGGACCCACATGTTTTAGTCCCTACTTTAATTATGACACATGGGACCCACATGTCATCCTCTGTTCTTTCTTTCTTCTTCCTTCTCCTTCCCCGCTCGGTTCGTCTTCTCCCACGAATCCGCGACAAATCGGGGCCCCCGAGCGTGTCACCCTCCCCGCCCCCGAGCTCCCCACCCACCCCATGGCAAGGCCGACCTCGCCGGCCAGAGGTCGTTGCCTCGCCCTGCCGCCAAGCCGACCTCCCATGCCCCCAATCTTGCCACCCCATGGCCGGACAAATCTCGCCATGGAGGTTGGGCATTCAATGTCTGGCGCAGGGAGCTCCGTCCCTTCCTCCTCCGACCGCCATCGTCGCCACCTCCATGCTCTGGCCCCCGTGCTCCTCCGCCCTGCTGCTCAGTTCGTGTCGGATACCAATACTAGGGGTATCCAATGACAGCGATTAAGAATTAAAATCCCCGACGACATATGACATCAGGCAAGGCACCTCCGAGTGGTTTGGAGCCCATCCGAGTGGTTTACAGGCCTAAATGCAAGCCATTTATTTCTGTGAAGGAAAACGGCCAAAAACAAAATAGCATCTTGCCTCAAGCCAAGCACGTCCGAGTGCTTTGGCACCCAGCATGCAAGCCATGCACGTCCGAGTGCTTTGCTGATACAAGCACCACCCGAGCGGACTTCGCCCGCTCGACTAGTTTCCGTCTCGCCCGAGTAGTCGCCGTGCCCGACGAGATGCACCATCGTCCGACAGGCTGCTACCATCGCTCGACAAGCTGCCCCTTCGCCCAAGGAGTTGCTCCTTCGCCCGGCAAGGTGCTCGCCCGACCAGTTTTTCGCATCGCCCGACAAGAATCACGACCCGCCCAGCAAGACTCCGATTCGCCCGACTAGTCTCCGTCTCCGACTGGTTCGACTCTTCGCGACCAAGCAACCACCGGGAAGACCGAAGCACCCGGAGTCAAGCCGCTACACTGTGCCAACCACTCCCTGACGCAACTGACACCAGCAGGACATGGCTACAACGCTCGGAAGGACGACGGACCCCATAGCATGGGCAGGCACTCCTCCTTTTTTCCCGTTTTACCCTTTGACTGTACCTCTTCTCCAGCCTTCCCTTGAGATATAAAAGGGAAGCCTGGGCCTCCTGCGAGAGGCAGATGGACTCTTTTCCTCCTCTCTCCTGGGCCTCCTACGGGAGGCAGGGAGCCTCTTTTCTCTCCCGAGGAGTACTCTCCCTCGACTTTCTTCTTCCTCCAGCCGGTCACTGGACTGAGCTCGATTCACGCACCAGAGACTTGGGAACTCATCCCTCTCTCGCCCATTTGTACCCCCTACTACAAACCAGTGCAAACAACACGAGCAGCACGAACTGGACGTAGGGTATTACACCCCATGGGTGGCCCGAACCAGTATAAACCCCCGTGTCCTTTTGCACTACCACCCGAGGCCCGACGCGTGCTCCACGATTTTATTATTTGCCGGCGGTAAAGAACCCCGACAGTTCGTCGCACGCCTCCACTGTCCACCCCCCAAACGCACCTCCACTTCCCGCCCCGCCGAGGTCCCGTGCCTCGTGCGCCGCTGCGCCCCCAATCCGCCGCACCACCCCGCGGCTAGGCCACGTCCTCATCGGCGTTGTCGTCGGCATTGTCGTCCCTCCGCTTCCTCGTCAAGCTCGCCGCTCCTCACCGCAGTCGAGCCAGGCGCCGCCCGCA
>CM014273.1:2245254-2299471 GCA_004135705.1 Alloteropsis semialata | reverse complement strand
GCGTGCGGGTGGTGGCGGCGGGCGTGCGGGCGTGTCGGGGAAGAAAGAGAAAGAGGAGAGAGTGCGGGCGGGTCGGGGAAGAACCCGACCTAAGTACCGGTTCCAAACTTTGCCGAGTGCCCGAGATCTGGCACTCGGCAAAGCCCCTTTTTGCCGAGTGTCAGATCCAGGCACTCGGCAAAGCTTGGGCCTGCCAGGTGGGCCCTGGTCCTTTGCCGAGTGCCGTCTGGTAGACACTCGGCAAACAGGCTCTTTGCCGAGTGCTAAGCCACGGGCACTCGGCAAACAGGCATTGAAAATTTGAAAATATAGGAAATTTTGATTTTTGGTGCAACAAATATTGAAAAAAACATGTCAACTCCACTGTATAATGCATATCTCATCATTTTAGAATAAAAGAACCATTATTTTATGTGATTATTCAACAAAATCCATGTATATCATTTAAGTTTCAATATACGTAATAAAAAAATTATAAAATCTGAAATGGATCCGAAAATTTACCAAAACTTGAGACGATACATTTTAGGTAGTGTATTGCCATTAGAAAAAGTTTCGAAGTCAAACTCGAATTGTCATGTCACTCTGTGTCCAAATCATGAACGATCTATTAGAACTCAACGAAACTTCTTCGGAGATGTTCCGGTTTACAAGCATCGTATGTGAAAACTTTTGCAGAAGCTTCTAAATTTTTTATCATAGCCTTCACATAAGATATCATGAGCTCTCGACAAATCTCAGGATTTTCGGAGTTCATTAGAATTTTTTATAATTAAAAAACAATCCTACCACATGTACATCATCGTGTTTCGCAAATATCATTTGCCAAATTGACTTATTTCTCATTGATATTGTCTAAATAAGGAGTTAGTAACATGAATATCATTTTTTCAATCACTCTATTCCAAGATTTCAAACACCTGTAGTTCAAATTTTCAATTAAACAAATAATTCAATTTAATAAAATAAAATCATTGAATATAGTAAATGAGCCAAAAAAAATCCTAAATTACAACATAGAGTACACTGTATCATACTTGAATCAACAAAAAAGGTTTGGTAGTATTTACATGAAATATGGATCCAAGGTTTGCCGAGTGCCAGATAATACACTCGGCAAACGCTCTCTTTGCCGAGTGCTAGCTGTAGGGTACTCGGCAAACTCCCGACCGTTAGCCGCCGTCCAGGCAGCGTGACGGCGGCGGTCTGACAAGTGGGCCTTGGTCGATGTTTGCCGAGTGCCCAAGGGCTGGCACTCAGCAAACAAGTGGACCGTTAGCCGCCCGCAACGGCCGTGCGGACCGCGCGACGGCGGCGGCCTGGCAGGTGGGGCCAGGTTGCGCTTTGCCGAGTGCCTGGTGGCGGGCACTCGGCAAAGACGTCTTTGCCGTGTGCTCTGGGGTCCACACTCGGCAAAAGAGTGGGTTTGCCGAGTGTCCATTTTTCGCCGAGTGTATTATTTTCTACACCCGGCATATCCCATTTTTGCCGAGTGCCCGAAATTTCACACTCGGCGAAGCTTCAGGCACTCGCAAATGCCGGGTTTCCCGTAGTGATCATCATCATCAGGCAAGAAAACCAACTCATGTAGCCACTCTGAAGACAAGTCTGTGTCACATCAGCAGGAATCTGAACCCACCATGGAAGCAAGTGATAACATTAATTCTCTAGTAGCAAATTCAATAGGCAGGCTCACCTTTGAAGCTGGACTTGAGGCTGATTTTGTTCACTTACCATCTTTCAATGGTGTGATTGATTTGCTCACCCGTGGGGTTCGCATTGCAATGCCTTCTTATGATTATATCCTACAAGTGCAACTAAGTGAAGTTCAGCAGCGTGAAAGGGCTTTGAGGCAACAATGGGACAAAAGTGGCTGCAATGTGATATTGGATAGCTGGAAAAGCCAATGTGGGAAAAGCTTCATTAGTGTTTTTGTGCATTGCAGAGAAGGCATGTTGTTTCTCAGATCCATGGACATATCTAAAATGTTTGATGATGTTGATGAGCTTGCAGCAATGGTTTCCCGTGTGATTGCCGATGTTGGTGTCTGCAACATCATTCAGGTTATCACAAATGATGTATCTCCACATATGCAAGCTGCAGAGCATGCTGTGTTAAAGACACATGAGCAGTCATTCTTATTCACGGTGTGTGCTGATCATTGCATCAATCTTCTTCTTGAGAATATATCAGCGCTTGATCATGTGAATGATGTCATCATGAAGGCAATGCAAATCACTAGGTTTTTGTATGGCCATGCACTGCCAATGAAACTGAAAAGGTTGTTTATTGGGGATGCCGAGATCATTAGTAATTCTAACTTGAGATTTGTGGCTGTGTTTGACACACTTGAAAAGCTAGTGTGTCAGAGGGGAAAACTAGAGATGTTTAGCTCGGCAGACTGCTGGCTTCTACAAGACTGTCCATGCATATATGTGAGATAGTGCAGAACGAAAATGCATTCTGGAGTGCTGCTGCTGATGTTTTGAAGGTCACAGGTCCACTTCTCACACTACCGGAAGAAGATGATTTGCCGTGCGCCGGCAGCGCACGGCAAAGACCACAAAAACGCACGGCAAACTCCTTTGCCGTGCGTTTTTGGCCGATGCGCACGGCAAAGGCTGCACGGCATAGATTTGCCCGGCAAAAGGAACTTTGCCGTGCGCCGTTTGTCGGGGCGCACGGCGAAACCTTTGCCGTGCGCCAAAATCGACGCACGGCAAAGATTTTTCGAAACATTAAAAAAAACTCCTTTTTACCGTGTGTTCCAACGCACGGCAAACATTTCACTAAATAATAAAAAAAAATCCGCCTCCCATCTGCACGCCACCACCAGCACCATGCCGCCGCCGCCACCGCCACCACCACCACTCCACCAGGCCGTCGCCACCACCACCACCACTCCACCAGGCCGCCCGTCGCCGACGCCACCACCACCACCCATCCCCCGCCGCCACCACCACATCTCTAGGACAGGGAGGGGGGAGGCCAGGGAGGGAGCCACGGTGCCACCGCCGTGCTCTGGGCCACCGCCGGCTGCCGTGCCGCACCGCCGGAGAGGGAGGCCACCGCCACCACCATGCACGGCGCCGCCACCTCTGGAAAAACACAGGGAGAGGGAGAAGATGTGAGAGAGAGAGAGAGGGAAAGAGGGAGGGACGGAGAAAACCTGGAGGTCGCCGCCGCCGCCAGTCCACCACCACCGCCGTGGTGGATTTCGCCGTGGGGAGGCCGCCGCCGAGCTCTCCGACTCCGGCAAGCGCGGCCGCGGATCCAGGCTCCCCCGCGGATCCAGGCGCCGGATCTGCGTCTGGCCGCCGCCGCCGAGGTTTTCTCGCCGCTGGGCAACGAGGCGGCGGCGCCGTCGTGGGCGGGGTTCCTCGCGGACCAGACGGCGCGGGACGCGTCGCGGCTGCTGTACCTGGACTCGCTGGCCGTCCGGGGCCGCGCATACGCGCCCATCGCGTCGGGGCGTCAGCTGCTGCAGACGCCCACGTACGTGGTGCGCGCCCGCCTCGGCACCCCGCCGCAGCAGCTCCTGCTCGCCGTCGACACCAGCAACGACAAGCAAGAACACACAACTATCAATTCTTCACACAAGAATCTGATTCACAGTGTACAAGTTCGATATCATTCAAGCAGTGGATTCAAAAAAAAATAAAAAAAGAGAAAACAGCTCGCCTGGCCAGCCGCACCCTCGCCGGAGGCCCGACCATAGGGCAGGAATACCACCTCGGCCTGGGCAGCCGCGCTGGCCACGCCCCGCGCTGGAGGCCGGCTGTGTCGCCGCCCTGGCCATGCCCCGCGCAGGAGGCCAGCTACGCCGCCACGCCGGCCGTTCCCTGCGCTGGAGCCTGGAGGCTGCGCACGCCTGAGCTTGGTGGCCAGCGGCCCTATCGGAGGGAGAGGAGAGAGCTGTGAGGGAGGAAGGAGATACGATATATGGTGGTGACTGGTGAGAGGAGGCCGGTGGTGTGTTGGAGATAAGGATAGGCATCGGTGGGAGAGATAAAATACAGCTAGAGGGTTGGGCGCCGTGGGGTGGGGTGGGGCCGGAGTGGGCCAGGGGTGACCTGGGTTTGCCGTGCGTTGACAGAAGGGCGCACGGCAAAGAGCTACCTTTGCCGTGCGTTTCAACATAGCGCACGGCAAATCATAAATTTTATGATAGTGATTAATTCAGTAAAACTATCAATTGAATTCTAAAAATTACTAAACACTGACATGAAATATTTTATGTTGTCTATTGACTATAGAAAATTTTAAGGAGTCAAATTTGAATTTGAACGTCACTTTGCCTATAAATTTAACCACGTACCTCTCAACTCTCTGAAACTTCTTCGGAGACATTTCGATTTGTAAGCATCCTACATGACAAAATGTTCGAAACTCATTCAAATTTTTACTACAGCCTTAACATATGATATCATGAGATATTGACAAACCTCATAATTTTCGAACTTCATTTGGTTTTTTTAGAATTTTTAAATCATTTGGACACACGATCGTGGTCGTGTTTCCTGGTCAAGATGTTCGAAATTTCTTTTGATTTCATGAAAAAGGTCTTAAATTGGGCTAAATAACATGAATATCATTTTCCCACTCATTTTAATCTATTATTTGAATCACTCGTAGTTCAAATTTGACTTCTTTCAAAAAATTACTTGAAATGTAATTAATTAGTTAAATATACGAAACAAGTGAAGAAATGTACCAAATTTCAACATGATGTATCATATGTTGTATGTATAGGGTAGAAAAAATTTCAAGGTGAGGAGAAATTTTTTTGGAGCGCAATTGCCGTGCGTCGGAAAAAAGCGCACGGCAAACTATTTAGTTTGCCGTGCGTCGGAAAAAAGCGCACGGCAAATTAATTGTTTGCCGTGCGCCGAAAAAAGGCGCACGGCAAACAATTAATTTACCGTGCGCTTTTCCTTCGCCGTGCGTCCTATAAAAAGCGCACGGCAAAGAAGCTCTTTGCCGTGCGCCCGAAATTTCGCGCACAGCAAATTGTTCGGCGCACGGCAAATTGTGGTTTTCCCGTAGTGTCAATGTGCTACATAAACTGGAAAATGATAAGTGTCCAGTGAGTATCTTGTATGATGCCATGGATAGTGCAAAAGAAGACATAAAACAGAACCTTGGGGATCAGCATGGCAGTTATTGGCTGATGATTGATCGGATATGGGATAATTATTTACATTCGCCGATCCATGCTGCTGGTTATTTTCTCAATCCAGCGATTTTTTACACTGAACGATTCCGTAGTGATGCTGAAATCAACAGCGGCATCACAACCTGCATTCTTGGAGCGGCTACAAGTCATTACGATGCATTGATGGTGGCTGAACAGATGATGGCTTGTTTGGTTCTGATTCAGCAATCCAGGAAGCTACGGGAACACCTCAAGGTAAAGTAGAGGCCAGTCTTTATTTTGTTGTGTGCGCCTTTAATCTTTTTTGGTATCACCATCCAAAGTTTTTATTAAAACATAATAGATTGGTTAGGATGTGTATCACACACTCAGACACAATCACAAGCACTCTTTTTGCCCCAATTATGCAACACACACACGCACACACACACTGACACACGCACACATTTTTTGCTGCTACAAACACAAACATGGCATCTCCAACGTGTTAAGTAATTACATCCTTTGACTTCATTTATCTGAAACTGCAGATCTCTGGTGGGTGAAACATGGAACAGGCACGCCGGCACTGCAATCATTTGTGGGATTGATCTCAGACGTGCTTCGGTGCTTCTAGGTACAACCTGGACAAGAGCATATCCGAGAGGCTGCATACCGAGAAGAGGGCCTACAATGAGCAGGAGAGGTTCCGCAACATGGAGTATATCTACTACAACCTCCGCCTCACAAACTCAATGCCACGTGTGGCGGGACTTCCTGCGGGGCCCAGCATGGTAAGCTCACCACACAGCTTGGAGATTGGGTCTCAACATAACACACTCCTGGTGCCCATTGATGATTTTGAGAGCGGTCTTGGTTTGTCAATGTTGTGATTATATCTCTAGTTGAGCCCTTCAACTAAAGTGGAGGAATGTGTAAGCCGTGTATGTTGTAGTCTGGTTGTCACCTTTATTAGTTATGTGAAAATTTCGACAAACAATCCTAAGATTTTCTTGCTCATTTCTTTCCCTACTTGCTTTTTGGTACTGATGTTCTTCCGGGTTTTATAAGTTCCGTCAAGAAAATGCTTGTTTGGGTGGAGGTAGTATTGTTGTGGTGCTTCCAAAGTTTGGTCATTGCAGTTTGTCCCCGATGGATGCAAATTTTTTGTGTGCGTTGTGTCGGATTGTTGTGTTCACCAACACTAGTGGTATAGCAGTTAAGGTGCCCGTGTCTTTGTCACATGTTTCAATGTGTCCTGGGTGTGCCACCGACATGGTAAATGCAAGATCGTGCATCACACAACCCCAATAATCGAGTGCTAAGAGCGTATCCAATGGTGGTCTACATCATTTGCTGATGTCCGGCGGGGTGCTTTAGGGTGTGTTTGTTTTTGCTTATAATCAGCTTATCGGTTAAAATAAATGAGAATCCTACCCAAACTCCTTGATTATTTTCGCTTATTCTCGATTCTCTGATAATCCATTTCAGAGATTTGAACTACAATAATCGAGAATCGAGAATCAAAAAAAAAATCGCTTATCTTAGAATCTAAACATGATTGAGAAAAACGGAAACAAACACGCCCTAAGCGAGTCCGCCAGCGCGAGTCTCAATATTGGTCACAGGACCCGGTATCTGACATCTCAGTGGTTTTCAACTTTGATAATGAGAGCCCCCCATGATTTTATCTCCTCCCTCTCTTCCATGTGAGCTGACGACGTAGCCAGTTCCGTTGGAAACGCTCCATTGGAGAGGCTCCAACGTGCCTTTGCTTGTTTGGAGTTCCAGTACATACATATATAGATTGGAACGATATTTGGATGCTTTGTAAGTTTCTATACACCATGCATTGTGTTACAAACGACACTTTAGTTAACTGGTTCGAATGCAAGCGATGCTAGATCGGTGCATAGTACGAGTGATACTCACTATCAGAATCTGCGAAGTTGTCGGAAACACTCGCGAGCTCCACAAATACACTCGGGACAAACTTTCCCGAGGGTAGACCGAGTGCTTTTCCTTTCCTCGAGTGTAAAATTGAACACTCGGCAAAATTCCCGAGTGTTATCAGAAAACACTCAAGAAATCATCAGACATTAGGAGGCTTCGCACATTCTGGTAGTGCCTATGGCTACATTTTAGTGTGCTCCTGTTGGCAGTAAGCAATTAAGCACTGATTGCAGGCAGTTAACGTTGACATGGTGGTAGGCTGCTAGTGGCACGGTGACTAGGACAACCGAAGAAGTGACCTGCGAAGATGATGATAGTTTGGCCGCTGGCGCCGCATCGGCACACGCACAAACCTCTTCTTCCCATTCGTACTGAGGACGTGTTCATCCTCACCTCGTAGTCTCACCATCGCCGAAGCAACCCTCATTAGACCAACTCTAGCCGGCATCTTACTCAGACTTCTAATCAAAAAGTAGAAACAAAACACAAAAATATCCATATTTCAGTAGACCCCTACTCAGGTTCCTGCTTATGGAGGCACCTACGTTTTCGTCGTGCCGTCGTAGAGCCCACGGTCCACCTCAAGCTCGCCGTGTGCAGATTCTTTATTCTCGACGCGCTTGGATTCGACAAATGGATGGCCTGATTCGATGCTAACCACGCCGCCGTGGACCCTTCACGACCACCTCGAGATTCGCCGTCCTCAAGACACATTCGGGGCCTCAATTTGATGGATCGAGGCTATCTGCAACTTGTGGAGGTTGTAGGTGATTGCAATCTGCAACTTTAAATGACACGCAACACGTAGTTGCATTATTTTTGGGACGGACTAGAGAATGTTGGTGGAGTTAGTACGACGGTAATAATAAAGTATACAGTTATTCAAAAAATAATAATAAAATATACAGTAAATTGCATCCATCATACAACAACTTGGCGGTTGGGCGCAGATTGGTCCAACAACTTGTAAAATGCTCTATTCAGTGCTACAACTTGCCGGGTCGGTGCAGATTAGTCCAACAACCACTACCACAGAATGGAAATTTCGTGAGAGTCAAAAACCCTCACGAAAATAGCCAAAACCGCCTTGAAAATAGTTCGTGACGTTAAACTCTCACGAAAATCCTCTCACTAATATGGCGCCACGAAAATGTCATTTTCATGGCGGTCGACCGTCATGATCCTTTTTCATGAGAGGATTTCGTGTCGCCGACCTCCATGAAAAAAGTTTTGCCACCAGGTCTCCAAGATTATTTTCATGAGAGCCAAACGTCACGAAAAAACCGCCACAAATGTTTTTCCTGTGCACCTTAAACTCTCATGAAAATTTTGTAGGCCGCCACGAAAAAGCTGCCAAGCCAAAGGGCAGATTTTATTTTCATGAGTTGAGGCCCCCACGAAAATGGTCATTTTCATGAGAGTTAATGCCAACATGAAAATAGTATCATTTTCATGAGAGTTTATGCCACAAGGAAAATACAATAGACATCTAGATCCCATTCCAGCATATATCAATATACGAATATAACCAATATATTTCTTTGGCATACATCCAAGCACATATGTGATCGAAATAAATACGGATCCACGCATGAACCAATCTACTATACAAGTCCATAGATGCTATGGCCACTAGATGATACAAATCCTACAATCACAAGTCACAGCACGTGCATAGATGCTATGGCCACTGGATCAAATCCTACAATCATAAGTCACAGGTCATGGAGTAAGACAATGTACCCAAAAGTCAACTATGTTTCAACTAAAAGTTGTCATCGCAGCTCCTCTTCATCCATGCCATTGTTGTCATCGCAGCTCTTCACCCATGCCAGTGTTGTCATCATCATCGCTGTCAGCTAGCGTCCGTTGTATTGCCGTCGTTGTGCATGTCTATTTGGCAGGAGCCTACATGTGATGAACCAGCAACCTGCAAAAAGAAGAAGAGAAGACACATAGGGCCTGTTTAATTGGGGTGAAAGGGTGAAAAGTGGTGAAAAGTTTATGCATTGGGTCGCGTGCACAGAGAGAAGAAATGAACTGACACGGTTCTCGAGGTGGAAAGAGAATGGAAAGTTGGGGGAATTAAACAGGGCCATGCTAGTACATCAGGCACCTGCTGTCTAGGAAATACATATTAAAAAACTAGAAATTAAGCTAACAGCTTGTAGTTCACACAAATAGAGTACTAGGTTAAAACATTCAGTTCTCGAATATCTGGATTTTATCACAGCATAGGACTTCACCTGAGACCAGTAGTTGCTAATCTTGCAATACATGGATAGCTTGGCTTTGGAGGGAAAGGAAGGACCAAGATATGCCACTGAACATGGGGTAGCAGATGAAAATGTAGAAAATATTGCAACAACAGCACAATAATTTTAACTAAAGTCTGGTTTGGAGTGTTATCCTTATGATGGATTGACTCCAACTCTGAGCATATATACACTTTACTACCAAACAATCATACTATCCAATTGTTTATGAAGTGACTCTTCGCCCCTAAAGTCTCAGGCACTGAAAATAATCAAAAGAGCATTGTACACGCATGTCTAGAATAGATATACAGGATGAGCACTTGCCCTTCGAGCTTTACAAGCAGGTATCATGCTGAATTGGCCGGGTAAAAGGGATCTTAGCTCAGTGATTACCTGATCTGGATCTGTGGGGTGCAGCCAGCACCACACCACAGCGACGCTAGGTGGGGCAGGAAAGTCGACAGGGCCACGGCGTCAGTCATTCAGAGCACCTTGGCCTGATGGAGATGCCCTGAGATTGCACAATACATTGATTTCTACAATGCTTTTTACAAACTGCTAACTGACTTGCCAGAGATTTAAAAAACTGAAAGAAACTAACCTCCGACGCTCCTACTTGCCGGCAGCTCGTTGCGTATGAGTGCTGCTGGCCCATCGCGTATGGGCACCAGCAACGGGAGCAGAGTGGAGACGAAGCAGGGCAGGCGAGCCGGGCGGAGGGAGATAGCTTCGCGCCTCCACCGGCGAGGGAAGGGGCTCGCGCCTTCATCAGCACGCACGTGCCAACAACGGCTCCTTACGGCCCAGAGCACAACACCGACGTCGCGACAGGGGGCTTAGCTAGCCATCGGTTGACGGGACGAGCGTGGAATACCTGGGCGCGGCGGTGCCCGAGAGCGAGAGGGAGGTGGGGGGAGTGGCGGGCGGGGCTGGGGAGCGGCGTCGCAGTTGCGGGGGTAGGCGCAGGCGGTGCCAGGTAGTGGATCTAGCGCCGTCTCGAGGGAGGCTGCGCGAGGGAGGGTGCGGCGGTGGGTGGCTGCGGCCGGGCGAGGCCGACGGGAGCGAGAGGGTGGATTTGCTAGGGTTTGAGAGCAATCTAGGTCGTCCGATCGGCGATGAACGGCTAGAAATAGATGGGCCATTTGGGCCCAAACAGGCCTAGTTTCATTCCATTGGTGCTTAACGTTTTTCTTTTTTCGTTTTTATTTTATCACACCATTGCGAAGTAACACATAAAAATAGTTTACTTATATATCCTGAATATATTTTTACATGTCATATACAATATGTAAGTTGTCATATAGGAGTTTCAAGAACTTTTGTATCAGAATTGCATTTTCTATCATTTATGTGAATTTCTGTGTGTTTACCGAAAGTAATTCCAACTTGAACTATGTGTATGTCCAGTAGGATTCCAAAAATTGTACAAAAAATATTTTTAGGCTCAGATGTTCAATTCAAGGCTGTGACCAGGAAATAGATGAACATAATAATTGTCTTCTATGAACAATTCAAACTTCTATCTCCAAATTACCACATAATAATTACAAAAATATATAAATTTGGCCAAAAAAATCTACAAACTGACATGGCAACATTTCTTTTGGTCTACAAGCCATCCATAAAAAATTTTAAGTGATTTTAATAAAGTAGGACTATATATTGTTCACAAATGGATACATCTGTCACATTGTTTCTTATAACTCAAGTCAAACTTTGAGATTTCATTACTTCGTAACATTTTTGAACTCGTATTCACCTGAAATTTGAACACAACCTTGTGTTTACTATAATATTAGAAAAACATGAAGTTACATTAGCAATTGTTTTGCAGAAACATATTTTTCTTGTATTAACTTAGGTGGAAGAAAACAAGTCATATGAAAAAGATCTAAGAAATAGAATTTGACATGTAAACAAATGTTGTCAAATGAAATATCATGATTTTACAAAAAAACAGAAAAAAGAATCATCAAATTTGGAGCTCTTACGAGAAAGAAATACCAGTTATAAGTTTTAATTCCGGATTAAAAAGAGAAATATGAACTGTTATGTGTTCTTCATCTCGATATTTCATGAGAGTTTTTTATGAACCTTCACGAAATCAACACATATTTCATGAGAGTTTATACAATACACTCACGAAAATTGCTTATTTTCATGGCGGTCTCCTGTACCTTCACGAAAATTGCTTATTTTCATGGCGGCCTTATGAAACCTTCACGAAAATTGCTTTTCATGAGGGTGTTTGAACCACCTTCACGAAATTAACAATTTTCATGAGAGCTGATAAATACTCTCACGAAAATAGCATGCCTCTCACGAAATCTCCGTTTTCTGATAGTGAACTTGTAAAGTGCTTAACTTTGTACAACAACTTGGTAAAATGGTGCATAAATAGTCTGAATGTTACAATAATAATGTATTTGGTCACACTGGGTAGAAAAAAAATGGTATACTTGGGTCATAATAAATAATTGAGCATTATGTGGCCATTGATATTTGTGTTGCAACGGTGACTTAATTGTCCAAGATAAGAACCTTTATTTCAAAATTTTAAAAATACATTGACATTGTAAATAAGAGCATATAAAATTAGTTTCTTTTAATTCTAACATAACAAATAATTTCTATGATACATTAGAAGCTTAGTTTATCTATATGCTTTCATTATACATAAGTTTTTTTTCTTTAACTTGAGCTTAATGGTTATGTTAGAATGATAATAGGCATTTTATATCTTGTTATCTTAGTAAATAAAAAGATGTTACTTAATTCATAAAGCCTATGTTTATACCGCTTATTAATGATCAGTTATAAGTAGAATATTGCATTAGAACAATTATTATTTGTTTCAAGCTATTTAGGTATTTTATTAATCTTCAAAAAAATTCCGCAATGTTAAGATGGAAAAAGGAAAGTGTGGAAAAATTTCAAAAGAATATTGGGGCATCAACTTAAAAGAATTGGTAGAAACTGGAAACTATTTGGTCATAGTATTGAGAAACAAAATCCTAGAATAGCACATTACAAACCATGTACCCTTTCCCATCCGATTTGTGTGTAGCCAAATACATCGCCGACATATTGTTTTGACTTTGGATGCACCAATTTGTCAAGTTCTTGTACTAAATCGAATATTTTACAAGTTGGTGTACTAATCTGCACCCACTTGCCAAGTTGTTAAACTGCATTGAGCATTTTATAAGTTGTTGGACCAATTTGCACCCACTTACCAAGTTGTTGTATCGTGGATGCAATTCACTCTAAAATATATAGGGAGAAAGTAGGATAACTCCTGCGTTTGCTTGGACGCTGCCGGTTTCGGGAAAATTTTTTGCACCCTACTTTGACCACTAATTAGGGGTATTAAATAAAGTCAGTTTACAAAACTACTTCTACAACCCCCTGGCAAATTCGCGAGACGAATCTAATGAGACCTTTGACCGCATGATTTGAGGATGATTACTGTAGCATTACTGTAGCCAATCATGGATTAATTAGGCTCGTTAGATTCATCACGCAAAGTTACACTTATCTCTGAAAAGATTTTGTAAATAGACTTCATTTAGTATTTTATACAAACAAGATTTTTTGAGACAATTTTTTTTCCCCGAGGCATCCGAACACGGCCAACAGCGCTGGCCTTCCCCGCCAGTCCGCCAGCCACGGGCCCACGGCCTTATCCGCCAAGAGTCCACGACACGCTGGTCAACAGTCAACACTGGTCCAACGCTGGCAAAGTGGCGACACGCCGACACGACACCACTCAACAGCCTCCGTCCGATCTCGTTCAACGCGGCGGATCGGCGGCCTAGGTCCGCTTGTACGGTATAAAATGCCCTGGAAACCGAGGAGGCGAGGGGCCCAGCATCTCGCCGACCAGGGCGCCGCCTGTCTCTGTCGTTCCCCTCTTCCTGTCAGCGACAGATTCCCCCGCACCACCCCGCTCTCTCGCTCCCCGTTGCGCCGCGGCCGCCGCCTCAAGCGCCGCCCCTGATCGGTTCACTGCAGCGGAGATCGTCGGGGAGTCGATCGGCTTTCTTCGCTGGTTGGAAAGGTAGTTCCTTTCTTGCTACTCGAGTGGATTCGATTTCCGTCATTTGTTTTTGACAATCCCTCCACGTGCTGTTGCCTATCGAGGACTGATCTTTCTTCCCTCTATTCAGTGGACTGCGGATTTGTCCCAGCGTGGTGGCGGATCGGTTCTTCGCCTTTTGGAAAGGTAGTTCCCGGCTTGCTATGCTCGGGTGGATGGATGTGGATTCAATTTCCGTCATTGCTGCCTACCAAGTGCTAATCCTTTTTCTTCTCTGCGTCGTCCAGTGAACTGCGGCTTTGCTTCGGCGGGGTGGCCCCTTGACCGATCCGTGTATCCTGCACGCCGATTTGGTTCTTCCTCTGTTGGTAAGGGAAACCCTAGCTTGCCCCACTGAATTTTCTAAGCGTGGCTTTCGTTTTTGGTAGATGCATGTTTCATTATCTGTGAGCAATCGAATACATTTCTTCCATTCTATTGGTGTTGTTAGTCGCGGGTTCATTTGCTGCGCGGCATGCTGATCAAGTCCAGCCAACCATGCATCTATGGTCTGAGTCGGCTCTTCTTATCCAATGTGTGAGAGATCCATCCAGTCCAAGGATCTCAGTCAATCCCACAGTGATGTGTGGGCTGGTGGCTTTCTGTATGCAAGGTTTAGGCATGGAGGGAGGGGGGCATGGTTAAATACTTGCACAATCAAGGGAATGGAAACTGACAAAAGTGATTGGATAGGGAACTTGGACGCGGGAAACTCTTTCCAGCCTATTGAATAAATTTTAGTGGTTTGTTCTCACTTCCACGTGACAGGTATTAAAAGCCAAAAACCTCACGTGCGCGCCCGGTAGAGCCAAACATTACCATCAGGGGACCATGCTGTGTACAAATGAAAGTTCTTTTTGTCCCATATAGTTTAGTTATAATTTATAAGGAGTTCAGAGTGTAACAGTAGCCTTTTTAAAGCACGATGTGCCAATCAGAGCATGGTCACATGTCTCCCATTGTTAGTTTGAAAAACATGCACTGTTCTCTTTGGATCCATGCAATGCTTACAAAGAGCATGGGCGTGCTAAGCATATGGGTATTTTTTTCTGACCAAATGCACGAGAGAACTGGAGTTACCAGCAAAAGAGTTTAAAGGGGCATAAGCGCACCTTGCACACAGTTCAGAAGCCATTGAGCTCTACTAAGCATATGAGTATATGACTAGCTACACCGAATAGTGCTGCTATTTTATCTGTTGCGTGACCCTCAAGACCTGAATACGCTAAATGCAGATAGCAGCCTAGTTTGCATTGATCTACAGTAATCAGCCTTATGGACCTTCGAGCAGGAAGTGATGCTAGGTTTTTGCGATGTACTTCAGCATTTGTTTTTGCGTTTTTCCTTTTCTAAACATCTGAATATTAATTTATACTGTTCTGACCATGGTTCTCAAGGCGACGCCTAGGCGTCCAGGCGGTAAAAATCTTGGGGCGTCGGGGTCGCTTAGCCAGCCACACGGGAGCAGAGAAAGAGAGGGAGGGAAACAGAGGAGAGGAGAGGGAGGGAAGAGAAAAGAGAAGAGGGGTGGGCAGCCTGAGCGGCGGCAGGCTGGCAGCGTGACGATTTTTGGCGCGGTTCGATTCCCTGCATGGAGGAGGCAGGTGCGGTCGCACGGCGGAGGAGGAAGGGGCGGTCGGCGGCGGAGGAGGCAGGGGCGGGCGGCGGCAACGACGAAGGAGGAAGCAGGGGTGGGCGCCGGCATTGGAGGAGGAGGAGGAGGAGGCAGAGAGGTGGGTGGCGGCATCGCGGATTCGCGGTCGGTCGGTGCCTCGTGGGTGAGTGGATAAGGGCAGAGGCTGGGAGCCTCGACCTATTCTCAGTTCTATCGGATAAGGTGGAGGAGTTGGGCTGACCTTGGGTTAGGCTGATTGATGGGCCTTATTTCCTTCTTTAGGCCCATTATCCTCTGTTTTTCCTTTTCTTTTACATGTATATTTATGAGTATATGGCAAGGTATATGTATGTAAGGCGTCGCCTCGCCTCACGCCTTAACCGCCTAGGCGTCTGAGCGGTGGCGTGTCGCCTCGCCTTACCGCTTTAAAAACCATGGTTCTGACTTTCCGATCTTATGGTCATGCACAAAAATGGCAATATATTGTGTTTTGTAGTTGCTGGATGTCCAACCGTAGAAATCAAAACCCTTAGTAAATAAATTCAATTTTCTGGATTGGAAGTTTATTCCCAATGACAATTGGTTTATTTTTGAAACAAATCACATATTGTTTGATTCTTTTCAGTGGATTTGAATATATGGTAATGCTGCTGTTTTGTTTTCTACTTGTAAGCTTTCATTTCCATTTCCTCATATAATCCTGGGCTTTATCCATTTTTTTTCTATCTGATTCTATATCTCAGTGCTCGATTCCAGTTTGTCCTTTTGGTCTTTCAGACTGGCTGTGAAGGTTCCAGTGCAATGATATTCTATAGTTAGATCTCTTTGTAATGGCATTGCGGTAATTCAATCCTCATATGCCCTGATTTATGCATTAGGAATCAAAATATCTATAGGATAAAAGAGGTATGTCTAACCAGCCAGTTAAAATAATAATTATTTAATGTGCATGCATTGCTCTTAGTTTTGCACTACTTTGTCCATCATTTCTGTTACGTCAAACAGCATCTGGACAATGGGGTTCCAAACAATAATCATCATTGAGGAAACAAAAGAAATGTTGCACTTGTAGTTTGTACTTTGTACACCAAAGCGTAAAAGAATGCGTGGATATGGGGGATAGCTACCATTATGGTCAGATGAAAATTTTCGGTGCTACCAACTTGTCTGTTGGATGCCAACTACGTTGTCAGCATTTTCATACCATGTACTCCCTCCGTCCCATAATAAGTGTCCATATAGGATTCAAAATTTGTCCCAAAATAAGTGTCTTTCTCGCTTTCCAATACAACTCTCTCTCTATCTCTATCCTCCATCCCTTCTCGTTTTCTGTGCGCTCTCTATTTTTTCATTCTTTCTTAATTCTCGTGCCCAACTCCCAAATGGACACTCTTTGCAGGACGGAGGGAGTAAGGTTCATTGCATATCCTTGGATTTTTAAGGTTGTAGGATCAAATCAATGTGTAGACAATTGTATCCATGCATGTAGTCGAATCATATACTTATGAAAAATGGTGAAAATGATGATTTTACTGTAATTCAGTGTATTGATGCCTAAAGATTTGTAGCTCCGGTAACTGGAATCATGCAACACATAGTTATTCCTTTTTTTAAAAATCATTTGCTTTTATGGTGACAAGGAAGCACCTTAATTCTGATAGTTTGCTGTATATTCCATTTCTGATATGTGTCTTTTAGAAATAAAACACTGATAAATTAATTTTCCTTAACAGCCTGTCTTTACTTCTTTTCAGATTGTGCATAAAGGAGTTTACTTGCGGGATGCAAGAAAAAAAATAGATAAATCAGAATTTATTTGGCAAACTGGCATATCCTGAGCTTCCTCTGATAAGGAACCTGTACCCAGTTATCCGCCAGCTCAAGTCCGCTAACCACATTTGGAGCCAGCTGCTAATCAGAATTTATTTGGCAAACTTACATATCCTGACCTTCCTCTGATAAGGAACCTGTGTCCGCCAACCATTTTTTGCAGCCAGCTTCCTTAAGTACATACTACAAAGAATAAGGGGCTTTGTCTTTGTGAACCGCTTGCATCTTCAGTTCACATATAACTTGAGCACAATTTGCTGCAACCCATGGCAGCCAAAAGGACAAATGCTAATGGTGTTTATTGTGGTGGAAGTTCTTCTAGGCAGGAACACTGTGTTCTGAATAAGCAAACGGAGCTATCATCATCATCATCAGCCCAGAAAACCAACTCATGCAGCCCCTCTGAGGACAAGTCGGCGCCACATAAGCATGAATCTGAACACTCCATGGAAGCAAGTGATAACATTGATTCTCTAGTAGCAAATTCAATAGGCAGACTCATCTTTGAGGCTGGACTTGAGCCTGATTTTGTTAACTTACCATCATTTAGTTGTGTGGTTGATTTGCTTACCCGTGGGGTTCGGATTGCAATGCCTTCTTATGATTATATCCTCCAAGTGCAACTAGCTGAAGTTCAGCAGCGTGAAAGGGCTTTGAGGCAGCAATGGGAAAAAAGTGGCTGCAGTGTGATATTTGATAGCTGGAAAAGCCGATGTGGGAAAAGCATCGTTGGTGTTTTTGTGCATTGCAGACAAGGCATGTTGTTTCTCAGATCCATGGATACCTCTACAATATTTGATGATGTTGATGAGCTTGCATCAATGGTTTGCCATGTGATTGACGATATTGGTGTCCACAACATCGTTCAGGTTATCATAAATGATGTATCACCACATATGCAAGCTGCAGAGCATGCTGTGTTGAAGAAATATGAGCAGTCATTCTTATTCACGTTATGTGCTGATCATTGCATCAATCTTCTACTGGAGAATATAGCAGCACTTGATAATGTGAAATATGTCCTCCTGAAGGCAAGGGAAATCACTAGGTTTTTGTATGGCCATGCACTGCCGATGGAACTGAAAAGCAAGTATATTGGGGATGCTGAGATCATTAGTAATTCTAACTTGAAATTTGTGGCTGTGTTTGACACACTTGAAAAGCTAGTGTCTCAGAGGAAAAATCTGGTGGAAATGTTCAGCTCTGCAGACTGGGTTTCCTCTGATCTGGCTTCTGCAACCCTGTCCGTGCATATATGTGAGGTAGTACTGACAGAAAATGCATTCTGGAGTGCTGCTGCCAATGTTTTGAAGGTTACAGGGCCACTTATCAGTGTATTGTATAAATTGGAAGAAGATAAATGTCCAGTCAGTGTCCTGTATGATGCCATGGATAGTGCAAAAGAAGAAATAAAACAGAATCTTGGGGATGAGCATATCAGTTACTGGATGATGATTGATCGCATCTGGGATGATTACTTGCATTCCCCGATCCATGCTGCTGGATACTTTCTCAATCCTGCTATTTTCTACACTGATCGATTCCGTAATGACGCGGAAATCAGCAGTGGCATCACAACCTGCATTCTCCGAGCAGCCAAGAGTCATTATGATGCATTGCGCACAGCTGAACAGATGGATGTATATCTGAGGAAGTCAGGGTCGTTTGATTCCGATTCAGCCATTGAGGAAGTTGCAGGAACACCTCAAGGTAAAGTAAAGGCTAATCTTCATTTGCTGGGCGAACCCCTTAGATCTTTTGTGGTACCACAATCCCATATTTTTTTATTAAGCATTTTAGACTGGTAGGATGTATGACACAACTTTTTTTGCTGGTACGATGCATCACACACACAGGGCACACTGCACACTCCTTTTTTTTGGCTGGTATAACACAGTCAAGCTTACCTCCATTATGTTAAAGTAACTACATCCTTGCATTTGTTTGCTTGGAACTGCAGATCTCTGGTGGGTGAAACATGGGACTGGCACGCCGGCACTGCAATCGTTTGCGGGTTTGATCCTAGGGCAGACGTGCTTCGGCGCTTCCAGGTATAACCTGGACAAGAGCCTATCCGAGAGGCTGCACACTGAGAAGATGGCCTACACGGAGCAGGAGAGGTTCCGCAACATGGAGTACATCTACTACAACCTCCGCCTCGCAAACTCGGTGCCGCGCTTGGCTGGCCCTCCTGCCGCCCAGCATGGTAAGGTCACTACCCACCTGGGTGATTGGGTCTCGGCGTAACACACCTGAGCGGCGGTGCTCACCGGTGGTGATGGCTGAAATAGGCCGGCTTGGGACGGGGACTCTGTTGTAGTATTTCTGTATGTACATACCTGGCCCGGCCCTTGAAAGAAAGAAAGTAAAAGGCCTGGCGATTTGTGGCTACACCCATCCTCTTCTGGCGGGATGAATAATTTCCCATTTTCTGATGTTTGATAAGTAATTTCGAAATGATTTTAATGGATAATGAGAAGATACGAGGTGTTTCTTTTAATTTATCATTGCTCGTTGACCCCCCGGGACGCCGTATGCGTTGACTCGTGGAACTGCGATGTTCACCGACTAGTGGGAGTAGTTACGGTTGTGCTTTTGGATGTCACTTGCATGCTCGTGGAATCGTCTGTTGTCGCCTGTGTACTGCTGCAGTTCGCCATTAGGCTTCGGTCGAATCCATCGAATTTCCTGTAGAAAAAGTACAATGGAAAGCGTGTCCTGTGAGAAGGGGGGCACGTTTTTCAATGTGTTACTTTTGATCGAATTAGGCCTTGTTTAGATTCGCCAATTCGATCGAGGCCCTGTTTAGATTCGCAAAAAGGCTTCAATTCAATCAAAAGACAACGCATTGAACTACGTGCCCTCTCTCTACTTTTTCAATTCTCAATGCATCTCCAATCATTGAATTCAATCGAATTCACTCTATCTAAACAAGGCCTGAATTGACTGTAGCAAAAGTGCATTGGGAAACGTAAAACAAGAGAGGGGGCACGTTTTTCAAAAAGATACTTTTGGTTGAATTGAGTGAAACTAAACAGAGTCTTTAGTCGAATTCGCTGGGCCTCTTTTATCGGAGCAAATTGAATTGGGACTGTGCCCAGCAGTGTATCGTCCCTCGTTGACCCCCGTGACGGCAGGTTCGCTGTGACCAGTGGTGGTGGTTACTCCTACTGTGTGTTGATGCTAGTAGGCTCCGCTTTTTAAGGCTGTTCGGCTGGTAGAATGAATAGTGCTCGGCTGGTAGAATAAATAGTATTGTATGAGAGAAAATAAACCGAAATTTGTCAGCCGAGCACTGTTGAACATGCCAGCCGAACAGGCCGGCACGGGCACGCCCTGTGTTCAATGTGCTGCTCTGCGCGTCGCAGCGGCGCGTTCTGCTTCAGTCCCCATTTGCTGCTCCCATCGACCGGAACGAATTGAATTGGGTCTGCGCCGGCGCCCGGTGACGACACGGCCGTGTTTAGTTGGTGGCCGAAAAAATTTGCAGGGTATTAAATGCATCTTTGACCAATAATTAAGGGTATTAAATAATGTCAGTTTACAAAACTACCTCCACAATCTCTAGTAAATTTCCGAGACGAATCTAATGAGGCCTTTGACCGCATGATTAGAGGATGATTAGAAGATAGTTACTGTAGCATTACTGTAGCAAATCATGGATTAATTAGGCTCATTAGATTCGTCTCGGAAAGTTACGCTCATCTGTGAAGAGGTTTTGCAAATAGACTTCATTTAGTACTCCATGCAAGAAAAATTCCTTTTTGCAAATTTTTTCGCGGCCGCCTGACTGCACCCGTGCAGAGTGGGGTGGCTCCGGGGCCTGGTGGCAGCGGTTGCATTTGCTGTGCCCCGACAACCCATGGCAGCTTGTGCTTCCAGTTCCACCACCACTGTCCACTGTCTCATGCTCTGGCCATTTGCTCTTGTAGGGCTGGAGCAAGAGCATGATGGTGATTAGTTTTTTAAGCAAGGTGTTCAAGTTTGAACTCAGCTATGGATCTGTGACGAACAGGACAGGCTCTGATCCGATCCTTGGGCTGTGTAACCGTAATGCCTGCCAGTCTGAGTGGCGGCGTCGGGCGGCGTGCGGGGCGGTAGAAGGCTGGCGAGCACTAGCGAGGGAGGCGCTTTGCAGTAAACAACACGGAAAGCCGCGGTAGTAAAAGAAGAAAGCGTAGCAAGGCAACAAGCGGGCGGGACAAGGGAAGCGTCTCGGGTCCGGTGGCGGTGGGGGGGATCATCGATCCAGCCAGCCTTGCCGCGGCTCCGGCGAGCTCGGGCTCCTGGAGCTTTGCGGCCAGGCACGGTCACGGCACGCGCATAGGACCGCGGATCGCGCCGCACCACCCGCTCGTCGATCCAGCGCGTCTCAGGGGAACAAGAGGACGTGACAGTGGCCACGCCCCCAAAATAAAAGTCACCTGCCTTTGCTCTTTGTTGGTTGTGCTGTGCCGGTCGCGACGCGCGGTGCCCAGGCCCAGCCCACAGGAGGACCAGGAGAGGCAGGTTCAGTTGGTTGGGTGTGGTGTGGCCTCGCATGCGCACTCCGTCTTGTCGCGCTCGCAGTCTCGCACCGCGGCCGCACCACCACCACCTCGAGTGGCGAGTTCGGCCACCCACTCCACACGCCACCGTCGTCTCCTCGACGCGGCCTAGCCTAGGCACGTAGCAGCGGCCCGGCAAGCGACCGTGCATTTCAAAATTTGAAGACCAGGCACTCAAATCACAACATCTCTCCCCGCGCCTCCTGAAGTCCTGATCCATCCTCAGTTAATTCCCCTCCTGCTGCCGCCGCCGTCGCCTCGCCTCGCCTCTCCCCACCGAAAGCGAGCGCGTCCCCGGCCGCCTCACGCCTCTCGCCGTTCCTCTCCGGGAGGAGAAGCGAATCACGGAGGCCGCGGAGGGAGGGAGAGGGGGACGCCGCCGCCGTCGGGCCGACCATGCCGCTGCCGCTGGCCAAGGCGAGGAGGGGGTTCTCCCCGCAGCCGCCGGCCCGTCACTCCTCCACCTCGTCCAGGTTGCAGCTCGAGCAGGATGTGAGTCCGTCTCGTCGTCTCTCCCCTTCTCTGGCTCCTTCCCTCTGCAGGCGCCCCGCGAGGCCGCGACCGGGGCGTTCGTTTTCGTTTTCGTTCCCGTTCACGCCTTGACCTCGCCTGAACAAAGCGCGCAGGTGAAGGAGCTGCAGAAGGCGCTGCGGGAGGAGACGGCGCTGCACTCCGTCCTCGAGGGCGCGCTCGACCGCGCCGCCGTCACCCTCGCCGACATGGCCTACCTCCCCACCAACGTGCGTAGCTGATTTTCCCACCGCGGTGCTGGATGGTCGGGGGCTGCCGCGTTCGCTGACAATACATGTCTCCTCTCCCTCTCCGCAGGCGCAGGAGCTGCTCTCCAACATCTGCATTCTCGAGACCGCGGTCACGAAGCTGGAGGAGGAGATGGTCGCCCTGCATTTCCAGCTCATCCAGGAGAGGAACGAGAGGAGGCTCGTCGAGTACCGCATCAAGCAGTTGCCGCCGAACGCTTGCTCCTGCCACCACTCCGGCAAACTCGAACCGGATGTACGAATTTCTGCGCTCATTATGATTCTTGCCAATTGAAAAATTCTTTTAGGATTACAGATGCTGTAGGATTACATAAGTATCTGATTTTGCTGAATCAATTTGATTACTTTGCTCTGCCACTGAAGTCAGTTATTTAAGATGGAAAATCTGGTGTTGCAATCCACAACGTGCAATATGGTTTTAGAATACAATAGTCATGCCAAATACCTTCACCTCCCTTTCTGATCCCAGTGCATCATTTCCTCACTAAATTAAGGAATTCTAGAGCTTGACAATTATTTCTTGGTCGGGCGCCTAACTATTGTAAATCCATGTTGCTACCAGGATACCGCCGGCGAGAAATGTAGTCAAGGGGAGAAGGTTTATCCTCGTGCTGCCTTGCACGAGCAAGTTATGAAATTACAGAGACAGATCTCTGTTAAAAGCTTCGTCAATCCTAATCAGCTTTCGGAGGACATCGTCCGCTGCATGAGGAACATTTTTATTTCCTTATCAGATTCCTGTAGGGACTCCTCAAGGAACCCCTCCTTGGAGAATCAGCAGTCGGTTCCATCTCCCAGTGGAAATTATTCAATTTCTGCATTCTGGTCTCTATCGGAACCGTCTTCCATATCTTCTTGGGTACAGAGCCCTCAAGTTGATTTGAACTACAACAATAATTTATTAGCTTCGGAGACCGTCTTTGACCCTTACAAAGCACGTGAGAAGCTTAGCTGGGCTGACATAGGAAGCTACAGTGCAGCGGCTGAAGTTTCATGGATGTCAGTCGGGAAAAAACAACTTGAATATGCTGCGGAGTCACTTCGCAAATTCAGGTAATGTGTCAAATAATCTTTGTAATACCTGCAACTCACTATTTGATACTAACTGAAACAATGACAACTGGTGTACCAAATCATACTATAATTCGCTAGCTTTACCTCAAATGATTCAGTATATTGTCTCTTTAGTACTGCATTACCTTTAGTTTCAATGCCATTAAAGATTAGGCCCTGTTTCTCTATTCATGGTATCTGGGTTAATCCAACAGAACTAATGATAGCCTATTAGCATGCAGGTCGTTCATTGAGCAGCTGGCTGAAATCAACCCTATGCATCTCAATGATGATGCAAGGTTGGCATTTTGGATCAACTTATACAACGCGTTGATGATGCATGTATGTTATTTTACAAACTCTAACTCTAATGGTTGTCAATTTTTGGAGAATATTTCTTTTTTCTCAATGGGTGGGAGAAAACTTCATGCTGAGCATCAGTGACATCTTTTTCCCCATCTATTCACAGGCTTATCTTGCTTATGGTGTACCACGGAGTGACATGAAACTGTTTTCACTGATGCAAAAGGTTTGTTAAAAAAACTAAATATTGTACATTAGATTTGTTCCTATGCTAGGTAGAATTTTTAAGCAAATAGCATGTCAACAATTAAAAAATCCGTATCTTTGACTCTTATTGTCTAACTTGCTTTTCTTTCTGGAGAATCATATCATTGTACTTGTTTCCCTCTAGGCCGCATATACAATTGGAGGGCACTCATTCAGTGCTGCATTTATTGAATATGTAATTCTGAAGATGAAACCACCAAGTCATAGGCCACAAATGGTATGCAACTTGCTCAAATCTTGCTGGGCATTTACCTGACAGTGCTGCTTTACCTTCTGTTAAATGCAAACTGTTAATAGTTATTTCTGTCTTTTGCTCAAGGCCCTGCTTCTTGCCCTTCAGAAGATGAAGGTACCTGAGGAGCAGAAAAAATTCTGCATTGGGGCATCTGAGCCACTTTTGACGTTTGCTCTCAGCTGTGGAATGTATTCTTCGCCTGCAGTAAGCACAGATCATTCCTTCTTTGGTTTCCTTCATGGCTTCACCTAATATTGAACACATTTGTTTACATAAGTAGTTACTAAGATGGAAAGGCCTTCACGGTTATTTCTAGTGCGAAGATTTTATGGTTGACTAAGGACTAATTATCACTGTAGGTGAAAATATACACAGCAAACAATGTGAGGGAAGAACTTCAAGATGCACAACGTGATTTCATAAGAGCATCGGTAGGAGTAAGTCGAAAAGGGAAGCTTCTGGTCCCTAAGATGCTACACTGTTTTGCCCGTGGTTTTGTTGACGACAACAGCTTCCCTATTTGGATATCACATATTCTACCTCAGCAGCAAGCTACATTTGTTGATCACTGCGTGTCTCAAAGGCGGCAAAGTCTCCTGGGCACCCGTACTTTTGGCATCATTCCATTTGATTCTCGGTTTCGTTACCTCTTCCTGCCAGATACAGGATTATTAAATTAACTGCCTTCAGTATTCAGATGCTTCTTTGCCCAGATAACCTAATTGGTAAACTATACTATCATTTAGTGTTCATTTCTCTATCATGGATACAGGTGCAACATAAAGCGTATTTGGTTTCCTTGTGCTGATGTATTTGCATGTTTTATGACAGCCTAACAGCCAACAGAACATAAGCAACCAACATCTTCTGTTCAACAGTTCAAGCCATGGCAGACAGTTGAAACAAGGGAGTACCTGTCTTTTGAATTACAAGTATATCTTGAAAAGTATATCCATGGATCATGGGAGTATCAACTTTAAGAAAGCACAGCACACTGGATCGTGGTCTGATCCATATCATTGGAAGTCAGATGTATATCGATGATTGTCTAATAGTTTCCTCTGCCTTGACATCTTGCCGGGTTCCTTGTTAAAATCTGTACATATCTCCTACTACTTGCAATTTTCAAATGAAAATGAAGTTCCCCATGTTGCTGTTTACCCATTATATCTGTTTATCATGGTTCTTACGACATGTATATCCACATGCATTGGACGCGATGACCCTGCTGTCATGTATGAGCTAGAATGTAAAAATTAAACAATTCCAATCCATGAGAATTTAATCTCTGTACCCTGCTGTAGTTTCATTGGAACTGCAACTTCAGGGAGCAATCCTAGCAGATTTGCTCAAGTTGGGAAAAAAAAATTCAGCTACCAAGTATCCCTTCCCTGAATCCCACGTGCTAACTTACCTTTGATGCCTTTAAAATGCTGCATTTAGAGGCCTGACAGAACTATAGAAGAACTTGATCCCTGTCCAGCCCGCAGCCATGACATTTGTTTCAATAGGTTCGTACACATCTACATGTTGCTCTGTCACGGACGGTTCATGGTCCATCGTTTCCGTCCTTGATGCGATTGCAGATATCCGAGCACTCTATCAGGCTAATGAGCAACAAGCTGATCAGAGTTCTATTCGCTTTGGTCAGAAGTACTACTAGTGAACGAACAGGAAGCTGCAGTTACCAGTACTGCCGAGTACGGAAGCCGTCCTTGAACACAACGAGTGGCCTGTGCACGGAACATCAGCAAAAGATTAACGAAACTGATTAGCAATAACATATCGCCGTGAACCGTCCGCTGGTGCTTACCTCCTGACGTTGAGGGGGCCCTCGCCGGGAGCGCCGCCGCCGCCGCGGATGCAGGTGCCGACGCACTTGGTCGTGCACTGCAGCGCCTTGGCCGACTTGGGGTGCTTGATCCGCTCCGCCTTCCCGTCGCCCCCTGCGCCGATCAACGCCCCCGTCAGTTCCACAAGTGGCTGCGTGCTAGGCGGAAGCATGAGTTGTGTTGCACGCACCGGAGAGCGTGGGCGGGATGTTGGAGAAGGTGTCCGGCTGGGGAGCCGGCGTGGAGAGGATGGCCGCGAGCGCCACCGCCAGCACGGCCTGCGCCGGCGACGGCATCATCTCCCAGCCGGCTCGCTGACCACGGCAAGACAGGCGGCGCACAGGAGCGCGCGGCAGGCGCCGTGGCCTCGCGGAATCCAGTTATCCAGGTAGAAGTTGTGGCCTGTGGCCACCGGTCAGCCACCCGGCCTCGCTGCCGTCGCAGATACAGCGAGCGATACGCGCGAGCCGGCGAGCACCAGTGGCGGCGAGCCTGCGTCTGAGTGGAAGATACGATGGGCCCACCTGTTCCTCATTTTCTTTTTTGAGACGAGCACGGATTCCCCAGCCCCTGTGCTGGGCCGGCTCTTAATTGGTCCTGAAGACCAGCCCAACTCCAGCATCGCAGGCCGCGCCGAGGCCCAGGAACAGAAACTCCGGTCACTGTTGCATCGGCCTGCTTCCACCACTCGTCGCGTCGTGCGTCGTGCCGGTCTGCCTGGACTCCGGCCGTGGCTTCTCCCCGACCTCGATTCGATCCGCCCGCGTGCTCCGCCGCCGAGGAAGGAAAGCTGAGGTCTCGGCCGCCGTTCAAATTTCACCAAACCAACTCCGTGCGTGGCATCCACGCAAGTTCCGTGGCGGGAAGGGGCAGGCGGTTTGAGAGTTGAAGGCGTCGGCGAGCGGGGACGAAACCCTAGAGCCGAGCTTCAGCTCCAGCGCCGCGCCGCGCACGACCGGCCATGAGCCGGAGGCAGGAGCTCTGCAGGAACTTCCAGCGGGGCAGGTGCGGGCGCTTCTTCTCCCCTCTGGGTTGCCACGGCTGTTGATTGATCCCCACTATTAGTTTTGCTGAATTGCAATGCTCGCTCTGAATCCCCGTAGCTCGAATGGGCATCGTTTGTGATTTGTAACGCTTGTTCCGGGTTTTGCAGCTGCAAGTACGGAGCGCAGTGTAGGTTCGTGCACGCGTCCTCTCAGCAGCAACAGCAGCAGCAGCAGGCGAAGCCTAACCCTTTTGGGTTCGGCTCTGCGAGCAGACCACAGCAACAGCAGCAGCCGTCGTTTGGTGCGCAGTTCCAGCAGCAGCAGAAGCCCAACCCTTTTGGATTCGGGGTGCAAGGTGCAGCTGGGCAGTCCAGAAACGCTACTGGCCCGGCAAAGGTTTGTGTTTCTAACAGGGAATGGAATCTGTTTCTATATTCGTCCTCGATTGCAGGATTCAGCATGTGTAATAGGTCTTCTTGTGTGTGACTGATGGATTTTGTTGAATCAGCCATTTCAAAATAAGTGGGTACGGGATCCATCAGCTCCAACAAAGCAATCAGAAGCAGCGCAGCCACCAGCACCAGCTGCCCACACGTTAGTCTGCGATGCTAAACTGCTGTACTTTTGATCCGACTTGATTACTCGTTGTTATGAGGGAGTCGCTAATTTTTTTGAGTTGTTTGCCAGCTCCTGTACAGATCCTGAGTCCTGCAGACAACAGATTGCTGAAGATTTTAAGAATGAAACTCCACTCTGGAAGCTTACATGTTATGCTCACCTCAGAAGGTAAATATACTCAATGTGCTTCAACCAGTGCCCTAGGCATTTCCCCCAATGTATTTGTGCTCATTCTTTTATATTTTGTTTTGCATTTAGTGGTCCTTGTGACATCAAAGGGGATATTAGCTTTGAGGAGCTGAGAGCTAAAGCATACGACGAAGGCAGACAAGGGCATCCTCTGCAGTCAATAGTAAGATCACTGGACCTCCCAACTTGCTATTATTTCTTGTGATTGGAATTTTACTCTTTGGCACCTTGAAGTATGTGAAAATTTCTTCAGCAGTTCAACTTCATTATACTCTTATGTGATATCAAAAGTGGCATGGAAAGAGATATATCTATCAGTATTGTTTGAAACTGCCGGTGGTATTACTCTCTGATGTAAGAATGTTAGAGCATGTAAAAAGTACCTGGGTGGGCAACATGATCTGTACTCATCAGAAACTGCAATATGGTGTCTTGGGTATTTTTAACAAGGAGAAACTACTTATTTAGTTTCACTATCTTGGTAGCTTGGTCACCCATAAATCTGATTGTCTGCTGAATTTACGAGAATAGACTCTCATTTATTTGTTTCCTTTCTTCAGGTTGAGGGTGAAAGAAATCTGCAAAATGCAAAGCTGATGGAGTTTACTAATTTTCTTAACAATCCACATGTATCTGTATCAGTATCACAAACTCCAAGCTTTCCAACTGTGGCTTCCTTCCCTCAAGTGAATAATAACTCATCATTCGGGGTTTCTCAAACTAATGGACCACCAGTGTTTAGTAGTTTTAGTCAAGTTGGAGCAGCAACTAATTTTGGACCTGGGCCAAGGTAAGATTCGTGTTATCATCTTGGAGGATAAGCACTCAAAATAATTTACTGGCATTATTATGCATATGGTCAATCTATTCTTGTGTGCACGTGACGTGCTGTATTGATTTCAAGGAGCTATCTCATGCAGTACTGCACCAGGAGTCCCAACCAATAATCTCTTTGGTCAGTCTAGCCAGGCGAGCCATCCAGCATTTCCTGCACCTACTTTTGGCCGTTCTGATATGAAATTTGGAGTTTCAGGTATGCATTATTGGCTAATTCGTGCAATCACACTGTTACTTCTTTATTCAACCCAGGAGGGTAGTCAATTAATTTGTGAGGAACAGTTTGAGTGAATATGTCTGTTTATGTCTTGATGCTCTTTAACTATTCTGATTCTTTACCCTGCAACTTTTTGGCATACAGTGATAAAGAACTTAACCATTTTCTAAGGTGCTAATGTATATGTATATGTCTATGTTTGGGGATGACTGTATGTCCCTTAGGAACCCCAGGCCTTTAATTTATACAGCTTTAGGATTATCATTGGACTCAACAAGAACTCTTTTGGACAATGGACCCTTAGTGGACACTAGTATGGGCACAGAATCTAATCAAAACCTACTAGCCACTCACTGTTGAGCAATTCTGCATGTCCCTTTCTTTCTGTTTTTTTTCCTAATTAGAAAATAGATTCCACCTATTATTTTGGTTGCCGTTTCAGCTTATAGGATTTTACAGGTTCACTTGGAAGCCAGATATCACAACAACAAGGCTCAAGCATGTCCAGTGTTGGCAATTTCCCAAAGCCTTCTGCAGGCTATCAGCAGTCCCCTGCGTCCTCTAGCCATCACAGAGACATTGACCGGCAGTCACAAGATTTACTTAGTGGGATCGTAGCTTCTACAAGTGCCATAAATCAAACTCCTGCTGAGTAAGTTTTCAATAAGATGTACACGATATGCTAAGTATGTATGTACACAATACATTGATCTTGAGTACATGCCTTTTTTATGAGAAAAATTGACCACAATTCCTTTAAGACCCTCTAATGACCGGGTATTAATTTTCCGATACCCAGGAGATTCCAATAAAGACTTTAGAACAATGTATCTATCTTAAATTCAAAACATCCTAAATGCATTACTACTTGTGTAGATTTCTGCAGAAAGTACTATTCTCCTTCATAACATTTTTTTTAAAACTAACTAGTCAACCTTGGAGGTTCAGAAACATTATTGGATATATGTTTGTTTTTTTATTGACTAGGTGAACTTTGAAATTATTGTATGCTACATTGTGAATTTATTGTTGCTTCTCTCTATTTTCTCATTCAACAGGGACAATAAAAATGAAAATCAGGATGATAGTATCTGGTTGAAGGAAAAATGGTCAATTGGAGAGGTGTGGCATACTTTCCTCATGGGCCATCTTGATGGTTTTATTTGTATGAAATTGTTTGCCTGTAGTCATTATTACTCCTGAAGTCCTGATATAGCACAATTGTTTGTCTGTTTTACAAATGACCAGCCATTTAATTGACAAAATATACAATTACCGTATTTGAATGAGTGCTGTTAGCAAGATTTTGCTTATCTGGTGTTTTTCTTTTTCTAGTACTTCTTGCTTGCATCATCCTATCTTGTTGCATATAGTTTGTTTCCTTGTTGAGAACAGTACGATGTACATTTCTCATGCTATTCATGGGAACCTGCTTATCTATTTGTGTTCATTTTTATTGCATATGCGTTTATATTTTGTAGTCACAGATGTTCTGCTTTTGGTTCACATGAATTTGTTTTCAGATTCCGCTGGGCGAACCACCACAGAGGCACATTAGTCATGTGTTTTAGGAACTCAATGTGTTCTGTTGTGGGGCCGCTATCAAGTCAACTTCATTGTCCCCTTCCATGTTGTTGAGATGCCATACCGGTTAAATTTTTATCCTCCAGGTACATGCTCTCTGGTTTGCATTGTTTCATCTGAAAACAAGCGCTTAATTTGTCCCATCAATACATCATGTTCATTCCATTATTCAATCATGTTGCAGCTCCATAACCATAACAGTGCAAACATGGATTCGACAGGAAACTGGAGGACATAATGTACACGAAAGGCTGATTTGGCATTATGAAGCCTTGCTGTGTCTGGCATCATCGTATCCTCTCTAGTATAGCACTTCATTCCCCCTTTTGTCATGTCCTCTCTGAAGTCTAATGTAGACATCTAGGGGCTAGCAACAACCTAGCGAGCAGTTTTGTGTTTGTCTGCAGTGCTCACTATTAAGTTGTGCATACCTTGGTTTGTAACCGATGAATGGGGAGCAATCAGACCTGAGATGAACTATCAAGATTACAATTAAACTGGATGTTTAAGTGATTAAGTCCATATATAAATCTAGATCTTCTAGCTCTTCTGTGCATTACTGAGCCTGAAGTGAAAAGTCTAGCCGTAGCGGACTAACAATGAAGAAGCGAAGCATACGACTGAGTTTACCGGTAAGAAGAAACAAAAATCGTAACTCCATTTTTTTTTAAAGGTGGGAGATTCTATTCATTATTATTACAAGGCTGGGTCTTTTACCAACAACACCCTCTGTGGACGATCAGCAGGCGCGAGGAAGATCCGTTGCGCCGCTGCGTGCTTGTACGGAGGACGATCCGTTGCGCCGCTGCCACGGAAGGGTCCCAATGCAAGGGAGCGTTGTGGCTTATTCCCTCCGTCCTGAAATATAAGGTATTCTAGTTTTGTCCTAAGTCAAGCTGGATAAATTTTGACCAATTTTTTAGAAAATAATAATAATATTTTTGACATCTAATGAGTATCAATAGACTCATTGTGAAATATATTTTTATATTTTACTTATTTGATTTGCTAAATGTTAATACTTTTCTCTATAAACTTGGTCAAACTTTCAAAAGTTTGATTTAGGACAAACCCAGAATGTCCTTTATTTCAGGACGGTGGGCCTTTAGTGGTGATTTAAAAGAGACAGGAGCGGTAGAGAGATTGCAAGAGTCCACGTGTTAAATTAACGTGGGAGGCCTCACTCTCAACACACCACCACCTAAAACCTCAGTGCCTCGCGCCACCGCCGACGCCACCGGCCGCCGCGATGACCAATCCCCTCGGTCTCGCCTCCCCGGGGGGCGGGCAGCGCCTCCTCCTTTGCCTGCTGCCGTTCCTCCTCCTCGCCGCCCTCGCGTCCCCGGTGGCGTCGCAGCAGTTGCAGTCGTGGAAGCAGAACGCCATCTTCTTCGACCCCTTCAACTTCACCGCCAACTGGGTCAGCCCCAACGTCTGCGCCTACAAGTACAACGGCGTCTTCTGCGCGCCACACCCGGCCGACGGCGGGCTCGCCGACACCGGGATGGACCTCAACCAGCCAAGCGAACAGGCTGGATCAGCCTGTTCGCTTGGCTTATCAGCCACCAGCCAGCAGTACTTCAGTCTCATAACAAATCAGCACCAGCCACCAGCCAGCCAGCAGTACTTTTCTCTCACAACAAATCAGCACCAGCCACCAGCCACCAGTCAACCGAAAGGAGCGAGGGGGGCGCCTGCGCGTGGCCCCCAAATCATGTGATTAGGTTAGTACCTAAATAAAGAGGGAAAAAAATGCACTAAAGCCTATGCCTGCAAGCACTAGTCGGCTCATACGTGGCTGTTTAGGATTTTTAGGCCTATCGATGGCAGGAGTTCTCGCAAAATTTTCAATTGCAAACATATGACAGATGGGTTTAGTCATGCATCTTCTCAACTTATGCTTAACAAATCGATCACGGTGATAATGTGGTAGAAAGAAGTGATTGTATATATCAATAATTTTTGTTAGTACCTGAAACACGGTTCAAGTTCGAGTTCGAGGAGGCAATACATATGATCTTTTTTTTTTCATTTCTCATTTCTGTTTATAAACAATACATAGCACAGTTCATTGACAACATGTCTTAGTTCCATCATACATGTGCCTCGCAGTCCTAGTCCTGCAACTGAACAAATGCAAACACCCTATTGTGAAAAGGTTTCCCAATTGGCTTGATCAAAGGGAGAGGGAGTTATTGACAAACCTAGGATTTTTGTTAGGAAGAGCAAGTGTAGGCAGAGGAAAATTCAGGACCAATTTTGGTGTTGACAAGACACAGAAAGCTGAAATTAATCTTGTTGAGGAAACTGTGCATTTTGGAAGTGTTGCTAGTTTGCAATCTTTAGCTGTTGGAATTTTAGCAGCTATGCCACGGAGGCAATAGAGAAATTTAATTGATGAGTTAAATGAATGGCAACAGTAAGGTCGTGGGAGCTTAGCATTTGGTCGAACACCTTGCAGGCAGTGAAGGCAACATCGGCTATGGCTACTGGAGCGCCTTGGAGGGATGACGGAAGTGGAAACGGGCAAACGGCGCGGGCGGGTGAAAAATGCTCGGTTGGCGTCTCGGACATTTGAGGTGCATATGGGCTGGGCCTTTGACATGCGTTAGGGGCGAGGTCGCCGTGGGCCGTGATGGACCTTCTACGAGGCTGATCCAGTGAGCATTGATCCTCACCGTAGCGCTAGCGAGCTCAATTACACCCAGGTCTCTGTGCAAGTTTTTTTCAATAAGGGTTTCTCTGCATGTTTAGCTTATTAGCTGTCTGCTAGTCCCATGACTATTCACTGTCTATTTGTGCACATGCATTCCAAAGAAGGGAGCAGAAAAGAGATCACTGCTGTCTGCATAGATGCTGCATTTCCCCTCCCAAGTCACCTCTGACAATGGGCCTCAGCATAGTAGCAGATAGTACGGAGCACTACGCCAAATTGTGAAATTGTTGGTCAGAGTCAGAGAGCATGGGCCAAGGGCAATGGTAGAAGGTTAATTGCTTCATCCGGCCGCATTGGCAGCGCCTCTTTGAATGCACCGAAAATGCAGAGGGCTTCAAGGTCCGCGGCGCGGTCACGATGCCATGGCCATCCATCGTCCATCGCCCCCTCTCTCAAGTCCCAACCCCCGCTGCTTCTACAGTCTAGCTTGTCTCCCCCCAAACAGAGGAAAAGGAACACACGAGGGTTATTCACACGTGACACGTCACGGCCGGAGCGGTTAGAGGTTAGCTACCGTCGTTGTTAGTTGTCGGTGACAGGTTGACAGTGCCGTGTTGACCGGAGGGCGTGCTCGCATGCATGGTAACGGCAAGTGATGGGAGATGGAGCGAGAGGAGAAGCTTCCATCCAAAAGGTTTGAACTTTGAACGAACCAGTCCTCCTCTTCCGAACTTCCTCCTCCAGGTGTGTGCAGCGTGGCTGGGCTGCCTTGAGATTCACGAGTGCACGCGGGTGCGGTACACATTACAAAGCCCCCGCCATTATTTTAGTTTTCTTCATCGGCTGGTTCAGACTTCTGGAAAATCAAAGAAAGAAAGGTGGAGTTCGAAGCCTGATACACGGTACAAAAATTATTCAAAAAAAATACTACTGTACAAGGGGTTCTTGAAACCTGAACATTTGATTGGAAGATGCGATTGTTTCAGTGTATTTCAGTAGTGGAAGTACGTGTGTAATGCACGGCGGAAATCGTTCGGAACAGAGAAAATTGCCTGCCAAACAGTGCGCGGCCCTAGTAGCCATCTCGCCGGACGGCAGCCTCACCGCCGGCCGGCACCATGCCGATCCGTCGTCCAGAGCGGCGAGTGCGCAACTGGCTATCGGCTATCGCAGACGCGGCCAGCAGCGGACGGACGGACGGACGGGCCATGGCCCGCGCTCGGAGACCGGAAACGGCAGCGCAGACGCCAGGCCACGCGGCCGTCCAGTCCGGCACCGCCCCGCGCGACCCACAGCTCCGCGTTAACCCTCGCCATGTGATCCCCCTGACACCCTCGCCACCTCCACTTCACTCCCCCACACTCCACTCCACCCCTCGCTCGTCCCCACCTAAAACCTCAGCGCCTCACGCCACCCACGCCGCCGCCGGCTGCCGCGATGACCGCTCCCCTCGCCCTCGCCTCCCCGGGGGGCGGGCGGCGGCGCCTCCTCCTCCTCCGATGCCTGCTCCCGCTCCTCCTCCTCCTCCTCTCCGCGACATCCCCGGCGGCGTCGCAGCCGACGAGCCCGCGGCTGCAGGCGGCGTACGCGGCGCTGCAGTCGTGGAAGCGCAGCGCCATCTTCTCCGACCCCTTCAACTTCACCGCCAACTGGGTGGGCCCCAACGTCTGCGCCTACAACGGCGTCTTCTGCGCGCCCCACCCGGCCGACGGCGGCCTCGCCGTCGCCGGCATCGACCTCAACCACGCCGACATCGCGGGCTACCTCCCCGCCGACCTGCCCCGGGGCCTCCCCGACCTCGCGCTGCTCCACCTCAACTCCAACCGCTTCTGCGGCGTCCTCCCCGACACCTTCCTCCACCTCCGCCTCCTCCACGAGCTCGACCTCAGCAACAACCGCTTCGTCGGCCCCTTCCCCGCCGTGCTCCTCACGCTCCCCGCGCTCAGGTACCTCGACCTCAGGTTCAACGACATCGAGGGGCCCATCCCGCCCGCGCTATTCGACCGCCCGCTCGACGCCATCATCCTCAACAACAACCGCCTCACGCGCCCCATCCCGCCCAACCTCGGCAACTCGCCGGCCTCCGTCGTCGTGCTCGCGCACAACCGCCTCGGCGGATGCATCCCGCCGTCCATCGGCAGGATGGCCGCCACGCTCAACGAGCTCGTGCTCATCGACGACGAGCTCAGCGGATGCATCCCGCCGCAGGTCGGCCTGCTCCGCCAGCTCACGGTGTTCGACGTCAGCGGCAACCACCTCCAGGGCCCGCTCCCCGGGACCGTCGCCGGGATGGCGGCACTCCAGCAGCTCAACGTCGCGGGCAACCTCCTCAGGGGCCCCGTGCCGCCCGCCGTCTGCGGCCTGCAGAGGACCCTCAGGAACTTCACCTACGAGGACAACTTCTTCTCCTCGCGCCCCGGCTGCGCCGCCGCCACGGCCGACGGCAGGTGGAACTGCATCCCCGGCGCCCCCGCGCAGCGCCCGCCGGCACAGTGCGCCGCCGCGGGCGCCCCGTTCGATTGCCGCACCGCGCAATGCCAGGCACCGCCGACGTCCAGCCCCCCTGCTGGTGGTGGCGCGCAGGGAGGTGGCACCGGGTCGCCGTATCCGCCTGGGTCAGGCTCCGGCAATCCTTCGCCGCCAGGCGGCTCCACCACGCCGTCATACCCGTCCCCGCCAGGGAGCTCCACCACCCCGCCAAGCGGCTCCACGACGCCGTCATACCCGTCCCCGCCAGGGGGCTCGTCGACGCCGTCGTACCCGTCTCCACCAGGGGGCTCCTCGACGCCGTCGTACCCGTCTCCACCAGGGGGCTCGTCGACGACGCCGCCCACCGACGGCGGAAGCCCCAACCCGTCAATGCCGCCTTCATCCGGGCCGTCCCATGGTGGCTCGCCACCATCCTCCGGGTACCATCCACCGCCGTCGTCCGGGTGGTCCCCGTCCGGTCAACCCGTGGGAGCGCCACCCACTGAACACCCCGGTGGCGTCTGGCCGCCGCATTCGCCGTCGGCTCCAGGCACACCAGGGTCGACGACCCCCGGCGCACCAGGATCGCCATCGACGCCGACGACTCCTGGCACACCAGGATCAACATACCCGCCGGGAACTCCAGGCACACCAGGATCGACATTCCCGCCGACGACTCCAGGCGCACCAGGATCGTCGCCGTCCACCCCGACGACTCCCGGCACGCCAGGATCAACTACCCCCGGTACACCAGGGTCGCCATCGACGCCGGCGACACCAGGCAGCCACCCACCATCCACAGGAACACCGTCTTCTCCAGGCTCGTGGTCGCCACCACCCCAGGGCGGAGACGGCGACCACGGGAACCAGCACTCCCCACCATCCACACCCGGCGGCGGCGGAGGCGGCCTGCCATTCCCGCCTGTCCACGGCGTGGCATACTCCTCGCCACCCCCACCGTCCGATCCCGGGAAGTTGCCATTCCCGCCCGTCCACGGCGTTGCATACTCCTCGCCGCCACCGCCGCTCCCGCCGGTCTACGGCGTGGCCTACGCGTCCCCGCCGCCGCCAACGACGCCGTACAAGACCAACTAGCCGTACCAGCTGAGCTGAGCCGATCGGCCGGTCGCCACCTCCACGGCCGGGCGTTCGCGGCACCCGCCAGAGACAGACAGAGTCGTCGCCATCAGTACATCTTGCACTGTAGCTGCTTCTCCCTTTCCCCTTGCTTCCTTCCTCCTCCGATCCTGCCGTTCTTTTTACTGTAGTAGCTTTTAAGTTTCTCTTTTGAGGTTTGCTCGATCAGATTGGATTCAAAGGCTCTAGCTGCGGATTCTTTGTTCTTTCTCTACTACTAGCTCTTTACTACAGTAGCCCATCCCATTTTACTCCATGATCTTCATGCTCCCTCTTGTGTCGTTGGTTGCTCTTTGATTTGTGAGAATGAAGCATCAGAGATAAGCAGATTAGCCTCTGATCATTTAAGAATTCAGACATCTTTGGCCGCTAACACGGGGCAAACAATGCATCGCCATGTCCGCCCGCCACCGTGGTCCGAGTCCGAGTAATTGGAAGCATGAAAAGCGAAGCAAAAAAGCTTCGAGTGTCCATGGGCCACGCGTGCAGCAGGGACGACGGTGAGCAAGTAAAGTACGGTGGAGTCCACCCCAGCGCTGTATGAAACTGGCAACAGCGTTCCAGGCGCGCGGCACCGGCCACCGTCCCCGACAACGTCACATGCCGAGGCCGGCGAGCTCCCGGCCGTCCGTCCCCATGGGCTGGCTACTGGCTCAGGAGGCTTCTTCTCTCTCGAGCCTCGACCATTTACTGCAGCGATACCGATGGGAGGGGAGGACGATGGCGCCATGGGTGGGAGGCCGTAAATTACTCGTACTCCACCACCAGGCTGCCTGCAGTTGTGGATGCTAGATAGAACAGGGAACATATCCATGTCCTGATGTCCATGGCTCGCCATTACTGGGCAAAGTGCCGCGCATCGTATTAACTAGTGCTAGTGGCGCTGTTGTCTTGGGAGCTTGAGCCCCCATCTTTTTACTATCCTTCGGTGTCCGTGCGCGTCTCACGTGCCGCGACCACGAGTCACCACTGCTCCTTGCCTTGCCCGCTCCATGTTCTCTTCTCCGCCACGCCAGGAGGAGAGGACTGCAACTGCAAAGCTAATGCAAGCCAGCTCCAGCTCAAGCTCAGGGCTTCCGTTCCCGCCTGGGGCTGTGCTGTGTTGCGCCGCGGCAACGGCCAACGGCAACCAAGCGCGGCAGCTGGCGCATGGGCTGGTCTGCTTCGTTGCCGGTGCAGGCGACTCGAGATCCGATCAGTACTGTGCTGCTGCTGCTGACACATCCATATGCGAATGCGATCGATCCGCCGTCGGGGCCTGCGCTGGATCGATCCAACACCGTTTCTTCTTACGGCAACCGAGGATCAGCCCTCGTAGCTGATGATGGGTCCACGTGAGACGCCATGAATGTATACACAGATGGGAAACAGCGCCTCTTATCCGTGCTAATCCAGGAAAAAACTTCAGTTCTGTATACCAAAATACTAATAAGTCTGATAAAAAACTTGACAGTGTTTTGCACAACTATTTCCTGACGCAGATAAATTCATGTGCTACACTACTTATTCAAGGCCTCAGATGTCCGTGTTCAAAACAAACATCCTCAACACAATATTGCAAGCTACCACTGGCAACCAATTGGGGCTGCACTATGGTGCGGCTGCAGGTTGCAGGACGAGCCTCAACTCAACTCAACTCATCATGTCGCGTGACGCGCAATGCAAGAATGGTTTGATCAGGCTCAACGGCCCCTTTTCAGGGTTGACCTACTTCGATCCCATGCCGCACAGCACACCGGCGGCCTGACGGGCGAAGTAGGTCAGGATGATGTCAGCGCCCGCCCGCCTCAGGCACATGAGCGACTCCATCATCACCTTCTGCTCGTCGATCATGCCCAGGGCCCCGCCGGCTTTGATCATCGAGTATTCGCCCGAAACCTGATCAAGCGCCCGGGTTAGTAGGCTCATGCATTGGTGTCAGCAAAACGTTTCAGGGAAGAAGCATCGCTGTATCCAGTTACTGCAAACTTTGGTAAGTGCACTCACTCTATTGATGCCAAGGTTGCCAACGATGCATTTCTAGACAACGTATAGTTATGCAAACACAGAACAGGGCATGTCCATGTGGGATTTAAAACAAAATAAGGACATGGTTGTTAAATTACTGCATAAACATCAATGCCCATTCGAATGTGCACAGGTGTATAGTAGATTGGTGAGCCCTAGTACTGCGGTGCAAATCACAATGAACTTGTAAAACAAAATAAGGATTAGGCTTCATACGACTTCTTGTTCTGCTTGTAACGGCAGAAGACCTAGTTCATGCTTAACGATTAACTACATAAGCATCAATGCCCATTCGCATGTGTACAGGTACAGTAGTAGATCCCTAGTAGTGCATTGCAAATCACAAAGAAATTGAACAAGCGATCATGCTCAAAATGACGCAATTGATGTTGTTTAAAGTAAAGCACCAAATAATTCATGTGCAATCAGATCTTCGACAAAAATAGAGGTTATTGGGCAATGAATACGAGATTAACTATTCAGATGTCCAGCAATTGGAAAGACTGAATTTCAATATGCAGTATGTGCCAGCTACGAAGGACAGACAATTGGAAAGACCAAATAACATTGGCACTATGGCACCATACTTCAACACCAACAAGGAACATGAGTGTTTTGTCAAAAATGAAAGGCAAAACTTCGCTGCATGGGCAATGAACTAACCTGGTAGGCAGCAATCGGCAATGCTGAATTATCCCGAAGAAGTCGGATGACATCCAAGTATGGTAATCCAGGTTTCACCTGCCAAATGAGGACCAAGGTTTTAGACCAACACATAAAAATGTCATTTTCATAACAAGCCACTATTATTATGTAGAGCAGGAACATTACTAGTAGAATGTCAGCTCCTTCTGCCTCATCTGCTGCAGTTTCTATGAGGGCTTCTCTGTAGTTGGCTGGGTTCATCTGATAACTTCAGAAGAAGAGAAGGCAAACATTTAGATATCAAACAGAAAGATTGTTTATTAGATGGGAATAGTATATTCGGTGTCAGTTCCATACGTCTTCTTATCTCCAAATCTTGGATTTGAATCTAAAGCTTCCCGGAATGGGCCATAAAATGAACTGGCATACCTGCAGAAAATAGATGCATAATTGGTTCGGATTTCGGATGAGAGAAATGAAACATGATGACAAATACGGGGCACGAAAATTTTATGGCGATATGAGAAGATACATACTTCGCGGTGTAGGACATGATGGAGACATCATGGAAACCCTCGGCATCAAGAGCAGCACGAATTGCTCCAACACGGCCATCCATCATGTCACTAGGGCTGACAACATCAGCACCAGCACGAGCCTATTTATTTAGAGAAACATGTTTGTGAAAAGAACTAGTACAGTTATGCCATCATGACCAAACACAATATCAAGAGATGAGACAGACCTGTGAAACAGCCTGCTTGCACAACTGATAAACTGTTTCATCGTTCATAATTACTCCTGAAGCACAGAAACAAGCCAAATGATTAGATGGAGCATCAATGCATTTTTTTATTTATTATGACTTTTCTAACATCTGGTTAAAAAAACTGAAACACTTAACTACTTAAGTGTACTTGACAAAAACCCAAAAGCAAGGATCATTGTGCAGCATAATATAAAATGATAAATCAACATCTTCACTAGTAATTTTTATAGTTACTCCATGAAAGAGAAGTATTGAAGTCACCAATTGAACAATAAGAGTGGTGACAAAGGAAAACAAAGGCAGAATACATGTTAAAAGGTACAAACTAATTTCTAGCAACCAGTATTCTGAAAATTGCATGGTTTAGTTTTAGGAATCAAGGACTCCTGGAGAAAGTAGCTCCGACTTAATGCTCACTGTAGATAATTTATGGAGACTTAGAAATATATTGTTTTTGTTAATCTTCAGGAAAATGTCTAACGGTTTGTAACCATATGATTTTTCAGTCTAAATACGTGAAATTCCTTATATGTAGTAAATGGATGAAACCAGTCATCATATATGTCTCTCATTCACTGATGGGTGCAAGAGAAAAAAAAAATAGACATCCTTCTTACCATCTTCCCTCACAATACCATCATGACCATCAGATGAATAAGGGTCCAAAGCAACGTCCGTGTAGATAACCTAAAATGATAATATGATTTGAAGGAAAGATATTAGGAACAACGATGCAAGCCACTGACACTGAATGATTGGGCACAAAACTTACAATGTCAGGGAACTTGTCTTTGAGCAAGCGTATTGTACGTGGAACCAGACCGTTATCGTTGTATGCTTCATCTCCTGTTGGAGTCTGGAGGAAAAGAAGAGCGAGTCATCCCAAGAGTTCAAGATACAAACAAACAAGAAGCTGGATATATTCACTAACAGACCTTCAATGCATCAGGAACTTTTGGAAAGAGCACGAAACTGTTAACACCAACATCGCGGGCCTTGTAAACCTGCATATATACATTTGAAAGTTACTAACTAAACCCTACTAATCCAAGCAGCAAAATGCCTATATATTTGTATCTAAAGTAAATTCATCAAAAGGAACTTTATTAATAAAAAAGAACATTATACATATGCATTAATGATGTGAGATAATCCTTAGGACTCCAATACCTCATCAAGAAGCCCATGCCTCCACCCAAGCCTATAGCACCCTGGCATAGCTCCAATAGGAGCATCATCTTCGCCTACAGATCATCACCGGGAAAACTCGATACATCAAATCTCAATTGCGTTCAACACTCATGTCAATGCATTCCATTACCAACCTTCATGGATAAACAATGGAAGCACAAAATTGGCAGGTGAGATGGTGGTCTCCTGGAATGCAGCCCTAAGAGCAGGCGATTTCCGGTTGCGACGGGGTCGCTTTGTCATGTCCTGAGCAATACATGAAAAAGGAAAAAAAACACAACTCAAGACTTTTTGCAGTCACTAAAAGCAGAGTTCACACTGAAGATCCAGAAGTGCATACAAGGGGCCTGATCTCCGGAGTTCCTTCGGGGGCCTTTGGTCTAATCAAAGGCGGGGGAGCAGGGAATTTCCCAGCAACGGCATCGGCCTCGCACTCCTCGATGGTCCTCCCGGACGGCGCCCTCACGGCCGCCTCCTGCTCGCTGCTGACCCTGACGGCCGTGGAACGCAACCTTGGTCCGGCTCTCGGAACCGCGGAGCAGCTCCCAAAGGCCGCGTGGTCGTGGCCGCTCCTAGCCTGGAGCATCTGGACGTTGGCGAGGGAGAAGGAGACGGTGGACGCCATGGCCAAGCTGCAACTTCAACGCCAATAAGATGGATTCCGCGGACATGGTTAGCAATTGGGGAAGTGCTGTGGGGAACTCCCCCACAGTTCCCCACAGTTTTGCCCCTTCAAAAATTGGGGACTATCTTATCTTCTAATGCTGCATAGTTCGACTAAAATTTGGGATCTTGATGAGAACAGGAGGTGTTGCAGTTGGATAGAATTGAGCTCGAGATTGGAAGAGGTAATTCTCAGAGGAAAATAAATCGGGTGATTGCTGTTGTGCAGTCAAGGGCTTCCAAATCTTGGAGAGGAAGAAGATGAGGAGGAGCAGATGGCAGCAGGCTTACCTGTATGCTGGAGAAGAAGATGAGGAAGAGGAGACGCAGCAGCACGAGAGGGATTTCGGAGAAGGTGTGGCCTACGTTTGCCGATGGCGACGCCCGCCTTAGTAGTACTAGAGGCTTGCGTTTCTTTGTCGCCATCCTTCTTGTTTCAGTTGTCACCTACTCTCTCCATTCAGATCTGAGTACTTCAGACCATCACTTTTCCACAATTCAGAGGTACGAATTCCTCATTTCATGCACGCTCATCAGTCCTAGACCTCTGTCAACTAAAAAAAACCCTTCCTTTGCAAATTTGCTCCAATTATGTTGACTCAAAATTTAAATAAGACCAAATAAAAGTAATGTGTAGGCTAGGCTCATTCTTTTGATCAAATAGTAACACCGCTTAGCTTGATAACCAGCCCTATCTACAATAGAACCTACAGATACACAAATCTGATGGAGTAGACAAACCAAGAAGAATCAGAGCATTGAATATTTGGTTGCCCACCATCAGCATCAGGCGTTGTCTGCTACTACAGCTGCTTGAGCAGCAGACAGGCTGAAACCAACTATCCTAAGAGAGTAAAGAGTGCTCCTGACCACTGATGCTGAAAAAAAAAAGATCACACGGGCTATATCTGGTAGGATTTTGCTGTTGCCGAAGAGCATCTCCAACCGCATAGCTAAACAGGATACCTATACCTAAAAACTGACAGAATACCTAAAAACAATAAAAATTTGCTCCAACAGCATACCTATATGGATACCTATACCTAAAATTTTTAGGTCTCAACCTAAATTTCTCTCTCCTGAACCAAAATATAGCAATCCAAAGGGTGGATACCTATTTCCCTCTTGAGAGGAGAATGGACAAGTAAGGAGAGGAGCACTGACAGGAGGGTCCCATTCGTCAGTGTCTTGTATCTAGAAAATAGGTCTCCAGTTTTAGGTATGCTGTTGGAGAGAGCAAGTTTTATGTACCTAAATTTTTCTCTCTCCTGTACCTAAAGCAAATTTTAGGTCTTCAATTTTAGATATGCTATTGGAGATGGTGACATGGTGAATGCAGCTAGACATTAGTACAAGTTAGGCCAGACCGTGTTGAGAGAGTTTCATGGGGATGAAATTTCTCTCGCATCTCATGAAACCCCTTTTTTCTCTCTCGTCGCCACATCAGCAAATTTGATGATTTGGCATAGAACTTAATGCCATAAAACTTTTCATGAAACCCCATTGAGACTGGCCTTACAGTGAGAGAAGTGGGGCCAGGATTGCATTCTGAACTTGTGGTCGCAAGTTTATGACTTTAAGGATAAGTGCATAGATAACTTTGCAAACAAATGGTACCATCATTTCATCAGGGGCATTGCTTCCTTTGCTTCAAGGGAACTTGGCTTCTTCATATTTTCTTTTCTGCTGTCTAAATGTGCAAGTCTATGTTTTTAAATGAAAAAGGAGCAGGGAAGGAGAACTTATAATTACAAAGTCATCATATGGGTTTCCTGAAGTCAATCTGTGTGACGATCTTTACAAAAAGTGCCGAAATGGCGTACCATGTGAATTTCACAAGGCTTGTATACACATGAAAAATGTATGGCTTTACAAGTGGAGAAAAATATACACATTATATGACCCATATATCACACATGTCTGAGTCTGGAGGCACATCTATCAGGTATTCTTCTCTAGAACAGATAACGCTGGTGTAAGATAGTTGTTAGCCTTGTCTGGCAGATGAGCCACCTGAAAAAACGTTACACCTTATTATCAAACATGGCCACCAACAAGAAGCAACAATTTATTTGCATAAAAAAAACAACAATTTATGGCCTTGATTGGGACGTGAAGATCCATCAATTTTATATTTCAGTTACAAACTTACAAGTTCATACAGCTCATTTCCTTGATCGGCAACGTACTCGTAGCATACCTGATTGAGTGCGTAATAACTAGTTAGTCATTGCACAACTGCAGATCATTTTCAGTGGGAAAAGCATCACCATACATGAAAGAGAGCAGAAGAAGAAACCTTACATCAAAACTTTTGTTTCTTGCAGTGGAATCATGCAATGCTTTGACACAAATATCTGCTACATCAGCACAGCTGATACCCTACACAGGGAAGTTAGAGATATAGTGTTCCACATAAGCATATATAGCATATAATCCATATAATATGGCACCACACAAGCAACTAACAGTTCATGATATTTCACCTGAGAGATTCTGTTCCCTTGATCAAAGATCAGTGCCCGCTGACCACCAGGTTCTTCCTGAAACATAGATAATAATATTAAAGTAACTGCCATGTTCACTCATAAGAAGCCAGAAGGAAAGATTTCTTCTAGGTGAACCATATGTCTATATCTAAGTGAATTGCAAGAAACTTCACTTCACTAATATCAGTAAGTGTTTTAGTGCGATACCTGCAGCGGGCCCGGGCGCACAATTGTATATCCAAGGCCTGACCTCCTCAATGCATCTTCTCCAGCCTGGAAGAATATCAAGATCCTTAAATATTTGAATTAGATAGACATACAGGTGTCTACGTGACTAAGTGGTTATACAAAGTAGAACCTTCTTGGCTTTTAGAACTTGTTCTCTTCTGTTAGGTTCAATTCCTGAACCTGCACACGATACTAGTATGAAGTCTGTTTCTTGACCNAAGACTAGCTTATAAGTACAAGAGACAGAGAGGTAATATTTCCTGGTAAATGATCAGATAGAAATATTGAACAAATTTCAACAGAAGAAGACTTGTTTCAAGTCTCAATGATAACTAAGGGGGAAGAAAGGAAACAATTAGCCTAAGTCATGTGAAAGTAAATCAATATGCAATGATATGCAGCTCTCCTGCGTATTCTCGAAAAAAAAAAGTCATGTCAAAGTTAATCAATGTAGGGAGAACTTACAGGTAAAGCTTTGATGAATTCCAATATTAGCTCGAAGTTTCGGGGGTCACTAGTATTTTGAGATCCATCACCAGGCCTCTGCAGAAAGCATTACTTGCTAAGCCACCCATTTGATGCCACAGCAAAAGCTGCACTTATTGTCATATGGTGACGATGGAAGTTAATACAAAATTGCACTAACCTGCCTTTTTGGTTCAAACCTAATGGTTAGTGTATGTACAAGAAAAGGGTCCAGGGGAGGATCTTGTGGGTTTACTGGCCGAAAAGATGAAAATGGCACTCTTACCTGCAAAAAACAAACACACTCAAAAAAAAAATCAAATCCTACATGTTTTAATTGCCTAGCATTCATCTTACTCATATAGCTAATATATCAAACACTAACTAGTACTTACCCTGCAAAAGCCTGCTTTTGTATTCATTCGAGCAAAATACTTTTTGCTCTGGGATGTGTCTGCCAATGGACCAGTCTCAAGAATAACAACATATGATCTTCCATTTCCTCCCACTGAAAAAAGTAAACCATCGTACCTATGCACAGAGCAACAGAAGTGAAATGTCACACTCACACATAATACATTCTGATGCATAATTTCATTCATATATCATAAATTTACAACAACAGAGAATAAGCAAAACACAAGAGCTCCTAGTACCTGTCTAGGGTGGAACCTAGAGGAAGAGAAAGCCTTTTTGATATCTCAACATATCCACCTCTCGTGAAAACAAATCCTGGAAATCAGCAAGTTCCATAAACAACCTAAGACATGCAGGTTCCGTAATAAACCAAAACAGCAAAGTGAATCAGAGCATTGTTTTTCTTTACTGATGAAAATCGTGCCCTAAAGGCTAAAAGTTACAACAGAAGTTGTACCTGAGAAAATGGCCTTCCGATCTTCTGAAAATTCAAATGCTGCATCGATACCTTCCTCAAATCTAGAAGCAAAGGTACTTGGGAAGTAAGATCCCTGGCGCACCTCCCAACCATTCAAGGACTTTGCTGACTTGAATTTTGCTATCCGGAGTTTGCTCTTGCTGCTTTTACCAGCCCTGAGCTGGGCCAATTCGTTGTAGTAATCCTGCAGTACAATGCTGAACTCAGTAACATGCTTTTCGTTAAGGAGTGGCGGTTCTTGATAACATTAATACAAATAGATGTTTATATGAGAAAATTAAGTTCAAAGGAATACCTGGAAAGCCTTGCTGGCGTTCCTTACTCCTTGGTTATCTACCCTATTTAGGTCTCCTGTAATAGTTGAGCGTGCAGTTGCACAATAGATTACCTTGCTGCAGCCTGATACAGCTGCTTTGACAGTTGCAGGATCACCAACATCACCAACAACAATATCCACCGACCTTGGGAGCATATCTATCACTTCAGGGTCGTTTCTTCTTACTAAAGCCTGTCATGGTAGGAGAAAGTTAGGCTCAACTTTTCCTAGTTTATCAAAAACACCAAGATAAGAACTCTTTAAGTATAGTAAAACACTATAACAGCAATAATTTCACAAGAAACGGCTCAGATGTTGAGGAGAGGAAATTAATCAGTTTTCAATTTTTCAGATTCTTTTCAAGCAGAAATTAAGGAAGATGATTTCCATTACAATTGCTTGTTTTCCACGAGCCAATTAGCAGTATAGATCATCTGGAAATTTCATAAAGAATTGTGCTTTCGTTCATTTTGGTATTGTATAGATTATTTCAAGTGCGTTCATATTACACAGTGAATACATTGCTTCAGTCATTTCAGACCTCAAACTCCAGATTGCAGTATGTAAGGATAGAAGGGACAATTTAATGAGCGCATGATCTAAGCTCATCTAGATTAGGCCGGCAATGACTATCACACTGACAGTTTGAGCATGTCAGCAGTTTGAGAAGCTGCAGGCATGGAGGAAAGTCTGAATAGACATTACTAGCATGAAGCATAAAAAATCTCACTATTGTCAGGCTGCGAAAATTGAAGTGCTAAATTAGAACCAATAAGTAAGGTTTCATGCTGAGCTATCCGCTCCAATGTTGTGAATTCTAACTGAAGAATGAAAGCCGTTCCCATTTCAGTCAAATCAGCGAACACCGTTTCAGGAGCAGCTATCAAGAAGCGTAGTGGCACGCGTATGCTGACCTTGACATTGTAGCCTCGGAGCATGAGCTTGCGCACGACGATGCGTCCGATGCGGCTGGTTGCGCCGACGACGAGGACGGTGGTGTCCTGCGCCCCCGGCACGGTGAACTCGCACATAGGCCCGCCGCGGATGAGCACGGCCTGCTCCTCCTCCGCCAGCGCCGTGGACGAGGCGCTGGACATCTGCCCCAGCCGCGAGAACTTGCGCCACACCTCGTCGAACACCTGCCGCGACCGCCGGCCCAGGCCCACGGGGTTCACGATCACGTCGTCGAGGCCGGCCACCAACGCCCGGGCGTTCTCCTCGGCGCCGACCTCCTTCTTCTTCTTCTTCGCTTCGTCTTCCGCCGCCACCGCAGCCGCTGGCTTGTCCGTCCCCTCGTCCTTCTCCTCGAGCGTGGCGGCGGCGGACTTCTTAGCCTTCCGGGAGCGGCGTTTCCTGCGCGGCTTCGCGGCGTCCTGCGTGGAGGCGGCGCTGGCCGTGGCCGGCTCGGACCCGTCCTGGTCGACGAACTCGGCGGCTACGGGCGTGGTGGGCTTGGAGGCGAAGCAGCACGCGGAGCCGTGGTGGTGGCGCCTGGAGGCGCCGAGCGAGGAGGAGGCTGCGGCGGCGGCCACGGCGAGCGGAAGCGCGCGGGAGGGGGACGCGTGGCTGTGGAACGCGGCGATGGTGCTCACGGCCCCGCCGGGCGCGGACGCCCGCGCCGCCACGATGGCCGCCATGCCGTACGTCGCCGCGACAGACGATGGACGGAATCCGGCGTGGTCGTCGCCGCAAATATTCTAGCTTGGTGAATCTCGCGGCCGCGGCTGATAAAGCCGGGGCGCGGTCTGAGTGGCTGCCGTGCCGGGCTCCAGTTGTGGCTGCGGTTGCTGCGCGGGTTGGCACACACTTGGCGCACGGACCAGCTCGCCGGCGGGGCCCCCGGCGCAGGGAGACGACGCGCATGGCATGGGATGGGGGGCGTCGCCGTCAGGAACTCGCAGCTGGACTGGAGTAGTATTTCCGAAACGGATAAAGGGCGGGGGGTGGGGGCGGGGGGAAGAGGAGGAGGAGAGGCCGGAGGCGTGGCCGCGCGGTGGCGGGTGGCGCGGCGCAGCGACGTGGTCGTGCCGGGTTCACGTGTCCACCACCACCCAGTTCCGTTCTTCCATCATTCCACGTGGTTGCTTGCTTGCTTGGACCCATCACCCATTAAAATTTAAAAAGTTTACTACCCTCGCCAATCTACTTTGTCCACTTAAGAACAAAATTTAGCCATTATTTTCTCCTACGAAATATTTCGGTTGGTCCAATTTATCTCTTAATGAGTTTTCTCTTTTTTTTCTCCGTATAAATTGAATTTTAAGTTCAAATTGAACATGTAAAGAAATTTCTAGATGAGTTACGTAAACACTTAAAAGATACTAAACCTCAATTCGAAGAAATTATATCTTCTAGCAAGACATTCACTGAGCCAGCAGAAACCCTTTTGAAGGAAGCTATTCAGGAACAATTTGAATAGCTTTTAACTTAGTGGTAGAGTAATGCTTTGATAAGACAGAAGTCATCGGTTCGAATCCGAGAAAATACTTTTCTACTAAATTCATTCATTTTTCTTGAAAATGTAGGATCAATTCTAACAAGTCACACACTCATATTCCAGAGATATCGAAACAATCCACACTCAGGTCTATGAATGAAATGCATCCTAAGCATTTTTTTTAAAAAAAATCTTTGAGAAACTATGCCCGCAGATTTTGAAACAAACGAAGCCACCATTAAAAGAATAGTGCCGATTACCTTCATAGTATGAAGTGCTACAAGCTTTATTATTACTATCGATTAACCATAATCCGTTTTGTTGTGACGGTGTTGTACATACGGATTGTAGCTTGTTTTTAAGGGGAAAAACACCACGAGGAAGAACATTCAAATTTTCTTTTCTTTTGTGAGATCAAAATTCTGCACTGAAAATCTGAAACCAACACATCACCGCCATTTAAAATCTAATGATGACCCCTCTCAATCTTCGAGTCTCTAATTCGTGATACTTTTGCAGACCCGGCAAGCAAAACAACAGATGACACGCAAATGGGGTGTGAGCAAATTTGTTTATTTTCTGTATAAATCTGACTGAAATCCATTCGACACAGATTAAGATGTGACGACGGAAATGAATGAATGAATGGGCTGCACACCTGCAGTCCTGCACATATCGATGTCTTTCCTATAGTCCCTTTTCTGCACCGAAAAAATTTCCCATCCACCAACACTTGCCTAGAAAACAGATCTAACCATGACAAACAAAAAGAATCTGGGATCTAACCATGTCATCCACCAACAATTTCCTATAGTCCCTTCTTTTTCCACTACAACCTCCATCCTGGTCAAAGTGATTTTTTTCCCACTACAACCTCCATCTTGGTCAAAGTGGAGGTTGTTGATTTTGTAATTTGGACCACTATTTCCTCTTAATACTACGCAGCTCTCCTACATGTTCGAGAAAGAAAAAACGGATGAACGCCACCAGCTGCAGTGCAACTTCAAGGCAGGTGAACTGAGAAAAGAGACTAAATATGGCCAAGACATTTCATCTTCAGTATATCGCATTGACGCTGTTAATATGCAGGTCGCCAGGTCCCCTTGATCTACCTCACTCATTCACACCATTTCCTGCAGCCCGGCTCCTGGACTCCGATTGCCGTTGCATCATCATTTGGTTGACGGCAGCACGCCTCCGGGACTCAGACTGCCATTGCATCAGTTGCAGCTTTCTCCAATATGCATGTATATCCCTGTTCCTCATCACAGTTTAGTTTGTCTGCGCATTGTGATTGTGTTTAGAGGTAGAGATGAGAGAGGGATCACAACATACCTGCATCTTGGAATATTACATTGTGTTTCTTTACAAGATCTGGCATGGAGGTGAATAAGGCACCACATGTTCCTACACAGACGACAGCCTCCAGATGTGCGTATTTTGCACTGTGTTCCATGATGGAAGAGTGACTTAAGTTTTCGGCAGTTAGGATACTGGCAACCGTCACGACCCGAGCAAGACCACGCATGCGCCAAAAGTCTAAGCATTATCTGTGTCTGCAGCACCATAGGTAAAAAAGAACATGACAATGTAGTCAAGATCATTTGCTTCTGGAAAAGCTGGGAAGATCCAAACGGGCCTAAGATAGTTCCACTGGTTAAGTTTATTGATAACACAAAAGGAACCTCATCATAAGAAATAGGCAAAGCTATCATTTATGTTGTGCAATGTGGAAAGGACGACATATGCTGTGGTTTTTCCCATGGTGTGTAGCTCAGTAGCATGGTGAATTGGTGATTATCAAGTAGATCCTAGAAACGTGAATGACGGTATGGAAGCAATTGAGTCCCTACTATGATCACTAAAAACAGATGAATTATAACAATGAACGAAGTAGAATACCGTTTCAACACTCTTCTTTTGGTGAACGTCCATATCTGCTCCTGCTAGATGCTTACTTAACTTGTGGACATGATTGGCGCCTTCATTGTGTTTGTAACAAGCAGCACACTCATCATAATCGCATTCTTTGCACCGCCATCCTTGACCAGATTTGATATCGTTCTTGCAGACATCACATGTGGTGATGAAAGCTGGTTCAGTTGGATTGTGAAGATGGTATAGCACCATCATTGAGGAATGCTTTGCACTGCGAAGGGTATCATATTGATAATGGTTTCCTTGACAGAGACTCAGGAATGCTTGCCTGGTGTCGAAAAATTCACTTTCTAAGATGCCATCTCTGTCCTTGGTATCTTTAGGTACCCCATCAATTTCAACCTAAATGATTATATCCAGTAAAATAGTTAGTATTGTTGGAATTGATTCTTTACTTTGTTATGATTAGATAGAAAGCTTTCTAGGTAACTTACTGGTTGTAGTGTATGGAAGTCAGTACTATTACTTGGGTGCCTCTCCTTCTCTTGACGTTGTTCTTCTACATTATGACACCTGCAGCAGAAGACTCGTCAGTCCGAAAGGTAACAACTGTATGCTGGCTGTAACAAGATAAAAAGAAGAATAAAGCTATACAATAATTTATATTGATTCATGTTACGCTGTACAAACCCATGATCACGCACATCTATTCTACAAAAGTACTCAAATAATCGCACCATCTTATAAAACAAATAAACTTACCTGTCACAAATATAAAAGTTTTTGCATTGATTGCAGACCCATCGTCTTCCAGACACCATAGGGATACAGCAGTGACAGCAAGAATATTGTAAATGGACCATGATGAGATCTTCTTTCATTGGGTAAATGGTTTCTCCAAGCTGTGCAGCATCAGTTGATGGTTAAGATGAGAGGACTGAAATATAACTTGGTGGAAAGAACATATCTTGCAGAACCTTAAGAGAAATATATACTTTTTGCATCAACATAGCATCCTTCGAAGCATTCTCACTTAAATCGGTAAGATGAGCAGCTTTCAAATCTCTTTTTGTGATAGTCTTCTTTAACTTTCCTTTCTTCTGCAAGTTTCTGGCATCTTCTGGTAGGCAAATTTGGTTGATTAGATCTTCTGCAGCTCCAGGCCAATAATCACCATCAAAATATGGCAGGCGGGCTGCAGTCACTTTAGCCTTGCATTCTGTCTTAGGGTTAAAAAAGTGCTCATAGAGATTTGTCAGCTCAACGACTATACCCTCATTAGTAGCTTTTCGAAGCATAGATAAGTACCTGCATGCAGAAACTCATGGCTTACAAATGCCAGATATAATATTATATCCATACTACAGATCCTTACTAACGAGCAGAATGACATAATCACAATAAATGTTCATACCATTCTCGCAGTTTATCGGATTTTGGTGTCTTCTGGATCTCTGGATGGCAATACATAATGTAATCTTCACCTTTGAAAGGTGGGCACGCCCATATGTAACAGCTAGCGAACCCCCGCTGCTTACAATACTGGAGATAACCTATCTGTAACATATACACATGGTAAACCATGGTTAGACTGAAAAATGGGGTCTGTGATATGAGTAGCATCCCCTCCCCCACCCCTCTCTATTAGGTTGACCATATCAGCATAGTGAATTACCAGAATTTCATGGTAGACGAACGTTCGTAAGGCTTCCCCAGAAACAGTTTCAATCTCAGGTCTAAAGTATTTGACAGAATCAAGGTATGACAAATAAACCTGTCGTTGGTTTGGGAATGCACATTCTGCTCCGAATTCCTGCACATACATGCCAAATAGGCATACTTCCACACCTTCTATTCTCTGAAATAAAAGAATAGCCTGCAGGAAAATGGCAATAACTAGATAAAGAATTTTTGTTAACAAAAGTTTTCTTCCCGAAAAAGGTTAGGAATAAACTGCAGTTACATGTGATTTTTTACTTCACATTAACAGAGATTTTACCTTGGACTTGTAAGGAAACTCTGCTGGGTAATTCTCTTTTTCTAAAATCTCCAAAAAGTGTGGCTTGACTTTCAATTTCTTGTCCACTGATGAAACAACTCTGACAACAAGCTCCTCTGCTCCAGGAACCTATTAAGTGAGGGAAACATAAGGACAACAAAATTTCTGGAGACTGAGAAACATGTTATGGATGCACATCCCTGGAATCTTTTTTAGCAGCACACTTAATTGTGCAAGCATATAAAAGGAATACACATGATTAACCTGAACTGGAAATGCTGCGGTGCACTGTAGGAGGTTCTGAAGGATGTGAAGAAGTCATGAAATACATGTACACACTTCCATGCGGGCTATTTTGCCCTGATCAAACCTAAGGCAACCTATAATTAAAAGGTGTGCCTGCTAGTAAATAAGGATATAGCAAAACCAGTAGTGCCAAAAAAGTTCACCTGAAGTAAACAAGGACCTAGCAGAACAAACAATACTTAGAAAGTACATGTACAGCTGCACATATTAAAAAGAGACCACAAATCCTTGTACTTTCACAAGAGAAGATTTCAAGATGCAACCATAATCTAAAGCTTGAAATACAAGTTAGTAGGCTTTATGAATTTGTAAAGTACTCTAAAAGGGCAAACCAGGGAGGGCTAGATTAGTGATCTCCCCGATCAGCTTTTATTACCAACCTCATTGAATTTTTTCCCATATTTGTTGGCCCTATTCTGTCTCTCCTCCTTGAGGCGTTGAAAAAGGCGCTCTTCTATATGATCGCTGAGCACAGTCCTCGGCAGATCTTTTGCCCCAGGAACCGTATTCTGTGGTAAAGGTGTGCGCAAACCATGTTGTATCTCTTGAATATAGCAACTATGGCAAATATATTCTGCATCTTTTTCTTCATCATTCCTTTTGGCATTAAAAAGAGCACAAATCTGGTGCTGCCAGCGTTTACATTTGTCACATGCAACCCACTGTAGAACCAATCAATTAGGTTAAATTAGTAATGCAAGGAAAAGAATGCATAACTACAAGGATACAACCAGAAAAGAGGAAACTGAAATGCTTACCGCTTCTTCAAGCACATCATCGTTTCTACTTTTTGCAAGTTTTGACTTGAGCAGTTGAATACTGTCCATTAAAATTGAGTCACTGCGAGACTCACTGTAACATGGTACACAACAATAGTAGGGACCACTTTCAGTGACAGTACCACTATAATATGGTGCATTGCGTTTTATCCGAGCACCACAGGGAGAACAGTATTTAGGCGGAGGTTCAAAGAAAAGCTTTTCTACTTTGCAAAGCTGGCATGAATTCACGTTATCAGAATCTCCTATTACTTGATTCTTTTCAGCTTTAGCCTTACTCTGTCAAATGAAGAAATTCAAATAGTTCATACTTCATAGTGCCATAAACATATACTCCTTCAAATGCTTAAACTATGTATCCATATGACAACAGTAAAACATGAATCCAACCAAAAGATTTGTTAAGAAATCAGTAATAAATATATAGATTTTGGAAATGCCAGTGGTAACTGTCCATGGATCAGGGTAAACTTTTGGCAGTGAGCAGCTGGGTACTGAGATAATAGAACATGCTAACTAAAAAAAAAAAAAAAAAAAAAAAAAAAAAAAAAAAAAAAAAAAAAAAAAAAAAAG
>CM014273.1:2172704-2243014 GCA_004135705.1 Alloteropsis semialata | reverse complement strand
GATCTGGCAAACAATACGAGAACGAATCCTCCAATATTCTTGAATGTACTCCAGAACCAACATAAGTACCAGGATGCTGCATTGGATAGCTACTTTGGTTGGTAGAAAATGGCATCAGTTTCTGCTCGTGTGCTTGTGGTATGATATTCGAATCCCCATTGAGGTATCCAGCTCCATTTGGGTAAACAGGATTGGCCGGTAAAATCTGATGGCGGCTAAATCCTGGAGCTGGAATCATATGAGCCACCTGCCGTTGCATACTCACTGGACACCTCGCTGATGAGTCACTAATAGCCATGGAATTGTGTAGTACATCGATGGATTGATCTTGATAGCCATTGGACATGGAACCTACAAGGAGAATATAGCAAGTAGGTGCAATGAAGGAACCAACAAAAGGATGGAGAACATAGTATAAACATTAGCCATTTGAACTATGACTCTATGAGCCATACCAGGTGTTGGAACCATTGTACCGTAGTTGGAGGAAGTTGGTGTCTGATGTGACATTTGTTGACGCTGATGACCCTGGCTGGAAAGGAACTTAGCAGCAGCTTGCAAATGTGGCTCGATTGGTCCCTTAAGCATTACATAGTAGTCAACCTGCTCATAGAATATTTTCTAAAAAAGTTAAGGAAAGAAGCATTACAACAGCAAAAGATGGACACCATACATGCATAGAGAATTAGAGATGATAATATGAAAATAAAAAATAGGAATATGGACGTTTTACCTTTGCTCCATGCAGTCTGTACAATGATTCCTCTAACCTATGTGCACAATTCTCAAGCCTCCGTCTCTCAGCAAATTTCTTCCCCTTTATAAGATAATCGACTCTGGCAATGATAATTTGGTGTTAATTAACATCCTAATTCCAGAATAAAAACTTCGAATGTTGTGATTTCGTTGCAATTAAGCAATGAAATTCGGGCACTGCCCATAGTGAAAAATTAACATCATAATTAATCTTTTCGTTAAACATAACACCTTTTGGTAAGTAACCCAGTATTTCATCACACCTTTTGGTAAGTAACTTAGTATTTCTTCGGTATGCTCTTTTCGACAACTAATCATAGACTACTATATAGAGTCAGCTGGGATTTGGCAAGGAGGTAAAACTTACATATTCTGGTACATGGCATTGCGCATTTTAAGGAACTGATGATCCATGCCATGGTGGGGCGAAGCAACTTGCAGCAGCTGGTGCTGCTGCACCCCCCTGGCGCCACCTGAGTTCATCTGAACTGGCTGCCCCGACATCTGCCCAGACAGATTCATCTTGCTACCAGATTAGAGCCAATGTATCGCCATCATCATCAGACAATCAAACACGGCTGAATGCATCAACCAAAACAAGAATAAAGCACGTTCAGACTTTTATTAACAGTAGAACAAAGGACCACAGATATAAAATCGGTAATTTTTTGTAATCACAAGTCCAAACTGATGATCAACGCCACCCCCGCCACAACCTGACCGTGGACTTGCATATAGCATGCGGAAGAGGCGGACCCAGGACTCGAGGTTTGTATTAGGGTTTAGAGCGCGCGGCTTCGCACAGCAGGAAGGGAAGAGAGAAGGGTCGTCGGGCACATACCTGGCGAAGGGCGGCGGCGCTTGAACTCCCAATCGTCGCCAAGAAAGACGAGAGAGGTGAACGTGAGATGGAAAAAGAATGCGGCGGCGGCGGCGGCGGCGGGAGCGCAGTCGCTGGTTGCGCGGCCGCGGAAGAGGCGGCGCGTGCGCAAGTCGTGATCAGGGCCGATCTAATCTGACCAGTGTTCGCCTAAATTAAACGGTTTTGGAAACGGAAACGAGGCCATACACTTCTGAGCTTAAAATTCTCATTCCACTTAAAATTCAGCGCTTCTACGAAATCAACTGGAGGCCCGCTTTCCTGGGCAGTGGGGCGAGACCCGCAGCTTCTCCGCTTTTCTTCCTCCCCACCTCCTTTCATCCCTGAGCTCGACACCTCCCTCCGCCCGGCGCGCCGCCGCTGCTTCCCTCTCTCTGACCGGCGCGCCGCCCCTGCACCCCGCTCCGCCCGGCGCGCCGCCGCTGCTTCCCTCCGACCGGCGCGTCGCCCCTGCACCCCGCTCCGCCCGGCGCCGCCCCTCCCCGCGCTCTCTCCGTCGAAGCTCCTCCCACCGCCGGTAGAGGGAGCCCCATTTTTGCAACTTCTTGGGGCGATTCCAATAGGGAAAATAGAAAGGCAGGATGCCCCCAGGTGAGGATTTTTCTGCTCCCCTATATGAACCTGCGGTTGGTATATATGTGGTTGTGCTGCCATGATCTGTGGCAGCCCTGGGGAACTAAAAGCTTTTTGGTTGTTTCTCCTCGTCCTCTCAGGACCTGCAGTGTGTGGAGGCTTCATTTTTGTTTCAGTCTTTTGTATGTATATTTTCAATACAATAGGCCATCGTTCAACGGTACTGCCGTACTGATAAATCTAACTTGATGAACAAATCCATAACAGTAAGGCGAGAGGGTTACCACCATAGCTGATTGTTTCTGCTTCGTGCTTGTTGCTTGCTTTTGGTTCAGTGAGTAGCAAATTGCATTATCTGATTCATGTACAGGGTGAAGGCATGCTTGTAGAAAAATTCAACCATACATAGTTATCACGTGATTTCCAAGTGTTGTGCTCTTGGTATTGGGATGTCCGGCAATCTGTCTTCTTTGTCAATTTAGCTTGATCTCAGTACTGGGCAATACTCTGCAATGCTCTATTTTTGTGTTTGTACCTGGGAACTGATTATTGCTAAAATTCTAACAGGGGAAATATAATGTTGCATGGCTTCTACGCTTCTGAAACATTTACTCATACAAACAGATAAAAATATACGATTGCAAGCTTGACCTGCCTGTTTTGTTCATTAGTCACATTTGTACTTTGCGGACTGCTTGTTGTTGCATCATATTTCAACTTGTTTTAGCCTATTTATCAATTATGCCTTTTCTTCATGTTTTAGTAAGATGCAGTCATTGAAAAATGTAGGCAAGTCCTAAAGTTTCTTTGGCATCCTACACCTCCATTTGGTGTCATGGATTATACTGTCAAGGAAAATTTTCAAGTAGTACACTAATGTATTCATGCAACTTCTACATACTGAAATGCAGCTTTGAGTAGCACATTAGTGTATGTTTGTTGGCATGCAAAGATGTATGTGGTAATCTGACTGCATTAAAATTTGCTTATAGTTTCATAATTAGCTTGCAGCTTGCAATAACTCCCCACCCCAAAATCAAATTCAAAGAAGAACTAGCCGCCGCGGCTGTAGCATCAGCAATGGTGCTGATACCTCTCGTCCGCGACTACATCGACCGCATGCTCCACGACATCCCCGGAATGAAGGTCCTCGTCCTTGATCCCCAAACCGTATGTGCACTCCTCCCCCGAAAAGCCTAGCTTCGGCTCCTCCCCCTCCACGATTTTGATTTGACCAGATCTATGCTCAGGTTGGGATGGTGAGCGTGGTGTACAGCCAGTCAGATCTGCTGCGGAAGGAGGTGTTCCTCGTGGAGACGATGGACAACGCCTCCAACTCAAGGGAGTCCATGGCGCACCTCAAGGCCGTCTACTTCGTCCGACCCTCCGCCGACAACGTCCAGAAGCTCCGCAGGCACCTCTCCATGCCACGCTTCGCCGAGTATCACCTCTGTGCGTGCGTAACCAAACACCTATTTGCTATAGAATTTTGGTGCGGTGTGGTTTTCCTTTTTTTCATTTGGTTCTTTTATGGCTTGTGCCCTTGTAGTCTTCTCCAATATATTGAAGATTCCGCAGATTCAAATTCTTGCTGATTCTGATGAGCAGGAGGTTGTTCAGCAAGTTCAGGTAGGTAGTGTTGAATACAATTCATTTGCTTATTGCAATGGGAATTGCAAATGCTTCAGATGGAGGATGCCATTTGCATTTATGTTCCCTTTTTTTTGCAGGAGTTCTATGCTGATTTTTGTGCCATTGACCCATACCATTTCACTCTCAACATACAAAATAACCACATGTACATGCTTGCGACGGTGGTTGATCCTCCTGGCATGCAGAGCTTTTGTGATCGAGCTGTTGATGGCATTTCTTCTGTCTTCTTGGCTCTCAAGCGCCGCCCTGCCATTAGATATCAGAGGACATCTGATGTTGCAAAAAGGATTGCACAAGAAACTGCGGTGGGTGAATAGTCACTGCGAAATATTGATATTAAAGTCCAGAAATTAGACAACTTTCGAAGTAAAGTTTCAATAAGTTTTGTTCATAGGTCACAGTTCTTTAGATTTTAGTTACTCCAGCACATCTCATGGTGCTAACTCACTCAGGCCTAGTTTACGTCTGCTATGCGAGACTTCAGAATCTAGTCATTATGGGAATTCATATTAATTCTACTAAGGCTTTTCTACTATAGCTCAACGAAAGATGCTTTCAACTAACTATAATCAAAATTAGAGAAACATAACTTGGATCGTGATCTGCTCTATCTATGAATCGGTTATAATACTTTTTTCTGGGAACAAAATGGTTATAATACTTGAGCTATTATCTCAACATATTGCTTTTAACTTGGAAGCTTTCACTTTGTCCATTTGAACAAGCAATAACTGATAGGTGATTGTTGCTCTTGTCACTCTTATACTAGAGGCTGTGGCTCCATCCTTTTTGCCTGGCTTTGTCAGTCAACTAAAGATGGCAGCTAGTAGTATGGCTAAAGTAGTGGTATCTGTACCTAGTCATAGTGGAGTAGTACAACATCTCCATATAGCTTTTGACTATTGTAAGCAACTCTGAATATATGAAAGAGAGCAGGCAAGCTGCAGCTTCAGTTCGGGAGCACCAAGTTCTAGTGCTCTCTGTTCTCACCTTCTTCCTCTTCCAGTGCAAGTGTGTGAGGTATTGCTGGCCAACAATAAGAATTTTACTTAGACATGGAAGGGTATAGTTACTGTCATCTAAAAGGGTTGAATATAGCATATATAAACATAAAAGTTTGTGTTTTGAGTGTTACATTTTTGTTCTTTGCGTGTGTTTTTGAGTGCCATTATGAATTTCTATGTGCTATGTTCACCGATGTGAGCATGGCAGAAGTGTTCATTTATTTATTCATTTCACAAGCACCATTTCACTATCCACTTCTTGTCCTACAAGTTGGGAGGAATTCAATTTGTAGAACTAGAGGAACACCAAGATATCTTTGTAAACCTCTTGATTTTTTTCTTGTGACCTAAAAAGCAATAATGGTTGCAATTGTAACATTTATTTGGAATGGCAATTCATATGGAACTTGTTTTGAAGCACCTATAATTTGGACCGTGCAGAGATTGATGTATGAGCAGGAGAGTGGTCTGTTTGATTTTAGACGAACAGAAAACTCTTCGTTGTTGCTGGTGATTGACAGGAGGGATGATCCTGTTACACCTCTACTTAACCAGTGGACATACCAGGTAACCTGAAAAAACTTTTATCTGTTTTTTCAAGTTCAGATGTACTTTTTAGATTTGTGAGAAATCTTACATGGATTGCAGGCAATGGTTCATGAACTTATTGGAATTGAGAACAACAAAATGGATCTTAGGGGATTTTCCAACGTTCCTAAAGACCAGCAGGTTAATAAATGCTGAATTTATCCTATGTAATACGATGAAACAATTGTTAAGTATTTTCTGAATGTTGATCCATTTCAAATATACTTACATAGGAGGTGGTTCTATCATCGATTCAAGATGATTTTTTTAGAGATAACATGTTTGAGAATTTTGGGGACCTTGGTTTGAACATCAAAAGAATGGTAGACGACTTTCAACATCTTTCGAAGAGCAGCCTTAATCTCCAGAGTATAGGTAATTGTAGACTTCATTTTGCATTATTCCCTGTGAAATAAAAATAAACATTGAAAAATATTGTGATATGCCAATATCATTTTGCAAAATCTAATATGTTGGTGGTTTTAGGTGATATGGCGAAGTTCGTGAGCAACTATCCTGAATATCGAAAGACACATGGAAATGTAACCAAACATGTCACTTTGGTGAGCGAGATGAGCAGAATCGTGGAGGAAAGGAAACTTATGGTAGTTTCACAGACAGAACAAGAGCTGGCATGTACGAGTGGACAAGCAGCAGCTTTTGAGGTATCAATTTTCATGCATGCTAAGTGTATAATGCCTTCAATGACAACTGACAACTTGCCCTTAACATCCTATGTGCCTCGCCTTGGACATAATTATCAAAATTTGAGCTTATGCTTATAAGGCTTTCCTTTTTATGTAATTAATTTAGCTTGGATTAGCAAATATATTCCATACTGTAATCACTGAGTGTATTATTATTTCGACAAGCTCGCATAAGTCTTGCTTTCCTGGCAGCTAAACCCACCTTAAGTTTATGTAATTCTAGATTCCATGTGGGCACTTTACCCTTTTACTAGTCGACGCATCGCTGAATTGGCACCAACAAAGCTTGGTGTAATGATCAATGTCAAGCAAGTCTTCGACCATTATTCTAAATGAAGTATTTTTCCTTATCCACTCAAAATTTGCCAAATCAATCAAAACGGCTATAAGAAAAGCCCACTCTGGGCCATTGTATTGAGCCTTACTAGACTGTCTATTCCGCATCACACTGACAAGTGTTGCTCCTGATAAAAATCTTGAGCTAGTAAAATTTGTGGGTGTAGGTTAGTTCAGCTCATTCCCCTCTTCTCTTTTATTTTGTTGGTCCCAAGAACCTAGAAATCTGTGATCGCTTTTAGTTCCTATTGAACCAATCGTACACTTGTCACCCTTTATTACTCGAAAAAGAAGAAAGAAAGCTTGTGTTGTGTCTGCTGATGAGCGATGAGTTTATGCATATGTATCCACGGTGCCATTGAAGGTCTGGGTTCTTTTTGTGGTAGCGAGTGATGAATTTATGCCTACGCTTGGTCTGGGTCTCTGTCTATACAGAAGTACCAACTAAAATTGTTCTCCTTTTGTGCTAACCATATCCAAAATTGTTCAGAACTCATCTAGTCATCTTCATGATTCTAGGATTGGATGTTCCTGAGTTCATTGCTTAAGGAGTTGATGTTTCTTTAAAAATGATAATTACTGTTTTACTTCTACCTCTGCATGGATCAAACCTGTTCCTCTTACAGCTGTCGACCTGTCTCGTGGACTTGATTGTCAAGATTGATATTATGTATGATTTATAATGCATTTGTCTCATCAAATTTGATAAGAAGTGTGCTTGTTATTCTGTCTTTGTTAATTACAGATGTTTACCTGTTGATTTTCTTCAGGCTGTCACTTCCTTGCTAAACAATGAAAGTGTATCTGATATTGACCGCTTACGACTAGTAATGCTCTATGCTTTGCGATATGAAAAGGAGAGTCCAGTTCAACTGATGCAGCTTTTCAACAAACTGGCTTCTTCTTCCGCCAAATACAAGTCTGGGGTATGTAAATTTGGTTAGCTCTGTGCTCATGTAGGAGTCTTGTTGAAATACCTGTAATAAGTGATTGGCCATTCTGGCTAGTTATTAAAAGGAATGCCGTCACCATTTGAACAAACTGTGGAAGGCTTAGGTAACAGTAATTTAACTTATGGCACAGAACAGAACCAAAGAGCTTTGTGCATGTATTAAGAATTTAAGATGTGCTGACACTTTTGTAGGTAAACTGTCCAACTGTCCCTGTTTTGAATTTGATTAAGCTTTAAACAATAGAATTATTTTTTATATTATACCTGTACAAGGGACACCAGTTGAGTCTCATCTAATTGACCACCTATTTGGTTTTACTATAGTTAAAAGATGGGATTGTGTATTGTTTTTTTCCCCTTTTGCTAATGCTTCACAAGTCAAATGAGTATTACAATTTTTGTATGCAGCTTGTTCAATTCCTCCTTAAGCAGGCTGGTGTTGATAAGAGAACAGGCGACTTATATGGGAACCGTGATCTATTAAATATTGCCCGGAACATGGCTCGTGGGCTTAAGGTGTGTACACAAATCCTGCAAATAGATGTTACATGTAGGGGTGGGGATTCAGAGTTAACCGACACCGATCGTGCAGTTCTTTGGGTTTCCACAAAATTGGAACATCAGAGAAGAAGACCGATTGGTTCCTAGGGCATTTCAAGACCGAGCAAATTCAGTCGCAGTCATGACCGAACCGACCGAATTGTACTAGTTAATGCATCCCAAATAGACACCGATGAAGCACTAATCAAGAGAAAGCAGTCATGGGTCAAGAAAATTACACAGCCAAAGATCCTAAATCAAAGAAGTCACAAAGCCCATCTGTGGCACCGCATCTCCATGGTCATAGACTAATGGATTTGTTCTGCCCTCATGAAGCAGCAAATCTGAAGAAAACACCAAGTCCTCACTGCTCCCAGCACCTGCGGTAGGACCTCACAGGATGGCTGACGTCGCCAAGAGCTTCGCTCAAGGCCACTCCCCTGGGCGACGCCTCCTCCCATAGGGCACTTGCCGGATTAGGAATCTGCAGGAGCTGCTGCTAGGGTTTGGGGGGTGGATCGGGTCGGCCGGTTGGGATCTCCGTCGAGGGTCAGGTGCTGGAGGTAGTTGATTTGGGGATGAGCGAGGAGGAACCAAGGAAAGGGAGGAGGCGCCTCTGCAACCTGTGCGCTGTGCTGTCAACAGTTGCTAGAGTTGGAATGGAGAAAGGGAGGGGGGTGGGGGGAGGGGGGCTGGGTGGGGTGCAGGCTGGGGCGTTCTGGGTGGGTTTCATAGGTAGGGCGTTCTGGGGCTCCTACGAATAGTTTGGGTTTTTTTGGTGACTTTGATTAACTGAGATCTGAGACTGAATTACCCATATTAAATTTGGTTAATTACATGTTGAGACCGAACTAATGACCAAAAAATTCAGTTGGTCATTCCAGGTTTGGCCTCAGTAACTTTGGTTTAGTTCCTTTGTTTCAGGTAATCATGCCCACCCATATTGACCTGAAACATAGCCTCTTATGATGTGCTTATTGGTTGCAGGGAGTTGAGAATGTCTACACCCAACACCAGCCTCTTCTCTTCCAAATGATGGAAGGAATTGTGAAAGGGCGATTGCGAGATGCGGACTATCCACTTGTTGGCAACCATTTCCAGCAGGGCAGGTTAGTCCGAAAATTTTTGTGTTGTGTCAAAATAATTAGAGGACTTTTGTTGTTCTCGTGAATGACAAACTCTTCCTTGAGCACTCCCTTTGAAATGAACTAGATCATTGCTACGGACATTTCAAATCAGTAACTTTTCTGTTAACGCCCCCTCCTTTGTGAGCAAATGTTATTTATTTTGAAATTTCAATCTTCAGTGAAATGATTCCAGAGATTGTTGCTTTCCACAGGCCTCAAGATGTGGTCATATTCATTGTTGGCGGAACAACTTATGAGGAAGCAAGATCAGTAGCACTTTACAATGCAGCAAATCCTGGAGTTCGTTTCTTCCTTGGAGGTTCGGTGGTTCTAAATTCGAAGAGGTATCAACTGTGAACTAACGTCTTCTTTACAATTTGTATGATTTTTTGGAGGTGGATTTGCATTGTTTTGGAAAACTTCCTGTTTTTGCAAGATTTTCACAAATGTTGATGTACTGCAGATTTCTTGGAGATTTGGGAGAGGCACAAAGGATATCGAAATCGAGCACTCTAATATGAGCTAGTTGGTGCATCTCCTGTTCGAAGAGTACCAGAGTATGGTAATTGACAGTGTTGACTCCGTTTTGCAGCGTCACACGAATTAACTTTGCCAGTCCAGAATCTGGTCATGGTTATTCTTGTCTTTTCCCCATCTTTTTATGCAGTTGAAGCAATTATTTGTTCATCTCAATGACAGTGTGGATTGGGATTGCACCATCAAGTCGTATATGGAACTCAATGATCGTGTATGTAAAAAAAAAAAGGCTAGTTCCTTGGCATTTTGAGTTGCCCCGTTTTACCTTTGAAATTGTGTGAGCTGCTGTCTATGCCCCGTTTTTAGTACTAATCACGGTTTGCACGGTGTGCCAAGTCGCTAAACAAAATTGGCCAATTAGCAGGAGAAAAAGAGCATTCGAATTGTGAAATGTAGAATTTTACCAAAGCCACTAACAAAAATACCTCTTGTCAAATTTCTGTATCCTCTTGGTGCACAGTATCAAATTACATCGTGTCCGTCAATCCAAAGCCAAGAAATCTACCTGATTCCATGCAAACACCAGCCAAACTATTTGTTCCAAAGGATAACTAGTACCGCCCATGGGAAAGCTTACTTGCATATATACATGTATGGCATAAGTAAAATATATGACAAGTTCAACCAAATAAACACTGACAGCTCCTTGTGACAACTCAACGAGGCACGAGCAGCATCTATAATAAGATACTAAATGTCACCATAACAGCTTTAGCAACAAGCTTAGGATCGAATACCTCTCTTTCTATCTAAACCCTAAACCATGTAAGCTTAGGATCAGTTGGGTATGAGCTTGAAGTGTGGCTTGTCCATGGATGGTGAAGGGTCGTAGCGGCCGTAATCATTCATCTTGACGTTGAGCATTCGAGCATGCACTAGTGGCACTACTGCTTCCTTGTGTTCAGCCCCTGCTGCCTGTAAATTAATTTCCAGGTAAACGTGAGAAATAGATATTTTTGTCCGGCAACGGTATATACGAATCCCAAGTGATCGAAATGTGTGTGTGTGTGTGTGTGCGTGCGTGCGTGTGTGTGTGTGAGAGAGAGAGAGAGAGAGAGAGAGAGAGAGATTGAAAAACAGAGAGATGAACAGGGAGAAGAAAGGGGTGGTTTTGGAGTGCCAGCCAGTTTGGTTTTCCGCCTACATACCTGTCCTTGTTGACGTAGGTAATCTTGATGCGTCCAGACTGCAGTGTCTCCCTGAAAACAAACAATCACGCCAGTGAGAACCTAGGAGAATCACAACTATTTTTCTCCAATACAAAGATATTTTTTCTGAACGAACAATACAGATATATAACCACACCTACTATCCTGACATATATATATATATATATATAGTATTACTATATGGTACCCTGGGTCCTGAATAGCTATTTGGTACCCCCTCATTCTTCTATTCGCTTCTGATTAACCAACCCGGCTTTTCCCTGGCCAATCGACCCGCTTGCCCCGCGCGGTTTTTCCCCGCTCCCTCGCTGAGCCGGGATCTTCTCTCCCGCGACTAATATTCAAATCCCTCCACGATCTCCCACTCGATCGGCAAAAAATCCAAACCGTCCGCATCTCTCCCCTCCGTCCGTCGCATTTGCCGCGGCGATTTCTCTGTGTCGCCGTCCGACGTTGCCGACCGAAGCCCGTAGCTGCCGCGCGGATCGGAGGTCGCGCGATCCTGACCTGGGTCTCGATCTCCCCTCTCACCGGCGACGCGCACGTTTCCGTTCAGCAGCACTCCCCCCCGAGCCGACGCATCTCCTGCAGCGCCGGCGCTGTAGGCGCCCTCGCCGCCGAGCAGATCCTGCGCAGGGCTGGGCCGTCCCCTCGAACCGACGCATCTGCTGCAGTGCCGGCGCTGTAGGCGCCCTAGCCGCCGAGCAGATCCTGCGCAGGGCTGGGCCGTCGATCGCCTGAAGCCTGAAGGTATTCTTTGATTCGTTGTTCTGTTTGATTCGCAGGCTTGCTTTTGCCAACATGTACGGCTGTGTTCATGCCTAATACTATTTGATTTCTGTGTTAAGACCTACCTAACTACTAGTAATTGTTCTTTCAAGAGATAGCTTAGTCGATCGATTCACTTTCTGGCTCTCTGTTTCTTTGCTCGTAGTGGACTAAGTGCTGAAATTCCTTCTCAAATCTTCTGCTCTTTCATTTGTTTTTATTTTTTTATGGGGACTCGGCTCTATCTGCCCCTTACTTCAGTTTACATAACCCCAATCATTATTTTTGTACTTACGACTAGCCTGTGGAAGACAAATAGGCTTTTACACAAACAGCATGTCTAATTTTCATTTTCCAATTTACCTAGTAAGATTTATTTCTTGCTCTCCTCTCCATTGCTTCTTTATTTTTTTCTCCTTAATATAGTGACAGACAGCTGTCCTGACGGTTTGAGGGAAAAAAAAACCACATTATTTTTTCTTATATGTAAAATTGCAAATAAGTTCATATACCTTATCAACTGCTGTTCTGACTGGACTAATTCAATGTTTATCGTTGCAGCCTACTACTGTTGCGGCTAACGTGAGATCCATATTTGCGTGCTTGCTTGATCAAGTAAAGAACCATGAACCATTAATATATCAACAATATAGAAGTTAATACCTGTCAGATGATAATGTTTTGTTGCTATAGGTGAGCCAATACTTAACTGAAGGGCTTGATCGTGCTCGAGAGGGTTTAATTGATGCTGCTGCTCAGCGGGACAGATATGTGATCGGGTCAAGTGTTAGCAGAAGAGTGGCGGCTGCTGCTGCTACTGCGGTAAGTCTTCTCTCCTTTTCTTCAGTGTACTTCATTTTTGGCAGTCAAATACGGCTCTATCCAAACCTTATCATTGTATGGGAGACTTATATGTATTTGAGACATTTGCAGGCAGAGGTGGCAGCTTCTGCTGGTGAGAGTAGCTTTAGATCCTTCATGATTGCCGTGCAGCGTTGTGCCAGTAGCGTTGCTATTCTTCAGCAGGTAATCTGTACTGATAACTAATTTTAAACTTACAGCCTTGGCTACTAGCAAATGAAGTCAATGAACTGTGATTGATTTTTTTTGTTCCTTCTCTGTAGTACTTCTCAAATACCATATCTCGACTCCTGCTGCCTGTCGATGGTGCTCATCCATCTGCTTGTGAAGATATGGGGTCAGCAGTATCAGTGGTTGAGGCTGCTGCACACAAAGGATTGCTACTATGTATTGATACTGTCATGTCTGAGGTGTGCACCTTTTCTCCTTTCCTTTTCTTATATAAATCTATGGGACCGCATTACTTGCTGTTGTCTTTTACTTGATGGTTGAATCACAGAAATCACTTTTCATGTAACTAGCCATCCTGTATATTTTGGTGAGGCATAAGCACAACACTCGGCTTTGTAGGTTGAAAGATTGTTGTCTTCGGAGCAGAAGGCTACAGATTATCGGACACCAGATGATGGAGCTGCACCAGATCATCGGCCAACTAACGCTTGCATAAGGTGATCTTTTCTATGTTTAAAATATAGCATGGTCCAATATAATTAATTAACTAATGTTTCTTTTTTATTTCAGGATTGTAGCCTATCTCTCTCGTGTTCTTGAGGTTGCATTCAATGCCCTTGAAGGTCTCAACAAGCAGTCCTTTTTGACTGAGCTTGTAAGTTACAAATAGCAGCCATCCAAGCAACAGAGTTATGGAACATTAATAATCAATTGACCATTTTTGCAATGTAGTACAATGTTCATGCAAAATATCTATTATTCCTTCCCATGACTGTACAGCAGTGTTTTTGTCATTAGGTTTTCCTTATGTACTTTGTTGCAAGTAGGAAATGGTTAGTCCTAGTTACAGGATAACCTTCTGTTAGAATGTGTATAGGCTGCCCTTAATGGGCCTAGGATTGGTCCTGAGCTGGCTCCTTGCCAGGCGCATGTGCCGGCCCCAGGGGGGGCCTGGCTGCCCTTTCCTTCGGGGTTAAGATAGGTAGATATATGGAATAGGCAAAGATTTCCTAGTATGGTTTGTTTCCTTAAACCTAGGCCATCCTTGCCTATATATGTACACGAGATGTCTCTCCGTTAATCAATCTATTATTCCCGAGCCATATTGCTTTCACCTTCTTCACACTCCATCCACCAGTCACCATATCGGATTTATGCGGGGTATAGAAGATATAAAGTAAATTGCACTGGCACAATGGTAGAGTCTCTCCACTTGTGCCCTGGAGGTCCTCGGTTCAAACCAGCCTCTTGCAATTCACAAATTTGGCAAGGTTAAGGCTGTCTAGAAATTTCCTTCCCGCACCCACCTTGTGTGGGAGTTTTCAGCACCGGGTATCTTGCCTTGGTGGCATGTTTCACGGCATGCCTTCGTTGTTGCTGAGGATGCACAACCGGTGTCAGTGGGAGGAGATGTGGCTGCTTGAGTTGCACGAGTTATTGATGTGTAGCTCTATCAACTGCTTGTGTGCCTGTCAAGTGCTCCACCAACCATATGCTCACCAAATCAATGCACAGGTGGCATCATCACTCAGTTGCTTGCACAGAACACTTACGAAGCAGCAACTGTTGATGAGTGGCAGTGACTTGCCCAAGGCCTTGTTTAGTTCGGTTGAATTCGATTGAATGCACTATAGAAAAATGCATTGGGAATCGAAAAAGCAGAGAGGGGGCACGTTGTTCAATGGAATGTCTTTTGGTTGAATTGGAGGGAGATAAACAAGGCCCAAGTTTGACATGGATGCTTCAATTAATGTTCGGGCAGTGGAGGCAACAGAAGTGTGATCTGGCCTTTAGACTCATCCATATGTCCAGTAGGTGTCAGTCGAAATACAGAAACTAGATGGATGCCCAAAGCCTTTAATGCAATGTAGAAGCCTTTACATCATGTTTGGAAATTTGGCCTCAAAAATACAAGTTTGAGGAACCAAATACCTAGCTTGGAAAGTTTATTGACTTGATTGATCCAGGACCTACTATTTGGTTTACTGAAGGAATAACTGAACTCATGTATGTATTTGAATGAAGGGCTGCTTACATGTGTGCTATTGCTGATATTCACAATGGTCATGGTGACTGCTGGTTCTGAATTCTATGCAATATTTTATTGCCATGTTCAATATGTATTATAGATAACATGATCTCTGACTTTAGGGAAATCGCATGCACAAGGGGCTGCTTAATCATTGGCAGAAGTTCACATTTAGTCCCAGGTACTCATCTGCCATTTCCAAACAAACAAATTTGTATGTCCTTTTGTTTTGCTTTTGCTTCTGGTTCTGGTTCATAACTATGTCTTCAATTCAGTTTTTTCTGGAGCAATACTATTCCTCGTGATATGTTGCGTTCATATTTTATTGTCTTGATTCAATAATATTAGATTCATATAGTATCTTTCTAAAATAGTAAATTGAATATTAGGATTGAGTAAACTACCTTGAATTGATTGGATTACAACACTGGTTTTTTTCGAGAAAACAACACTGGCTAGTTTCTCTTCACTTTCCATGGAAATGTGGCAACCTCATTTAATAAGAGAATGCTTCATCAACCATTCAACATTCTGCTTTATTGAGCTGTCCAATAATGATTACCTCAATCTCCCATGACATTTTTACGCGTTAACCTGATCGATAAATAGGATATTCAACTAAAGCATTCTCAATATTGCTTAGAAAAATGCAAGACTGCATCATTAATTAACTCTGTTGTCCAACCCAAGGAAAATATGTTTCTGCTCCCTACTATCTGATTGCTTTTTAGTTTTTAGATTGCTTTTATTCAGTAGCGATTTATGGTGTTAGGGATGCAAGTGGGTTCCCAATGGTTAGGTCCAGGTTACTATTTCAGTTCATCGATCATCATGCGTGCATTATGTGGAAGTGAATAGTGGCCAAAATTTTGATTAATGGTGTGCTTATATCTAGTTCAAGTCAAGGAACAACGGGCATGTTTAGTTTAGGCGGAATAGCCAAATCCGTCCCTGAACTATCGCCGAAAGCTCAATTTCGTCCCTGAACTACGAAAACGGCCGATCTCGTCCTCAAACTTTTGCAACCGGCTCAATTTCGTCCCTGAACTAAGAAAACAGTCGTTCTCATCCTCAAACTTTCGCAACCGACTCAATTTCGTCCCTGCACAGTCAGCTATGGTTGTGAATTACCGATTCTACCCCCTTGGCCATGGAGATGCGGTGCCACAGATGGGCTTTGTAATAATTTTTATAATAATTTTTAATTTGAAATATAAATTTACTATCATGACAAATAAAATCAAAATGGGTCACTTTTCATTTATAGTATTTGTTTAAAAAATTTAAGTTTTTTGAAAACTGTCTCGAGTGTAAATAGCTCAACTGGCAATTTAAATATAATTTTTTAGAGTAATTTATAATTTAAAATCTAAATTTATTATCATACCACATCATAGAAAAAATATGTCACTTTTTATTTATAGTATTTGTTTACAAAACTTTAAGATATTTTTTATTAGTTCGGTGCTATGCTTAGAGCTCATAACTAGCATATTGGTTGTGATATGAGTTACGGGATAATACTTGATTTTTACATGCATATATATTTGTGTGTACTTGCCTAACAAGAATGCTTGCATCATGACTTTTACATGCATATATATGGTGTAGGTGAGAATAGAGAATTCTTGTTTTTTATATGCATAAATACATATATTTTAGTGGTATAGTATAGAAACATTTAGACCATTTAAACATCGTCTAAACCGTTTAAACACTAAACAGAGGGTAACCGACTGTTTACCATTTAACGTTTAGGATAACATTGAACTTGACGTGATTAGTCTGGGATTGAGTTGGGTCAGACCGTGATGGGGTGGTGAACCCACAAGAGAAGGGCTTGATCGAGTTGGGCGAAACCTCTGAAACCGAGACAAGGACGAGATGGCTCGCCGGTTCGGCATATTCAAGCGAACTGCAGAGTCTGCGCACAGGCAGAACAAGGTTTCTATAGACGAGCAAGAAAGTCAGCTATATTTAGGTGAACTAGAACATCGAGCACGTTTTACGTGTACTATACTGACAACATTTACATAGATAATTAGATATGGTCGACAATGCATATAAGACTGCTCCAGTCAAAGACATATGTAACAATCTCAGTGACATTCTTTGTGATGTAGACTCAGATCTCTTACCTTATACGTATCAAAATACGAACTAGTAAATATTTTAGAAAAAGTTACACATCATTAAAGAAACAAAGCCTTGCTTATGGAACATATCTTGTACGTGTCAAACGATTCAAGTTTCCAGGTAAACAGGTCCAATCTCCTGTTAGATGCATAGCATGCAGAGCGGGTGCAACAATATTGCGCATGGGAAGCTCAGGCAACAATAAGCATTATAGATCATAGTCCATAAAAAAGTAATAAACAATTTGCAAGTTTTCACATGGTATTAAGCATATATAGAAATCATTTAGTGACAATGGTGGCACGTGACATTAAACAAAAATAGCATCATGCAAGGTCTGCATCTCGCACCTTTTAGATGCACAAATTAGCTCATAACCTAATTACTGTCATTAATTAATGGGTGCCGAGAAAAAAACAAACGCCATACATATTAATTTAAATTCTCTATTTTTCTTCACATTTGAAAAAGTATTTGAAAAATATTGTAGCAAGTTTACTGCTCACTTAGAGAGGGATTGCTTTTTTTAAAAAAAACTGGAGTGTTTATTTGTGACAATATCTAAGAACAAGGGTGTGTATTGGATGTGCGTAAGTTTTCAAAAAATCAGAGGGCTTATTTGGAGCTGGGGCAATAGCGAAATTGAAGTGTGGGTTGATTTTTGAAAATAGAATGATTTTTTGAAAAATAAAAGACGCTCTCTGCAATAATATCTGAGCTCACCCAGCCAGGATTTAGATTTGAGACAGCCTGGCTCACCCAGCCAGGATTTAGAGAGAATATAATAGAAAAGATTCCACCTCGAAATGGTATACCTGTACAGGACCATTGGAAACAAATCAAGAGTGTCATTAGACGGTTTTGCAAAGGTTGGAGTGCAAACATTAATAGCCAAATGAAAAGAGAAAAGAGGGAGCTTTTAAAAGAATTGGAAACATGGGATAGAGAGGCTGAAAACAATGGTTTGTCAGTATCCTAGTGGAGAGTGAGGTATGGTATAGAGATGAAACTGGAAAATATTTATTCATATGAGGAAATTCAGTGGCAAAAAAGAGGGGGTGTCAAATGGATTTTAAAAGGGGACTCAAATAGTAAATTCTTTCATGGCATTGCAAACGGAAGGAAAAAGAAATGTACAATCTTTACTTTGGAAGATGGGGACAGAGAGATTAAGAACCAGGATGAATTAAGATCCCATATAGAAGGCTTTTATAAAAACCTCTTTGGTAGAGGAGATGTAACCAATGTTAAGTTGGGAGAGAGCATGTGGCAACAAAATGGCTCACTGTCTCAAGAGGAAGCTGAAGAACTGATTAAACCATTTACAATGGAGGAAATAGAAGCAGCATTAAAGGAAATGGATGTCAGCTCAGCTCCGGGACCTGATGGTTTTACAGTAGGGTTTTATAGAGCATTTTGGGAACAGTTGAAAGGCCCAATCTTTGAGATGTTTCAGGAATTCCATAGAGGTCAATTAAACATTTCCAGAATTAATTATGGCCTGATCACTCTAATTCCAAAGCTTAAAGAGGCAAATAGCATCAGACAATACCGACCAATTTGTGTTCTCAACGTGGATTACAAGTGGTTCACCAAAGTCTTGACAACACGCCTCACAGCGGTGGCGGGAAAACTGATTAGCATAACACAGACAGCTTTTATACCCAAAAGATATATCCTAGAAGGTGTGATTATACTTCATGAAATCCTTGATGAAATTAGAGTGAAGAAATCAACTGGGATCATTTTAAAACTGGATTTTGAAAAGGCGTATGACAAGGTCAGTTGGAGTTTCATGATTGAAGTATTAGAGAGGAAACTTTTCCCACAAAAATGGATTGACTGGATAAAACAAATCATTGAAGGAGGGAGAGTGGGTATCAACATTAATGGAGTGCCTGGCAATTTTTTCAAGACTTTCAGAGGGTTAAGACAAGAAGACCCATTATCCCCTTTGCTTTTCAACTTAGCCAGTGATGCTTTAGCAACAATGTTGGAGAATGCAAAAAACAATGGCCATATAAAGGGCCTAGTCCAGCACCTGATAGAGGGAGGAATCACCCATTTACAATACGCTGACGACACGATTATCTTTATAGAATTAGATGAGCAATCTATTCTAAACACAAAGCTGATTCTATATTACTTTGAGAACATGTCGGGCCTCAGCATTAACTATCAAAAGAGTGAGGTCTATGTCCTGGGTACAAACGACGAGGAGCAAAAGAGGGTGGCTGATATCTTTAACTGTAATATAGGGACTTTCCCTATGAAATATCTGGGTATAATGGTCAGTGATAAGCACATGAATGCAGCTGATTTAGCATATGTTCATCAAAAAGTAGAGCGGAGAATACCAACTTGGCAGGGAATTAACCTATCCTCTGGAGGGAAAATGATCTTAGTAGAGTCTTGTCTCAGTTCTATTCCAATGTATACAATGGGGATATACCTGCTGCAAGAAGAAGTACATAAGAAGATGGACACTGCTAGGGCTAACTTTTTCTGGCATGGAGGTAGTTCGAAAAAGAAATATCATATGGCAAAATGGGATATGCTGGCAGTTCCAAAAGAAGCAGGGGGTCTTGGATTCACAAACACTAGAGTGATGAACAAATGTCTGCTGGCTAAATGGATCTACAAATTGGAGAGAGGGGATGACAATATATGCTGCAATCTTCTTAGAAATAAGTATCTAGGAGACGCGGGTTTCTTTACGATAAACCATAGAGGTGGTTCACAATTTTGGAGAGGATTACAAGAGGTGAAACAATGCTGCTCAAGAGGATTAAAATATGTGGTAGGTAATGGGAAGAAAATTAGATTCTGGTGGGAAGTATGGCTTGGGGAGTGTCCTTTGCACATTATGTTCCCCGCTATTTTTGAAATTTGTTTTCAACAGACCTGGACAGTAGCTAGAGTGTGTCAGAATGGAGATTTGAATCTTACATTCAGAAGAAATTTTGGTTTATTAGAGATAGAAGAGTGGGACAAACTTAATGAAATGCTATCAACTTTCTCCCTGAACAACGAAACGGATTCTGTAACTTGGTGCTTTGAAAGATCAGGAACCTTTACTACCAAATCTTTGTACAAGGAATTGACTTTTCCTGGGATGAATAACAACTGGATGGTAAAAATCTGGAAGGCAAAACTACCCCTGAAGATCAGAATTTTCCTTTGGCAAGTATGCAATGATAAAATACAATCAGCTCAGCAACTAGTCAGAAGAAACTGGCCAGGAAGTGCTGATTGCAAACTTTGTGGTAGAGAAGAGACAACCAATCATATTATGTTTAGCTGCCATCTACCGGTTTTTGCGTGGTGTGTCTGTAGGGACACCCTTAACTGGCCTCAAATTCCCATAAACGTTGACAGCTTCCAAGATCTAATGAATATGGGCTTATCTAACAAAGAGTGTGATTCTCTGATTTTTCTCTTTGGCTGCTTGACCTGGAGTTTATGGCTAACTAGAAATGATTTTGTCTTTAATAACATCGTGATTACTAACCCTGTTATTGTCATATATCGCATTTTATCTTTTATGCAGAGATGGGCTATCTTGAGCAAGGGGGAAGAGCGACAGGCTCTGGAGATGATGATCCAAAAGCTTCATCTGCAGATTGCCGGGTCAAATGCTACTGAGAGGGAGCAGATAGAGGAGTTCCAACAAACACTGGCGGTCGCTGATGATGAAACAACCTTTACCTTACCTGTTGGTTTAGATCTTTCTTTCTTAGAGGGAGACTAGAGTGTGTTGTTTTGTTCCTGTCTAGATCTTTGCCCTGTTTTAGATGTTGCTTTTGAGGGTTCGGCTGTGTTGGATCTCTTAGATCAACACTTGAATTGTGCTTCTCTGTAATAGCTGGAAACCCCAGTACTGTCACAAATCGTTTTATATAAAGCTGGGCATATGGCCTGATGTCTAAAAAAAAATAATATCTGAGCCCAGCGGCAACTGGGGCCTGGGGGTGGGCGCTCGTGGTCCGGCCCGCTGCTTTTGTTTAAAGGCCGAAAACGAGCCATACTCACCCAGATCGGCTGATCTGGGCCGTCTAAAAGCCCAGTGGGCCCAGAACACACCACCCGGATCCTCTACTGACTCTCGCTCGCTCGTTTGCCCCGCCCTCTTCCTCCTCCGCCGCCGCCATCTCCGACCGCTCCGCCGCCGCGCCTTCCTGCTCGCAGTACGCCTCGTCGTCGCCATGGGCAAGGCCTCCAAGGACAAGAGGGTACGCTGCCTCCGCCTCTCCACCCTGCTCCTCCTCCGCTTTGCCTCGCCGCTACTCACCGGGCTGCGCGCCGGCTGCTCAGGACATCTACTACCGGAAGGCCAAGGAGGAAGGGTGGAGAGCTCGCAGCGCCTTCAAGCTCCTCCAGATAGACCAGGAGTTCAACATCTTCCATGGTATCAGCTTGACCTACCTGCTTGCTTGCTTGCTCACCTTGTAGCTGTACTGCTGTAGCAGCCGTATCTCGCACCATGATTCCATGAACGAACAGTAGCGACCTGATGAAAATTACTTTTTTTTGCGTTATTAGGAGTAAAGCATGTGGTTGATCTGTGTGCTGCTCCCGGGAGCTGGAGCCAGGTATCCTTGTGCCCATCCTCAGCAGCCGGTCTGTACCAAAGTTTGTTCGTCTGATTGCTTGATTTGCTGTTGGCATCTGTAGGTTTTGAGCCGGAACCTATATGTACCTGCAAAACAGTCCCCTGATAGCAAGTAAGTATCTGTGCCAATGTGCCACCATCTGTTCTTCCGTAATATAACGGAAAAAACAGAAAATTCTTGATTGTGGATACTTGATGATGATTTGCTCTCCTTAATTCTGATGTGTTATGCTACTAGGGAAGGCGACCTTCCTCTCATTGTTGCAATCGACTTGCAACCGATGGCTCCGATAGAAGGTGTTATACAAGTTCAGGGAGACATCACTAATGCCCGGACAGCCGAAGTGGTGAGTTGGATCGAGAGCATAAATTTTCCTTTGCCGTGAGCTACTGAGCTTAGCTCTGATTTCTGCAAACTTAGATCATGTGTGTGTTTTCCCAGGTTATTAGACATTTTGATGGATGCAAAGCTGATTTGGTTGTCTGCGATGGCGCTCCTGATGGTATGGTAGGAGCTCGAGAGAGCTGGTCCTTAATTATAATCTGATTGATTACTAGAGTTCTTTTATGATACTCCATGCTACTCTGTACTAGTGTCTAAAAGGACTAGTATAAAAAGATCGTATGGTTAAGATTGATTGTATACTATTAGAGACTTTAACTGTAGTATGGTAGTATACAATGAGTAGTATAGTAGTATATGGGCATTTTGGGAAAAAATAAGTGGTGCAAATGAAATATATATATTATATATTTTTAAAAAGTACTTTGATCCCTGATATATATTTTTACATCTCCAATCTCTAATTTTATTTCCATCCAAATGAAATTACTAAATTTCCCCTTACTCATAGGGATTTATACTATATACCACTAATTGGTAGTATGGAGTATCGTAAAAGAGCTCGATTACTATACCAGTGATAAATATTACATACATGTCGTTTTTTGGATGATTCCAGTTACTGGCCTTCATGATATGGACGAATTTGTTCAGTCCCAGCTTATACTTGCGGTTAGTTCTTATTCATTTCCCTGTCTACATCCGGTTTAAATGAGCATGTTCTTTATCAAGTATCTGCAAAAGTTATAGGATAAATATCAAATAAAAATAGTGGCTTTAGGTATTAGATTCAGTACCATGTTCAACCATTGGCTTTCTTTGCCAGACTTCTGGAGAACATCTTGCTTTTTATGTTGCACAATGCTTATTTCAGTTGGGTTATGCGTTATCTTCAGTTTGGATTTCTCTAGTTTATTCTTGTACCACCTTTGTTTTAGGCACTTACAATCGTGACTCATGTACTCAAAGTTGGTGGCAAATTTGTTGCAAAGATCTTTCGGGGTAAAGATACAAGTCTCTTGTACTGCCAGGTGATTTGCACTTCTGTTTGGCTATAGAATTGACTAATATGCTATTAAACACTATCCTTTTTCTACTCATGCTACTCTTGTGTACTTGTAACACTGCTGTATGCAGCTAAAATTGTTCTTTTCACAAGTTACATTTGCAAAGCCGAAAAGTAGCCGGAACTCAAGCATTGGTAAGTCTTTATATCTCCTAAAGGGATATTCATGCATGTGCACTATGCTTACCTAGCTTCAATGGTTCGTATAGCTTACGGTCAGAATTCTAAAATTGTTGTTGGTTGTTGGCATGTTTGGGAGATTTCCATTAGGCATCCTTTTCCCTACATAGTAAGGGTGCATATGCTTTCTGTTTGTTGTGATGGAAAATGCTTGTGTGGCCCTTGTACAATCATTTGTCCCTGCTGTTTGTCAAACAGAGGCGTTTGCAGTTTGTGAGAACTATGCACCTCCTGAAGGATTTAAGGAGGAAGATCTTTACCACCTGCTAGAGAAAGTGGGGACTCCTTCAGGAGCTGACGATCTAGGTAAGGGCTACCAATGGTTGGTTACTAACACTCCAACTGGGCCAGCACATGATTTAGAGGCCCACTCAATCCATATGCCATTTGTCATGTGCAGATTGCAGAAGCGGTTGGTTGGAGGGACCAAACAAGGTCTACATCCCGTTTCTTGCCTGCGGGGATCTCAGTGGCTACGACTCCGACCGCTCATACCCACTCCCGAGCACCGAAGGCGGCTCGTATCGGAGCTTGGATCCAGTCCAGCCTCCCATCGCGCCGCCTTACAAAACCGCCCTGGAGATGAAGAAGGCGTCCAGCCACGGCATCAGTGCAGATACCAGCAAGGCGTCCCTGGATTCTTGAACTGCAATTTGTATCCTGCTCGTGTTCATGCAGCCAGTAACCGTGACAGAATTCAGATCATTTGGCGATGATGTGTAACACCACACTGTTAGGACTTAGGATGGAAGTTGAACTGAAGTTTACGCCGGATCCTGGATTTGGCTCTTCTGTACCTTATCTGAAGAAGAAAATGCAGTACCGAAATGCTTATTAGTATATTTTGAGCCGTGGCTCTGTGCAACATGCATGTATCTGAATATCTGATTAGAGTACCATTATCTTGAGTTGAGATCGTGCCGGTGCCCTGGTTCAGCTCGGCAGCTGCTGCGGTGGTTGGATGGAATCCAGAATCATATTCTATATCAGAAATTCTGGATAGGGTCGGTTGACAACCTGTTTATAGTAAGCTGGAGGTGTCGGGAGCCCACTAAAAAACTTCCAAGATGTCAGCTATATATACGAGTCTCAAAGAAAACCATGCTGATGGCAGGTAGCGCCTGTAGCTGTCGCGACAGCATGTGAACTCCACGTCGATGCCAATAAGCTGACACCTGATGATATAGTACTTGTAAAGATTTGTTGCGTAGCTGCGCTTGCGAATCCGAAGAGTTTTGATCTGAAACCGGCGTGGGTGCCGGTAGCTACAGGAGGAGATGGCGTCACGGCATGCGTTGCGTTGCTCTTCTCCTCCCCTCTCGCCAAAGTGCATGCGTTTTGTTGCAAGGGAAAAACAATGGTCGGCGAGGCAAGAAGGAATGGCTGCCGTGATGATCAGCAAATCATGGCGTCCCAACTCAGATCACAAAGACGTACTTCCTCTATACTGTAAAGGAAGTAGTTTAGGACATTGACACAGTCTCCAAAACATAATTTTGACTAAAACTTTTTCTATAAACTATTTACTGATAGTACTTTTATGAAACAATATTTCCATACGAATCTGCTCGTACCATTTTCACATTTCTAAACTTAACACATAAAAAAAAATTTGCAGTCAAAGTTTAAAAAGTTCGACTCAGGACAATTTTAAAACGACTTCCTTTACAATATGGAGGGAGTATTAATGGGAAAAAAAATACAGAGAGATTGCTTGTCTATCTATCTATCGAGAGACAGGCTGATGGTGCCAGTAGTTGATCTGGTAGTCAGCAGCCCTGGAAATGCAAAACAAAGAGACGAAACTGCCCTTCTTGCAATGAGTATGGAGCGGTACTGACGTCAAATACGGTGCACTTGAAGCTAAATTTCATTCCGGTTTCGACCATGACTGTCGCGGAAAAGATTTTTGAGAACTGATGTGGTGGTTCACCTAAACTCTGCCATGTTTCCGTGATGTGAATTCTACATCTCTCCCTTTTTTTGAGATGTGGCTCTCAACGTTCCAAATTTGATTTGAGACCGTGCAGTTGTGCTCCTGTTTAAGTCTGCCGTTGCAGTGGCTGTGGACATAATCACATTCTGTTCTTTAATTATAGTAAACTGGTGGTGTCAAAGGGTGTGCATGGAAAAAAAAATAAAGAGCAACAGGGCAGTTGGAGACACGGCGTCACGGCGTGCGAGACGTCACGGGGCAACCAGACATCGATCAGTGGCAGGAATATGGGATCACCGGATCAGCCAGTGCCATCGTCCAGGCATGCATGTTTGGAGGCATCGATCTCGAGGGCATGTTTGGAGGTGTTAAAAATGAGAAACTAAACTTTAACATTTGTTAGCATTTTTTCTGTAGCTAAAGTTTTTGTGTCTTGACTAAACTTTAGCACTAGTCATTAACACTCCTGTTTGGATAGGCTAGTGCTAAAGCTTAGCAATTAACACTTAGATCCAAACACTCCATAACAAGTAACCCCAGTTACTGATAGGCATCCGAATTAACAAAGCCGTCATGTGGTTAGCAGCATCTTATGAATAGCAACAAGCTGCATGCATGGCCTTTTCTCGTGTAAAATAATGTTGTTTGTCGTCTACTATAAGATTAGCATCTTGTTCAACAACAGATCAACCTCTCAACAGATCTGATGATGGCCCACCCAAAAAAAAAACATGGCAGCTTATATAAATAGCAAAACTAAAGAAAGTTTAATTTCTCGATTGCCCAAAACTCTAAAACTTGTGGAGTGTATATTGCCAGCCATTCCAGTCTTGGCCCAAAGAAGTTTCTGCTCCATTTGACAAGGCAGCCGCAGCTGACTTCCAGAGGCAGAAGGCCACAGAGATATCTGCCTGCTATGCTATATGCCCATCACGAGACATACAAACTGAGAGATCAGCAGCCATACAAACACGCATATCTTTTTAGCTGTAGATTTCAACATTTACCCCATGCTTTTCCTGCAAACTTTATATCACGCGATGAAAAATATAATTGACCCTATTTTACAACCATAGCCTTGCTCCATGGATTCGAGAGAGCAGTAGAAAAATAGCCTGAGTGCCTGGCCAAGCAGTTTGTCCAGCCCAGGTGTCAATTCAGGCAACGTGCTTGTGTCCTTGTTTGCGGATCGATGCAGTGGTTGGAGGACAAGATCGTATATTCTGCATCCGGAATTCAGGATCGTATTCTGCATCCGGAATTCCAGTATATAACTTGGGAGTGACTTAAAAAAGAAACGGGGGGTACGGAGGTGACGTAACGGCGTGCGTTGGCGCTGCCCTCTCCGCGGCCATCACGTCTCACGAGGCGCGAATTCAGGCGATCAGCCAATGCAGCGAGCCTGTTCATAGCCATCCGAATTAGGCCTTCCCCAACCCTCCTAGTAGTAGGATGGTTTCCATAGCATTAATAAGGGTGTCATGTAAGTAATTTGATGACGTGACAAGAGAGTTAATAAGGTGAGAGAAGGAAATGGTTGCTCATGCAAGAAACCATATCTACACAAAAACCAAGAAATGAAGGAAGAGGATAGGACGAGAAAAGAGAGAAGAGAGGAGATTTGATAATAATTTATTTTGAAGAAATTATGCATTGGGAGGGTAGTTTTCATGATAGTATCTATATGACATGGCAATTATGAAAACTACGTGGTAATGTCTTGGGTTGGGGATGGCCTTGACAGTCTTGCTGGTAGCACACAGCCGTCAGCCGGTCACCATTGGGCGAGGAGGAGATGGACAGCCGTGGAAGCGAAATTTTGCCCTTAGTCAAGATGATGGAGCAGTTCTGGCATCAGGATGAAGGCAGTGTCTCGATCGAAAGAAAGGTTTGCGCAGCTCTGATACTTCATGGACCGATAGTGACCCATGGACGTGTTTGGCTATTCCACCACAAAGATAAGCAGGGTCGTTTGAATCTCTCTCTCTCTTTTGTTTGACCTCACATATATGTGGATGGAATCGGTGTCTAGATGAGCACGGAATTGTCCCTACTCGTCAACCATTCAAACGCAGGAAGAACTTACCGGTCAGAATTCTAGTCCTTCCAGACTATTACGCATTTTAGTTCCCACAATCCCAAATATGGGACCGGGTCTCTCAATCATTGTTATGCTTTTCTGCTCCTGAACTCCGGAATCCAACGTTGCGTGTGTGATGCTTTTTACTTTCAAGCGAATCACTATCTTGCTACATGGGTTTCAGAGATTGTTGAGTCTGATTCAGAGTTTCAGACACCCAGTTGCAACCGAACAACACTCTGCACAGATCTCCTAATCATGGATCCAAATCCAATAAGCACGGAATGTGACGCACATACGGAGAAAAGGCGGCGACTTTTTGCAGCGATCGTCAAAGGATCCCGTCCAGTACGCATGAATCTTCCCCGTATCCGTAGGAGATGGAACAGTGCCTGTCGCCGTTGCCAGAGAAACATCCGCCGCTCCCTGCCCGTACGGTGGTACCTCCCTTCCCACAGGCCGCAGCCACCGGTGATCCCAGCTCCCCAGTCGCCACCGGGCGGGGGCTGGCCACCCCGCATCCGCCACCGCCACAGGCAGCCATCAGCGTTGGCCCTGGCCGCATCGCACCACCAAGATAAAGAAGAAGCTTCACTTCCTTGCTCTCCCTTCGTTTCCATTCATAAGGCAGCCGCTGGCCATGTGGCGATAGCCCAGGTGCCTCGCTTCGCTGCCAACCTCTCCACCTCCACTTCTCCAGAAGCAGAGGGCCACCACCGCGAGAGATCTCACGATCCCTACCCTACCCCACCTCGCGCCCGCCGTGCTGAAGCTGCTCGTACCCGCCGCGTACGGCTTCCCAGTCAAACCGAACCCGTAGCCGCGACGTGCCGCCCCCGTACCGGACCCGCGCTTGGCGTCTTGCTCTGCTCGCCGCCGCCGCTACCTCGATTCAGTGCAGTGCGGCGCTCTGTTCTTTCTACTGGTGTGGTAGCTCATGCCCCGGATGACCAAGCTGCTGCTGCAGCTGCAGGCGGCGGCGGATAGGAGGCACGGCGGCGGCCTTGGCTTCGCCCCGGGCCCCGGCCGCCGCCACCCGCTCACGCCCCGCCACGCGTCCGCCGCCGCCGTCAGATTCGCCCCCTCCTGCCTCGTCCTCTGCCTCCTCGCCCTCGCCGCCGCGGCCACCACGCTCGCGCTCGCGCTCACGATCCACCGCCATGGCCCCGACCCCGACGCCGCCGGCGGCTCGCCGAGGTAAAGCATCCATTTTCTGAATTCCCACCGACCACGCGCCGCCACCCCACTGCTACTGCCAGCCACTCACGCTCTCCATGCCTGCAGCGGCTTCGCGGTGGTGATCAACACGTGGAAGCGCTACGCGCTCCTGCGGAGGTCCGTCGCGCACTACGCCGCCTGCGCGGGCGTCGACGCCGTCCACGTCGTGTGGAGCGAGCCGCGGCCGCCGCCCGAGCACCTGCGCCGGAGCGTCCTCAACGCCACCCGGCGCGGGAACGTGCGCTTCGAGATCAACGAGGCCGACAGCCTCAACAACAGGTTCAGGCCCATCCGGGGGCTCGCCACGGACGCCGTCTTCTCCGTCGACGACGACCTCATCGTCCCCTGCTCCACGCTGCGCTTCGCCTTCAACGTGTGGCAGAGCGCGCCCTCCGCCATGGTCGGCTTCGTGCCGCGGATGCACTGGCTTGCCGACCCGGTACGATATGAATCGATTCGTGTGAATATATTCATAGCCATTACAATTGGATTTGTATTTCATCACAAAAAAAACATGTTTGATTGGAAGAATCTACTTGTAGGTCTACTTTCAAATTTGAATTTTCTGTTTCACCCAAAATCAAAATAAAATTGAATTTTACATGGACACAAGGAAGGATAAGTTTTTTTTTAAAAAAATAAAACTGGAGCTGTTGATTGTGCAGAGGGGCAGTACAAAGGAATACCGATATGGAAGCTGGTGGTCAGTTTGGTGGACAGGCACATACAGTATGGTTCTTTCCAAGGCAAGTTTCTTCCACAGGCGCTACTTGGATCTATATACCAACCAAATGCTACCGTCAATTCGCAAATATGTGAACGAAAATAGGTGCAATTCCTACCTTACTCGTTCATCATTTTTAGAAATTTGCCTTCAGTTATGCCATGGTGTTGTCAGTGATTGCTTATGTGCTCCATGGATCTTACTCTTTTCGCTACACTAACGGTTGACAGGAATTGTGAAGATATTGCAATGTCTTTTCTTGTTGCAAATGCTACTGGAGCTCCACCAATTTGGGTACAAGGTTAGTGAGCACCCTTGTGAAGAAGCAAAGTTCTGTTTCATCTTTCGAGAAACTCAGACATCTGATTTAGTTGAATTGGACTAGTTCACTTCCTGCATCAAGAAATTTCATCTTGGGAGAATAGGGTTCACTCAATTGGAACAACACATCTTTCGATATCCTAATTAGTCAAAATATTTTTTTAGGAAACTAATTAGTCAAAATATCTTGTTTGCCATGCAGTTTGTCAGCCACTGTAGGGTCTGGGGATCTTATCATTTGTTTAGACTCATAGAAACCATACCCTTTCATGCTCTTCTACTACAGTTACGAGACTTACGCAATTTTTATACCATGTGAGTCATTACTTGGCTGCATTGATACTTAACCATAGATCAAGTCACTTCCAATTTCATAATTTCCTGAACCACCTAGCCTTCTAGCGTTGATTGGTCAAGCAGCAAGTTACTGTAGCTTGTCTGAAACTTCACTGGTGTTTTTCTGCTTGCCCATTACTGAAAGTGTAACTTGAACTGGGAAAAGCCTTATGCAGCAATTGAATATAATCCGTTGCAAGAAGCGGAAAAGGGTCGGTTTGGCATCAACATAGAAACAGAAAATAACTAGCCAGCAGCCACAGAAGATGTGTGCATATTCAGATGGTTCATATGATCTCCTGCCTGTTTTGGTCCCATCAGGACTTCAGGAGCCTGTTGCTCACATTCGTGTCCTTGATATAACCGCAGGAAGGATATTTGAGATTGGATCGAGCGGCATCAGCAGTTTGCAAGGCCATAGTTTGCAGAGATCCAGATGCCTCAACACATTCTCTGCAATGTATGGCCACATGCCCCTTGTAGCCACCACTGTCAAGGCTGTTGACAGCCGCAGTAGCTGGTTCTGGTGACATGCCTCTTGTTTGGCTCTGTTATCTCCTTTTGTTTCGCTTTTTAGTTTTCCTTAGGTGCTGCCTAGCCATATTACAAGGCTAGTGTGTCTGTGCATAATTCATTAGCGCCTAAGAACACAGGTTGCATTGTATACGCTGAGACTAAAACACAGTGACCAAATTCAAATATATGTGACTATGTCCAAGGAGATTGTTCATGGTTATGAATGTAACAGTAATTTATTCACTGTTTTTTCCTTTCTTTCTGGGGTTGTTCAATTCAGATCTTTCGTGCCACTGTGGGTCTGTTGCTGGAGCCTGATGCTTATACTGCAGTTCAGTGCTTAACACTAGACTAACCAAGCTAACTCATATGTGGCTGTGACGGCCGAAGCAAAGATAGTGAGGATAAGGGGCTCTTGCGTTGGGCCACTTCCCTCGTGTTTTGTCCCCAACCTCTAGCGTCTGCTTCTTTGCTCTCCCTCTTGCTGCTGCTGCTGCTTCCTGGGGGAGAACAAGAAGAAGAGCTTCATTTGACACGATCACCAATGGTGGCCATTGCTACCGAGGCATGGGCGCTCGCCGGATGCGGCGCGGCGTCGAAAGCGGCGGCGGCGGCAGAGCTGCCGGTGCAGCAGCTCACTCCCGCGGCAGCAAACAGGGCCAAGAAAGCCGTGTCATTCAGAGGCGTCAGCAGCAGCAGCGGCGGCGGAGGCCAGGACCGGCGTGAGGCCGTCGTCGTGGGCCGGCGGAGCGGCCTGGCGTCGTGCGTGCTCGCCGCCCTCGCGGCAACCTTATCCCCGCTCGCCGCCGACCGGCCCGCGCGGGCCCTTGTCCTTGAGGCCGACGACGACATCGAGCTGCTGGAGCGCGTGAAGGAGGACAGGAAGAAGCGGCTGCAGAAGCAAGGGATCATCAGCTCCTCAGGCACCGAGACTGGTCAGTCAATTTACCTCCACTTCATCTCATGCAGTTGTTTTCTTTTGATTTCCCTGAAAAAGAGAGATCAAATCTCTGAATCTTTGCAATAGCAGTAGTGCTGTAGTTTGACTACAAACCACAGGGTATTTGCAGGACCTCATCTACAAGTTGAGCAAAGTTGGGCAGGCCATTGACAAGGACGATCTCCCAGCCGCAAGCAGCGTCCTGGGCCAGAGCTCAGATGCCCAGTGGGTGCAGAACATCAATGCCGCTTTCTCCAAGGTTAGTCTGCTCATCCATCCGAGTTCCTGACTTGCTTCTCGTTTACTGCAGACAGTTGCTTCATTCCCTTCTCTCAACTTGTACATTCTCTTCATCTGTTTCGATCTCTGTGTCTAACGAACAGTTCAGCTCAAGCCCAGAGGAGAGGAGCGCGGTTGATAGCTTCAACGCCTCCTTGGACTCATTGATTGCATCAGGTACATGTGCAGTTGTATGATCTGCAGGACTAGATCTTTATCTGAACTTTTCATTTCTGAAACAAACCTGAATATTTATCTTCCAGTGATCCATGTTTTTTTTTTTTTGCTGGTATGAATCTGAAATATGTTCCATGTATGCGTCCTCTGGTAGCAGTGAACAAGCTTGACGTTGACTCCTCCAAGTCGGCGTTCGTGTCGTCAGCCACGGCGTTGGAGAAATGGATAGCGTTAGCCGGACTGAGTGGCCAGCTGAAAGGCTACTGATATGCGAGTGAAGTGGCTACCTGACGGAATAGCTGAAAGGCTACTCGATCGCAAGACATGTATGGATCCGGCACTTGTGAATCTTCTAAAGAGGGTACCGTAACCGCGAATTGAGTTCAGACAAGCACGATAGAAGAACGGAATGGCCACTCTGCTTTCTGCTAGTCTCCACTCGAAAAACAGCAACATTCTCATCGAGCAATTGGAGTCATTTGCCATGTATTATTTACAGTAATAGGAAATGAAGCTAAAATTGCTTTCGTTTTGTCATAGTCTTTTTTAAAATTTCCAAGCAGCTGATGCCTGATGGGCGGTTTTTTATCATCGAAAATGCGGCACGCCAAGAGAGATTGGGGTATGCTCATACTGATACTGAATTACTGATAGGAGTGCGTGTATGAAAACATCACGCGGTATTTTTAAGTTTTCACCAATCATCCGGCCAAGTCAGATGGCGAGGCAACCTTTGCACATAGCTATATCACAAATCACAGGCTACAATCTGAACTGAGAATTGCTACATAAATAGAAATCATGTTGTGCAAACCAAACAAGAACATCACCCAATATAATGCAGACGCATACACCGCTGCGCCTAACCATTATATTACAGAAGCACGACAATGTACACAGCAGTACAGCACCAAACAACACCGTCTGAAAATATACTGGACGATCGACTCAGTATACCCTATCATGAGGTACAGTCCGACCTATCACAATATAAGATGAGAAACTAGGGAAGAGACAGCTAACTCAAAAGGTCCTCAAGTTCTTCATCAATGCAGATTTGCCTGTCCATAAGAGTATGTACAAATAGTTGGCGCACTGTGCATGATTGCTCAACCTGCAGATGAAAAAAAAAACAGTAAATACTAGGATGTGTGCTTGTCCACAACAGAAGAGAGCAATTAAGAGCGAAAGCAACTCAAATTAAGAGAGTAATCTAAAATACTAGATCGACTAAATTGTGGGTGTAAACAACAAGCACTCCCACCCAAGCAGAGTAGCAAAAACTAATACACTAACTATATTCGCTTGTCCAATAAATGCATGAAAACCATTTGCCATAGGGACAATAAGCAGCGGAGACAGAAGTACATGTATCCATGGGATGTTTTTTTAAAAAGTAAAGCGGATGATTCACCTGTATGATCTCCCCCTGTTGAATCAGAGAAGTTATTTGTTTCAGAATTGAGGAATGGTGTCATTTCTGCAGGGAAAAAAAATCCAAAACAAAACAAATAATGTATAAAGCCAAAGACAGATGGAAGACAGAAAAGTAGGTACTGAACTAGGAAGAAGAAATCAGATATAACTGGAAGGTACCTGCACTCTGGCTGAAATCCTCTGCCAAATCTGAAAAGATGAAGCTTTGGTTCAAGAAGCTAAATGATGATGATTCCATATCCAAAATCGAATCATTCAGTGGTTGCCCATTCAACTCTGAGCTACTGAAGGATCCGCCAGCAGATGCATCACCAATTGACTGGCATGATTCCAGGAAAGTATTCCCGCAGAAAGCAAAATCAGCATTACTTGAATAGCCAGACTCTGTCTTTATCGTTGCACTCGTCCCATTGTCTACACCAAAAAGCACAGTAGTTGCATTCTGATCTGACTGCAGACTAGTTGAAGCATCTATTCCACTGTGAAGACCATGCAAGTCTTTACCAGCATTAAGTAATTGATCACCAGATGGTGTGCCATTTATTATACCACTTGAACTTCCATTGTGCATTAAACCATCTTGCATTGTAGATCCAGGAGCAGTATCTGGCAAGAAGCATGAATTTTGCTTTACTGGAACAAGTAAAGAAAGTAGCCATGTTGAAGTGCCAGACGTGAGGAAGCTAGCAAAGGAATTTATTGGAAAGTGAAAGAAGAGCGGAAGGTGGCAATAGTAAACATAGATCCCATAAGCAAAATAGAACTTCAAATTAATGAATGGTAGACTTGTTGAGATTATAAATGGTTAAATCACTTTGCAAAAAAAAATGTATTGCTTGAGATTTTTCGAAGATTGATGAGCAATTACTGATAAGAAGCTCCAAAGCTGGGAATAGAGGTCTTACATGGGTTGGAATTAGAGCCATTAGGAAGAGACATAGAAGGGATCTCTGAAGGAAAATCTTTGTTCATAATCTGGAGCTGATCCTCAAGAAGCTTGTTGAATATCATTATTTGATTCTTAAGCATTAGCCTCATATAGTATGCTTTGAAAAACAGAGGGTTCTGTTGCTCAAGTTGTCGCCAAACTGAAAAGATCAGAGAAGAAAGCACCAATTAGCTACCAACCAGAGAGAGCTTTCTTTAAGGAAGTGGAAAGCAACATTGGAAATTCTGAGAGAACCATTGAAACAAATGGAACCCTGTAAGCTAAATTTTCACTACCATGCTATTTGTCAGTATCTTAATGGGAAGTGTAGTTTAGATGAAGCATAGGTTCAATTTCAATACATTAAATTGAAAAATTAAATTTTGGAAGGGAAGCTGCAGAACTAGAACTTGGTGGCTAAGCTATCCAGTTTGTCATTAAGGTTGAACAGTGGATCTAAAAAAAGTTCAGACATGATATTTATTTAACGTTGAGGCTGTCATTAGTTTGTGCAGGGATGTACATTTTTCATTATCATAATATAAGAATATTAGAAGGTATAAATCAAGGTTCGTAGAATAAATTGTTTGATGTTTCAGTTGTATTGCATGGCGGATAGGTTCAAAAATCATGTACTAATTAGTAATTCAGGGGAGTATACAGCAACATTTCATACAAGAATGAAGAAAATTACAACAGCAATTGTTGGTGACATGGTGGTGTTGGTGTTGTTGTAAAGCATTATTTGTGTAACGTGAACTAGCATATGTCCATGGTTCAGAATCACAGTTGTAACATTGGACTGTCGTTATAGACAGTTATGCATGAACTCTGGACCAACTTGCAAGAGAAAGGAATCATTTTACTGTACAAGATAACAGTGAGCATTACCAAGTTCGGTAATGCCAGGATCTATCTTTGCCTGCTGAGAGAGGGCATCAATTACTTCTTTCTGATTCATATACACCTGAAGGCAGCGCTCTATAAGAGTCTGGACCTGAAAAATGGTAGTCAGCAACTACAGTTAATGAGTGATCTTATCAATCCGTCCATTATTAGTTGCCTGTAGGCACTACAAGTTAATGCCTGTAGGCATTATTAGTTGCCTGTAGGCCTGAAAAATGGTAGTCTGGACCTGAAAAATGGTAGTGAGCACAATTTCACAGGATACTCAAGATTCATGGTATGCACAAACCAATATTAGTTGCCTGTAGGCACTACAAGTGCAAAATCAATGATGAACGCATGAGATTACCCTAGACCCTAGATGGCTGGACCCTTTGGTGTTCATCTGAAACCCTAGATTACAAATTTCAATATGAGAGCAGAAACCAGGCTGTTCCCTGAGAGGAACAGACAAGAGTAGGTTATCAAACATCAGCAAAGCCCCGGGGTAGCAAAATCACAAAAGAAATGGTAAAATCCAGCGAGGCAACGAACTGACACACTGAACTACAGACAAGCTGCATGCCCTCGCGACATACCTTGTGGAGTAGCTCCTCGCTCGCCATGCGGGATGCTCTCCTGCTCCTGCCCTTGCTCCCCCTTGCTCACAGGCCAAGCTTCTCCCCTACCCTAGGCAGCAGCGACGAGATAAGCAAGATAAATTAACCTCACATGGACTGAGAGATTAGCGGGATTCCAAGGAATCCGACGAACGGATCGATCGCACCTGCTTCGGCGCCGACGCGGAAGGGGAATCCCAGTCTGCCAGGAGCGGGTGGGCGGCCAGGGAAGAGGAGGCGGAGGAGAAGAGCGGCGGCCACCACCACCAGCAGCAGCAGCAGCGGGCTCGGTTCACTTGTGCCTCGTGATCAATCAACCAATCCACTAGCGAGGGAGGGGAGGAGGAAGGCAAAGCCCAGCCACCACTGTGGCCGCGAGTTGGGTTGGGGGAAAAGGGAGGGAGGGGTGTGCTGCGGCTGCGGTGGAGTCCCCTGTTCTGGAATCTGGGGCACCAGACCCACGCCCCCACCCTCACATTGGCTGGGGACGAATATTTGATACTGCAGCCAGCAGTGAATCTTTCTGCACTGAATTCCTTTTATCACTTTATCGGTTCAGACCGCCACTCTGATCTCATTTTTTTAAAAAAAAGAATCACTTCGGACCAAACTCCAACCAGGCCAAATGTTAACAAACTGAGAGTCAGAGAATGGCCTTCTTTAGTTGGTGAAAGTTGGTTGAATTTTCTGTAGAAAAAATGCATTGGAAAGCATGTTGCAGAAAGAGAGGCACGTTTTTCAATGCGTTACTTTTGGTTGAATTGCAGAAACTTGCAGGAATTAAACTAGGCCGGTGTGTGAATTTACATGTTTGGATGCAACTGGGAATAGGTGGCCGAGGCATATAATATGCAAAGATGCATATATGTTTATCCTCCTGCATGCTACTGGAACCTTTTGCATAAGAAATTCGGCTGGGGAAAGAAATCAAGGCAGCAGACACCAGAGAGCGTCCTGAAAGATCTGAACCCGGGAGTGCCGCATCCCACTACAAATCTGCAGTGCTCCATGCGTCCTATCTGTTGTTTTTTTTCCCTTTTCACTTTGCGTCGCCTTGTACTGCACTCAAAACAACACCCCGTTTTGGTCTTTTCAACTTTTTCAGGAAACTACACATTTGCATTTGCGTCTACATGGGCGTCAGCCTGCGCTGCTGCAAATTGCAAACATCCAGGTAGGCTGCTGTCAGAAGTGAGAACGGTGCCTGAAACCCAACTGAAGCTCCCATCTGAAGAAACATGTGTCCTGTGAAGCATTGCTCAAGATTCAGATCTGGAAGAACCAAGGAGAGCTTCGATCGCCAGGATACTCGTTCCGTATCATGCAGCGAGCAGATACGTAATCAAATAACTGATTTGTGGTATCAACACCATACCAGGGTGCATCGTGATGAGGATCTTCCAGCACACACAAAAAAGAGCAGTGCGCCAGCCAGAACAAGGCAGGTGTGAGGAAGGATGACTTGTAGGCTGGCAATATAATCTTCTTGTGACATGCAAATTATCAGCTCAAACAAGTGGAACAGCTAACCAAGCATGGAGTTGAATTTGTCGGTAATATCCCGTAACCTCGGATGCTAGATTCTGTGACTGATCTCAACCAAGCTGTGACCACTCTCCTTCACTTCTTGCCCACTTGCCATCTCTTTAATCCTTGAAGCATTTTCGTTGTCCCCAATCTCGTAAAAGTATTTTGATACCTGCAAGTTGGTGGCCGGATCCTTTTGGCCCACATCTATCAGCATATTTGCAGCTCTCTTTCCCAGCACATTTTCACCATGTGCCCTGCAACTCTGTAGGAGTGAGCTCCATGCCTTGGTGTAGTGTCGTAGTGGAGAGTGCTCCATCATTTTCATCGCCTCCTCCACAAAACCATCTCGACTGAGAAGGTTAACCATGCAAGCAAAGTGCCTTTCATCAGGATCCAGCTCATGGCTTGCTCTCATGAGTTCAATCACCAGCCTTCCTTCTTCAAACAGTCCTGCCTGATCACATCCAGCAATTGCGCACAGGAAGGTAACGTCGTCAGGCTTGAGGCCCCTAGAAACCATCTTATTGAACAGCTCCACTCCTTGTGCACCATCCCCATATCGAGCACATGCAGATATTATTGATGTGAAGCAAATGACATTAGGATTCTGCAAGCTTTCAAATATCAAGTGGGAACTGTTCATTTGACCGGCTCGAGCATATGCGCTGATCAAGGAGGAGCACACAGCCATGTCTGTTTCAAAGCCCAGTTTGAAGACCCAAGAATGCAGCATCTGGCAACTGATTAAACTTGACAAAGCTGACAAAGATATGGCTTTCATGGTTGCAGAGAGAGTCACATTATCAGGCACAACTCCCTCTGTGATCATACAGTACAGCACCTCCAATGCGGAGTCAAAAACCTTGCAGCGAATTGATGATGTGATGGTGGAATTACAGCACTCCAGTGCAAGGCTTGGGATTTCATTAAAGATTGCCAAGCAACAGTCAAAAGAGCAACATTTTCCGTACATGTCAATAAGTGCAGTCTGCACATGTGCACTACTAGAACTGAATCCAAGTTTAAGAGCAAGACCATGCATCTGAACCCCGAGGTCAAGATCTCCAGTCTGACCAGACAAAGCAAAGAGCCCAACAAAGGAACGAACTGACGGCATCTTGTCATGCCAAAGCATCTGTCTCAAGTACTCAGTAGCTTCCTTCGTATGTCCTTCGCTTGCATAAACAGAAACAATGGAGTTCCATGAGATGATATCCTCACAAGGGATATCATCCAGTGAATTCTTAGCATCCACCAAATCTCCAATCGATGAGTAAAGATCCACAAGCGAGTTTGACAGGAAAACGTTTGAAGGAACCCACCCTGCCTTGAGAACTACTCCATGAAGCTGCCTACCTTGCTCCAGCCACTCTTCATCTAGATAGCATCCTCTCATTGCGTAACAGTAGGAAAGACCATTCAACTCCAAATCCTGTCTTCTCATGTCAACCAGGGAACAGAGGAGATCCTTGGTAAGCTTGAGGTTGCACAAGCCACCCAGAACCACATTGGACATGACTGTGCTTCGTAACGCAGTCTCGTTGTACAGCAAGAGGGCAGCACAAGGCATTTCAATGCGCATATAGAGATTGACCAAAGCAGACCCGATAAATGGGTTGGAGCAAAGGCCCAGCGCCAGCACACGGCCATGCAGTTGCAGTCCCTCACAGCTGTTGCACGCACTGAGGATTGCAGAGAAGGTATGAGGGGTTTCTCTGAAGCCCAAAGCGACCATCCACCTGTAGACTGCAAGAGCTTGACCACCGAGGCCATCCCGAATAAAACCACTGATCATGCGGTTCAAAGAGATGACATCCCGCACTGCCATCACCAAAAATAGCCTCACTGCACACTGTGATGGATCTTATGGAGACAGCAAGACGATGCTTGGGACTCTGCTCTTGGTCACTGGTATGTGCAACGTGCAGTTGTAAGGGTGAGAGGTCAGCATGCAGCTTTGCGGGTTTATCAGGTTGGCGGGGGAAAGCTTGTCCAAGCAGCAAGCATTTCTCCGATTTCCATCAGTCTGCAGCAAGCTCCCCAGAAAAGAAAAAGAGGGGAGACTGTTCTTGTCAAGCAGAGTGTCACCTTAACTGGTCAATCACTCTGGCACTCGTCGGCCATTATCACATACTGATTGGATCACTGGAATAAAATCAGATGAACAAGTGTACAGGAAACTTCAGAACAGTTTGCTCAGAGTCACAAAACAAAATCAAAACTAGAATATTGTTATATATGCACCGCCATTTAAACTTTGTAAAGAGTTGACTTTGGTACAGCTCACATCCTCTATTGAAGATCTGAACGACAGACCATGACCTCCATCATCACTATGTAGTTTAGCATACAAGGACTACATTAAGGTTGCACCCTGATGATAGAAGGCCACACTTCAGATAAAAGAAAAAGGACTATCACAGCTCACCATTCGATGAACATTTCTACAGTCAGACTGACACCAAAACTTAAGGTTATCTGTGAACATTTCTACTTGTGGGTTGGATTGTAATTCAATTATTGCCACTACAAGTTGTTATCATATTCAAGTCTGTGAAGCTTCAATAAACAATATTGATCAGTAGTGAATGCCACAATTCCTCCATAGGAAGTTGCAGTTTCCCATTTCTTATCCATTACTGTCAGACCATGATAGAATGGACACTGGTACAAATAGATGAAAAAACTCACATCTGATCACCTAATGTTCAAAGTTGATGATAGATTTTGGCATTTTTCATAGAAACCAGATAGATTACACTTTAGAGGCTGTGATCAAACCAGAGCAAAAAAGGCATCTCACCTCGGTAGGCGAGGCACGCAGGCAGGAGCCGCGGGAGCTCCGCCTCCATCCTTGCGTCGGGCGCACGGCTGGAAACCGCACACGCGCGGAGGGCGGAGCGCGAACGCCGTAGGGCGGACCAGTGGAAGGGCACGCCAGCAAGCGGCAGGTCGCAGGGGAGGTCTTGGCGGAGGGCGGTCGCCGGAGCGGGCAGCAGCGGGGGGCAGCTACGATTCGGTAGTTTTGCCCCTGAATGCTGCCCAAAAAGAAGAAGCCCCACCTGTTCAGATTGACTGGGCTGGCCCGTTAAGCAGTTTAGACGGCCCATCCAGCCCACTATCTCTCGGTTGTGGCCTTTTTACTCTGTGCAAGTCACAAGTCGCAAAATTGCTGTGCTGGAAATAATCTGAGTGTCACACTGAAGAATCACATGGATTCAGACATTCAGTTTCATCACTTTGAAACCGAAGCAGCTGCCACTGGTGTAGGTTTCTGTGTGAACAGGAGTACAGTTCCAAAGCGAAGACACAGCGGACTTCCTATCCCTGGTAAAATACATAGACAATTGAGCTTTGTGTTATCAGAAGGATCACAAGCTCCTTCTTGGATTACATGAAGAAATGGGACGAAATAGTACCTGAGGCATTTATAAATTTGAAATTGGATGCCAAATCGTGAAATGAAGCACTTGCAATTTAGTGGATTCTTGCCTTCTAAGCTCTGGAACAAGAACATCATCTTGCAGAATGGAAATCACCAAAAATCATTGCAAGAACATGTTCCATCTCGGAAATGATGGAACCTGCTCCGGTCTCTAACGATGATTTCCCGGCTCCAAAGCTTTGAGATTAACTTGATTGCAGAGTGGCAGTCCTCGCAGACCCTGAGGTTCTTCATGATATGAATCGGCAAGTTTGGTGCAAGGCTAATGAGACCAAAAGCAATGGCCATCTTCTCACTGTGTGCTAAAAGTGCTTGTTCTTTCTCTTCCTCATCAACATCCACTGTTATCCTTGATGTTATTGGAGAATAACCAGCAGACTTTAGCCTGTGTGCAATTTCCTCCATCATTGCGTTGATCTCTAATGTCCAAGGATGTGATTGGTCATTGACAACAAACTTGTGCACCTGCCCAGCCACAGTAATCGAACTGTAACCCGCCGTCTTCTTAACTCCCCTTTCCTCCATTAGCATCCTTATCCTTGATGCATCTACCCATTGTCTAGAGTCTAAGTATATGTTATACAACTGAACATATACAGCATCCTCGTCAGGTTCTAACTTCAGAAGATGCTCTGCAGCATGTCGAGCTAGGTCAATTTTTCTGTGGACTCTGCAAGCACTCAATATGGAACCCCATATGACGCCATTTGGTTGCATTGGCATTGCCTGAACAAGATCCATAGCTTCATCCAAGAGCCCACTTCGAGCAAGCAAATCTATCATGCAACCATAGTGCTCAATCTGAGGGCGTATCTTGTGCAACGATATCATCTCATTGAAATGCAGACGACCTTCGTTAAGCAGACAAGAGTGGCTGCATGCAGTAAGAACAGCAATGTAGGTAACTGAGTTGGGCTGAAAACCATCTCGTTTCATCTGGCAGAAATATTCCAGAGCAACCTTACCCATCCCATTGAAAGCAAGACCTGCAATCATGGCACTCCAAGTGTGAATATCTCTTTCACCCATCCGCTGGAACACAAGGGTTGCCTCATCCACCCTCCCACATTTCATGTACATGTCCACAAGTGCAGTTACAAGGTAAACATCTTCTTCCACCAGCCTCTGCTCAATTGAAGCATGCAAAGCCCTGCCCTGAGGCAGTGCACCTAAGCTCGCACAAGCAGTGAGAAGGCTCACCAGTGTAAAATTATCAGAGTGCAGGTTGTGTCTCCTCATCTGCATGAACAACAGTAATGCGTCTTGAAGCCGGCCACTGTGGATGTACCCAATGATCATCGAGTTGAATGTGATGACATCAGGGGCGTCCATTTGATCAAACAGAGACCTTGCAACATCAATATGGCCAAGCTTGCAGTACCCATCAATGATAGCATTCCACGGCTGGGGCTTCTGTCCTCTGCCCACAGCGTCAAAGATCCCCTGTGCACAGGCAATGTCACCGCACTTGGCATACATGTCAATGAGCGCAACAACAAGATTGTCACTCATCCGTACTCTCTTCTCCCCAACCATAAAGTGCAGGGAGCGTCCAAGCTCCAAATCCTTGAGCTGCGAACATGCTGAGAGCGCGCCAATCAATGCGACCTCATCCGGTGTGATGCCATCTGAAAGCATGCTGCTGAAGCAATGCACGGCCTCGGCAGACCTACCAGCACGCGAGTACCCAGCAATCAAGCTAGTCCATGAGACCACGTTCCTCTCCGGAGCCTGCACAAGGAGCCTCCGCGCTTCATCGAGCATCCCCATCTTGGCCAGCCCTCCGATCACCGTCGTCCACACAACCGCGTCCTTGACAGGTATCTCGTCGAAGACCCGGCGCGCGTCGTCCGTGAGCCCGAGGGCGGAGTACATGTGGATGAGGGGGTTCGCGACGAGCGTCGCGGCGGACGGGTGCATCTCCCGGAGGCACGCGGCGTGCAGCATCCGGCATAGTCCGTCGCGGGCGCGGGCGAGGGCGCAGCACCTGAAGAGGAAGTGGAACGTGAAGGCGTCCGCGCGGACGCCCCCGCGGCGCATGCGGCGGAAGAGGAGCACCGGGTGGCCCGCGCCGGCGGACGCCCGGAGGCAGGCGCGCAGGGCGGTGTCGAAGAGGAACGTGGATTGGTGCGGCAATCGGTCGAACAGGCTGAGCGCGTACTCGAGATGGCGCGGGGCCGAGACGCAGTTGGTGAGGGAGTTGAGGAGGTGCCCGGCGGAGGGCCGGTGGACGATGTGGCCGGATGTGGTGAGGAGGGCGTGGAGCTGGGACGCTTGCCGCACGGAACGAGGGGTCGGCCATGGCGGTGACGCTGGCATGGCACGGCGCGGCCGCCGCTCGCAGGTGAGGAAGAGCCTGGGCGTGTGTGCCGGCGCGGCGCGGTCAAGCTCGTGCTCGACTTCTTTTGGGCTTTTTTCGTTGAGAAATTGCGGCAGGCCGTCCAAGCCCACTCTACGGAAAGTGAAAGGAGGGCCTGGTCGCCCCTGGCGAGAAATTTGCTATTATGACACTTCAAACATTGTGCTTTGCTATTATGACATTAGGCCCACATTTCATAGACACAGATGGACCCATTTTGTCATTCACTTGGAGTGTCAAAACAGCAAAGGGTCAATCTTTGTAGTCCCAAAATCACAATTTTTTCGTCCCTGGCAACCCAACATCGGCCTGATCCACGATAAGTATTTGTTTTCTTGACATAAATCTAGTCACATCAATTTTATGTTTTTGGTCTATATGATTTTATAGATAGTTAGATACTGATGTCAAAGTTTAATACGGAGTATAGTATTTTAACCAAAGATGCTCTTATAAGAAATGTATTTTTTTGCGAATTGAACAAGTTACTAGTACACCGTCTCCTTTGTACAGCCAGCATTGGCACACAAGGTAAATCCTTTGTTCATAGCGGTGAGACATTAGACTATTTTTAGAGCAGGAAAAAAGACCTGCCGGCACGGTCGCACGGCTAGCTTTAAATGGAGGGACATCCTCCCTGCCGACCACCGTGCGCCGTCGGTGCGTGCATGCATGTGAGAGTTCCAGGAAGGGCCATCATGCACGCCCACGATGCAGAGCGTGGCTGCCCATGCCATGATCGGCCCATGCACTGCAGCAGTGCGTCGATCCATGGTTCAATTCGATCTTTGGGAGCCTCCATGCTTCCTCCATGGAAGTTCCCTATAAGTAGAGACCTCGCGCACACCACCCTATTCACTCAACCAGTCGACAGCATCCCCATCACTCTCCACTTGATCGATCTGAGTGACGGAAGCAAGCGGCGGCGCTGCGGAGAGATCGATCGACGACCATGGCCAAGGCGACGTCCACCACCGTGCTCGTGCTCGCGCTCGCGCTGTGCGCCGCCGTCCTGATGCACTACTACAGCAGGAGCATCACAGGCGGTTCGGTTGCCCACATCACAGGCGGTTTTCAAAAGTGGCGCTGGTTAAGTGGCGCTGATAATCGCATTTTCACAGCCGGTTTTTAACCGGCTGTGAAAACTGATTTTCACAGCCGGTTTTTCTCTTGAACCGGCTGTGAAAATAGTTTCACAGCCGGTTTTAGACCTTGGAAACCTTCTGCGTCAAGGGCTATCACAGCCGGTTTTTTGGCAAAAAACCGGCTGTGAAAATGCATTTTCACAGCCGGTTTTCTTCCAACCAAAACCGGCTGTGAAAGGGCATTTTCACAGCCGGTTTTCTGCAAATAAAAACCGGCTGTGAAAGGGCATTTTCACAGCCGGTTTGAACCGGCTGTGATATGTTTTTCCAGAATAAAAAAAAATAATTAGGATGTCTCAATTTTCACAGCACAATAATTCACAAATATATAATGCATTCACAATTCATCACCAACATAGTACATTTGCAATCCATATATCAACTTTATTACATGAAGTCTAATCTCATGTCACTTACACAAGCAGAGTCACAATACATAATGCACTATCAGTCTACAATGTGAGCCATAGAATTCCTCGCAGTCTGAAAAATATTGGGGAACAATTAGTACAAGAGCTAACTAATAGCATGACACATAGTAAATCCAATATTTTACCAAATGCAAACTAGCAAGAAGAAAAATACATACTCAGGTGGATGAAAAACATCTGCTGCTCTTGCCATTTGGCCTTCTGGTAGTTCACTCCAAGCCTTCTGGTATGTCACCTCAAGCCTTGAAGCAATATGCACGCATATATAAGAGAAGCAAATGGTAGAGCACAAACATCTGAGTGTTTCATTTGAAGTACTCACATTTTCTTGTAGTGCTAAAAGGCAGTATCACACATTTGAAGCAACTTTTGATAAAAAAAACACTTGTGTTCTGCAACATAAGAATCTGAATCAGTGCATTAATAATTTAAGTGTTATCCAAAATTTTTTGCATGGAGATATACATAGCTTGGTTCCAGTGCTGGAGATATACATAGCTTGATCTCTTTATACAAGAGAGCTGGATGATCACACAAAGGGAGAACCTGAAAAGGCAACTTGAGCTAGTAACCAACCATGAATCAAACCTTCATCAGTCATTGCATAGAGTAACCACAATACAAGGAACACGACCTACAATTGTGGTCCCAATATTTCTGCAGTTAAATGAAAAGGAGCTCACTGACCATTGGTTAAATTAAGTAATAGTACACTTAGAAATAACCCAGAGATTAAAATAACTACTAGTACACTGAATTTATTTCTATATACCTAAGTGGATAAAGCATGCACAGATCATATGAGCAAGCAGCTACACTACCCAACAAGTACTCAATTCCTGATGTCCAGCAAATAACACGCATATTTAAGGAACAAATGGACAAGCATATACAAGTTCAATGATGGACTACTGCAAAACATGGTTTCCACTTTGGTGAGTTTCTCTAGCAACATAGTCAATGCTCTAAAAAACACAGTAAAAAAACACAGGCAGTCACTATATATGCCTCTGAAGTCTGAAACGAATATATACAGCATGGAATTTAATCTTCGTTCAATCTAGTATCTAAAAAGTTCATTGTTTATGCTGCAATAAAGAAGCATGTACAATAAAAAATAGATTGAATATTACACACCTTAATTAACAAATCTCGATATCGCCAGTGATTAACCCAACCTGCAAAACCACACAAATTTCAAGAAACTAGAAAACACATATATGTCCTAGGTGTCAACAACCACCAGGTTCAAACAAATAGATCCAATAATAAGAATCATGTCCTGTCATAAAACCAGACGTATCTGTAAAAGAGGCAGTTATTTTTGGGTTGGGTTCAACATATACATTATACAAGTAATCAAAGTAATAAGTTCTTTTCAAAAATGTTGCGCATCCAATCAAGTTCAGGAAGCTCTGAGCACCTGGGAGCTGCAAATATCAGACTGCAGATGCCATGTCAAAGTTTGAAAAAAGGATCGGCTAGCATATAAGTGAGATGTCAAAGTTGACAAACACAAGTTTCAGTTCCATGTAACTTTCCATGTGAAATCATGCCAAATTACAGGATAGACATGTCAAAGTTGACAAACACAAGCTTCAGTTTCATATAACGCAAATAAGTTTTCCATGTAAAATTACACAATACAAAACTATCTTTCGTAATCTCTTTCATAAACTGCTCTATGACATATATCTCCTATTTGGCACTATCTTATGTGAAAAAAAAAGAGGCCCAAGACACTGACCTATGACTCTGAATGTCAGCTCATCAGTTCAACCCTGTGTCAGCAGAAGGAAATCCAAAGTGTGACACCAAGAAGAGACCTGTAATTTGGCATTCAGAGCACGTCAGGATTTGCAAATGCCCTAGCAGAATGAGGGCATGTAAGGGCGCAGAGACAGACCGTGTCCTCGATGGGGACGGTGGTGTCGATGCAGTGCTGGTAGTAGAGGTCGATGTGGTCAACGCCGAGGCTGGTGTTGCAGCAGGCGAGCACGTACTCCGGCCGGTCGCACGTGGTGGGCACGGCGTCCGCGCCCCGCCGCGGCCCGAACTTCGTGGCAACCTGCATGGTGTAAAGGCTTACACTCGGTGCAGCTACGCCATTCGCGCCGCAAAAGCACGAGATCTGCCGAAAAGAGAAACGGTGAGGAAGAGAATGAGGTGACACAGCAGATCTAGTTCGGACATCATGGATGGACCTGCGAAGGGAGAGACCAGAGAGAGAGCGAGCAGGTGGATCTGCGGACTACGGAGGGGAAGGGAGCTGGAGGGAGAGAGCCGTCGCGTGGAGCAGAGCGGCAGGGTTGGGGGCAGCGGCCGAGACCGAGATGCAATTCGCGCGAGGAGGAGAATGGCCTCGGTGCTCTACGGCGTAGGCGGCGGCGGGCAGGGTGAGATGCGTCGGGAGGCGGCTCGAGGAGGAGAAACGGGGCGGGGGACGGGCTGGTGGCGGCGGGGGCGAGTGCGGCTGCGGGAGGTTGACGAGAGCGACACAGGGGTGGAGTTCCTAGGGTTTGAGCGCGAGCAGGGTCATTGGATCGGCGATGCACGCATAGAAACAGTTGGGCTATTTGGGCCGAAACTGGACTAGTTTCATTCATTTTATGCTTATCATTTTTCTTTTTATTTTTTATTTTATCACACCATTGTGAAGTAACACATAAAAATAATTTTCCTATATGAACTCAATACATTTTTACATGTTATATAGAACATCTAAGTTGCCATGTATGAGTTTCAAGATTTTTTGAACAGATTTGGATTTTCTATTGTTTAAATGAATTCCTACCTATTTATCGAAATTAATTTGGATTTGAACTATGTGTACCTCAAATAGGATCTGAAAATTTGTACAAAAACTATATTTGGATGGAGTCATGCATTGAAATAATGGCTCATGGAAAAAATCCAACAATTTTCGGAGAAGGTTTAGCCATTTTTGAATTTTTTTTGCAAAAAAAATGCCCAGAAATTCAAATAAAGCATGGAAAATCATTAACGTTGTCGAAAAAAGCCGAAACTCGTCCGGGGCAACTTATATGCGTCCTAACACCTATGAAAAATGATAGACCTTATATATGAGCACACAAAGTTGTCTCGGTGCAGAAACGTTAAAGAATACGCTAAGTCCTATAGAAGTGCGTCGAGTAGGTTCGAGATTGTGAACAATGTGCATTACCGGCTTCTCAAAATGGCAAGATCTTTGTGCGATGGAGTCATGCATTGAAATAGTGGCTCATGGAAAAAATCCAACAATTTTCGGAGAAGGTTTAGGCATTTCTGTATTTTTTTCTCAAAAAAATGCCCAGAAATTCAAATAAAGCATGAAAAATCATTAACGTTGTCGAAAAAAGCCAAAACTCGTCCGGGGCAACTTATATGCGTCCTAACACCTATGAAAAATGATAGACCTTGTATATGAGCATACAAAGTTGTCTCGGTGCAGAAACGTGAAAGAATACGCTAAGTCCTATAGAAGTGTGTCGAGTATGTTTGAGATTGTGAACAATGTGCAGTACCGGGTTCTCAAACTGGCAAGATCTCTCTGCGATGGAGTCATGCATTGAAATAATGGCTCATGGAAAAAATCCAACAATTTTCGGAGAAGGTTTAGCCATTTCCGTATTTGTTTTGCAAAAAATGCCCAGAAATTCAAATAAAGCATGGAAAATCATTAACGTTGTCGAAAAAAGCCGAAACTCGTCCGGGGCAACTTATATGCGTCCTAACACCTATGAAAATGATAGACCTTGTATATGAGCATACAAAGTTGTCTCGGTGCAGAAACGTGAAAGAATACGCTAAGTCTTATAGAAGTGTGTCGAGTATGTTTGAGATTGTGAACAATGTGCAGTACCGGGTTCTCAAACTGACAAGATCTCTCTGCGATGGAGTCATGCATTGAAATAATGGCTCATGGAAAAAATCCAACAATTTTCGGAGAAGGTTTAGCCATTTCCGTATTTGTTTGCAAAAAAAATGCCCAGAAATTCAAATAAAGCATGAAAAATCATTAACGTTGTCGAAAAAAGCCGAAACTCGTCCGGGGCAACTTATATGCGTCCTAACACCTATGAAAAATGATAGACCTTGTATATGAGCATACAAAGTTGTCTCGGTCCAGAAACGTGAAAGAATACGCTAAGTCCTATAGAAGTGTGTCGAGTATATTTGAGATTGTGAACAATGTGCAGTACCGGGTTCTCAAACTGGCAAGATCTCTCTGCGATGGAGTCATGCATTGAAATAATGGCTCATGGAAAAAATCCAACAATTTTCGGAGAAGGCTTAGCCATTTCCGTATTTGTTTTGCAAAAAAATGCCTAGAAATTCAAATAAAGCATGGAAAATCATTAACGTTGTCGAAAAAAGCCGAAACTCCTCCGGGGCAACTTATATGCGTCCTAACACCTATGAAAAATGATAGACCTTGTATATGAGCATACAAAGTTGTCTCGGTGCAGAAACGTGAAAGAATACGCTAAGTCCTATAGAAGTGTGTCGAGTATGTTTGAGATTGTGAACAATGTGCAGTACCGGGTTCTCAAACTGACAAGATCTCTCTGCGATGGAGTTATGCATTGAAATAATGGCTCATGGAAAAAATCCAACAATTTTCGGAGAAGGTTTAGCCATTTCCGTATTTTTTTTCTCAAAAAAATGCCCAGAAATTCAAATAAAGCATGGAAAATCATTAACGTTGTCGAAAAAAGCCGAAACTCGTCCGGAGCAACTTATATGCGTCCTAACACTTATGAAAAATGATAGACCTTGTATATGAGCATACAAAGTTGTCTCGGTGCAGAAACGTGAAAGAATACGCTAAGTCCTATAGAAGTGTGTCGAGTATGTTTGAGATTGTGAACAATGTGCAGTACCGGGTTCTCAAACTGACAAGATCTCTCTGCGATGGAGTCATGCATTGAAATAATGGCTCATGGAAAAAATCCAACAATTTTCGGAGAAGGTTTAGCCATTTCCGTATTTTTTCTCAAAAAAATGCCCAGAAATTCAAATAAAGCATGGAAAATCATTAACGTTGTCGAAAAAAGCCGAAACTCGTCCGGGGCAACTTATATGCGTCCTAACACCTATGAAAAATGATAGACCTTATATTTACCATAAAATTAGAAAATATGATGTTACATTAGCAATTGTTATGCAAAGACATGTTTTTCTATTATCTACTAAGTTGGAAAGAAACAAGTCATATGAAAAAAATCCAAGACATATAAATTAATATAAAACAAACACTACTAAATGAAATATCATGATTTTATAAAAATTTAGAAGAAAGAACCATCAAATTTGGAATTAGTATGAGGGAGAAACACCAGTTACAAATTTTAATGCCGGATTAAAAAGAGAATGATGAAACATAAATGTATTAAAATAATGGCTCATGGAAATATAAATACTAATTGCTGAATATAAATACTAATTATTATAAAATATAAATACTAATTGTCGAATTATAATTATTACATAGAGGGAAGTAAATGTTGAAACATTACATAAAATTAATAATAGTACATAGAAGGTTTTAACATTACATAAAATTAATAATAGTACATAGAAGGTTTGAATATTAAATAATGATTACAAAAATAATGGTGAAAATGGTGTTTGTGTCGGGTTGGGGAAGAAGGAGGGGAGGGGAGGCAGCACATATATGGGTGCGCCATTTTCACAGGCGGTTTTTAAGAAAAACCGCCTGTGATAATGCATTTTCACAGCCGGTTTTTTAAAACCGGCTGTGAAAATGCATTATCACAGCCGGTTTTTCTTAAAAACCGCCTGTGAAAAAAGCCTGCAAATGTCAGGTTTTGTCAGATGAAAAACCGGCTGTGATAGGTGGTTTTCACAGCCGGTTTTTGAGCCGAACCGGCTGTGAAAACCGAGCCCTTTTCACAGCCGGTTCGGCTCAAAAACCGGCTGTGAAAACCACCTATCACAGCCGGTTTTTCCTTTCCCAGCCGCAGCACTAGAAAAACCGACTGTGATAATATTTTCTGCGCCACTTTCAAAAAACCGGCTGTGAAAATAGTGACTTGAAAAATGGTTTCTGTAGTAGTGATGGTGGCCGCGCGGCCGGCAGACGCGGCGGCGTGCAACCCGAGCGCGCTGAGCCCGTGCGCCGGCGCGCTGTTAGGCGGCGCGGTCACGGCGGGGTGCTGCGTGCAGCTGAAGGCGCAGCAGCCGTGCCTCTGCCAGTACGCGCGCAACCCCGCCTACCGGAGCTACGTCAATGGCCCCGCCGCGCAGAGCGTCACCAAGGCGTGCGGCCTCCCCAAGATGAAGTGCTGATGATGAGAGCCTGCACGCGCCGCCGGCTGCCCGACCGCCGGAGCATCACCGTCGACCGGCGCACGCCCGCCGTACGCCACTGCTACATACTACGAGTCCACGGCTGATCGATGGACGTACGTCTAAATAAAGGCGAGCTCTAGCCCAGCAGCAGGTCGCTGCAGCTACGGCATATATATAATGTGTTGTTGGCGAAATTTGGTTTCTTTTCGTGTTGTTTTAATTTTGTGCCTGTTCCTACGAGATATATAAGTTTGGTTTGTCCTAAATTTGGTTATTGTACCGAGTTTTATTTACGCAGCCCAGTGGCGGGGCTGGAGAGAAAATTAAGGGGGGCCAAACAAATTTTTGCGGGTTCAAAAATTTGGCAATTTTCCACCAATTTTTTATTATTCACACAAGCATACACTAGCTAGCCATAACTATAATAATTAATTGCGCAATGCAATATATAAAAGTGAATTGTTTGCAAAAGTGGTCAATATATCTTACTTGTTCATTTAAATTTCACTGCACACACCATATTGAAATCATGAATAATCGAATCTGTCATGACATTCGTTGCAATATCTCTCAATAATCGAATTGGCCTAATTTGACTACGACTTGACTTAATTGTTGCCTGCCAAATTGCTGGGCTNACCCCCAGCTCGGTCGTTGACGCGACCCCTTGGCATAATTTTTTAAAAAGGCCCTTGGCATATTTCTGAACTTAACCTTCGCTGCAATTTACCATACTCCACGTCATATGTTTTCTTCCCTGTTTTTCCATTACGCGTGTTGCCTGTTGTCTGCCTAGTGCAATGCGACACCACGGCACGTGTCAATCCAATGTAAGGGAAAAACTGTCTTCACCCTGAATTATAATTTGTTTGGCTTTTCTACATACAAGCATCCATCTAGATTCATCATAACATAACCTATGAATCTAGAAAAGCCAAAATGAATTATGATTTAGAAGAGCGGGAGTATTTGACTAAACACCAATCTCCTTTAGCATCTACTCCCCATCCTGAATTATAAGACATTTAGGTTTGTCCTAAGTCAAATTACAAAATTTTTAATCAACTTTCTAGTAAAAAAAGAATAATATACATCTGTTGAGTACTAGCAGACTCATTATAAAATATATTTTAATATTTTACTTATTTGATTTGATAAATGTTAATATTCTTCTTATAAATTTGGTCAAACTTAAAAATTTTGACTTAAGACAAACTCAAAATGCTATTCCAGAACAGAGGGAGTATACAAGTATTTTTGCATCACTGTGGCTTCACATGAGCAATATTTTCGAACCGAGGCTTCACCCTATTTACCTACTTCCGTTGTATGAACGAAAATACAGGGAGTTCGTTCACATGTGTAATTTCAGTACCAAAATTACAACCAACTAGGCCTTAGAATTTCTTTTTTTAAAAAAATGCTACATGTATCCGCTTGTAATATTTTTGGACAATGGCGAATCCGTGAATCGGTGTCCATTCAAGATCAATTTATGTATCTGTTCATGCTATATAGTTTGAACCCCTTACAAGATATTCATTCCTCCCAGTCCATTTTAAGGCCGGACTATTTAGTGCTGATGAGAGCCTGATATATCGCCGGCGCATCACCGGCCGGCACGCCTTTCACCGCTATCACGAGTCCACAGCTGAGGCGAGCTCTAGCCCGACAGGTTGTCGCGGCTATGGCCTATGACGCTGTCTAATTTGGTTGTTTTCGTGATGCTCAGTTCAAACCTGTGTCGTGTGGACGTTAACTGAAATTGCTCGTGCCGTTTTAAAGGAAATTGTCGCAGCTGCCATTTAAACTATAGTTCCATCGAAGCATGAATGCTCCCAGATCTGATCCGTGTACGTGAATCGGAATTCAGAAATGCAAAGGGGGCCAGTAAAACATATGAGAGTAACAACTAACAACTGCAGCTCCATAAGAGCAAACACAGACATGGCACAACAGTGCAACATTTCTCGTGCGAAACAGGCACAAAAGGCCGACAATCAAATACGACGACAGAACGACAGAGCATTTTCTAATAAACTACTAGCATATCACCGGTAATCTGGTAAACAGCACCATAGGCAGTATAGACAGCAATTCCAGAGTGTCACACCCAAATTGTCGCAGCATAACTCGCAGGGTTCGAACTAGGCACCTAGATAAAACCGAGTACAGGTCCAAAAGAGGAAGACAATAGATGTAAAATCTTGGAGAGCGAACCAAGGGATGCCAAACTCGGATAACCAAGGCACCAACCATCTAACTACTTGGTCCAAAAGAGCTGAAACTCAGCGATGACCACCAGAAACAGCAAACTACAAACTAGTCCTGCGAATGAACATGGAACTGTTGCTTCCCACTGCTTTGTCCTCCAAGCCACACTTCTGGGTGCAATTAATATGTACATCAGAATGAAGTAATTCAGATCAAATGGAGCATCTTGATATGTAAGATCACTTTGCGACTGAAGTCCCCGCTGACTTATCATCATCAGGCAGGCCCTGCGATAAATAAGAAGATTAGGAAAGGGCTGTCCAAGAGGGCAATTGGTGGAGTTACTACTGACAATCATACATGTAAAGTGTAAACACCAGGAGAACCCCACATACCAGGTCATTGGGAAGCAAATTGATATTTGAGAGCTTTGGCAGGACAGATATCACATCAGAAGTTGTTGCTGACTTCTCATTCTGCGGATCTTGATTGAGGTTGCTGCTACTCTCAGACACTTCAGCACAGTGGTAATCACCACCAGGTAGGCCCTGCGATGAGTAAGACAATCAATGAACAGAACACATAAGCAATGTACAAGAGCCTTGTCCAAAATCAGTGTAAGTTTTGCCACATAGCGTATATTTGCAAATGGTATTGTTAGCTTAGCAAAACTGAGAGAGAGGGAGGGGGAGTTTAAAATACCTGGCCATCATGCAAGTCATTGATATCTTCAGCATCACCATTAAGCATATCTTGAGAGCACAGCTCATGAAGCATATCAACAGTGAGATTTATGTCACAATCATTTACCTTGAGTAACTCATCAATGAAATCTGTGGAGACATTTGGGAACATCGAAACAAGCATTTCAGCTAGAGCAAGTGGATCCATGTCATTTTCCTCATACTGCGAAGGATCAAAAGTGTCACCAGAAGGGTCTCCCTTTGATGATGACTCTGTAATAAAGTTAGGACATGCTCAGCTCTGACTGTAGTCATGAATAAACTAAATCCGAGAGCCCAAAATCTGCAGAACCATTAGAAAAGTGCTTTTGGTCTCACCTGCTTGTTTTTCTGGGGCCTTGTCTGCAAATGAACTCAGGGATCCAGGTATGAAAGGACTTGCATTTGGATTCAACTGGGACGACCCTTCCATGGTCCTTTGATCAACAAAACTGTAAATATGCAAAGGAAAATTCAGTACACAACAGCAAACAATACAGTTTACGGACTCAACAAGGAAACACGGCTAAAAAGTGGACACACATACCATATATCAAGAGACAACAATATGGCCCCAAGTGCCAATTCAAATTCAAACCGATAGAAGTTAGAGACTGAGCAGAAAGTACAGTATTCAGAAGTAGATCGACATGGTTAATACAGATCTGATCACACGTACCAATTTCAGTATTGGTGTGCATCAGAATTAACCTTCTTACACTAAGGTAACCCCAAAAAAAATACTACTAGTACTAGCTACTAGGAGAGTAAATTTCAAAATGTAGGAGATTCTTGGAAACAACAATTATATTCCTAAATTTAGAATGTTGCTTCTTACAATGCAAACTACAGAATTCAAATGACAAAACCTGCAATTATGCTAAGACAACAGCATTGTAATGGATGCAATTAGTTGCTGTCAATCATAATACTATTAATATGTAATGCAGCCGTATGTTCCCACCCACTTGGGTGCCTGGCATGCACTTTGCCTTTAATATCACTATACAGGATTCCCATGATATTCTTCTTCAAACATTGAGAATGATAATTTCAAAGAAGAAAGTAAAATGAAACATAACTGTCTCATTTTTCATCGAGACTAAAAGGCTCCAGTGAGTCTGGCACCTTCACAATAATAAAAGACGGCACCATTCATTTTATCTGAAGATAATAGGCATAACTTGCTGACTTGCATCAAGAACAACTAACTACACAGACTAGGCACATGATGACATGAAATTTGTGTGAAGCTTGCACTGCTTGCAACTTGTGTGGCTATCATTCCCTTTGTGGACAATAATGCTTTGCATGAGTGAAAAGTGATCCCTGATGAAGTTATCCACAATCTGACAAGTGCCTCGAGATATCAAAATGGATTCATAAAAAAACAGATAAGAGGATGCAAGTTCCTGATTTGCTTGTTGCGCTGGAGTTATATAACTAAATCCCCAAAGCAACAAACTATTTACAAGGACCCATTTCCTAGAGAAAGGAGTAGTGACTTCCATAAAAGTTACAGTCACCGACTCCATTGCCGGCCAAGATCTAGTAACTTACATCAAATGGGGCAATTCCAAAGAACAACAGCTGAGTACTTATGTGAGCCTACAAGCTTCCTGACTTATATAATGCTGAATAATCAAAGTAACTAAGATTCAAGATGCCATACCAGACCACAATCAGAACTACAAGTTTACAACTAACCAGTACAGCAAAATGACATTAATAATAGGAACAAACCCCTGAAAACTTGCTACAACAAATTATTGCATACTGCTGCTAATCACCAACCCTTCAAATAATCAACACGAGCTTTACAGGTTACCAATCCTAAGACTAGCATAAATCTCAACCAGATTCTAGTCTACTGAAGGAACAACATCACCGTAAGCAGAGACAAACCAGCGGCATTCCCCTCTCCGCATCACCCACCCGACGAAACCATCTAGGCCAACGAATCCGAACAACCAAGACGACCCCCGCCGCAAAGCGCACCAGAACACAGCAAGTAAAGCAAGCGGTCGACCGAAAATCAAGACGACGACACGAACGGATCAGATCGACACCACGATCGCGACGACTCGGGCGAGACTGTGGGGGCGAAATTGACCTAGACTGGACCGGGAATGAGGGGCACTGGATCAGAGAGGAGTAGGCAGCGCAGAGAGGGATCGAGCTAAATCCTCACCTCGGGGCTATCGGCGGAGGCGAGGCGAGGCGGTGCGGGGGTCGCCGGTGTCGGCAGTTGGCGTTCGGGGTGGGGAGTGGTGGTCTTGCGAAGTGGGAAGGCAAAGCAGAGGACGTTCGGGGTGGGGAGTGGTGGAGCGGAAGAAAGGGAAAGGCGTGACGGGGAAGGAGAAACGGCAGGGGCGTGACCAAGGGGGAGAACAGGGGAATCATCATTCCAGCTGGTGGACTAGGCCCATGGGCCTCCAAAGTTAGTGCCGAACATCGTAGTAGGCTTTTCGGGCTTGAGCTTTTTGTGCTCGGGCCGCACAGCGGCTCAGTTTCCACAAATGGAATTCCTCCACAAAACAGAGAAAGAACAGAGCTCTTGCACTGTTGCTTGCGGTGTTGCCTCGTCTCAGAAAAAAAAAAAAGAAGAAGAGAGAGCACGCGATCATGGGATGAGCACAAGAATTCACATTGTACGTTCCATAGATAGCTAGTTTGACACATCACAAGCTAAGCGAGCAAACCGAAACGACATGGAGTTGCAGAAGGCTATGTACGCTGCTGCCGACGCAGCAACTTTACATTATTTAGAAGCCATGGACAGTAGCTCACGGTCCATGCACACGCGCACACAGTTGCAGGCAGCAGACGCTCTCCGGTGAGGGCAAGCCTCTACTTGGCTCCATGGTGGAGACCCTGGAAATAGCCCTGCGGATTGGACTCGAAGCCGGGGCGGGAGATGTAGCCGCCGTCACCGCCGGGCGCCTTCATCATCCCGCCGCCTCCACCACCGCTCGCTTTCCCTGCGCCGCCGCCGCCGCCGCCGCCGCCTCCATGCGCGGCGTGGCCGTGTCCGCCGCCGCCGCCCGACTTGGCCGAGCCGCCGCCACCACCTTCCTTTGCTCCTCCGCCGCCACCACCGCCGCCGCTCCTACCACCACCTCCACCACCCTTTCCTCCACCTCCACCTCCGCCTCCTCCGCCCTTGCCACCCCCGCCGCCTCCTTTGCCACCCATGTCTCTCTGGCTCTCTGCTTAGACACAGAACCGTGTGCTTTCATGGAGGGCGGAGAGAGGGGCCTTTTATAGAGGAAGGATTCCAGAGTTCGGCGGGGCGAGGAAGCTGCACGTACGCACGGTAAAGGTCTCGCGAAGGGCAACGCCTCGCGTGACACGTTGGAGCTTGCATGCAGGGCCGATCGGCTCCACCACTTCCCATGGGGTAGGATAAGAAGGGAATAACTGCGGCTGAATTCCGAAGAGCCCCGGCCTGGCAACCTGTGACTGTGCGCGTGCAACTTTAACTGGCTTTTTTACTGCGGCGACTGACCACTCATGGCAGAGGCAGCGCGCAGCAGCAGCGGATTTCGGGATATGCACAATGCACTGCACTGCCCGTGGGCGTTGGCCATCGTGCACGTATCTATCCGCCGTGAGCCCGTGACCGATGTTGATGGTGAGTGAACACTGGGCCCTCCACCGACGAATTTCAGCCCAACACGCAGAAGAACGAGGACAAGGCCCAACTAGGTATCTGCGGGACAAATCTTCCAGCCCAGCAGGTGCTTCCACACCGACGGGCCGACGGGCCGAACCCCGTCGGTGGCTCACCGGAGAAGAATCTCCCTTGCCGTGTGGCTCAGGCCAGCACGAGCTGCTCGCTCGCGTCACATGATTTTGTTCTGTTTGCTGGCTTCAATTGCGCTCAATCAATCAATCAGGGGCGCACGCTTGCCACCATCGTCTCCACCAAGATCATCATCAGCTAATAGTAGTATATTTTTATAGTACAAAAAAAAAAAGAAAAATCGTCGCCGCTTTGCGCAACAACGAGGAACTGTAACTCTCTCCCTACTGATCGATTGTACAAGCATCTGAATTTTACATGTCGTGTGGTATGATAAAACTCGAAGAAGAGATTAAAAAAAGGAGAAAAAGAAAAGAAACGATCACTGTATCATGTTGTTCCTGTACTCACATCTCGCATGGAGGAGAGGGAGGAGGAGGATTGCCTTGCCGGGGCAATCAATCAATATAGGGAATGTTGTCAGTTAAGGCCGCCGCAGCCGCCGGATGGACGGCCGTCGGCGCTGGATGGATGACCGTCACCGGAGCAGTCGGATGGCCTTTTGGAGGACGAGCCTGAATCGCCGGACGTCGAGCCTGACGTCCTGCTGGCCGAGGTAGATGTCCTTGACGAGGGACCAGCTCTGCTTGTGGATGGGCATGGGGTCCAGCAGCACGGGGTGCGTGCGCGGGTACGCCTCCGACAGCGTGCTCTCCTCCGCCGAGATGTTGTACTGCAGGTACCGCATGTTCATGTCCCGCGGCGGCACCCCGTACTCGTCCATGGCCAGCCCCTCCATCCGCCCCAGCGGCACCACCTGCACCACCACCGCGTTCATCGGCAGGAACACCAGGTTCGTCAGCCCCGACCCGTGCACCGCCAGCATCGCGTCGAACGAGTTCACCAGCGCCGACGCGTCCGCCATGCGCGCGTGACCCTCGTCGCCCGCCGCCGCCATCCCCGAGCCACCACCACCAACAGCACCAGCAGCAGCTTTCTTCTTGGATGACATCACGTCCGACGTCGTCACCTCGAACCCGACCTCCTCCGCCAGCGCCACTATCTCGGGCAGGTTCACGAACCGCCGCCGCGACCGCCGGGCGATGATCAGCAGCCGCGGCCTCCGCCCGGCCTCCTCCTCGTCGTCGGTCCGGATGGCGTGCTCCCGCGGCAGCGCGTACCGCCACATCAGGAACCGCTTGAAGTCCACCATGGACAGGTTCCGCGGCGCGCGCCGCGGGTCGATGCTCAGGTCCTTGTGGCTGTGGAGCCCCAGCGTGGCGCGCCGGAAGCACCGCACCTCGCCGCCGCCCTCCCCGTCCAGGTCCACCGCCTCGTAGTTGGTCAGCCCGTCCACGATCTCCCGGTACTTGTGGAACCACCACGCCTGCTTCTGCGCCACCAGCAGCTGCACCTCGCCGCCCAGGTGCCGCGACGTGATGAACAGCGGGATGATGTTGTCGTTGAAGTCGTGGTAGTAGTTGCCGCAGTAGCCGCCGTTCGAGTACACCACCGCCGGCACGTCGTGCCGCACCGTGCAGGGGGGCGCCTCGCCGGCGGACACCACCCGGACCGTCAGCTCCGTGATGCCCCGCATCACGCGGGCCTCGCCCTTGCGCGTGTACGGCTGGATCCTCCAGCTCGTCGCGTTCATGCCCGCGCCCAGCCCCGTCACGTTCGCCGCGCCGCCGCCGGGGACCACCACGAACACCTCCGACGTGCTCCCGCGGATGCGGATGGCGCCCTCCAGCTCGCACACGTCCGACCTCGGGTCCGCGAAGTCGCACGCCACGCGGGGCTCCGGGATGAACTCCTCCTCCACCAATTTGAATCCCCTCCTGCCATCCAGCAGCAGCGATGGAAACCCCGGCTTGCCTGCAACAAATGATCCCCATGAATTGATCGCTGTCAGAACTAGCATCAACTGAACAGTCAATTCAGACAACTCCTCTCTCTGAGAAATTGAAATTCAAATGTGCCTAATGTTGCTTCCCTGACAAATCACAAAATGCAATGCTGATGATCGAATGTATACCTTTTGTGATCATGACCATGTACCGATCAATGGCGGGGGAGTAGATGACCAAGAACTGGATGGCCCCAATGAGGAGCAGCAGCGGGAGGTTGCAGAAGGCCGCCCTGCCCTTCTTGGTCCTCGCCGGCGGCTTCATCGTCTCCGGCGAAGCACCCGCACGGCCACACCCTCCACCAACTCCACGGACAGGATCGGCAGCTTTACAACCATACAAAACCGAGAGACGCTGGCACCCATAAACGCATGGCGATTTCATCAGCTTTTGAAGCAGGAGAAGTACAATGGCAGGCAGGGGCCGACTAATTATGATTTGATTACCGGAGCGGAATTAAACAATCCAATTTGCTATTCGCCAAGAACAGCGAGGCAGCCGGGTAGTGGCCGTGGAGAAGAATCCACGATTTGAAAGGGGACGGATTTAATAATCCGGCCTAGGCTCGTCGGTTGAACCGGCCGGCGAGTTCATGGAAACCACGTTTCCTCCAAGCTTTTTCTTTCTCTTTCTTTTTCGGGTCACGGGAACTGACGCTGCTTCGTCTTTTCGGCTCGTCGTGTTCGAGCAAGCAAGTAGAGATCGAGGCCGCTGGAATTTGCAGGTGAACCTGTCGCGGATCTTCACATTTGCAAACGACGATCGACGTGATTTGCATTGCGTTTCCCTGATCGATCGAGATCGGGCCGGCAAATCAGCCACATTTGTAGGCGCAATCGTGAGGTCAAACGTGCGCCATGTGGGGATAGCATGGAGTTTAGCATCTTGGAAACCGAGTGAATTCAGTATAAGTTTGTTTGCAACAAACAGGTGGTGATACTGATGGTACTGATACGTGCTCTCTGTCAAAGCTCCAGATCCATCAGTTTGGCATTGCCTGGGCTCCTCCGGCACAAGGAATTGTCTGGTAGCCATGGCCACATGGGGGCAGAGGAATCACATGAGAGCAAAGGCAAGCAGCAACAGAATGGCAGAGGAGATTAACCAGATTGCAAGCTTGTGTTGTGGTACACCTTTTCTTTTCTTTTTTTTTTCATGTTTGGACATCGCTCTTTCTCCTTCAATAGGACTATGTACTTTTATGCAAAGTGCTGGTATTAAAGTGGTAGCTTATCATTCATGAGTTAACTACTGTTCATTACTACTGGTACTTAGTGGTGTCTGTGATTTGCGTCATCATAGAGGTTGGTGTGGCTTTGCGTCATCGTATATTACGACCCAAAACTGTGTCTTTTGCTGCCTGACCTGCCATGACAAAGGAAGAAAGTGTAAAGAACAGTGAGCTCGAGGACACTAAAAACTGATGAAATGGCAAGCTTGCGGAAGCCGAAAAGCACAGTCTAACCGACAGGCAATGCCATTACACAAAGCCCAAATGGGATTAAGAGAAGCATGGCACTAAATAAGGTCCGGACATGGAAACTTCCTGATCCAGCTACCAGCCTGTCTGCGTGTACCTGCTGGCTCGGTGGCTCTAGAGGCTCAGCAGTCGGCGTTGGGATGAAGTTTTCTTTTTTAAAGACACACAAATGGGGAATATATTCTTTTATTTCTGTGAAATCTGTATCATATTATATGGTTGACCGACGATTAGAATAGAAGGTTTGACCAGCATCTGGTGTCAGAGTGTAGCTGAAATATTCTAGTATCAAGATTCTGAATTTGCATCGGTGCAGCATGCAGTCTGGCATTGCATACTGCGAGAGAGTAGTGCTAGCCATGCCTGCAAGACTGATATTTTTCCTAATATTTTGGACAATTCAATTGTGGTTTGTATTTTGATCCCTCGTCAAATGTGTACTGACCTGACCAGTTTGGTTCGAGGCCATAATTTGCCACAATTTGCTAAGTATAAGGTTAGTAAAATTTGACCAGCTTAGATGTGTGTTTAGTTGTGGACAAATTCCTTCTCAATAAATTGGTTCCATTTGTCAGTGACTTATAAAGGTGTGGCAAGACTCTCTTTGTCTTGGCAAAGTGTGGCAAAAAAAAAAATGAATCAACCTTAGACAAGTTTGACAAAATTTTGTGGAATGGCAGCATCCTTAGTGTGTGTGTGTGTGTGTGTGTGTGTGTGTGTGTGTGTGTGTGTGTGTGTGTGTGTGTGTGTGTGTGTGTGTGTGTGTGTGTGAACCAAACAGGTCAGTCTCAAGATTGATAGAGGTTGGATGTTTATTTTCTCTTTCTCTAATTAACATGGGCTGTTTCTTAAATTATTCAATAAAATACATATGATTTTCTTCGAGCATGTGATAATGTGTGTATATGTAGACAACTTTTAAGTCTCATGTACTCTAATGCTACTCCACATGTCAATCGTTCTCAGCGTTCATTGAGCATTGAACTTTCTTCCTCGCACTCGGAGGGGCTTGCCTCTAGTTAGTTCCACCTTCTAGGCTTCTTCTCTTTTTATTACTTCTATAAAGAATGCAAATGAGAGTTTTTTTGGGATGTTTGGTGCGAGGTAAAGCCCTTCTGCACCATGACACCTGGTGCCCTCTTTCCTCGCGCCCCCATCTCCCGCTCGGTTCGGATCACACGCCTTCAGACAATTCAATCAAAACAAAATTTCATGACAAATGGTGGCATCCTTAGTATATGAACCAAATAGGTTGGTTGAAGGCGGATGGAGGTTGGATGTTTATTTTTCCTTTTCTAATTAACATGGGTTGTTTCTTAAATTATTCGATGAAATGCAAAGCCAAATGGGAGATGTTCCTTTATTTATGTGAAATTTGTATAATATTATATGGTTGACCGACGATTAGAATAGAAGGCTCGACCAGCATCTGGTGTTAGTGTAGCTGAAATATTCTAGTATCAAGATTCTAAATTTGCATCGGTGCAGCATTCTGGCATTGCATACTGGAAGAGAGACAGAGAGTAGTGCTAGCCATGCCTGCAAGATTGTCTTTATTTCTTTATAATTTATAGGCAACTCAATTGTGTTTTTTTTTTGTTAAAGACCATCTACTGTAATATATTAAAGGAGCAGCAGTTTTACATAAGGCCGTCGAAGAATACTAAATTACACTCAAGCCCTAAACAACCGAAAGGACACGAATACACACGCATTGTCCAGGAAGGCCACCACCACCAGTCTGAAAGTGCATCTAGGCCTCCATGTGGGTTTTGGTGAGTTTAATGACAAAACGATTAAAGGTCTAACTTGTTTGTCTAAGACTATGAGCAGGTTAATGTTGGTACATTCATGGTGTCATGATTTAATTATATATGAAATGAATGTTATTTGGCTCATAATGTGAAAGGCAAGCAAGTGTGTGATCTCCTTGTGCATAAATAATGAATGACAAGCATGTATGTTGATACATTATGGACAAGTCAACCAAGGTATATCTATGTGGTTCCAATCTATGAGAAAGCTTGTTGATATATGAAGGGATCATTCAAAGTGGAAATTGCAAGGCTTCATGTATGTACACCGAAGGGACATATGGTTATGTGACATACGTTGGTCTCATTGTTGGAAGCTTGCAATTCATGGGATATTCTTTATCAAGTCAAAACAAGCAATAATGAAGCAATGACTTGGAGATATGCTATGTGGGTCTCCAAGAGTATGAGATGATTTATTTGACAAAGAAGAATGATATGCAAGACTTCATGTATGTATGATAAAAGGACATGAGCATATGTGTTACATATTGGTCTTCAATTGGAAGCTTGCATTATGGATATTCTTTATCAATCAAGAACAAGCATTTGAAGAATCTTTCAAGTGGAATTCATTCAATGGCAAAGCAAAGCTAACTTGATGATGCAAGGGTAAGTGGTGAAGAAACAAATCGAGATGACTAGAGCGAGGGACTAAGCAAGCTTTGGCTAAGTAACGACTTATGACCATGTGCGAATGCTAAGGTGAAGTATCTAGTATCCGAGGGGTTTCGAAGTATCATATCCAAGTGTTGTCAAGAGAAGCAATGCAATGCATATATGTTATGGTTGATGAAGAAAGTGGCTTATGGATTAAAGTGAACTCAAACATAAGTTGTGGAAAATCCTAAGTCACTAGCTCAAGGTCGATCTGCTCAAGATGATGAACAATGTTGAAAGCCCTCAAGTGAAGAATATTCAAGTATTGGCATGATTATCAAAATGGAAGCTCAAGTGGTTGAAATATGTTTATTTATATGTCTCGAGTTTAGGTATGCCGTACTATCAAGAGGGATGCAACATTGGTTGATAGACATTCACTGAAAGTGCTCAAAGTCAAACCCATGAGAGTCTAACCATTAGAATTCTAACTTAGTGGGGTTTTCAGGCAAGAACCGGTCTGACCGGTTCTGGGGACCGGTCTGACCGGTTCATGGCCTCTGAGCGTCTAACGGCTAGTTCAGTTTGAAAACCGGTCTGACCGGTTTAGCAAACCGGTCTGACCGGTTTTGTCTGACAGAATAACGGCTAGTTTTGAAAGGGTTGGGTATTTATACCCAAGAGCTCCTCTTTGAGGGGCTGCTGGTTTTGTGCGTCCCTTATACCTTCTTGAGGCCAGCTGAGCTCTCCCCAACCTCTCTTTGTGAGATTTGAGCAATCTTTGTGAGATTTTTGAGTTGGGTTGAGAGAGAGTATTGTGTGTGAGCTAATTGTGAGCAATCTGATCTTGAGCACTCTTGGTGGCGTCCAGCAACTTGTGAAGCATTTGTTACTCTTGGAGCTTTGCTCCTAGACGGCTAGGCGTCGCCGTTGAGCACACATTCCTTGTGTGGTTGTGCCACGGAAGTTTGTATCACCCATCCTCCTTGTGAGGAAATCAGTAAGTAAACTCAATCCCTTTGGTGGTCGATTGGGTGAGGAAAGGGTTAGGTGTGACAACCCGGCTCTTCGTGAGCACCTCAACGGAGACTAGGATTCACCTTGCCTTGGTGGCTGCTTAGTGCATGTGGTGAATCTGAACTTCGGTAAACAAATCCTTGTGTTTGTCTCCATTTACTTACATTTGTCAATTCTAGCATTTACTTGTGATTCCGCATATCTCTACTTTGGTATACTTGTGCTGCGTGCAGGAGCTTCATAAATATACTTGGAAACACCTGGTGAAGCTTGTTGTCCAAAGTGGTTTGTGCTAGAATTGTTAGGGGTTGTTCTTCATTATTGTTCCCTGTCTGTCAGAGGAAACCGGTCTGACCGGTTTCAGGAACCGGTCTGACCGGTTCCAGTGCTGACAGCTGGGTTTCAGTTTTGCAATTTGCAGAAATTCGAAAAAACGCCTATTCACCCCCCTCTAGGCGACATCAAGGTCCTTTCAATTGGTATCAGAGCAAGGACTCACATCCTAGTTTAACCGCCGTGAGAAAAGATGTCGATTGAGGTACTCTTTGAGCCCCTTGAGCTTGATTTCTCAAACTATACTTCTTGGGCCATTAATGTTCATACATCTCTTAGAAATATAGATCCTGTAGTAGAACATATTTTAGTTGCTAGCGTTCTATCTCCTAAGTTTGATATTGACAACATTGGTAAGTCCAATGTCACTCAAGAGGAGATAGCTTGCTTGCAACTCAATGCTTGTGTTACTGACTTCTTGCGAAGATCTGTTTGTAAAGATATATGGGACATCATCTCTAGCAAAAGGGAAATTCGCAAAGATGCCCATCTCATTTGGTCTCTCATCACGGAGATTTTTGAAAATTTTGAAAGTGATGATGAAGAGCAAGAAGTCAAGGGATCATCTGAGAAGTGCTCAACTGCATCAGAAACACTCCTTGAGCCTCAGATGATTTTTGCCGAGAAGCTAGAAGAGCAAAAGGAAGAAAGTGCAGTCTGCCTGGAGGAACCGGTCCGACCGGTTTCTGGAACCGGTCTGACCGGTTCTGCCCAGGAAGCTGCACTCATATGTGCTCAAGATGCTCAAGCTGCAAGTGTCACCCCATCCACTTCTGTACTTCATTATCTAATGGTGAGGGACCCAAGTGCTTGATGGCTTGCAGAAAGAAGAAGAAGAAGACCAAGAGAGATGAATTACATAGAGTTGGAACCATCAAGGCTCTAACTCAAGAACTTGAAAAGCTCAAGTTGTCGCATGCCTCCTTGGTCAGTAAGTATGAAATCTTGTCTAAGGATTATGTTTGTGCTACTGATTTATCTACTTGTGTAGCATCCTTAGAACAAGAAAAACAAGTGCTTAGTACTCAACTGGAAAAGCTCACTAGTGAGCATATGGCTTTGCAATCTCACTACAATGAACTTGAATGTTCTCATGAAAAGATTGTAGAATCATATGCTCAACTAGAAATAGCTCATGAGGTCATGGTTACATCGGTAAAATTTCTTGAACCTCATACACACACATGCACATGCTCTCACATGAATTCTATATTATTATGTGAAAAACCGTGTTGCTCCCAAGCAACCACATCTTGTGTTGAGCATGTTTTTGTAGAGTCTTGTGATGATCTCCTTGCTGAAGAATTGGAAGACATGAAGCAAGAGAGAGAAAAGATCAAAAATGACTTGGTCAAGCTTAAGGGAAAGGGCCAAGTGCAACCTTCTCAAGATAACCGTGAAAACATGGTGAACAAGCTTGAGAAGGGATCAACGGTCACTAGCTCAATCCCTCAGCTTAACAAGCAAGTCAACAAGAACAGGACTCAAGAAAATAAGAAAAAGGAGCTTGATCACATACAATGCTTCAATTGTTTAAACATGGGGCATTACGCATCCATGTGCTCCCTCAGGCACAAAAGCAAGGCAAAGAAGCAAAGAAAGTCCAAGAAAAGGCTATGCTACAAATGCAAGGAAGTTGGACACTTAATTGATGCCTGTCCATTGAAGTTGGAGTCACGGCCCTTGCAAAACCGGTCTGACCGGTTTTCGGAACCGGTCCGACCGGTTCTGGCTAAGGCACCAGTCCAACCGCCTATGAAGAGTGATCAAGCTACATCCTCAAGCAGCAAGGCTAGCAAGGGACAAGTGATCAACAAGAAGAGCAAATCACCAAGAAATATCAAGAATTGCATTTGCTACACTTGTCGATCAAAAGGGCATTTGGGTAAGGATTGTCCTAATGGTAACATTCCTAAATCTGATCTTGTCCATTATAACTTTGCTAGGCTTGGGAATGACAAAGTCAGTGCTTATGCAACTAGAGTGATTAGTTCACCTAAAACTAGCATAAGGGCTATTTGGGTTCCCAAGTTTCTTGTGACTAACCCTAAAGGACCCAACATGGCTTGGGTACCTAAAAGTTCTTGCTAGACTTGCAGGGGTAAGGAGATGCATTGGAACCTTGGCATAGAATGAAGATAAGTCAACTCAAATAAATTTGCCAAGTGTAACAAAAGAATTCAAGTTTGTTGTTTTGTAGTTCAAGCACAACAACAACTACTTTTATTCCAATGACATCTCGGTAACATGCACTAACTGATTATCTTACTCATTCAGTCTTTTGTGAATACAAGTGTTTTAACTTGTGGTTGAGCACTCGGTAATGAGTAAGACATTCATATTGTTACTTATTCCCCTTATGCCATGTGATGCTTTTAATGGCTCTCTAGTAGAGCATATTATTTTGAAGTGCAGGACAATTTGGAATCAATAAAGAAAGAATTTCTCGGAGCAAGTAAAAGAGAAGCTGACTGGGATAACCGGTCTGACCGGTTTCCCGAACCGGTCTGACCGGTTCTGGCCCAGTTAGCAGAAATCAAGTTCCGGCAGCCTCTGTCCGTGCCAGAAGTTCCGACCCAAAATTCCGGCAGCCTCTGTTCTGTATCAGAAGTTCCGGCAAACCAATACCAGAAGTTCCGGCAGGGATTTATTTTTCGGGCTTCATCTAAGCTGGAATATTACAAGAAATCCTTCAAGCACTTCCATGGCATACAAATCCATGTACTATCTTTGTGGTAGTAAGCATTCTTGGCACCATCTCAATAAATGCAATTTATTTATGTGCCGGGACCAAATTGTGAGATAAGCTCCTCAAACTCATTAAATTGATCAAGTGCATGTGACATGGTATTCAAATACATGATGCACCTATTTAGGGGGAGATTATCCAACAATTTGTGTCCTAGAGACTAACATTTTCTTTTAGTGATTTTGTAGTCTCATTTGTGAGAGCTTGTCTCTCTTGTGAGAGTTTGTCTCTCTTTGAAGCAAGCTATGCATTTTGTTCAAAATTGGTAAAAATGTATCTATCTCTTTTTGGACAATGATTTATCTTGATAAATAGCTGCTTGCCATAATATAGATTAAATTCCTTTGCTTGGCTTTGTGACAAGATTGATGCATGTGAGCTTGCCTTCCACCCATATACACATGTGCATCAAGAAAGAGGAATCTAACCTATATTGTGGGGTTTTATCTTTTAGTGATCCTTTACGTCTTTCCAATCCAAAGGTCACTAAATGATGAAACTAGGTCTTGTGCCACTTAATGCATTTCTTTTCATGATGTATATAAGGAAAATCACAAGTGAAAAGATGCATTTGGATTATATGGATAAAGCACAAGATTTGAGAAATCAATCTTCACCAATGTGAAGAAGAATTAGCTAGAGGCCGAGGTATGTTTTTCAAATTCATATATTCATTTCAATGCATCTAGGCCTTCCCTCATGCTAGTGTGTTTAGCATGAAAAGTTTTATGTGATTATGATTGAGATCCTTGGCATAATTTCAATTTGTTTATTACCTTCTATATGCCTTGACCAAGATTGTGAATAAACTCCTCAATATTCATAATTGAATAAAGTGCAACTCAAAAGAAATTCAAAATTCTTATGCACTATCTAATGGGGAGCTTGTTCCAATACTTGTGTCACTTGTGGGACTAACAATTTCTTCTAGTGAATTTGTAGTCACATGTGCTAGTGTATCTTGTGCTAACTCAATACTTGAATAAGAAAAATAATTATGAGAGCTAGCACCATGCTAAATTGAGATATGCAAAAATTGAATGGGCTTAAGGCAAAGGTATGTTTTCATGAACCTTCTATTCTTATCTTTTGCATCTAGGCCTCATATCCATGCTAGTGTGTGCATTCTTGCATGCAATTTTATCAAGTCTTTCTCTTGTGACCTATTAGGTGTTTAGTAAATTCCTCCTTAAAATTGACTTGGTGTCAAATGTTCCATAAAAACGGTTAGAGGAATATGCTAAACATCCTAATACGGTTCTTGACTTGATGTATTGCATGCTTTGGTGACATAGGATAGTTCTTTGAAAAATTCAACTAGCATGTTAGGACTTGTGTGTTTTTGAAAATAATTGGCTCTTGGTCTTTGTGACCCAATGGATCTGTTTGTGACTATAGTTAACCTTGCTTGATTGATGGCTAGTCACAAATGGTGAAATTTCTCTCAAGTCCATAAATTATCTATCTTTCCCAACCTTCTTGGAAGTATCAAGGAGTTTGATTAAAATTAGAAATTCCTATCTGTTGATCAATATCCAATGCCAATATCTATCTAGCACAAGGCTAATTCAATCTTGGATGAATTTCTTGTGGTGAAGGTGCAAATTTTGGACTTTGGCTGGTTTCCTGGGAAAACCGGTCTGACCGGTTCCTGGAACCGGTCTGACCGGTCTGCCCCGGGTCCACCCAACTATTTACCCCTTCACCCCAAAAGTTACCCTATCCACTCACATTCACTTCTCTCACCCATACCAGACCCGAGCTCTCTCTCTCCCGTGCGCCCTCATGCCCGAACTCCTCTCCCCCTCAAGTTTTTGAAGTTTTCCCCAAGGAAGTGCTCGGCCCCTTGAAGTTTCTGAAGATTGAAGTGATCCTCGTCGGTCTGACCGGACCCAACACCGGTTTTTGGATTCAAATCTTCAGTTTCCTCCCTCTCAAGGTATTCATATGTTCCCCATGCCCGATCTATGTGCTCAGTGAATATCTCTAGGATTCCTTCAAGCAATCATCTACTAGTATGCCCAGAAAGACATCCCTAAAGTTTGATTCAGTTTGGTGGGCTACATTTGTTGGAATCTCGATTTAGGGTTTGACTGCAAGAACCGGTCTGACCGGTTCCTGGAACCGGTCTGACCGGTTTCTGGCTGTTGAACCCTAAATGCTCATATCTGTGCACTAGTGACCCTCAATGTTTACCTAGAGCTGCTCAAATGCTTTTACATATCCATATCCTGTGATTTACTGCTCAAGATCTAGCCCAAATCCAATGCTCATGGCCTGTTCTGCGTAGAACCGGTCTGACCGGTTCCTGTAACCGGTCTGACCGGTTGTGCCCAGAACAGCCACATCTGACCCTGTCAAGTCCTAGAAATCAAATCCAATCGCTCTTTTTGTCTTCCATATATTCCTGTGATCTGATCTTAGTATTTCCATACTTTATATATCCAGGAATCAGTGCTTATGGCTCCACAGAAGATGGTGGCAAAAAGAAGAAAGCAAAGGCAAAGTGGTGATGAGGACATCGCCGGGGGATCTAGCCAGGTTCCCATGGTTACTAGGCCTGGTCTAAGGCCTAGAGGACAGAAAAGGGCTGCATCAAGAGAGATAGATGACAGTGATGAAACAGAATCAAGTGCCAGCAGTGATGATGTTGACATTGAGGATGAAGACTTTGTTGTGCAGCCAAATCGTGGCAAAGGGCCAGCAAGAGAGGGCAGCAGTGATGATGATGATGAGGAGGAAGAGGTTCAGGTCCCTAGAGGCAGAAGGCCTCCAGTTGGTCAGGGTGGTAGCTCCTCTGCTGCCATGCCTATTGTGATGGCTCCCACAGGTCCAGCTGATCGCATTGTTGTTGATTATTTTGGGACTGGGACCACAGAAGGGATAAGGAGGATGAGAAAGGAAAATCCTCTCAATGTGCCTAGGTCTGCTACAGATTTCAGATTTCATACTTCTTTTCAGCAGGACTACTACCAGACCGTCATTATGAGAAGAGCTAAGGTAGTGGCAGAGGCACAGTGGATAGATTGGGCTGCATTGGAGAGGAAAAATAATCCATTGCTGAATCTAATCATCAAGGAGTGTGAGGACAGAAAGATTAAGAGTATCATGGGATACTC
>CM014273.1:2143406-2168688 GCA_004135705.1 Alloteropsis semialata | reverse complement strand
TCATCCGTGTTGAGGTGCACACCAAAAAGTCGTGTTGTCAACTAACACTTTTCTCTCCTTAGCGACCATGGAGATCAAGGTAAGAATAATTACTATAAAATCCTCCATGAGGATGGGCGATATCTTTATTTTTTTAATCTTTTGGAGCAGTATGTCTTTTTTTTTCCTTTTTTTTGTGCCGTGACGCTAGCTGCTTCTTCTTCTTGCCGTTGTTTTCTTTCTCTCTCCCAAACAGGACTCATGCACTTTATGCAAAGTATTAAAGTGGCAGCTTATCATTTAGTGAACTACTGTGTTAATTACAGTACTAGTACTTAGTAGTTAGTAGTAGTATGTGTGATTTGCGTCATCGTAGTGGACGGTGTCGCTTTCGCCCTTCCGATCGCCGCATATATTACAATCTCAAAACTGTGTCTTTTGCTGCCTGACCTGCCATGACAAAGGAAGAAAAGTGTAAAGAACAGTGAGCTCGAGGACGCTTAAAAAACTGATGAAACAGCAAGCTTACGGAAGCCGAAAAGCACAGTCGAACCGACAGGCAATGCCATGCAGTACACAAAGCACAAATGGACCATGGAATTAAGGGTCAAGAGATGCACGCTGAACACAAGGAGGGAGGGACATGGGAAGTTGGAAACCTCCAGTCCCAGCTACCGGCCGGCCTGGCTATGCGTGTACCTGCTGGCTCTAGTCTCTAGAGCCTCAGCAATCGGCAACTGAGATGGTCAGATGGATGGGTTTTCTTTTGTAAAAAATAATTGGGAATTTTGTATCGTATTGTATGGTTGACTAACGATTAGAATAGGAAAGTTGACCAGCATCGGTGCCAGAGTAGCAGCAATATGCTATGACCATTTGACAAGTGGCCACGACTCTGAACTTGCATCGATGCATCATTTTGACCCTGCTGCATACGGGAACAGGGTGGTGCTAGCCATGTCTGCAACTGCAAGTCGCGCCGTTTTGTACTACGCTCTGCACAAAGAACGAACCTCGCTGACCAAGTCTGGGCCATTCCACAGAAGTATCGCTGGATATTAGGAAAAAAATAACTGGATTAAAAAAAAATATCTCTGAAGTCGCATGCATGGACTGTCAAAATATATTTGTAGCATGTGCTAGTAGATGGCTAGATAATAACAGGGTACTACAAGTGTACAGACGGGTTACGTTATGGCTTGTAGATGTGCTAGTAGTGGCTCAGGTCGACTTCAAAGGCTCTTCTCAACCGGATGTTTCAGATTATACATATTCAATTCGATACTCTCACTACTAAGGCCTGTTTAGTGTCTTCACTTTCCACTAAAATCGGCAATTTTTTTCACCATGTTTTCCGTGCCCCCTCTCACAAACACGCTTTCCAATGGCAATTTTTTTCACCAATTTTGCCAAGTTTCTACCATCTAAACAGGGCCTAAACAAATTACTACCCTTAGTTTTAACTCTTGCAGATATTTCTTTCAAGAAATAGCATGTACACAGAGCTTACCAAGACTAGCCCAGAGCGGCAGAACAGAAAAAACACACACTATTGAACAGAGCAGTTGATCGATACAAATCAGAAAGATGTTACATTACAGTTTCGTGAGAATAATAATAACAGTGCAGTTCCAACAGCAAGTGCAAACATTATTAGCTTCGCATAGACTTGAAAGCAAAGCTATCAACATTATTAGGATACAAATTTTTTTTTGAAGTTAAGTTAGGATACAAATTTGAGAACCAATCTGATTCATCAGACTGGCCACAGCCCTCAAAAGCAAAGCTATCAGCTCTTGCCATTCCATTCTAGAAGAGTATCATCAAAGGCTCTGTTTCAAATTCCAGATTCAATCTGACACACTTATTACTACATAAATCACTATCCTTAGTTTTAATCTTGCAGATGTTTCTTCCAAGAAATAGCATGTACACAGAGCTTACCAAATCTAGCACAGAAAGGCAGAACAGCAAAAACAGCCATTAGTGAACAGATTAGTTGATTGAGTACAAATCAGAAAGCAGTAACATTACAGTTTTGCGGGAACAGTAACAGCTTTCCGAAAGCAAGTGCAAACATTATTAGCTATACAGACTTAGGGTACAAGATGGAGACTTCTGAATAACTGAGACCATGCATGTCAAGCAAATCTTAGATGCATAACTCTTTTACTGTGATAAGGTGAAATGATGCTCACGTATGAAGATCAAATAACTTCTGAGTCAGCACTGAGAGGGGGGTACCACAACCATATGTAGGTTTAGGGCCACCTACACGAAAAAAAAAACAATTTCCTTGGGGATGAATTTCAAATATAGGTAAAATACATACAGAGTTATCTGCTTTTTCTATGATTGACTCAAAGCTAACAAACCCAAGTTCAATCAGCTAGTACACAAAAGGGTGAAAATATCTCTCTACTCTTAAATATAATCATAAATGCAGCTTATGGAAAATACAGCATCAATTCACATATCCAGTCTGAGACATGGGCAGAATTTGAGGAAATAAATGCTTATGCTCTCAAAGATTCCCATTAAGATCAACTCACACAGAAACAACTCATACATATGATGGCTATTTCTTCTTTATTCACGCAAGACGCAACAAACAAGCATCCAACAAATACCCTCATTCACTATAGAGTTTTCTAGTCACAGATCCAAAAATGTTGATCCAAAAGAACTAAATCCTCAAAAAAATCTACACAGAAAAGTGAAACTGTTTCCCCAATCCAATCGGGAAATATGTCTACTTCCTAGCATGCCAGAATTAAAAAAAATGAAAGGCAAAGAGTTATGATGAGACCAGCAATGGTATCCATTTGCAGCAAGCAACAAAAATATTTGCATATCCCCTTCACAATACTCCATGGTTTCAAGTTACAGGATAATACTAAAAGCATGGAATAAGGGTACAAGATTATTTTTTTATTTATAAAAAGGCAAGATCTCGCACCTAACTGAGCAATGCCGAATTCATCTTTCTGGGATTTGGTACTATCCATATGGGGGCTGGCCAGTTGGACCAAATCCGAGGAGAAACAATTTTGTCACTACTTTCATTGTCCAAGTTAAAAACTCCCATTCTACGGCTTTTATTCTTAAATCCAGAAGCCATGTACTCATTATCATCAGTAAAGTAAACACGATTCCCCTTCAAATGTGGATATTCTTTGGCGCATAGACAGAGTGACTGATTAAGCCCAAGAAATAGTACGTTGTCACCCAAGCTACTTATTTCCACAAGCTTCTTTGCTGTCAAGTCCAGTCTATAAATTTTGAACACAGTGGTAACGTGTCTATATGGCACAGCGTCTAACTCAGATTCTGAATCTTCTGATTCTGAGAAATATTCATCATCATCTGGTGGGTCTAAGTCAGGTTCTGAAACATCTTCGACCTCCTGTCCAGAATACTCATGCACCCTCCAAATTTGCAGCAGGTCTCCACATGGAGCTTGAGCAATGTACATTTTAAGAGGGGGGCAGCCCTTAAACCCCTCCATGACAACTTGTGGTTTTACTGCAGGGTCATTTAGATTGTATAGATGGATTTCTCCATCAACTAACATTGCATATAATAACTCATCCTTGAAGAAACAATCTGTATAGCTAACATGATATGGCAACCAAGTCCAGTGTTCATCCCCGTCTCTCGCAAATGAAATCTGCCAGTATGGGTTGTGGATGAGCACTACAATGTAGTTTCCTGTGAACGGATCAGAGGATAAATATGCCTTGTAAAATATGTAGTCCCGCAGCCTGTTAAGGCGTAAGACTGACGATGGGTCAAGGTAGCCACCAGGCCCAGTGTACCTTGAGTACTCATACATGTGAATAGCACCGTTGCTGTCATAGATGGGCTTCACCTGCTCAATGGTGGTGACAGAAGGGAGAGCAATCTGGTCACCTGTGATGGGGTTGACAAGGTGAAGCTCAGACCTCTCGTCGGCGGTGATAATCCAACCATAGGCGGAGCCAATCAGGTACCTGCTACGGATAGGAGGGTCTGGGAGAGTAAATGTGTATGGCTTGTTCTCCACGAGGCTGTAGAAACCTGCAGCACTTGCACCAGAAGACTTATTGGTGTATATGAGGCTTGGTGTTTGTGGCTGAATCCAAGCCCCGATTTTCCGAAGGCTGTTGTAGGCATGGAGCCAAGAAGAGCAGACAGATCCTGCACGGACAAGGTCAGGAACCTCAAGAGTCGCAAATATCTTCATCAAGACGTCCTCTGGCAGCCCCCTGACATGACACCAAAAATGCTCGAGTGTGATGTAGCTTCTTTTGCAACTGATGAAATAATTGGATGACGGTTTGGTGAACCCTCCTGCACTTGGGTATATATACCAGTCCGGATCCACGTACTGTGGAAATATCAAAATGGGATCAGAATCTGTTTCACCACTGGCAAAAAAATTACGATCTTCCCCGCGATATTGACATCAGAACTCGGCATAAACCATATCAAAGGACCTGAGCGAACCAAGCAGTGTCAGTCAACGATATTAGTATATTACTAATTAACCAGGAAGCGGAGAGCGCTAGCCCACCAGGAATCCACGCACCTTACTCGGTTTACTCCTGCCGTGGCCAGAAGCTCCCCGCCGCGTTCTCCGGCGATTTGCGAGAGGGGTCCAGGGTTCGTTCGGATCGTCACGCCGGATCTTGGTGATCAGGTAACAAGCGGTCGCTAGGGTTGGCGCCCCAAGAGGACCAGATGCGATGGTGGAGAGAAACAGGGGGGATCGGATTAGCGGCGGGCGGCGGCGGAGAGCGAAAGGCCAGGCGAAGGCGGTGGCGGCGGCTTTGGGGAGGAGAGACACCCCTGTGTTCGTAATCGAAAACATGGCCACCTGTGGAAGAGGCTCAAGGCCCATTTACCTACGGAAAGCAGCCCAGATAACAATTTTCTTCGTATTTCTACTTGTTCATTCTAAAGCCATATGCTTAGCCTTCCCGTGACTTTATGTCCACCGTATGTGGGACTAGGAGCTTCGTCTCTTGGGCTTGCAGTCTTTGATGCTGCGTTCTGGGCCTAACTGGGCTCGCGGGTGTTCTAGGCCTAATTGGCTCTCAGTCAGCATGTCCATATGGACCGGTTATGATGTTGCAAGTCGGCATTGCAGTGCGTGTTCTGCTAATTTAATGGAGTTTTCCCTAAAAAAATGCTAGCTTATGTAAGAGGGTGTTTGGATCCAATAGACTAAAGATTAGTTCATTATTTTTAGTCACTTTTAGTCCATTGGGCTCCAAACACCACTGACTAAAAAGGGACTAATTCTCATTAGTCCATTTGAAGTAGCTAAAAGGGATTAATGGACTGAAAAGACCACCCATACCCTCGGTGGGTCCCACCATGCCAACTACCAAGGGCAAGAGATAGCAAGAATTGGTCATTTATTAGGGGCATTTTGGTCTATGTTGAACTGCTTTAATAGTGACTAAAACTTGGATCCAAACAGATAGGACTAAACTTTAGTCCATGGACTAATGGGGATTCAAACAGGCCCTAAATATTTTTGTTACTTAAGTTTCTTAAATATAATATCAAATAAGCCCACATAATTTGGTAGAAGAATCAATTAAATTAATCAAAATTGATATTATTAGCTTCAATCTATATGATACTTATGTTACAAATCTTATAGAAAAGTATGTATTCTATATAATTCAATAGGGTCTGATACTGTTGGCATAAAACATATCATGATTCTAACAATCTTTTTTGAGGGAAGTCGGCAGGGGCGGCCTCCACCTTTTTTATATACAGTATACGTCACATAGCTCCTCGGTTGATGTGGATGCGGGTCGAGCTATCGCCCACTTCGCTGAAGACCTTCCATATGGATACTATCAATATTTTGCATTGGACTAGGGCCATTTTATACTTAGCTCTGAGCAATCACGTACTTGTCCAGATTCATATCAAGAATTGTATTCTTTCTGGACGAAGGGAAGTAGCGGAGGAGAGACGATTAAGCAGGGAACTTGGCCCAGGTGACGCAGCCACGACTATCAATCAACTACGTTATGCAGCGGGGTAAATAGGCAAATAGCCAGAACAAGATGTAGTTTTCACTTTGAGAACCGTGTCAGTTCATTTCTTCTCTCTGTGCACGCGGCCCAATGTATAAACTTTTCACCACTTTTCACCAATTCACCGGATTTAAACACCCCACAGTCATATAGACATAGTAATTTTTTTAGAAGATTATTAAAGGATGGATGCTGTAGCTGTAGGCCTGTAGCACACATATAGATCACTTGGCCCAGCCTAATCATCCCGCCAGGCCACTTAACAGCCCACAAATCTCATGCGGATGCGGCCCGCCCCCCAAAATTCTACGGCCCGTCAAAGTCACGCGACCGGACCGGACCGGAGCGCCCACTGTCTTTGTACACCGTTTCCCGCCGTAGATATCTCCTTCCCGTCCGCCCCTTTCCTCCTCACTCCCTCAGTCCTTACCCACGCGATGATCAAACTGACCAGCCTGGTCAGAGTCAGAGCCGGCGGAGTCCGAGAAATACATGGGGCACGGCACGACGGAACAGCGAGGAGCGGCGCCGTTTAAGTGACGTCCGCGCGCACGCCTCTCGACGCCAAGAACCCAACCCGATCGCTTCCTTCACGCGATCGTGTGTGTCTCACCGTAGTGCGGCGCTGATGTCCATGAGCAAGCTCGCCGGCGGAGGTGGCTGGGCGGACCTCCCGCGTGACCTCCTCGAGTCCGTCCTCGGGCGCCTCCCCGTGCCGGACCGCCTCCGCTTCCCCGCAGTCTGCACAGCGTGGCAGTCGGCCGCCGGCGCCGCGCGGCTTCCGGCCGCGCCGCTGTCCCCGTGGCTCATGCTCCCCTTCAACCCGACCGCGCGATGGAGCGGTGGCGGCGGTGACGCAAGGTTCCTGGAGGCGCGGTTCCTGAGCCTGGCGGAGGGCAGGGCGTACGCCATCCGGCAGCCGGCGCCCGCCGTCTCGGACCGCGTCTGCGTCGGCTCGTCGCCCGACGGGTGGCTTGTCACCGCCGACGCCTGCTCGGAGCTGCAGCTCCTGAGCCCGGTCACCGGCGCGCAGGTCCAGCTGCCGTCCGTCGCCACGCTCCCGTTCGTCGACGCCCGCCGCGGCACGGACGGCCGCGTCGTCAGCTACGACCTCCGGTGCTGCTTCACCGACGACTGCGACGAGGTGCTGATCCCGCCGGAGACATTCGCGCCGGATAGGCTCCGGTACGAGGTCTACGAGAAGGCCATCGTCGTGTCAGCGCCGCGGAGGACTACGCCGTCGGGGTCCTGGGGCCGCTACGCCGTGGTGCTCATCTGCCAGCCCCTGTTCCGTCTCGCCGTCGCCAGAGCAGGGGACACGGAATGGTCTCTGCTCGACACGCCCGCGCGCTGCTGGGTCGACGCCGTGCGCGCGTCCTCCGCTGCCAGCGCGGTGTACACGATGGACACGGCGGGACGCGTCGAGGCGTGGGACATGGACGCCACGACGACGGAGGCGGCGCCGACGCCATCCATGGCGATCGCGCCGCCGTGCAGCTGCTCGGGCCGGGCGAGCGCCATGTCCGCGGCGTGCCGCAAGTACCTCGTGGAGCTCGCGCCGGGGCACCTGCTCCAGGTGCACCGAGTCCGCGAGGCGGCGCACGCGCGGTACAGCTGGGAGCCCCGGCCAGAGCACGTCGAGTACACGACGACCGGCGTCGAGCTCTTTGAGTGGAAGGCCGGCGCCGCGGCTGAAACAGGAGAGCTTCGGCGGTGGGCGCAGGTGGACAGCAAGAGAAGCAGCCGCGTCCTGGGCGGGCGCGCGCTTTTCCTGGGGAAGAGCGCGTCGCTGTGCGTCCCGGTGGACGGCGGCGGCTGCCCCGAACTGAAGGGCAACTGCGTGTACTTCACCGACGACGGGCCGTGGTCGCACGAGCGGTGCCACGAGGTGGCGCCGGACGTGGGCGTGCTGGACCTCGCCGACGGGAGCTACCGGCCGCCGCGCGACGCAGTGCGGGACCTGCTCTGGAAATGGCCGCCCCCGATGTGGGTGTTCCCTTCGCTCGCCTAGTGATCAGCCGATCCCAATCTTGAATGAGGTTCCATTACATTACAAATTCATTTTCTATCAGCTTCCGTCGTTAAGAGATAGAGATTCTCAGGAACAGCGGCTCTGCTTGTCGTTGACCTGCTGTTACCTGTGTGTATAGCTGATAGCTCTGCTGACTGTGCATATTGCATACCACTTGCTTGTCAGGCGTGGTGTGGCAGAGGTCAATTTCTTATGGACCTTGATCGACAACAGGCTTACACCTTTTTTGTTCTCCGCACGGCAATGGTTATGGCGGCTCCGACTTTTTTTTTTGTTTTTCCCCTTTCGTGAAAGAATTTCACAAACAGACCTCTGGCAGAAAGATTTGTAAAAATGGCCCCTGAGCTCGGCGCCGTGGGTCGGCAATGGTTATGGCGGCGCCGACATTTTTTTTTGTTTTTAGGCCTTTTTGTGAAAGAAATTCACAAACAGACCCCTGGTCGGAAACATTTGCAAAAATGAACCCTGAGCTCGGCGCCATGACCCACGACGCTGAGGTCCAACGTCTCGACGCCATAGGCCATGGCGCCGAGGTCTAGGGCACGTGTCCTCGTCGAAATTGACGTGGCGGTGACCTGGCGTGAGCTCGGCGCCAAGATCCACGGAAAAGCCTACGCCCCTATAACCGAAAAGCCTAATCCCTATGGCGTAGCCTTTGCAATGACTCATCATGGCATGGTTTAAATGCACCTGAAAAGCATATGCGATATGACTGAAAAGCCTATGTCGTAGCCTTTGCAGTGACGCTTCAATTTTGCAACATAGCAGGGAATATATATACCATTACAGTAACACGGGGGCCTAGCCTGCACCGGCCTATGATGCACTGAAAAGACAACACATCACTGCATTGAATTGCCATGGCTTTCATTGAATTTAAATTGCATGACAAAAAAGGTCATGGTGAATAAACGCATGTTATCACAAATGAATCACGAAAAATTTCGGCAGAGCTTCCCCTCTTTTACAAGCATTCACAAACACAACAATACATGACAATATCATGTAAACATGGTTTCAACCAAATACCACCATATACCACAAACATAAATCACAATCCATAGTCCACAATACCAACATATTCCACAAACACATAGCACAATCCATAGTCCATAATGTCCATACAAACAAATTAGAAACAAAGTCCACAGTCCATAATGTCCATACACACAAATCAGAAACAAAGTCCATAGTCCATAATACATAGTACATAAGGTCCACACAAACAAACCATACACCAGTTCCTGAGTCCCTCACTGCCTCCTACTCTTACCCTTGCCCTTACCAAGGGCGTCGGTGCCTAGAGTGTAAGGATCAGGCGGACGTCGTCGCCTACGTGCTGGAGGCTGCGAAGGCTGCATGGAAGGAGAGTCCTCCAGCTGAGACGGGCCAATCTCCTCGGCATGGTCCTCGTCGTCATCGCCACCAATGTCATCGAAAGTATCCCGTGTGCAACGAGATGTGCTCTGTCCTCTGAAGCCACCTTCTCGATGCATAGAAGCACCGAGGCCTGAAGTGCTTCCAGAACGTGGTGGTTGAGATGCGTGCACGTCCATCGCTGATTGAGTCCTGCAACCACAACGAGCAGCAGCACGACGTAGCCGATGTGCAAGTCTCTGGAGATCAACAATTAGTATCGGCATTTCACTAAACAATGAGAGCAACATGTTACTATTGCAAGTCAGTGAACACTTACTCCAGGAAAGTTGTGTGTGGGCTCGTCCAGTCCTGTCCTGGGAAAAACGCTCGATCTCATGCACCGATTGCTTCAGCGTGTTGCCCTGCCAAAAAAGACAACAAATGCTTAGTCACCATATGTGTGCTACAAATGTTAATATTGCAGGATCAAAATATTAGGTGACCATACCACTCGATCTAAGATTGGTGCAGCCTCCACCACCGTGCCTGCCCGCGTCGCTAGATCGTACGATGTGTCTTCGTCGTCTGAAGATTCAATGTCCACGTAGTCCGCTTGTGTCCATTGCACCTTCAGCCTGGCCCGTGTCGCACCTAAGACCAGTGAATAAGTCAAGTAAGCATACATTGAAATAAGCATAGGAAATCAAGTAAACATGTCATGTCTTGTACCTAGGTACCAAGATAGGTACCCGCGGAAGTTGTGGTAAGTTCGTGTGCTGCTAGTCGTTTTCCCACACATTGTCGTGGAAAAGGTCCCATCTCTCGATGTGGTCGTGGTGCAAGGTCTTGAAATCCGTTGTCTTTTTCCGCTTCATGATCAATCCTGTAATGTACATATACCACAAATTTCAATAAATAGTTATCATATACTGTAATGTAGATGGCATTTTACACTTACTTATGCAAGTCCATAGAAGTCGAGAAGGGAGGTACTGGCCACTCCTGCCTCAAGCCAAACTGGCGTGCAACCCTGTGCGGCAAGTGGTACTCAACGGCGTAGAAGCAGATCAGCGGGCACGTCATCCGGTATAGGTCCTCGTCCGCGAAGCACAACGTGCTCAATCCAAGCTGGACCACCTGTATGTTGTTGTACGACTCCCAAATGACCTGCAAAATATTGACTACAGCGTTAAATTAACTAATTGAAATTGCAATGATGAAATGTAATGAAAGAGACTCACCATCGAGGGAGTGAGTGCGTCCAGCTCGTTAGCATACTCGACATACGCACATTGAGTCCTCGCAAAGGGAACCGTGACCTGATCCCAGAGGTAAGCTACCGTCGGTCGAAGACATACGCCCTCCACGACCCACCAGGGGCATGGTGCTAGAATAGTGGGCCGGCGAACCGGTAGCCGAGACCACATCCAAAGCTGAAGAAGGTAGACATAGCCGCCTATGGAAGCATGCTGTGAAGTGCGGCGACATGCCTCACAGAGGTGGCGGTACAAGAAACCCAACACTGCCGAGGCCCAGCTGTACCCACCTGCCACAACCCAGTCCATCAAGCAAGGGATGTAGATCCAAGAGGCAGTGTCACCTGTGGCGTCAGGGCAGAGGACACACCCAAACAAGTGAAGGATCCAAGCCCTGCAGTATTAGGTAACTGTCTGCTCGTCTGCATCGGCCGGACACTCAGAAAAGTTCTGCCCGAGCCAAAGGATAGGTACTCCTAAGGTGTGGGTAGCCGGTCCCGCTGCAGGAAGCTGTCTCCCTAGAAAGGCCTCCACTCGACCCCTCTAATCGTCGGCCCTGCAGTGCCCGGTAACTGGATGGCCTCTAACACTGAGAGCAAGAAACTTCTGAGTATCCTCAAGTGTCACAGTCATCTCACCACAAGGTAGGTGGAAAGTATGAGTCTCCGGCCTCCACCTCCATAAGGAACATGTATGGTTAGGTATCTGTTGACACCAGATTTTCGCACCTGATATGCTGAGTCAGATGGTGACGTGGTGAGGCTGGTACTGCACAGTGGGCCCGTTGAATGGTCAAACAGATGATGCCGGAAAAGGAAGCCGATGCAGAATATGGGTCCGATAAAGAAGGAGAGTCCGATCTGATGATGAATGAGAGAATGTGCATCGGCTAAAAGGGAAGCGTAGCATGAACAGGGACTATTTCCTTTTCAGAAGGCATATTGAAAGTCCCATTCTATGTTAAATATTAGTTTACTTTATCTGCAAGTTAGTCAAGTCCGATCAGGACTCTTCATGACCAGGGTATAAATATAAACCCTCGTCCATTGTAAAGAACTATTCTCACAATCAATACAACCCGGCTTCACGCCAGTAGATACCGACGAACTCATTGGTGGACGGGCTGCATCAGTTCCTGACCTCCGGCTTACCAGTAAGATTGTCAACTTATCGAACTAGTTTAAGCTTTGAATTGAGGCGCATCGCCCTTTCTCGTTTATACTGTTCAACCGATTTATCTTTGGATAATCAAGAATAATCTAGATTCCCTACGTCGGAGCTAGATCATTATTGATTATTCAACAGTTAATCGTTTATCGAGTTACACTTTAAGTCTTGAGATCAATCTAGATTCCCTACGTCGGAGCTAGATTTATCTCTAGATCATCAAGATTAGTCTAGATTCCCTACGTCGGAGCTAGGTTAATCTTGGTTATTTAAAGGTAGCTTTTGCAGTTGCTTGAAGTTTCTAGATTGATTTAGATCTGTGCCATGTGAATTAATCTGTTTCTTCAACAACTTTGAGCATTGGTTTTAGTCCGATTTGAGCAATACTTATCTTACAGCATCGTTCTAGGTCCGATTCATGTTTTGTGGTTTAATCTGGTTGTTCTTTGAGTATTGTGTTTGGTTTAGATTCCCTACGTCGGAGCTGAACCCTCGCAATATAATAAGATTGATCTTTGATTGTCATGCTTGGTTTAGATTCCCTACGTCGGAGCTAGATTCATCTTGATTAGTCGAAGGAAGCTTAGATTATACCTGATTGTTATTCGAATGTTAGGCTTGATTTAGATTCCCTACGTCGGAGCTAGATCTTTCTTGATTATTCGATAGCATACCTTAGAATCAGAACGATCCTGTTACTATTTTACTGCTTATTTGCTTAATCTGATTAACACCTTTGCGAGCATCTTGTTTAGTTATTGGATTGATAAATTGAATCTGATTATTTAGCTATCTGATCTGATTATTGCTGAAGTAAGTTCGCTGCATCCGTCTGTGAAACCGTGTCGAAACAGCTTTGGTCCGATTGGCTAGTTAGATGGTCCGATAAGATAGATCAAATCGGTAACTAAGCAAGATGAACAATGTATCGGCTCACACTTTGATTATTTAATATCTTGCTCAAAGGCATAGCTGATCCGTTACTTACATATCGGCCATGTTTTACGTTTTATTTCATTATTTAAAGGCTGATCTGTCACAAGGTCCGATCCTGATTGGTCCGATTCTGAGGTCCGATTAGATGACTGATTGAGGTCCGATTATATTGGTCCGATTGAGGCTGTCTATGAAGTCCGATTTTAAGGTCCGATTGGCATCGGCCGATGCAAGTCTGATTGGGTCTTGGCTGAAATCCAACGTGCCCCTGACGTCTGGAACAGAGCCGGCACAATCAAAGAGTAATTTAACTGTTTTATCCCCTTGTCAATTTCAGGTCAAATTGACTGGCACGCCGCGAACCTGAACGAAGTGCAGGCTGGCACTGGAGTGAAGCAGATCTCCCTGGTCTTATTGTGTTGATCGCTGAGGATACGACTGCCGATTTTTCGCGTCAACATATTTTTGGCACGCCTGGTTGGACCCGAGAGGCAAATTCAAGATGTCGTCGTCTGATGCTGAAAAAGAAACTGCAGCAAAACTTGCTGCTGAGAAAGAAGCTGCTGAAAAAGCCAAGGCTGACAAGAACAAGGTTCCTGACACACCTATTCCAGTTACAAAGGCCGATCTGTCTAAAGCTCAATTAGATGCAGTTCAGGCCCAGATTGATGCATTTGAGAAGCTCTGCCTTGGCCAATTTGGGCGTAATCGTTCAGGACCTATACTCAAAGGTGCTCTCCCAGATCCAGAATTAATCAAGAAGACAACTGATGCTCGGGAGTACCATGTCAACATGACAGAGATGATTCACCAAGCTGTTCATCATGCATTGATCAACCAGTCAGGCACTTTGGTGAATTCTTTAGATAATCTCATTAAGAAGGCAGTGGATGATTCCATTTGTTTGAAAGGCCCAGTTTTTATAGCAGATTCTGCAGGGGCATCAGGATCAGGAAAAAGTAAGGAAACTGAAGATAATACTATGACCGTTGCTCCACAAAATCCAACGATTCCACCACCTATTCAGCTGGCCAACGGTTTCCTGTTGATGGCCGATGGAACGATTGTCGGCCCGCATGGTGAAAAATATGCTAGGACTCTGAACGAAGAAGAAAAGCAACCTGCAGCTGCAAGGCTACGTGCAGAGATTCCTCCACATCAGCGTATGGTCAGTGATTACAACAATTACATGACGGATGTGAATCAAGCTGGTGGAATGCCACTCGGAGGACAGGAGTCCGATTGGTCACGGAAAATAGCCGAGGTGATTCAAAATCAATTCGGCTTGAAGCCTAAAGATGAAGCGAGGTTGTATCGGCACCCATACCCATCCTATTTTGATGCAGTGCCACTTCCTCCACGTTACAGAGTGCCGGATTTTTCAAAATTCTCCGGGCAGGATGATATGACCACCATCGAGCATGTGAGCCGATTCTTGGCTCAATGTGGTGAGGCTGCTTCTGAAGAGGGACTCAGACTTAGATTCTTCCCTTTGTTATTATCAGGGCCAGCGTTTACTTGGTTTACATCGTTGCCAGCAGGATCGGTCACAGGATGGTCCGATATGGAAAAACAGTTCCATAAATACTTCTTTTCTGGTCTCAATGAGATGAAGATTTCTGATTTGATTGCTGTCAGGCAAAGGAATGACGAGTCCATTAAGGAGTATGTTCAACGGTTCCGTGAAATCAGGAATCGATGCTATAGTTTGAAGCTATCTGATATGCAGTTGGCTGAGCTTGCATTCCAGGGTTTGCTCGTGCCAATCAAGGAGAGGTTTTCGGCTCAGGAGTTTGAGACGCTGGTACAACTGGTGCAGAAGGTGTCAGCCCATGAGGTCCAATATCAAGAGATGAAGCGCACAAAGTTTTCCAAACAAGTATCTTATCTTTCTGATTCTGAAGAAGAGGCTGATATCAACATAGCTGAATGGACCAAGTCTAAAAAGCCAGTATCATTACCATGGAGCAAACAGAACCCTGAGAAGTTTGGTTTTGATATAACAAAGGCCGATAAGATTTTTGATTTGCTGCTCAGTGAAAAGCTTATCCAACTTTCTGCAAATCATTCTATTCCATCGGCCGATGAGTTGAAGAAGCGCAAATATTGCAAATGGCACAATTCAACTTCTCATGAGACAAATGAATGCAAGGTGTTCAGGAGGGAGATCCAATTGGCTATTGAATCTGGCAAGATCAAATTTGAAGACAACAAGAAAGCCATGAAGATCGACGGTCATCCCTTTCCTAATAACTTTGTTGATTTCTCCTTTTCTATTAATATGGTTGATGCTGATGAGAAGGAGAAGTTTATGGTGCTTACATCGGATCACGCCAAGAGTTCTGGTGCCGTTGATCCTGCAGTTCAAGTCACTGTTGAAGAGCTGCGGAGGAATCATCAGGCATTTGGGCGTGAATCTAATGCTCCTGGTGGATATCGGCCACGTGTGACTTCCCAGATGCTGATTAACAAGTACAAAAGGCAGCAGGCAGCAGCTCGAGCATGGGAAGAACGCGAGGAACGACGGCGTCAGAGGCGCGAATATCAGACGAAGCGGTTTGATGATGGGTTTGATGATCGGCGCCGATACGATGACAGGTCCGATAATCAACGCCGATATGACGATAGGTCCGATGGCCGATGCCGATTTAATGACAGGTCTGATGGAAGACACTGTATGATGATAGGTCCGATTGGCATATGGATAGACGTCAGACCTATGAGCAGTGCGATCAAGATGATGGTCATTGGAGATGTCCTTTCTTTGTGTTCTGCTGGAACGAAAAGCTTAGATTGCCATCCAAAGCAGATTGTCCTGAATGCAGTCTCCAGTATGAAGAATACAGGGATTTCAAGAGAAGTCGACGATCAGTTCACGAACGGATCGGCGTCAGGATTGATGATCATCATCGAGAAGACGAAGGCCGAGATGACACTCATGGCCCAGAAAAAATGAAAGAAAAAGTTCCAGTTCGGGATCGGACCAGAGAACCTCAAATGAAGCCTGGACAGTGGTGCCCATCAGGAATCTCTAGGTCCAAAAAGAGACGTGTTCAACGGTTGCGTTATCATGAACAGATTCAGGAGCAAGAGTTAGCCAAGGAGAAAGTTTGGCGCGTTAAGATGGCCAATGATGATGAAGCAAGCATATCGGCCCCGGTAAACATGGTTTTGATGTTGCCTTTTGATTTTGCTGCTCCTGATGAACAGAATGATGATGAGGCCGATTATGAGTTAGAAGAAGCCGCCGCATGCTTAGTTCTTGATTCAGAGAAGGCGATCTTTGAGAAACCAAATGCGAATGGATATCGGCACCTGAAGCCTCTGTATATCAAGGGATACGTTGATGGGAAACCGATGACCAAGATGCTTGTTGATGGAGGAGCTGCCGTCAATCTCATGCCCTATTCCACATTCCGTAAATTGGGCAAGGGGATTGATGATCTAATCAAGACGAACATGACGCTCAAAGATTTCGGCGGTAATGTTTCATAGCCTCGGGGGGCAATTCATGTGGAGTTGACCATTGGTAGCAAGACATTGCCGACCACATTCTTTGTAATTGATGGACAAGGTTCCTACAGCATGCTCCTCGGGCGAGATTGGATTCATGCCAATTGCTGTATCCCATCCACAATGCATCAATGTTTGATTCAGTGGCAAGGCAATAATGTAGAGATTGTCCCAGCTGATGATTCGGTTAGCATTGCAACAGCCGAGTCAACGATTTGGGAGTTTGAAGGGATTGAATGCCTATCAGGAAAAACATGGGATGGTGACTTCCTCAAGGTGTCCGATCAAGGATTACAGCCGATCCAAGCAGTCGGCTCTGAGACTTTATTTTAAATGGCCGATTGTATAGAAGATTTTGAAGACCGAAGTGAATTCAGTAAGTTAGGATTTGGATTTACGTCGGCCGACGAATTAGAAGAGATAGATATAGGATCTGGTGATAGACCAAGGCCGACGTATATCAGTGCTAAATTGGATCCCGAGTATAAGCAAGAGTTAATAAAACTTTTGAAAAAATATTCTGATTGTTTTGCTTGGGAATATTATGAAATGCCAGGTTTAAGCCGTAGTATTGTTGAACATCGGCTGCCCATCAAACCAGGATATCGGCCACACAAGCAGTACGCAAGGAGGTTTAAGGCTGAGATGTATGAACCAATTAAGGCCGAAATAACGAAGCTATTTGAAGCTAAGTTTATCAGGCCATGTCGATACGCTGAGTGGGTATCCAATATAGTTCCTGTTTATAAGAAAAATGAAAAGCTACGTGTTTGCATTGATTACAGGAACTTGAACAAGGCAACCCCGAAGGATGAGTATCCGATGCCGGTGGCCGATATGCTTGTCGATGCAGCATCAGGCCATAAAGTGATGAGTTTCCTGGATGGTAATGCTGGTTATAATCAGATTTTCATGGCGGAAGAAGATATTCCCAAGACTGCATTCCAATGCCCAGGTGCTCTCGGTTTATATGAGTGGGTTGTTATGACTTTTGGTTTGAAAAATGCTGGTGCTACTTATCAACATGCTATGAATTACATTTTTCATAAGCTGATCGGCAGAATAGTTGAAATCTACATTGATGATGTGGTGATCAAATCAAAAGGTTATCAAGATCATTTGGCCGATTTGAAGGAAACGCTGGAATGCACTAGGCAGCATGGATTGAAGATGAATCCACTCAAGTGTGCTTTTGGCGTATCGGCCGGCCAATTTCTCGGTTTCCTGGTACATGAAAGAGGAATCGAGGTAAATGATCGAAACCGCAAGGCAATTGATGATATTGAGCCTCCAGTAAACAAGAAGGAATTGCAGAGTTTGATTGGAAAAATCAATTTCCTGAGGAGGTTTATATCAAATCTATCAGTCCGATTGGAATCATTTACTCCTCTGTTGAAGCTGAAGGATGAAGAAGAGTTGGTGTGGGAACCTAAACATCAAAAGGCATTGGATGAAATCAAATAATATTTAGCATATCCGCCAGTTCTTATTCCACCACAAAAGGATAAGCTGTACAAGCTTTATTTATCGGCTTTTAATCATGCAATCGGCTCTATTTTGATTCAAGAGGTTGATGGGAAAGAACGAGTTATATTCTATTTAAGCCGAAGATTACTGGATCCTGAAACTCGTTATTCATATGTGGAGAAGCTTTGCCTTTGTTTATATTTTTTTGTACAAAATTAAGGCATTATTTGCTGTCGGCCGAATGCACTGTGATTTGCAGGGAGGATGTGATTAAATATATGTTATCAATGCCAATCATGAAAGGGAGAATTGGCAAGTGGGTTTTTGCTCTGACGGAGTTTGATCTTAGATATGAATCGGCCAAAGCGGTAAAAGGGCAGATAATGGCTGATTTAGTTGCTGATCATTGTGGACCTAACATTGATGCTGTTGAGCAATGCACTACGGAGTTTGATGTGTTTGGTCCGACGAAAACGAAGGTCGATATGGTTGATCAGTTCTTTCAAATATGTCTTTGATGGTTCTTCTTACAAATTGAATCGGCCTGATTATTATTTCGCCCTGGGGGGCAAGATTCGAGTTTGCTTATCCAATTGTACTATACTAGCGTTTGAGTAAATTTGTAAAGCCGATGCTACGCGTCAGGCTTGGAAGCCGATGGAAAAAAAAATCAGCTCAAGAAAAAATAAGAGCCGGTGTAACATACATCGCCTTAAGGACTATATACAGCAAAAGAAGAGTATATTACATCATTAAGCCGCTCGATGGCGGAGCAGGCTATCAATGTATCAAACCACTTGGTGGGACAGGCAAGTTTCAATGTTCAAGGCTGCAGATATTTAACTATCAAATCAAGAGCAGTCTGACGAATCTTGTCAACGTCGGCGATAATATTGGCATCAGCTTCGGCATTCCCTTCTACAGGTTTGATTGATTTATGAATTTCTTTGGTGGCCTTGATGTGGATCTTGTAGTCCTCTTCAGCCTTTGATTTCAAAGCCGGAATGTCGTCAAGCTCTTTTGCCTTAGCCTGGATGCTTGATCGGACTTGGATAAGTTCCTGCTCCAGTTGTTGTTCTCTGGCTCGAAGATTCTCAAGCTCTGATTGGATGGAAGCAGGACGAGCCGATAATTCTTCGATCAGTTTTGTTGACTCATCAGCTTGGGCACGTTTTTCATCCCTGGCCTTGATCAGATCCTGCTGGGAGGTCCGATTCTCGATCCGGCGATTAGCTTGCATCACTGGGAAGGAATGGCCTTCTATGTATGCCGCCGGAATCAATGCTTCCTCCAAGTCTGATGGGAGCTGACCTCGCAAAGTCTTAACGATTTCACGAATCGGCTCTGCATCCTGGACGAGATTGACGATGTTTTGATGAAGGAGTGCAGATATGTCAAGCAACTTTGCCTTCATTTCATCAGACAACAAGCCTTGACCAGAACTGATTTCTTCCTCTTCAGTTTGCAGCCGATCAAAATCGACTGATATGGTCTGGCTGGTTTGAGGAGTATCTTGAGCCTGCAAAAGAAGATAATTAGATATAATATCAAAAAGCTGATATGATTATGTCAGGCTAGAAAGCTTACTTGTTTCCAGGCTAGTTCTTGCTCGGGTCCAATTGAAGGGTTGATATTGCCGCCCTGGATGTTTACTTGAGCGATCTCAAGATCCGTCAAGACGTTCTGAATGATTTGCTAGAAAAGAGAGAATAAGAATAAGTTAGCTATCAATTATTAAAGAAATCGGTCAATGATTACCGTTGCTTCTGTAGAATCAGGTGATCGGACCTGTGGAGGAGTTACTGGTTGATCTTCTTGAAGGCCCTGATCTATTTGTGCTTGCTCTGCTTGAGGTAGCTGGCTTGATTGACGAGGCGACCCAGTTATAGTCCTCTCAGATGAAGACGAATGGCCCGAGTGTTCCTGGACTGGGCTTGATTGCATCTGAATAGGGCTTGATGATTTTTGTGGGTCCGATTCTAGGTCTTCGTCAGCCAATAAATTTGGAGACTTGGTCGGACTGGGCCGAGTTGCAGATGATTGTCCAATGGTCTGATTTTGCAAGAGAATTGGTTTCGATAAAGAGAATAATTGAATTTGATGAAATTTTAAAAGGCTTACCAGAGTGGTCTTTAGACGCTTGACGGTTTTGGAGGACACCGGCTTCTTCCTTTTCCTACTGTCACTGAGGGCCGACAGCAGGTTGCCAATAGTTGGGGAATCACAACCGATCCATGGATCTGGCGAGACGTTGCTGTAGACGACTGGCTTCCCAGATTGAGTCACCATCGAGGGAGAGCGATCAACGTCCTAACAAAGGGGAAGAGATTTAACCAATTAAAATGATGTAAAGAAAAGGGGCAAGTTTGCAGATATTACCTCTGGTCTACCCTTGAAAATAGGGTGCATCTTCCGAACATAATTCTTGCAGGCGATGCAGAATAGATGCTGACGCCATTCGGCCCACCACGTGTTGAAGGTCCGATGAGCTATGAGGCCGATTGCCCAGGTGTCAAGATTGGTTTGATCAAGGGGAGACTCGAACTCCAAGAGGCGATCCCATTCTACACCAGTATCAACTTTTCCCCTTGGGAAGATTCGATCGGTTAAAACTAGATGAGGCGGAAGCTGTCCAATGCCAAACTGACGAGCGACCAGATTTGGATGGTAGTACTCGTAAGTTGATTGTCCTGGTTTGCTCAGACTGAGGCCGATCGGGAGGAATTGAGCGTTGATACAAGTTCGGAAGATAGCAAGGGCTTCTGTATCAGTCTCCACGATCATGCCGAATTTGAATTTGTAGGGCAGCTCATATTCATCAGCATGATCGTACAAGAACCAAAGCATTTTGTCATCGGCAATACCTCTATAAAGAAGTGCAAAGTACTTGGACGATTCCTTGCCCGATAATTTCTCAGCAGGGAAACCCATGGCAGCTTCACCAAGCGAAGTGCATCGACGCCAGGTGATCTCTTCAGATTCAGGCCTGCTTTCTGGGAATTTGTTCTTTCGAAAATCTACTTTGATGGCCTTGCTCAGATGTAGCATCAACCACATCTGAATGAACCACCATGGCCCGCCAAGATTGGTGATAGGCGATCCGGTCCTCAGGCGCTTGGCGACTTGATGAAGCAGATTGTATACTGCTCCTAGGAGATACTGGCCGAGGTTGATGACGTGGTTACTTGCCAGCGATTCGGCCAAGTGTTGAAAATTGGCCGTCGGACCGAGAGTGGTACCGCAGAAGAAGAATCTGTCCAACCACATGTTCAGAAAGGCCGCATGCTCGCGGTCAGTCATGGGTCCGGTCCGATGATGGCTCTCCATATATCCTTTCCAGCCGCCAGAGTTTTTAGTCTTGAAATGATGAGCTAATTTGACATTGAGTCTGAGAGGACGCTTGTTACTGGTGACGTTGAGGCCAAGGAGCATGACCACATCGAGCAATGTTGGGGTCATCGGACCATGACCAAAGATGAAGGCATTCATTGCATCGGACCAAAAATGTGATGCAGCAATCAGGAGGTTCTCATTCTTGGCAATAGGTCCGATACTGAGGCCGATACATTGGGCGATGTCTGATCTGTCCCAGATTGCAGATTTGGAGGCCGATACTCTTAGATACCAGTCTTTCCATCCGGGGAGAACTGTCGGCCAGGAACGGAATGCATTCTTCCAATCTTCGATATCGAATCCGGAAGTTTTGAACGGAATGCGCAGGGTTTCCAGATTGATAATCTCGGTGGGGTCCGGATCTCCCATTGGACCAAGAAAATAAACCCCATGGACATCGCCTACATGGATTAGGGTTTGGGCACGAATAGCCTAGAAGAAGAATGCGAAATGAGGACAAGTTTTAAAAGCCGAATTTCAAAAGATACGGAAAATAAAATTGGATTCAGTAGAATACCTCTGGGATTGGATGACGTACTTCTCCTACTGATGGTCCTGCGGGCGTTGAGGAGGAACCTGAGGCGAAGAAGGTCGATGAAGAGGAGGCTGAAGAGTTTGCTGCTGCTGCCATTGTCGAGCTTGAGGCTGCCGCCATTGTCGAGGTCATGGCCGCCGCCATTGTCGAGGTCATAACGGCCGCCATGGTGGAAAGCGCTGCCGCTGATGAACTTGCAGGAGCCGAAGCGGAGAGGGAAGCGGATGCGGAAGACTGGAGGACGCCCATGGAGGATGATTCGGCCATTTGAGTAGATTTTGATTAGGAGCTTGAGTAGATGCAAATGGTTGTTCGGAAGAGAGGAGGAAGAAGATGAGCAGTACGGGTTTTTGGCGAGGAAGGAGGAGTGTACAGCGTGGCCGCCGGTGAAGATTTTTATAAGAAGAAAACGGTCATGGCCCGGAGATCGAGGAGCCGCACAGTGCAGGGATGAAAAGTTTCGGCACGAAAATCGGTGAAGGGGTTATGATGACAGATACGAATTTTGGAACAAAATGATATTTTATTCCAAAATTGGGGGGCATGTGTTGACACCAGATTTTCGCACCTGATATGCTGAGTCAGATGGTGACGTGGTGAGGCTGGTACTGCACAGTGGGCTCGTTGAATGGTCAAACAGATGATGCCGGAAAAGGAAGCCGATGCAGAATATGGGTCCGATAAAGAAGGAGAGTCCGATCTGATGATGAATGAGAGAATGTGCATCGGCTAAAAGAGAAGCGTAGCATGAACGGGGACTATTTCCTTTTCAGAAGGCGTATTGAAAGTCCCATTCTATGTTAAATATTAGTTTACTTTATCTGCAAGTTAGTCAAGTCCGATCAGGACTCTTCATGACCAGGGTATAAATATAAACTCTCGTCCATTGTAAAGAACTATTCTCACAATCAATACAACCCGGCTTCACGCCAAACCCTTAGGAGTAGGAGTAGATACCGACGAACTCATTGGTGGACGGGCTGCATCAGTTCCTGACCTCCGGCTTACCAGTAAGATTGTCAACTTATCGAACTAGTTTAAACTTTGAATTGAGGCGCATCGCCCTTTCTCGTTTATACTGTTCAACCGATTTATCTTTGGATAATCAAGAATAATCTAGATTCCCTACGTCGGAGCTAGATCATTATTGATTATTCAACAGTTAATCGTTTATCGAGTTACACTTTAAGTCTTGAGATCAATCTAGATTCCCTACGTCGGAGCTAGATTTATCTCTAGATCATCAAGATTAGTCTAGATTCCCTACGTCGGAGCTAGGTTAATCTTGGTTATTTAAAGGTAGCTTTTGCAGTTGCTTGAAGTTTCTAGATTGATTTAGATCTGCGCCATGTGAATTAATCTGTTTCTTCAACAACTTTGAGCATTGGTTTTAGTCCGATTTGAGCAATACTTATCTTACAGCATCGTTCTAGGTCCGATTCATGTTTTGTGGTTTAATCTGGTTGTTCTTTGAGTATTGTGTTTGGTTTAGATTCCCTACGTCGGAGCTGAACCCTCGCAATATAATAAGATTGATCTTTGATTGTCATGCTTGGTTTAGATTCCCTACGTCGGAGCTAGATTCATCTTGATTAGTCGAAGGAAGCTTAGATTATACCTGATTGTTATTCGAATGTTAGGCTTGATTTAGATTCCCTACGTCGGAGCTAGATCTTTCTTGATTATTCGATAGCATACCTTAGAATCAGAACGATCCTGTTACTGTTTTACTGCTTATTTGCTTAATCTGATTAACACCTTTGCGAGCATCTTGTTTAGTTATTGGATTGATAAATTGAATCTGATTATTTAGCTATCTGATCTGATTATTGCTGAAGTAAGTTCGCTGCATCCATCTGTGAAACCGTGTCGAAACAGCTTTGGTCCGATTGGCTAGTTAGATGGTCCGATAAGATAGATCAAATCGGTAACTAAGCAAGATGAACAATGTATCGGCTCACACTTTGATTATTTAATATCTTGCTCAAAGGCATAGCTGATCCGTTACTTACATATCGGCCATGTTTTACGTTTTATTTCATTATTTAAAGGCTGATTTGTCACAAGGACCGATCCTGATTGGTCCGATTCTGAGGTCCGATTAGATGACTGATTGAGGTCCGATTATATTGGTCCGATTGAGGCTGTCTATGAAGTCCGATTTTAAGGTCCGATTGGCATCGGCCGATGCAAGTCTGATTGGGTCTTGGCTGAAATCCAACGTGCCCCTGACGTCTGGAACAGAGCCGGCACAATCAAAGAGTAATTTAACTGTTTTATCCCCTTGTCAATTTCAGGTCAAATTGACTGGCACGCTGCGAACCTGAACGAAGTGCAGGCTGGCACTGGAGTGAAGCAGATCTCCCTGGTCTTATTGTGTTGATCGCTGAGGATACGACTGCCGATTTTCCGCGTCAACAGTATCCCATCAACTTTGATAAACGGTCAAGAAGTATTTGAGTTGTTGCTGAGTTTACCTGTCAACCAAAGCTGTGATCGCCGCGAGGTTGATGCCAGGGAACCCACGGCGAACCTGGTACGATACGACGTCTAGGCTAGCCCTCTACAAAAGAGGAGTGTACCTATCGTCGTACCGCATGTCCAAGAACTTGTCATGGGTTCGAGGACGCAGGAGGGGCAGTTCCTGCAAACATTGAAAGCAAATTTATTAGTACATGAAACCAAAATAAAAAGAATGACAAAATTTTGTGAAACATTACCTCCCCCTCTACGGTGCGTCCTCCTCGGTGGTGCTCCTCGTAGTACGGATCGAGCAGGTACGGTACCTCCATCCTACAAAAATAACAAAAAAATTTAGTACACAAATATAAAACAATTGAGATATCAATAAAGTAAAGAATCAACTGCCCTAGCAAACTCATAAGGCTCCTCGTCGTTCATTACTTGAGGTTCATCATCCTCCAGAACATCCATTACTGGAGGACCAACTTCCACACTATTTGAAGCCCGAAATCCATCCTCAAAGTGAGCACCCACATTATCAGGAATAAATGATGCAACATAAGTACAAAGACAGGGATTGAATGAGACAAGTGGGATTCAATGACACCGAAAGAGGGATTGAAAGGGACAAGTGAATAACACTAAATGTGGATGCAACACTTAATAGGTGGATGTTATGACAATGGAATCTTCTCATTTTGTGTCAATGGAATCTCCTCACTGAGTGACAAAGGCACATCATGAACCTCATTTGGAGCAAGATCATCTCCAACTAGGCAGAGAAATATGAAGCTCATTTGGAGCAGATCTAGCATCGAGCACATTTCGGACGTGAACTATGCGCTTGTGAGGGGGACGGTTGAGAGCAGTTAACACCGAACGCACAAGAATATCCAAACATTGCAACTGACTCTTCAATGCTGATCTGACAAAATTATCCCATTGATTCTGACACCCAATTGGGATGAGGCGTCTTAGAATGTTGGGTGGAGCACCTAGATGAAGTGCACTCTCCACTACAATGTCATCATTAATTCCATGGCAATTTAACTCCTCACAAGCCCTATTAACCAACTCAATAAAGCTTGGTCTTTCATTGAACAGTACAGGCACGCTTTGCATCCCAACAAACTCAACATAT